>JAJKKH010000002.1:0-1200000 GCA_022432505.1 Xylariales sp. AK1849
GACGAGGTTGTGATTGAATTTCTACAATTTAACTAGATTTCGTACCAAGCTGCATTCAGCGCTTGTAATAGTATGGAATACTTCAGTGGTGGGTCAACGAACCGCGTGCGAGCACTGGTAGTGGGCATGGGGAGAGCACGCACACGCGTCTCTTAGAAGCTACGGTGGTTCATATCATCCACCCAGCCATTCTCCCCTCCCATCCATCCATCCATCCATCCATCCATCCATCCATCCATCCATCCATCCATCCATCCATCCATCCATCCATCCATCCATCCATCCATCCATCCATCCATCCATCCATCCATCCATCCATCCATCCATCCATCCATCCATCCATCCATCCATCCATCCATCCATCCATCCATCCATCCATCCACCCACCCATCCACCCCACTCATATCCGGTTTTCCCCGCGTTTTCGAGCTTCTACCATCTATCGGTTTCGTACCTCATTTACGCCTGATTCTATCCAGTGCGGGGTCTTGTGCCCAATATTCTGTTCCGATCTGTACAGGATTCCTAGCAAAATCACTCCCACGAACTCCTTATCAAGACTTGAAAATAGCGGTCTAAGAAGCACCTTGGTTTCAATACATGTTCGACCACGGCAAACCTCGTTCCAATAACCTAAACCGACCAGCTCGTTCTCCGAGGACCTCGCGGGGGATGCACAAGAAGATTCCAATAAAGAGATGCACTGATGATAAGATTGTCAAGACCTGCCAGAAAAAGGTGAGATGCGAATGCAAGCTTTGACGTCAGCTAACAGTGTTTCAGACTGGACAGAACTGCTATCCCCCAGCGTGGGCAGACTACGAAGACGCCGAGATCGAAACGAGCGAAGATGCTATAGCACTTGTAGTGGACATAAGCACGTCACAAGGGCATGTCAGAATCTTCGATGCGAACGGAGTTTATATAGACATGGTTGGACAAGACTATAGAGGACACAGCGTGGTAGTTATGTTGGAAGCTGGGTGCCAATATACTTGCTTCGGGCAGTGTCGCATTGCGACTGTGCGTCGCGAATCTACGTAAACAGTTTATTCCGTCCGATGCTTAGTGTCTTTGCTAGACGTACCGAGCACGCAAACGTGACAAATGGCGACATTTGTGGCATGTTGGGTACTGTCAACTGAATCTCGGGATTTTCTGAACCCAATATTAAGAGAACATCGCGTAGCACGAGCTTATATGGAATTCCGTCGAGTGATGGGGCTTTCTCGAAGTAAGCAGAAATCACATCGATGATTCACAGAAAACTTACCCATTGCTAGTGGGATCATGCCTGAGCTCTGACCATCCAGCGCATTAGCTTCCACCTGGTCATCGCTATCATTTTCCGCCTGGCCAATGCTGTTATCGTCCCCTGTCTCATCATCGTCCCCTATCTCGTCAGAATCGTCCTCGTCTATTAGGAGTGACCTTGCGTCGTCGAGATTTGAAAAGCGTAATTTGGAAGGATATTGGGCTGACGTGGACGCGTCAACTTCTGAGTGGCTTCGTTTCCTATGCGTGGACGGTGATTGTTGAGACGTAACAGTAACTGGAGTAGAGATCGCGGGCACGTGTGAGGTCCCTGGCGAGTCGGATGCGATCATGACATTGCTTGGCTGCAAACCTGCTCGAGTGTATTGATCCAATTCTCGATGAGCTAGCACAGAGAGCCATATTGGCTTTTCGAAGTCCTTCCACCATAATGCAAGCGGTCCCTCTAGCTTAGACAGATCATCATACAGCTGTGTGATTGAGAATGTGATTATGCACAATAATGTTGCCTCACAGCCGTGGAGCCCCGTCGTCTCGTGTAGGAACTTGCGAACTTTTGTCCGTCTTCTCCTCTGACCATGGGAACGCCCCGCAAGGGAATCGTCGCTTTCTTCGAATAGCTCAATAGCTTTACTAAGCAGACTGGATTGCAACTTATTGAGGCTGCGTCCGTTGTCATTCAATGCACCACATTGCTTTACTATTTTGGAGACTCTTGTATCAGGTTTAGGGAGATCTGACATCTTCGATGGGATAGGAAAATAGATGGTTGAGAGGCGGAGAGAGAATAAATGGGTGGATGGATGGATGGATGGATGGGTGGATGGGTGGACGGGTGGACGGATGGGAGAGGGGAAAATGGATGGGTAAATAGATGGACGAATGGTCGAAATAAGCACTACACGGTGAAGCGATCTGCCGAACCCGAGGTTTGGCCGTCAGGGACCACTAAGCCATGATATAGGTCAGTCTTTTCTATTATAGATTTAAGGCTCGACTAGCGCCTACGTGTTCCTATTCCGAACCCATTTCGCCGCTAGTGGCTTTTGTAAATTTCGCTTGCGCGAGTAGCGCTGGTAGTATATCGATGTTCCTCAGGTCGTCCTTCTCTTGCATTTTCCCGATGATATTCGAGGGATACCCTTGGAGAAACTCTATAATAACTCCGTTTCGATGGTCGTTATAAACAGAAGTATAATATTTATATACTAACTGAGCACTTCGCGCTAGGTCCGGGTGATTATATAATGTATGTATGATCTGATTACGGTCCTCGCTTCTTGATATATATCTGAGAAGACGTAAGATCTCCGTACTAGTGTTAACTGGTATTTCTGCCTTATATCCAAGAAGTATAGAAGTTAAGGATGTAGAATAAGCGTCCGGGGAAAGTACGTATTCTAGACTAATCGTGCCCGAGGAGTTACGGCTATTAACGTGGACGCCCCCTTTCTTTAGAAGAAACTCGATATTTCTTTCCTTCTTTTGATGAAGTAACCAATGAAGCAGTGGGCCTGTCTAACGTATAATCGTACGACGTTTTATTACGATATGTTCGTTTGGATTAGCTTTATGAGATAGGAGGGTATCAATTGCGGTATTCCGTTTTGGGTCTAAGTCCGTAACCTCGAAAGTAATGCGTAGGGGCTTTAATGGGTATTCGAAATAATGGCGACCTAGTCCCGGTAGTTCGGTTATCCCTTTACCGTGTACGTTGGCACCAAGTTGTAAAAGCTTTATCGTAAGATCCCATCTTTCATATTCGTATGCGATGTCCAAAGTACTATGTTGCCGATGCTTATAGAAAACAGTTTTGTCGATGTCTGCGCCAAGGGCATAAAGACACGTGATGGCCTCTGGGGTGACAGTCGCTGATCCCATAACGTAGTGCAAAGGCGCACAGCCGTCTGAGTCCTCGATATCCACGGGTATGTCAAGTTCTACCACCATATATCTCATAGCAGCATGATCATCTGCAGCCGCAGCCACATGTAGAGCGTTCATGTGTAGACCCTCAACACTAACATTAGCCCCGACTTCAAGTAAAATATTGGTGACACAGTCTTGCCCATAACAGAGTGCGATGAGAAGCGGCGTCCAACCACCTGCATTCGTCAAGGTGTCAATGCTGTCGATACCTAAGTGGTCGAGTAAAAGAGACAGGACTTGATCGTGGCCTCTATAAGCAGCCCAATGTAGCGGTGTTCCGTAATGGTCGACTGATTCGAAGAATGAAGCATTGAAGTAATTGTAAGGATGAACCACTGGAAGGAACATCTCAGATGACTTCGTGAAGTCAGCATTAGCTTTGATGAACTTCCTCAGTGAGTTGCAGATGTAGCTTTGTTGATCGCCGTTGACGATAACTGATAGTACGCCAGCGGATCCATGGAAGTCGACATCAGTTTTGTAAAGTCTAGGTTCGCATATCTGCTGAAAACTCTTGCAGCTACAGCATAACAATGCCTTCGATGCCTGGCTACAGCAATCCGCAATCATTGCTACGCATTCGACGGGTAGCTTATCCATCATTCGTAGGATAGGTCCAAAGCAGAAGGATATGTTCTCGTGTTCATAAAAGGCACTATCTCGGGTTCTCGTCCATTTATAGTACCCCAAGGCAAATTAATGATTTGGGTCACTATGACATACGCGTTAGCTAGAGCGTTATGGAGAGCGGCCTCCGGCGTGATACCATTAGCAACAAACTCTGTAAATTGCTATTTGCTCACACCCTTGGCACTTACTTAGGCCTCCTTTTCTCCAGCACTAGCAATGCAAAATGTGCACCGCCTGGCGAAACAGTGTTGGTGTGTCTCCAGAGTCACAGTAGGCTTTTCTATATTCGACCACTTATGTCGTTATGATGATCACAATTTCTGCGTCCCTCTCGTAGGCCAGTGATGCCATGTTCTAACCCTTAGCAGCCACATCCGGAGTTTTCCACAGGATTGGGGATCTAGGAGAGCGGAGCAATGCAATCCTCCGGCGGCCCTAGTAGCTAGCAAGGGTATAAAGGGTAGAAAGGGAAGAGAGAGCTAAGCGCTCGATGGATCGATCATGTATCTCTTGATGGAACAGCTGTAGGTCCTTGGTGGCTGAAGCCCCCTGCTTCCAACCTGCAGAACCTATAAGGCAGCGAGCGGATGTGGCCATCAAGCTAGACCAGGTAACGTTTCAATGTGAGTTACATCATGTGAACAAGGGGCTGGTACGTTGCGGGTCATGCTGCCAGACATCGATGCCTAGCTTTTCTTGCAGACTCATTATGAATTGGGGAACGTTAGCCCGGGGAGAAGGCCGGGGCAAGTATAAAAACCTCCAGCCTACCAAATTGTTGTTCTAGTATCCTGTAAAGTCGAAGGTTTATCAAAATCTAAAATGAATCAACGACCTCTGCTCTCATCTGGTGGTCGAGTAATCGGCTCATCACCTGGCGCAACGCTCGACGAGAAGGTCAGCCTTGACCTAAAACAAGCGTCGTCAGATGTTCTCAACAATGAACCAGGCAAGCACACCGACAAGACCTTGCCAATCCATGCTGATAGAAGATACAGACGAAGGTGCAAGGCTTCCACTGCCCTCAACGTTGTTACCCTCATCTTTGGGGTCCTCCTATCAAACATTACCCAGCGGCAGGGTTATGGCCTATCAGGACTTCCTTGACAGGGGGACTAACAGCCCTAGAAATCGGGATCCTAACAGACCAGAACCTTCGGTTGGAGGGATCATTCAAGTTTCGAAACGTAAGCGTGTCAACTTCTAACAATACATCATCCTAAAACTCTGATAGTTGACCTTGATCTTCCCGCCGATACGCCAAGCAATCTTGGTGCTGTGGAATTAGCCCAAAGAAAGGATCATTTGACTCACCAGGAACAAGCTAGCAAGAAGGCCCAACAGACAATCCAGCGATCCCAAGAGCAAGGACCGCTTCGGCCTTTTACCAAGACAGCTCAACCGTCACAGATGACACTCCGTCCCTCAACTACTCGACAGAGACCTCGCGAAGATGGACAGTCAGCTCAACCACCACAGGGACAGTCTCAGGCCCGGAAGAGACCCTTCGAGAGGACGAGAAAAAGCTCCCGTCTTGAGTTCTCCTTGTCAAAGGCACGATACGGAGTCTATTCTTTCGAGACACTTGAAGATCCAGGACTGGAGGCAGATGGAACGGCCAGCTTTGCAGTTAATTGGCTCCCTACAAGAGTCACCCTAAGAGATCTCGACGGACTAAAGGGAATGGAAGTCGCCCACGATGTTTTCGTGGCATCTTACGGTCAAGAAGAGTGGGAGGTACAAACCAATCTTTTACGTGCAGCCAAGCGTAAGGCGCTCGTAACTAAGTACAAGGCGGTCGCAGCTAAGCATGAAGCGAAAAGGAGAAGAACAATATCGAAATAACGACTTGCTCACTACACGCTAATTCCCTTTCTCTTGATAGATCTTCCATGCATAACAGATCCAAGGCTTTGAGGTCAACATCGTGTAGTCCAGCAGCGTTTTGGGATACCTACCAGGCCCCCCACCCCCTAGACAATATACGAGCGTGGTCTACTGGCTACTCTGTCTCGGACTAGTCGGTCTCCTTGGGACACAACATCACCCAGCTGTGGTAACTCATGCTCACCATTACAAACTCGTCAATGGAAACACTTTGTTATGTATATAGTAGATGATGGAGAATCTTCGAGAGTATTTGATAACCTCAAGCCATCAAATATTCCTATCAAATTCATTACAAGGTCTATCATGTAACCTAATGGATCTCTCTCACAGATGAGTCTGTACCCGACTGGAGTACGGAGTAGTGCTTGTGGGGTCTAGCTGACATGGAGTTGGGATACGCGCCGACGCTAGTGGCCATTGGTAATCCCAGCGCATCGCACTAAGAGCAGGTAAACCTGCCAAGGCTGCCCCTCCTTTGGATTGTGAGATAGTACGTGGAGAGTGTAACTGCCCCACGTCCTCCGCACTGCATTCGACCGCAGGACTCATCCCCTATAGGGGCCTAGCCTTTCGGTCAGATACGCGCCGTTGGCTGTCTCTCCAATGGCTGCGAGTCGGATTCAGTGATTGGATACAAGCAATTCCACCAGGCTTCTCGGTCTACTGTGGTGAGAACGAGGCTTCAAGAACGCTTATGTCATAGCTAATCTGTCTGTGGTCTACGGAAGGACTCTAGAGGCACCGTGCAGTACGACAGCTCCGGGTCGATGGCAGAGCCAGGGATTATTCCATTTGCAGGAATCTCGATACGTGTCTTCTTGTGCAGGTCACGCTGTGATGCAGACTTGACGTTCTCATCCTCCCTTGGTCTCTTGGGGCTAAGCAAGTGATTGAAACGACGGCCACGATGCGTGGTCGCAATATGAACCCTCCACGCCGTTACATCTTCTATTAGTACCTTCCTGTCCTCTCGTTCGCATTCTGGACAATTGAAAACTTGATCGAAGAACCCGGCCTTTTCGTGTATTGTCGTGACATGACGCGAGAAACCAGACCCTGTCTCGAATATATCGCCACATATGAGACATTGCTCCTGATGCTTCGCTAGCGCGAACTTTTTCGTATGAGACATGGTCGTTATCTTGGCGAGACCGGAAGGGGGATTTGGGGCATTATCTTTACCGTGGAATCGTTCGGCATGATTGCTCCACTGAACAGGACCCTCGATTAGACATCGAGCTTTCCCCAGTCGTTCGCACTCGGGGCATGGTAGTGGGTGACAAAGCAAACCACCGGGTTGACAATGGACATTGGTGTTGTGCTTGGTTAGAGCACCCCGGCTAGAGAATAGGGCGAGACATAGAAGACACTTTTGCTGCTTCCGGGGACAGCCCTTGGGTGGCGGATCTTTCAGCACGTGCTCCATGAGGCATCCTGTGACGATGTTACGGACTTCGGCGTGATTCTCGCGATGTAGCTCTACGAGTAACCGAACAAAGGTGATGGACCCTTGGCTATCGCCGACGGCCCCATCTCGGCGGCGTAGTCCATACTGCAGAAACTCGCTAAGCTTCTCCGAGGCTTCGCCACTAGGCAGTGCGTAGCACTTGAAGGGACTCGGGTCTCTGACGTGTTCTGCAACCTGTTGGCCCAAGGCGCGCTGTCGGTCAGCGTTAGCGAAGTATTCCGCCCTCCGCTTCTGAACAAGGAGCTGGGATAGCGTCTCGCGGATCCACTGGATCCTGCCCGCAATCCTCTTCGCCTCGGTCTCCGATGACGGATCATCTGAAGCGCCTGGCTTATCGGCCGTGACTTTGACGTACTCGGCTCGCAGCTCTTGCAGGTCGCGACGCTTCTCCAACTCGTCGAGTTGGGCTTGAGTAGGGTAGATGGGAGCATGCTCATCACGCTGCAGAGAAGAGCGCTGTAGTAACTCGAAAAGCCCCTCGTTCCGACCTGTCAACTTTTCGCCAAAAGCGATCCGCTGCAAGTCCTGACGAACATGTTGAGGCTGGTAGCTGTGTTGGAAGACGGCGTCGGAATTGGACAGGACATAGCCTCGGACAGCGGGCTCCAAAGCACCTTAACTCGGTCAATAGACAGTCCCATGCAAAAGAGAAGGAGAAGGGGGGATTGGGAGAAGCGCACCATCAAGACGGCCACCTGCACCGACCCTCATTGAATAAGGGCGCTCCTGTTGACGATAGCCTGCAACAAGGAGAGTACGGTCCCATAATTCCTTGTACTTGAAGTATGCGATTGGTAGGATAGCCTTGTCACCGAAGTCGCTCTTCCATGGCAAAGGGATGTAATCTACATCACCGAGATCCGGCCGATGAAGAATGTCATCCAGGGACTCGTAGTTAACGTCGAAGGCCTGATCGGCTAACGCGCGTGCAACCAGGATGCTAGTCAAACATAGAAGTTGACAAGGGATTAGAGTGGTAGAGAAGGTAATCCTGTAGTAATGAGTGGCATGCCCAGGTACGCAGAGGGTGAAACGTACGTGTCTACTTGGTCACGACGCACGACCTTCGTCTTCAACTTGTTTTGCAAGATCTTGATAGTGGCAACAAGCCTCTTCTTGTCGGGTTTGAGAGGATCACGTACCAGCCCCAGTCGGACTTGGTCATACTTGAGTTGCATGATGACACCAGGACGAAATCCGCCAATGCCAGCGAGGAGAAGGACACCGTGAAACGCAATACGGATTTTGGCGTCGCAGCTTATGTCCGTTCCTCGTGACCATAGAGTCCCGAGAAGTAGGATAATATCGTCTGGAGTCATCTCATGTTTCTCGAAAGTTTGGTGACGGGTAAGACTGAGCTCGCCGGCGAGATCTTCTTCGA
This sequence comes from Xylariales sp. AK1849, assembly GCA_022432505.1. Taxonomy (NCBI): domain Eukaryota; kingdom Fungi; phylum Ascomycota; class Sordariomycetes; order Xylariales; species Xylariales sp. AK1849. The sequence continues at coordinate 8,574 of JAJKKH010000002.1, forward strand.
TCCACTGGATTTGTTAGCCGACGATCTCAAGTCCGCAATGATGAGCTACCTTAGTGATAGAGTATATCGGTCCCTTCCCAGCGACCCCCTTCGTGGAGACCATGGTTGTCCACAGATGTTTCCTTTCGGGGTCTATCCGTCTCTTCTCTCTGAAAACCTCGTCATCGGCCATCGCGAGCAATGACTTCCAAAGTCCAAGCACCGAAATTGCCGAGTTCAGACCCCGGACTTCTTCGTACTCCTCGGGCCCGAGGCAGGGTCGCAAGGTCGTCGCGGCTTGCACATAATGTTTGAGGAATGACTGGAAGACGTTGTTTACTGGCTTGTCGTCAAGCAGGTCGACCCATATCTGGTGGGGATCTCGCTTTAGAATCTGTTTAAAGAACCTATCTCTATCACATCAGCTCAGTCAAGGGAAAAGGTGCAAGAGTTAACATACACCACCCATGCCTGCCAGGCTCGCTCTTTCTCGTACTCGGTCTTCGGCGCGACAGTCCTTCTATCCCTAAGGGGTTTATTGTACTGCTCAAGGGATTCTCGGGCTTGCTCCTCGAGCTTCTCGCGGTTCTTGGCGATGTTCGCCTTGAAGCGCGATCTCTTACGATATTTCAACTCCTTATTCGCAACCATCATAGTGAGTTGACAGTTGGCACAGAGGAGATTGAGGAGGGATGGGAGCCGATTTTGGATTTAAGGCGACAGCGCAGGAGCCTAGGATTGGCGACCCTTTCGTAGGCCATGGCCTGCAGTAGCCATGAAGGCATACCTTGTCGGTACATGTCGATACGGAACGGGCCAGGAGTGAGGTTGTGGGTTCCACGGAAAACTGGCAAACTGGACGTTATCAGAATCCCGTTTTCTGAAAAGCTGCATCACCGACGAATTGTGGGGCAAGGCGCGTAACAGCGCGTAACGAGAGTGTTCATTCGTCCCAGTTAGTCAGCAAAAGCCACATTTGTCCACCCGCCATTTCGCACTGCCAATAGGTAAGCGGACCCTTTCCAGTTTATCTATGGGAGAGCGGACGGGATCCCGAGTTCTCTAGAAGGTATGGTCGTATGTGTTTGTACTATGTGGCTTTCCGGTTTATATCCTAGTGCCTTCGTGAAGAATGTACTTTTGTTTATGGCGAGTAAGCGCGTAGTCGCCTCTCCCAATTGAGTCTTGCTACCATCGGGTAGTTGAATAACCCACAGACGGCATATTCACATTTCACATTTCACATTTCACATTCCATAGCAACAGCTAGATGCCTGGCTATAAGCCAACATGTTTCTACAAGCTCCTCACAAGGCGGTCACGAATTTCTCGCAGTGGCGAATTAAACGGCGTACTCGATACCAGTAATACCCGAGACAGTGTTTCGTATTTATCTACCGCATAGAAGAAACCTATCCGGACTACAGGTTCGTGGTGAATATCTTACGCATTTCTAAACACGATGATACGTTTACGATTCAGATCATAGTTATAGCGTCATGTCCTCGTTGGCCACTCATTCATTTGTGGCCCAACTAGGGTGATGAGCAGCTCGAAGGACCCGCCAACGTTGCGATGCTTCTTTGCAACCTCGACGAGTCCTCTCATACCGGTTTCCGGTAGACAGGTATGCTGACATTCGAAAGTGCATGATACAAAAACACCAAAGCAGAAGGCCATTGGAGCCTTTTTGGCTCTGGAGCGTTGTCTCCGAGCTGCACCGTCGACTGGTCAGTCTCCCCCCGGTTTGCAGTTGTTTGTCATACCCCTAAGAATGTCTTGTACATCGTTGTCAGAAGCCACGAAATTGGGACTGCGTGTTCATCTAATGTGGATACTCAAAAAAGATGCCGTGCGAGTCGATTGCCACTGGCTTGTAGATACTTGACTTACAATTAAATGAGGTATGTATGTGAAGGGGACAAGCGCAGGACTAATTCGAGCTGCAAACGAAGGAAAGGGGTGCATGCATCGCAGTACGACTGGATGATTGGGTTGTTGCCTTCTATGGTGCGTGGTGCTTGGACATTACGGACGCAACAGCTTGACGTAGCAGTATAGGACCAAGCCCCACCGTGGTTGTGGCCTTCTGATCAGATGACGATGAGCTCGAGCATTCGATTCGGGCCGGAGAAGCAAGTCGATTTATCACACATCTCAACAACACGAGATTGACCTTGATACCTTGTGCGAAGTCAATCTATGGCAACTCTCTCTGAGCATGAGCTACGGCAAGGTATAGTAGATACGTTCCTCACATTGGCTATATCGGCAGAACAGAACGTTAGCCTATTGAAACTTGCTGCGAAGATATATAGGAAAGAACACATAGGCAATCGATTTTTGACTGGGATGCGACTATAAGCTTTGAAAAGAAGCCCAGAAAGCTATCATATCAACTCGAGATCTAACTTAACGATCTGAGGTTCTGGAGTTTGTTTCCAGCTTTTCTTTCGTAGCAATGGCGTTGAAGTTTTATTTCCTTGAAATATCACCGTACCGGCCCTTTAAGTCTACAGGAAATGTCCTACAAGGTATTGTATTCAATATCCTCACACCACTTGGTCAATAAGAGCAGGCGGGACTAGCTCAGGTATCCGAGACCTTGTGTATGGCGACGAAAGTTCGATCGGAGCTGCAGATCTACTTTGACGGCAAGGACAGGCTGATGGATTACGCAGTCTATTCCGTTTTGTGAATGGCAGTCGCGCTCAGCGTTGCTATAAGTAATTATAACATTCCATGCTAATGTCACATGACAGTGAAAAAGATTGCACAATCGATTTCGTGTATCGCTTGTATCGAAAAAAGCGTTGATAGCATCAAGTCCAAAACGCTTATCCTGTCAACAACGAACGGTCGTCGATAACTGCATTATATCAGATCTCCTCTTTTCTCGACGGTTACCGGCTTTTCCCTTTGCTTCACGATCGTTAACTAATCCCTGGATAAGCGTTCCCACGGGCCTGACTGTACGTATTCGGCTAGGCAAGTTCATCAGAGAGTGCACCGAAGTGAAACCCTTTCAAACGTGGCATATCGGGACGCAAGGGGCGTAAACAACGACATAGCAAGCTTTTGGGCTACCTCGCCACTACTGCATGTGACTAGTAAGAAGACACGGAAATATTGCTTGTAGATCATCACTAAAGGGTGTACCTCCACTGACATACATGGGTCCCAAGTTGCACACTGTCTGGACTGATAGAAACGGATATCGGTTTCGTACCATCAGCCACGATACCGCACATCTCTGGTACAGCAATCACTGTAACCTATTGCTGGTTTGCCCACAACTGCCAAGTAACGGCATTATTCGAGAGGTCCAAATGGGAATGCACCACTGCACCACTCATCAAAACCTAGCGTTGTAAGGTTTCTCTACTGTATGTTGGACATGCCTTCTCCGAATACCTCAATGAATTCATTCCGTCTATAGTCCTACGGCATAGTAGTCATACATTTGGCGCCAGTAAGTCGTACTTGACGCATCTCTCGACCTGTTCTATATGTCAGCGCTTTACTCTTCGGCGTCCCGAGAAAGGAGTGAACTCACATCTTCAATACTAGCCTGCATAAATCGTCTAGCCTCCAATCCCGCCCAAACGACCAACATATGCAAATCTCCACCTCTGACCATTGAAGCTCCACTTCGAGCTCCAAGTTCTCTAAGGATCGGCAAGCTGCTACTCAGCAAATCAACATCCGGATCCAGACTTCGTCCAATTCCCTCGAGGAGTAAGATGCTGATGACAACATTGACAAAGTCACCTTCGAGACGGACATGGTGTCCACGGACCATGCCTAGGACCTGGTTCAGGATATCACCGATCTTGACGTTGCCTAGGGCGAGAGTATTGCTCTTGACATTGAGGACGAGGTGCTGCATCTTCAGTGCGAACACCTCCTTGTCGAGAACGGCGTCGGGTTGGCGGCAGCGTTCGCACATCAGGTGACCTGCCTTGTACCCGTCGAACTCAGCTACGGCGCGGAAGAGATCCAGGAAGTTCCGGCGGTTTGTGGCGTTGAGTTCGGTGACGAGACCGGTGTCTATAAAGATCAACTGCGGGCGGTAGCCTTCCGCATCGATCTTCTTCAGCTCGGCTTTCCAGGCTTCAGTGTCCTTCTTCTTGCGGTAAGGTCGAAGGCGCGCGAGAACTTGTTCCGTCACGTCTGCTTGCTCTTCCGGGTGAGGTTTGTGCGTGTCGCTACCCGGCCGGCGGAGTCCTGGTATGCTGGGTTTCTTGGCTTGGTAAAAGCGAACCATGATGTTTCCCGGATGCAAGTCGGCATGGACAAAGTTGTCTAATAGCAGCATGCGTAAAAAGGCATCAAGACCTTCTTGTGCAATATCCTTCTGGAAGACACCACCGCCGTTTTCCATAAAGTCTGCTAGTGGAATACCTTGGGCAAATTCTTCAATCAGAACATTGCGAGTGGTGAACTCTAGATAGGGGAACGGAAACCATGCCGTTGTTCTGTCCTTGAAGTTCTTCCTAAATTTGGCAAGATTAGCAGCTTCAATACGCAAATCAAGCTGTAACTTCATCATCTCTCCGAATTGATCAACCTCGTCAGGAAGTGAGAGCCATTCAATGGTTGGTATCAGGTTTAGGGCAGAAGCGAAGAAGCCCATGATGCGGAGATCGCGTCGCACTGTCCTTTCAACGCGTGGATGTAGGACCTTGATCGCAACGTATGATGATGGTACACGCTTTGGCGTACTCTTGAGTAGGGGGTCGACGTTTCTTCGCATGTTCCGTCCAATATTTCCTTTTGAGTCCAGGACGTCCGTATCGGCGGGCGCAGCGAGGTCGGACTTGAGCTTTGCCTTGTAAACTTGAGCTATGGCGCCGACGCCCAAAGGGTTTTCGTCAAACTCCTCAAATATCTCATGGAAACGTCGTCCGTCGAAGGCTGCCTCTACGGTTTTCCTAGTGGCATGCATGGAATGTGCGGGCGCATGGGAGTGCAGCTTGGACATGATATCGCACATTTCGGTAGGGAAGATATCGGTTCGCGACGCAGCCCATTGCCCGAGCTATCAAGACTCATGTAAGCCACGGTGCTGCTGCTGGTGCTGCTGCTGCTGGGATAGATGGAGTAAGGATCTACCTTGATGAATGCTGGGCCTGCCCATTCCATGGCTTGAACCAGAAACCCATACCACCACAGTGTGCCACTCCTCTCATTGTCCCGATCCGGTTGCTGACTTCCAAGCCATATGGCGGGCACTGTTATGATGACGGGGACGAAGATGACAACCAGGTGTAAGAAGCGGACGCCTGTGCAAAGCGGCTCCCATAGGTATGCATCGAGATAATACACAACGTTGTGTCTGAACTTGGTGAGTCCATGGCTTGTCTCGTCCTTTCTCTTCTCTATCTCCTGCCTCGATGCCTTGAGCATCCGTCCCTCCGAGGTCTGTTCGGTGTCGTCATTGTCTTTCTCGGACAGCTTGACAAAGGCTGCTGTGCCAAGGGCAGCACCATTAGCTGTCGCAATCAAGACGGTCCTCGTATTCCGCGGTTTTCCCCATGACGAACCGCTATATCTGAAGGTCGATTGCCATCGTAGGCAGCCGGACCTGGGTACCTTCGGGGCTTGCGAGAAAGCTCGGCGAGCGCACAACCGGCCAAGAAGGAAGACGGATCCCATCTCGTCTCAAAATGTCAGGATATCACCTGGAAGAGTGAGTGCGCATTTTCGCAAGTCAAAACCTGAGCCCCAGGGTAGGTAGCAAAAAATGGTCAATTGCGACAAAGCCGCAAATTACAGCCCTCGTCAGTTCGTTCAGGGCACTCATGGTCCCCAAGCGCTAACAGATCAATCGCGAACAGTGACGTACTGTACATCATCACTGCGCGCGGTGGGACAGCACGGACCCGATTAGTTCGACGGCGATTTCGAGTTCCGACTTTGGCCGGTGCAAGGCAACTAATGAGCTGATGGCAAAAAGTTGACGGGCCTTATCAGACATGATATAAATCTCATTTACTCACTGGCATCACGCGAAGACAAGACATCACCAAGCCTTCTTGATACCCGCACTTTCGAGTCACCATGGGCTGGTTCTGGGCAGAAGGTTCAATCAGCAAAATCGAGCCCAAGCCTATTGCGCATCATGCCTTTACGGCAGGCGATGATAGATCACCGCCTGTAAGCTGCTTGTGGTTCTGCCAGTTCTGGATAGGTATCTAACAAACCCGTAGCCAGCATGCCCAATGCACAAGAGGAGTACCGAAGCGATGACTGTTCCTTCGTCTGCCTGTCCCGTTAAACACGACAAATCTTCAGCGCCTCCCTCATCATGTCCGGTACCCCATAAAGCAAGAGGAGCAGCAGCATCGGCGTCCGAGTCGCAATCAACATTCTCCAAGCTCAACCCCCTAAACTACATGTTCCGCGACTTATCTCAAGCCCCGGCTCCCTCCCAGACCCACCATCTCCCAACCGATCGGGAGCACTCAACGATACCCAAAAGTGATGGTGCCGGTAACTGGGAGTATCCCTCGCCACAGCAAATGTATAATGCGCTGCTACGGAAAGGCTACACGGATACAGATGTCACGGCAGTAGAGAGTATGGTCAGCGTACACAACTTCCTAAACGAAGGGGCTTGGGCAGAGATTATGGAGCACGAGAAGCGATTTGCCGGTGGTTTGCGCCGAGGCTGGCAATTGTGTTCTCGCGGCGAGCAGAACTTTGACAGAATGGCCGAAAGATACGGATACGAAAAGGAGGTTGAGGAGTTGGCGCCCAGTTTGGTGAGATTTCAGGGGAGACCAAAGGACATAACACCCAAGGCAGCCATGATCCAGATCATGGGGTGGATATACCCGGCCATGTTTGCGTACGTCGATAACGAAATTATGAAAACTAAGAACCTAAGGGCTAACAGACCGCTATAGCACCGAACCGCCCTTCGATCGCCACGATTGGTTTGTTTCGCGCGATATCAACGGCCAGAAAAACGAGGTCCGCTACGTTATCGACTACTACTCCGGTCCACCTGAGGAAACCGGCGAGCCTGTCTTCTACCTCGACGTCAGGCCTGCCGTAACACCCACTGTCGCCGTCGAACGAGCAATGAGATGGGGATGCGATGTTTGGTGGAAAGCTTCTGGTGGAGACATCCGCGAACAGGAGAAGTTGATAGCCGCGAGGCCGGCAAGGGCGGCATGAGTTCCCCCAAGGCTAGATAGAGTCTTTTGTCGCATCATCGGGGAGCTTGGAGTTTGGGATCACTGGAGAGCTGTACGTATAATTACGCCTTGTTTATAGCCCTGGGATACGGGGAGTGGGGGAGAAGATCACGGCTTGATGGTTCACGATGGATGCGGTCATTCTGTATTATACACTCTAGCTTCAGCATCGCCCCTTTTCACGCAACGACTAGTAATACAGCTATATCATGAGCTTCAACACGCGATCTCTCTCGACACCCAGCGGAGATGCCACCCTCGTCGTCCAAGAGAGATCTGGCCCCCAACCCAAACGCCTCAATACCACCCCCTGTATTTTTCCACGACTTGGGGGAAGCGTTGCATGCGGGGGAGCTCCTGGGAGATTGAAGACCCTTGAACCGGGTAAAATGAAAGGAAACGACGGAATTTCGGATTTCTGACACTTGCAGAGTTGAAAAGCTCAACGTGTCCCGATGTCTTCCCTCCCAATTCATCGCAATCGACTGCGGCATATTGCACCTGCATAGCCACCTCCAGATCTGCCAGACGAACACGCTTTCCCCAGTATCATCTGACGACATAGGCAAATCCCCACCATCCTCCCGCTGCTCATTGTAACACAACCAAGCCCCACGGGTACCGCAGCCACGCACAGCGCAAAGAGAACAACGTGTCGCTTTCCAAATTTATCCTCATCTTGAGGAGGCATACAAGTATAGAAGTAGACGAGAAAGAACGGAGGAAACATGTTGGAAACATACTTCCCGCAGCAAGACCTGTCTCTCCTGCAGCGCATGCTCCTGATCTGGGCCTTTGTCGCGTCTGCCTTTGTTATCGTGGTGCAGATCTCGCAGTCGTGGGCTGAGCCGAGACCGAGATGGACAGTTACTACTAGTGAAACAAAGTATGTGTATTTCTCGCAATCACACTGGAGCAAACAAGGACGGGCTTCCTTTCTGTCAGCATCGCACCCACCGACTGAAGCAAACTAACACTCCACCACCCATAGACCATATTGGTACACATTCTACACATTCGTAGCCTTCCTCTTCATGCAGGTAGCTTACGGGCCGCTGCGGTGGAATCTGGAGGGCAAGCCTTGGCTCGGAGGCTTGGAGGTGCATGTGCTGGATGCGCTCTGGATTGGACTTTTGGGATTGGAGGCCGCCATGCTTGCGTATGTCTTTGCATTGAGGCTCAGTAAGAGTGTGAGGAGAGAGGGCAAGGTCAAGGAGTTGTAAACATGCTATATCAGATATCAAGAATTGTGGACGGCTCCGATTGACGTGCCGAAAACGGAAGCAGTTGGGAATAGACATTTACAGCAAGTATTACCACTCAGCCGACAGAATTACAACGCCCAGCAAAAGTAGCTCATCGACATATTCTAATGCTGTAAAGAAAAGATTTGAGTCGGGTATTTTGCATGTCTAGAAGTTCAGCATCCATCGACCCTAGATCTTTTCTTTGATTTTAATGGCGCTGACACTAGTATAGGTAAGTAGGTATTTAAGTAGTTTACAAAAGTCAGGTGCTTAGCCTGCGAGACAACCTTGCTAGCCAAAGACAACCATGATCCGCATTTCCAACTCATACCGTTCCAACGAGAACAAAAAGAATTTCATCTTGTCTCTGAAAATGAAAAGAATACCTTACAATTGGCAAAAGTAATGGACACTATGGGAATTGAACCCATGACCGCTCACAATCATGTCATCAAGAGATGCGAAGCGAGAATCACTTTGGTGCTGTTAGCATTGTAGACCAATATTTGGTATGTGGACATGGTAACGTACTACCCCTAGACCAAGTGCCCGAGTTGCTGCGGAGATTCGTCGCTTATATATAGATATTCGACGCAATACCATAGACTACTATTTACCCCACTTGGGCAATATTTTCAAGCTGTACTGTATTCCGGAGACTTCCGAAAGCAAAAAAGCCTTGAATCCAGATCTATCAAACTGAAGTAAAGCACTAATACAAGAAATCGTGTTCTTCGTCCACATAGTGGTCTCCTTCACAATTGAGTCAACGTATCAAGGATGAGTCGGAAAGATAGTGATTATACCTGTGGATGCATCGGCACGACGTGTTTCAGCTTTATATGAATCGTTATAACAAGGCATTCCGACACATAGTCTTCGATGCAACTCGCAATCTACATGGCTTCAAGAGGCTAAGAAGCTTGACTCGGCACTGCCAGTCCCTCAAGTATCTGCGCCACGAATCCTCCCTCCACCCAGGATTTTTCCATCAGTCCACATGGTCCCATCGAACACTACAAGTAGCGCGGCTCCTCCTTCGCGTACCAGACATGGATATATAGAACGTCACTGACCCGGAGCCTTCCGAGCGCATGATTCAAGTCTAGTTTCTAGCTGGGGAGGGAGGTCGGGTAAAGTGTAGTATTTTTCTTATGCAGTGTGTCGATAGAGCAGTTGCTTAAAGACGGTTACGATCATTGATCGTTTCTATTTATTGCCTTATATATGTACTGTGGGAGAACGAGACCTGGTATCCATTCCAGTAGGCTTTAGCTGAACAGCTAGACATGACATTTGTATTCCTAAATTGTGCGCATTTACCCTCTTATACCTTGACTAGATAGATCAAGACCCAGCATCATATTTGGGCCATCACACAGCCGTGATCTCATGTTCTGTCCTTAGCAGGCCAGATCTTGTTCAGAAGGGCCACAAAGATGCAAAGGCGGAATTTGACTGGCTAACGAAATACTACATACATCCTCTCGGGTCAGTACAAACCTTGCTCATTCCGGTTGTCTCTAGGTAGGACATGTGGACCGACCACCTGTCGAAAAGAGAGTAGCAGATTCGTATGCCAGGATCGCCCAGATCTGCATGACACAAGCGGTATGGCATATCATACTTCTAAGAGGGCATGCTCAGTTAGAGATCTTATTTGGGTATAAATGTCAAACAATGCAGGATATCACAAGTACCATCTATCACTTGAATATGCGGCATCCATGGACCCATTTCAATATCAAATCACGAATACCTGGAGCGGTAATCAGTACATTCTCCTAAAACTGGTCAAATTAGTATCATGGTGGAATCTCATTTTAGTGACCTACCCAGGTGTGCCACGATTCTGCTTAGACAGGCAAGCGCTTCACGGGCTTCGGCTGGGGAGTAGCGTTCTGAGTTATGCGGTACTTTTCTCAGCCTTGGGATTTGAATCCTTAATCCTCTTGCGCTTCTTGATGCTACTATGGTCTACCTTGATCCTTACGTCTCTCGAGGTCGAGCTTTCGCTAATGGCATAATTCAAACTATAAAGATGTCTGTCACAGCGGTCTTGAGAATCGTACTTGTCTTGCCAAGGTTTAGACATACACTACCTTTTTACTGGGATATTTGCAGGAAACCTTATTGTATTCCAGGTGCTTGCTGTATAGCACCTCTTTGTTGGGTTTTTAACTTACAAAGGTCTTGCCTGTTTAACTTTGAGAGCCGCCCCGAAGTTGGTACTAAGGATCCGTTTGCAGTTAATCAGGTCTAGGCTATGCATCTAATGGCACGACGTGGCTGAGGTTAAGTCCCCGTAGTGTGTAGGCGGCATTCAACAACGACTGCCTTCGAAGAAGTATTTCAATGACGATTGATATCCGTGTTTCTTGATTGTCCAGTTTGTCATCTGATAATGCCAGGTAAAGACACGGTCTTGGCTCCCCATAACATTCGTCGGCAAGCAGCCGCATGTAATCGCGATTTCTCCAGGCATCGGTATATCGGCCGAAGAACGAAGACGTGATCGGCGCTACTGCGAAAGGAATAGGCAAGGTCAATCTTACTTGCCTATACTGCTGTCCCCATCCCTGAGTGATAGTATGTTGGGGTAGGGTGGTCTCTAAGGCGAGACAAGAGTACTGCAATCTGATGAGTTACGGGTCAGGATTTGCAGCGACGCCCAATGAGTAATCGGACAATGACCCTCAAAGAACTATTGTCTTCCTGTTGTGCCAAACCATCGCCTAAACTTCCTTGCAAGTGAATGATAGAATCAGCCCAAGTAAATGAATATGTGCTCAAAGTGACATGAAGTTTCACCTCGGCCGAGGTCAACTTCAACGCACCTTTGCCAAGAAATAAAGTCGTAAATAACCTCAGAACCCAGACCGAGCAGTGGGACTGCGAAGACACCCCCTAGCCATGCGCTGACCCTTTAATTGGACAGTTGCACCTTGAAACCCAAAATTGCGGAGATCATCCCCCGACTCGTCACAGGCTGCGATGAAGGACCACAAATTGAGGCTCTTCACATCTCATCATCTTCTAGGCAAGCTCTTACGACCTGCTGCAGGTCCCTGCGTAATGCAGCGAGAAATGGCGTGGTTCATCGAGGTTAATGTTGGGATGTTGCTCCTGAGCGTCTGCTCTCCCAGAGGCTAGCATAAAGTGCATCGCGGCGTTAGATTGAGCGCTTTGACTCCAGCTGGAGTTCGGTACCCCGATCCCAGAAGCCTGGTTGCATCTCAAACCGTATCACTCAGACATGAGACGAATGCTCTCTGGGTAGGGGTTTAACCCCAGATCGTGAGTTGACTGCATGCCCTCTGCATTGACGACTGCTGCCATTAAAAGATCGCCGCCTCCCGTCTCGGGCTACAGCGTCTGTTCTCGTACAGCGGCAGCTCTCCAGCATCAGTGGTTCGTGATCTTCATTCCTCTCTGGTCAGGGGTTTCTTTCGTTTAGGATTCCTCCTTTATCCCCCATTCACCCTCTTTTGGTTGCTACTCCTACCGGTATCCCGCTTCTGAACACTATCCATCATACCGAAAAATGTACACCATCACTTTCGGCACGGCTATTTTGGCTGGCCTGGTGGCGGCGGCGCCGGCTATTCCATTCGTCACTCCAGATACTGTAATCAGTCTTACTAAGTCACCTGCCGCTGGCCGAAGTCTATCAGCGCGCCAGGCGGGATGCTTTGTCATTGGTCAGACGGCACTCCCAGCTGACGTCGCCGATGTAGTCACAAGTCTTGGGTCCTCAATCACCTGCGATACCTCAGTACAGACGATATCGGGTGTTCCCGATGTCACCAGCGGGGCTGTCTCATTCTCCTCCATCGACTTCAGCCAGTCAAGCCAGACTCCCCTCGAGTTTGCGCTTTCGAAGTTCGCAACAGCGACCCCTCTTGCCGACACGGACCTTCAGACATTCCAAGACAGCCTTAACGTTTATCTGGCAACCGAGGCTGGTATCCGGAGTGTGGGTGGTAGCCTAGCCATCAAAGTCCCGAAGTTCTTCCTCGAAATGCAGGTCAGTCGTATTCAGACGGCGCAAGGCAATGCGCCGACAGCAGCTGCATCGCAGGTGGATCACCTGAGAGACAAGGTCACGACAAACGCGGCTGGCGAGGACCAGGCCTTACTGGACCAGGTCACTGCTCTGGCTGCGCAACTGCAATAGTGTCGTCTCCTGAGAGCACGTTGGGGAGCGGGCTATGGCATACCCCCCGGGAGCCGGATGTCAAGAGATAACTACTTTATGCCTACTTGGCCAAGAAGCTCTCGACCATATTATTAATGATTATTGCTAAGTGATCAATAAGCCGGGGTATACTTCGCTATGGTGACTTGCGTCGATGAATCAAATCTTTTGTATGAATGTCCAGACACCACATCAATCTCTCAGTGGCCAGTCTGCATGACCCCGCTGAACCTGTATCTCATTCTTAACCCAGATTACCCCGGTACCTCCTCGCTCTGCATCGGGAATGTCTTCTCTACTGTCTCTGCTGGACACTCTTGTGTACACACTTGCCGGTTTGATCGGGCCCGAGTCTGTCCTCGAATGTAGCGAAGCCCCGGCGGGTGCAGTCGATGGTCTGGTCTTCTTCTCGATCATGGTAAATTGCGGCAACTCGCTCGGTTGACTCTGCCCTCGTCGTCCGTAGGCGCTACTCATCCCTCGCGTCTTTAGGTATAGTGGCCGGAGGGTTGGGATTCCGATGCAGGCCATGGCTACGGCTATCTCGGCGCCTGCCCAAGCAAAGTATGGAACGAAGTTCACTAGACTCAAATCAGACCAACGGTCTTGAAGCTGACATTATAAACAGTACCTACAGGTATAGTTGAAGACGTCCAGTCGCGCAAGGACAACCGTCCTTACAATACCACAAGCACCAGCACTGGAGGGCAAGTCAGTCTAGGTTCCTCGAAGTCACCGGGGGGTTTCTCCGATCGACGTACATAACACCGAGACTCATCCCGCCGGCTAGCATAATCTTCTCCTTTTGCGACATCCGGAGCGACCAGATGAACAACCAAGGAAATATGGCGAAGAAGAAATCGCAGATGCTAGACCAGACTAACGTTCGTGTCAGCTAGAAACCCGAGCATTCCGACTGACTCAAGAGCACAGTACCTCCAAGACCAACACTCATTGGCTGTATCTGGATATTCCACCTCCCAGGCGTCCTTAGCGGGTCCCAGCTAGCTTTGATAGGTGTTGTCTGATTCCAGAGCATGATGGTGAGAGCACCGCTTGTCGCGCACGTCACAAAAACAAGCACCCACAGCGCGATCTTATGCCATCTGACCTGGACGACCCGTAGCAAGAACATTCCCATCGATAACTTCGCCATCGCATTGCCGGTAATGGCGAAGCTGTTCGCCACGTATGTCCAGAAAATGGCGTCGGAGGAGGTCGCAATGCTGAGGGACCAGAAACTTTGGCCTAGGCCATAGTGTACAGCGACTTGGATGAAGATTGTGAAGCATAAGAGAAATATCTGCCGTTAATAGTCAGTCATGCAGGTCTGTATTGCACGAGGTCAACTACCACTTACACCGGTCCATGCATATAGATGGTCTTCAATCCCAACAAACTTGACTATCCGAACTCTGGTATATAACCTAAGGATCACCAAGGCGAGTGAGAGGGCGGCCATCGTCCACATGGCACACGCCAATTGGATCCCCGGGTTCATGTTGGATGGGCTGTGCAACACATGAAGGCATCGGAAGAGGGAGACAGAAACAGAGAAGGGGAACCTTTGGTGTGGGTGTAGAGGCAAGTTTTAAGACCACCGCCAAGGGGACAAACAACAGGCCGAGGACGTCAGTTAAGCCATTCCAACGCGCTCAAAATAGCAATACTGGATAAGTATCCAATAGCCTGGTCTCCCAAGTAGTGGCATATGTCGTGCCGACTGATCCTACACGTAGACTGACCCGCGCGTGACTGCAACGAAGTGATAGCCGCCTCTGGAAGGTCGCAACGAATCGTAAACATTGACAGGGAGAATTCCTCCACATGTTGGATTGACTTTTTAACCAGATTTGTCTAAATACACCCAGCCTCTTTTACTGGATTGGCCGTAAATACAGCTGCACTCGCCATTCAGCGCCTTAGGTTTCACTAGCGGCGTAAGCCCTCAGAAGCTGATCGCGTTCCTCGAACCTGATGGGATGGTCACAACAATAGCATTCCAGGTTAAGCGCTGGATCCACACTATCGGACTCCAATCGGACGTCTCCGTAAGTTCTTCTACTGGGCCTGCCAGTCCCGGGATTGCAGACTTCTCTTGCTCCACTTCAGAGTTCGATAGCTTCGCCCAGCTTCTCCACGTGATGCATGCATAACCCTTGTTCCCGGCATGCTATAGGCCGTTGCATCACAGTGATGCCCCGCCATTGAACTTCAATACCCTTGTTGCCTCGCCTCGCCTCGCGTTATGAGGTCAACCATCCCTTTACTACTGGTTATAGCCTTCGTTATGTGGGCCAATGTTCTTGAACTATATCACCTGTTCATGTTTCCTTTCGTACAACATTTGTTACCATTCAACAATTCTCAGCTGGGAAGCCGCTGCATACTATGGTAGGTTGCCGTACTTCTTTTCAAGGATTTCAATAGGCTAATGAGTCAAATCCAGTCATAGAACAGTGTGTGGTGACGGTGGTAATGTGGGGACTTAACGTGTAGGACAAGAATTTGTTTGATAGCTATGACGCTCGACCATCGACCAATCACTTCGTGACTGCTTTCGTCCTCCCAAAGTCCTCAAGTCCATATAGGTACGGAATTCGCCTATGTGTATCGCATAGAGATAGTCTGAGTTAAGCAATTCTGATTGGTGGATGAAGTACTGTGTATTACAACACCAGCTGTATAGTCTCCGGGACAGTCTCGTAGGACTTTTGGTTGACCATTACCTAAGATCTTTCCTTATTCGGGTTCGGATGCAGCAAGGGAACCAGCACCCTCCGCAGTTCCAGCGATGCTGCAGCATTGACAAGCTCCATCATCTCCAGCAGCATCGGAATTTTCATCATCAAATTCTTACTCGTACCAGGAGCGACACTTGCCCACTAGATGATGGCGATGTTCTGATACACATCCATTTGAGGCTGCGAAAATGGACCTTAGCTTATAACTATGGAAGGAAATGTATTGTGCTACTTGTGTTATCGTAATAATCCCTCTAGAGCTAATCGGGGTTAATCCAGGGCGATTTGCGCAACAATCTCTGCGGATAATCCGCCACTAGTAAGCAGAGACTCGAGGGGACTCCGAGTATAATTTGCGTCGTGTCTTCCGTAAAGGACAGGAAATTCTCTTTCATGCTAGCATTCATCGTTGATTAAAGCAGTTATCTGTACTTACATTCAGAACTTCACTTATAATGATGTCCATATGACTGACTGTATCATTTTTCTAAGTATGGCTAGGGCACGGAATTTTAGGTGCTCATCTCTGATAACAAACATTCGAACATGGCGGTGATCGAATCTTGGCTAGTAAATAGAGCCGCGGACGTGAGAACGAGATTGTATGTTACGTAAATATCTGCTCTGACTCTGCCGCTTCATCGCTTATAGCGAGCGTTTCGTGGTTTAGTCGTGCGTAAGAAGCTGATATCGAGACTATATAATTGTTTGGCCGTTATAAAGCCTTATACGTCTACGGATAATGATAGAGCCAGTGACGCCGGACGACTAATAACGAAATCTACTGGTCAGAGCTTATCGAAGAACAAGTGGTCCACTGGAAAGCCTCAAGCATAATAAGGTATAGTAATAATAAATATAGAAGCCCTCTCACCATTGGTCATCCGATTTTCTTAATTAATTGCCACTAAAAGAGAGAAAACGAATGCTGATTGTGACTGAAACCTCATCCAACTTCAATTACTGTCTAGTTTGCTCTTACAGGTATCGACTTCATGGGTTGCGCCCAAGGAATCTTCCCTTTCAATTGCTCGTCGCCTTCTACAAAATCCAAGACCGGTGACTGAGCGATAGAAGACGCGCCTCGATCAATCATGTATTTTTGGAGAATGTGACTCGGTATAACATAGCGGTCAACGAATCGGCGAGTTCTATTTTGCCAAGTTGCCGTTGCTGTGACGTTGCCCGAAAGCGTGCAGCCCGCCGTCACTGGCTCATATCTTGCATTCTGGTATTTCCTGAAGGCGCTGGTTATATGATTCTTGGATGGTGCAAGATCCCCCCCACGCGTACGATTATCTTCAAGGATCTTATGCAACTCGTTAACCAGCACTACGACGTCAATAATGCCGTTGTTGCAGCCTGAACCCGTGCTTGGTGTGACTAGTTATCAAAGACGGGTCAGTCACCATTTTCGCAATGTCCTATAGAAAGTACACATCCATTCTCGGGACTTGTGTGTCTCAACCTCGGTGAAATCCCGGAGTATTTCGTTTCGGGGGAAGCAACGCGCACTCTCCATAGTTATAGGGGTAAATTGGGGATGTGGCTTGGTTTGGGTACTTACACTTGTGCGCCGCGTCGCCGACAAGCACGATGCGGTCCCAGCTCCAATGCTCCACGACACCCTCCTCGAGGTCCACCAAGCCCGCCTCCAGCCGTCCGTCATATGCATCCCGCACTGTCAAGCCTTTGGAGTTTAGAGGCAGATGTTCCCATCTCTTCACGAGTGCTTCCTCGTCCGCTGGACTATATCGTGCACGCTCGCGCGTCGGTTTGTCCAAACGCTCGTACATGCCAATGACGGCGGTCTCGTCTCCAGCAAAGAGCTGGATAGCGAGGTCATGGCCGTGCGTTTCGTTAGCATCCCCCGGACGTAGTCCCAACTCTGTCGGAAACCTGACCCAGAGCGATCTATAAGTCGTGAGGAACGGTTTTTCTTCATTGACGCCGCTGACAGGAGCGAGGGGAGATGCTTGAAGGGCCAATGTCCGCATGCGATCTCGAATAAGACTGTGGGCACCATCGGCACCGAGGATAACGCTCCCCGCGTACGAAGTCCCGTCGGCGCAGCTGACAACCACACCATCCGCCGTGGTGGAGATATCGGAAACTTTCTTGTTGGCGAGCATGCAAGCTTGCCTCTCAGGCGGGAGGCCATCATAGAGAACTCTTGTCAATTGGTGACGGCTTACGACTCTAGGAGAGCTACCATGGCTTTAGGAATGTCAGTGCTTGTGTATGAGCAAAGGGGTGATGAACTTCAGATGGCTTACTTCTCTTTGAAATGCAGAAAGTACTGGGTGTCACCGAGATTGCGTCCATTGTGATCGAATCGATTTACTTCAGCTAGCGGCGAGCTGACCGAACTCAATGCGTCAAGTAACTCAAGCTGACCCAGCACGCGCAATCCTATGGGCAACAGCACCAAGCTAGCTCCGGCATCTACTACAATACTCGATCGTCTCTCCAGCACCACGAAGTCGATGTTTGCACGTGTGAGTGCATGGGCTGCTGTAAGTCCGACAGGACCGCCACCGACGACGATAGCTTTGAAATTGCTGGAACCCATCGAGGTTGAACTGTGAAAACTAGAATGGTGGAAACTCTTCTATGTTGATTATGGACGCTGTTGCGGATCTGAAGATGAGACTGGTTTGTGTGATGCCTCCTACAAATCCCATCGTTCCAACTTCCAAGGCTGTATTTATAGGAACCCATCGTGAATTTGACCTACTCCAATGGCCTAAACTGGTCGAGGTGTCTTGAGAAGTTGACATGATACTTATTCATCCGGCGTCAGCTTCGCATTTTTAGCATGTTCGCAATCGGACTCGCAACTGTCTGAAGTACCTAGGTACCTACCTAACTTACACAGTAGTCGGCCAAATCCATGGGCTAGTCGGACACATGACGAGCCGAAATAGTTACGAGTCCGATCCATTTGCGGAATAGCCCCAGGAAAGAACTCGCTCTCGCTTTGTTACCTAGGTAGGTACCGGTACCTAGGCAGCTACCCCTACGTTTTTAGTACTCCAATAATACCTCATTCCCGTCCTTGGCGAAGTTATGCGGCGCGCATGTTGTGACCTCGCGTCGTTGCTAGCAATAGTTAGTAACTGCCTATGCTGGCTCATGGCAGACCTTCAATATACAAGACGAGATATAAATCGTCGGGTACGGAATGCACCTCTTGCGCAGTATCTAATTCTTTGATCAACCCTTACAATGACGTCGCCAAGTGCCAATGCACGATGCGTGACGGTTTGGAAGTATCGAAGACGTTGCTGCCGACCGGAGACATTGCCAGAAATTGAATTCACACGAAGGCCTGTAGTATGCGAGTGCCACTGTGATCTTGAAATTAAACATGAATGACTAACTATCGTCAAACCCTCCAATCAGTATAAAAGCTGTACTGTGGTATTGCAATCGATGCTACGTACGGATGTAAGTTGAGATGCCATTTGCAGCTGTTTTAGCGGAGTGGATCTGGTCGGTTCCAGGCTGGGGTTGGTGAAAGGCGGAGAATCTTCGGCAATCGTCGCCAAAACATATTTTGAATGAAACGCGAGCGCATCCAACTTGACATCACCACCTCTGCGAGACCATCAAGGTATTCACCGACCCGTTCTCAACCTCATTGCCATCTCGATAACAACGTCAAGATGGGTACAGGATCGCGATGGCCGCCGCCCCCGGCTCCAGGGTCGCGACACGGCTATGGATCTGAGCGAGCTGATGATGCGCAGTCATATCGACCGTCGTATCGGTCGTATGCGCCTCCGCCTGCTGTATCGCCGCCCTTCCGGGGTGGCGGTACTTCACGGGCTGACAGCGATCGCTATGTCCCAGGTCAACAAGGCGACCACTCCCGCAGCTATCCTGATACGCGCCGACAAGATGGTCATGACTACGCTGCTCGTAACGATCACAATTATCGTCCACCTCAGGGTGACTTCACCTTCCGCGCAGAGCGGCCTCCTGGCGTTGAAGAGAATACATACGAGTCCTATAGACACCCGCCTCCTTCCTTCAGAGGCAACCGTGGACCCGATCGACGAGGTGCTTTGGATCAGTCAGACAGTTATCGTCCCCGCAACGAGAATAACAGACCTGGTAGAGCATCAGGTCCACGTCACAATCAAGGTCGTCGTGTTGGACCATACCAGAGAGGTGCCCCGAAAGCCGCTGACCGTCCGTTCTTGTATAGGAAGCATGATCAGGACGCGCAAGTGCTACTCGGGGATACAACTGGAAAGGCCACTTACCGCGCCGTTGAGGATTCCAGCGATAGTGACGATGCGGCAATGGAGATATCTGACGAGTCTGGAACCGAGTCTAACGAGCCTGCAAACAAGCGCGCTCGCTTAGCAGTCACCACATCGAACACCGATCAAGCTATGCCCAAGTGGTCAAACCCCGACCCTTACACTGTACTCCCTCCTACGGATGAGACGCAGCGTAAGAAGAAGGATGTTGTCCAGCTCATCCGCAAAGCGCGGGTTGAAGCCGACCTGCAGAAGCCCTCGGTCTCTACTGAAGCTGCAGATTTCATTTCTTGTGATTTCAGTGACGATGACAGCGGCAGAGGAAAACCAAAGAGTCTACACTCCAATAGCGGTCAACCTCTAGGTGTTCCTGACGTACCTACAGGCCCACGCGCAGGGGTATCCGCGGTATCCGCTCCTCAAACAGCAACATCTACACTTCCACCCCGACCACCCATTTCGTTGTCGATCCCGCAGAAGCAGCTACAAAAGCAGAACGTAAAAGCCAACGACCAGAGTCGTATTTCTACACAGCCTCAGTCTTCTTCTACTGCTGCTACTAACAACAAGAAGTCCAAGGTACCGGCGAATCTCGTACCTTCTGGCAACTTAGGCAGTCGCAAACGAACAATCGATGACAAGATCAAGCGTCCCCATCAGAAACTTAAAAGAGCGAGCAAGATGAAGGGCGATGGCTATGTCGATTCCAACTGGGAAGTAATATCCGACGAAGATCCATGCCCTTGGACTGAGACAGATCATGCGATTGAACCCAACATGGCCATTCGGTAGGACACCTACGTGTTGCATCCTAAGTAGATGACGCTAACTGCCATAGCCTGCACAAAGAACTGGTTGATTTCCACGAGTACGTGCGCCCACGCGACTTCGAGGATCGCGTCCGACATGAGATGGTCGACAAGCTCGAGGCTCTGGTCAAGCGCAAATGGCCTACTGCGCGTATCTTACCTTTCGGCTCCTTCAAGTCAGGCCTGTATCTTCCGACGGCTGATATGGATCTCGTCATGTGCTCCCAAGGATTCTTGAATGGCGGGAGGCCCGGGTTCAACACCACCTCGCACCTGTTCACCTTGAGAGCCCACCTTACTAGGAACCACGTTGCCTTTCTGAAAGATATAGAGGTTGTCCCAAAAGCCAAGGTACCTTTGCTGAAATACTGTGATGAGGGTACTGGATTGAAGGTCGATATTTCATTTGAGAACTTGACGGGAATCACGGCGATCCAAACCTTCCTAGACTGGAAGGACAGGTATCCTGCTATGCCTAAGCTCGTAGCCATCATCAAGCACTTCCTCTGTATGCGCGGTCTCAACGAGCCGGTCAATGGTGGTATCGGCGGCTTTTCAGTCATCTGTCTGGTTGTTCACTTACTTCATAGCAGGCCAGAGATCCAAAGTGGCACAATGCTTCCTGATCATCATCTCGGCGAGCTACTTTTGGAATTCTTCAAGATGTACGGCGAGGACTTCGACTATCGAACGACGGCCATCAGCATGAAACCCCCGCGCTTTGTTGGCAAGGTTTGTTGGTATCCGCAGTATAGTTAACGCACTCGCTGACATCAATTATAGAACGAGGTCAGCAATGTGGTTTATCGAAACTGGGACCGCCTGTCTATCATCGATCCGAACAACCCGGAGAACGATATATCAGGCGGTTCATCCAACTTTCATCTTGTTTGCCAAAACTTCAAGCTAGCCTATATGACCCTGAAGCAGAGAATGCATGAGTTGGCAACGAGCGAAAGCAAAATCCACGGCTACAATACCATTCTAGCTCCTCTATTTGCCGGAAACTACTCTTCATTCCGAGAGCAGAGGGACTATATGAGGAAGCTCGCTGACAAGGGTGTCCCCGAGTTAGAGGACACTAGATCCGCGGAGGATAGAATCGATTGGAATGCATGAAGGTCAAGCCTGATAGGCTATGCATAGGCTATGATGGCAAGGCGGCTGATACCGTGGTGCGCGGCAGAAAGGGAGCTACGAGGCGTCCCGGCCTTTACGATCATCGAATCGATCATGGAACAGACGGAACCGGCACTATGCGATACTCATGGACGGCGTTGGCGGTCGGTCGAGTTCTGCATTTTGAGATACCCCCTTGTCCTCACCTCATCTTTTCTCTTCTCCGGCCCTTCGATTCGTTGCCAAGTCGCGTTGTGGGCATTATGTAGTATAGATGTGGGAGGACTGACAAGCACTACCAGCCCAGTGGTCTCGTCCCCGTTCTCCCACCCCCTTGCTTTTCAGATTCCATGCAAAACTCTTCATGGTCTACTGCCGAGTGGCAAGGGAAAAGAATCAAGATGGCATTACACAGTTACCCTTCAATACTATCCTGAAGCTCCAGTGGAGTAACGAACGTTGTGAATGACTGACTCAACACTTCACAGATCCTGGTCTCTAGGCTGCACCTCAAGTACTCCAACCTTGGAGTTCATGGTCGCACCATCCCGCTAACCTGCCGCAGGTCTGAAGAGCTGTGCGCCTCTCCCCACTGCCGTCCAAAGGGTTCCTGCAATCAACTGCTGAACCCCTGCAGGCTACCGGTGTCTGTCATGACCACCATTTTCTCACTACAGTCTGGGCTTTCAGCCTGGCTGTGGAGAGGAAGCTAGGTACGACTTGCCTCGAGTCGAAGTTAGTCTGCGACCGTACACGTGGAACCCGGAGTCTGCTGGCGAAGTAAAAGGGCCACCTGGTACGGCAAAACCGTAGCCTTGATTCTACAGTAGACAAACGGCTTCATTCCATAGAACCGTGCAGTGCATACACCGCATGCAACTCACATTACGCCGGGGCATCATGTAACATCAGCGAGTGGGAAGCTTCGGAAATGAAAGCTTCAGCTGGATACGACTGCACGACCAACATGTACCACTGAGTGTAGACACGATGGAAAGACATGACGGCAAATGATCTGCTGGTCTTCGAGACGGAGTCAATTGCTTGGCCATCAAATAACCCGCCCCCCTGGTCGTGCAACACACCGAGCGACACTCCGCGAAATAGAGAGCCGCGCTAGGCTACAGCAATCATTCTTATCTGCAGAGCAGACTGTAGCTCCTTTCCACGCTTTTCTTGGAGGACAAGTGGGAGGAAGAAGCATCCGAACGAGGTGAGTCCCTGCCGGGTCTACAAGTGCACATCAATCATATATATTCCCATAGCATTGCAAACCTCTCAAGTCTTGGGTACCTATCAGACCCCCTTTCGTCATCTGAACACATGGTCTACAGAAGCATAACAGTTGCTCAAGCCGCAACACCCCGGCTGAAGTGGAAATAAGCATTCGGGCCTCATCGAACGTTCTCGCCGAGTGCAATGCTATCGACAAGGATATTGTGTGGGGATGCGGGGAAGGCGCCCTCTTTGCTTCTGAGGAACCCTGGGGAACTGGGGAAACAGCCATTCAATGATACATACTTACTTAGAGTACTTAGGTGCTTATAGTTACTTTACCCCGAAAGTTCTCAACCTTGGTCTTCCATCCATGACAAGTCCTGAGCCGGCCCTATTCTCGGCCGGTAAGGTAGACGGTCACCAAGTTGCCGGAAATGACCACTGCCTTTGGACAAAAAGTATTTTCTGACAATACAGGGCCTCCAGTGGTCACTGAAAAACCAGCTCGGTGAATTGTCATCCAAATCTATTCTAACAGCTTGTGACGATACGTGGCGGCTTGACGGTTCTAATCGTCCTGTCGCTGGACTTATAGTCTGTGAGCTGCAGAATCCATTCCCATCATCAGTTCTCATGACGATGAGAGTTGTGTCTTCAATGAATAAAGTCGACATGATTCCCTCGGTGCGCAATAGCAAGACTGCACGACTCCCACTGCCCTAACGCAGATCGGGAGCAAAGTCGTGGTAGCTGTTGCTGGCACGAAAACAGACAGATCCTTCCGAAGCAGATGGTAACCAATACTTGCATCCCGAACCGTCGCGTGAATTCAGAGCACGATAGTCCAGTGCCCTGCACAATTTCAGGTCGCATGACAGACCAGGCAATGGATCAACTTTGTTGTCGGGTAGCCGAATCCTGCCAAAAGGGCTTCGGCAGAGGTTGGTCCATAATAACAGCGAAAGCTCCCCATTGGACGCAGCCCGCAGCTCTTCATGCAGCAATATGTATCGAACAAAGAGCTAGCGGGTTCCGTTCGTTTGCCAAATGCTGTCAAGCCACCCGGCAAAGACCTCACGTCATCTTGTGAAGAGAAGGAGGGTAAGCAATGATTATCGTGTTCAATACAGTGGGCTCTAGCAAGGGTCTCGATAGCGTCGCGATAGCTCCGAGTGGAAGCAGGCGATGATCGCGAACAGTCACGGGGTCCGAAGGGAGCGATGTTGTATCTGTGGCAGAGGCAGAGGCAGAGGCATAGGCAAATGATGGTGTCTCGTAACTTGGGAAGCTCCAGCAAGGTATCTCGGAGAAAGTACTTCTTGGGATCCTGGCCTGCAGATGCAGGCATCGGGTGGCGGCTTGGCAGTTCACAATAGAGAATCTCCGCATTACACGTTGGAATTCGGGACGGAGACGTTGGCTACGTTGTCGATCACCTCTAGGGTAGACTTCAATCCCTGGCCGTTTGACTTTGCTCCTCCAGAAACAACCCCTGTCCCCCCCCCCAATAGAACTCCGGGGTATCGACGCCGTCGCGGAGTGCCACTTCAACCACGTTGATGGGCTCGCCCATATTACTATGTATCTGTCATCTTCCCGTCCCAGAAACTTTATTTGTTTCCGGCTGCTTGTCCACTGGCTCCCGCTTGGCGGCTTGTAAATCTCTGCAAGGCTTACTCGAGCCTTCCCGCTGACCCAGTATCAAGCTTTGACAAACTTACCGACATCAGACCACATCGTGAAGATGGTCAAGTACGCAGCTAGCAATGTTTACTTTATCTGCGGGTTCGCCGCCATTGGTGAGTGCTGTTGGTATAGGCTCAACTGGTACGAACGGAGTGCTGAACCTCTTAGGTGGTGGCCTTTTCGGTTTTGATATCAGCTCCATGAGTGGTGTGCTAGGCACTCAAGCCTATATTCGGTACTTCGGCAATCCGGTATCCTATACTCAGGTCAGTATGCGGGAAGTTTGATTTCTTCCAGGCTGGCGTACGACCCCCAAAGCTCATGAGACATGGGTGCCGATCTCGGGATATCAGCTCCATGCCTTTGTCTACTCTCGTAGCGTCTGTGATGAATAACAACTGACCCTCGTTTTGCGGATAGGGAGGCATCACTGCTTCTATGCCAGCTGGATCACTCATAGGTAAGTTGTGCGATGCACCCCTGAGACGCACCCTTTTGCTCTGGGCCGATTCCATATTTAATCCTTGACTGACGTGATCGTACAGGGTCGCTTGCAAGTTCCTTCCTTGCTGACAAGTACTCGCGCAAGGCATCGCTTCAGATATCTTGTGTGCTATGGATTATAGGCTCGATGTGCGTATCACCATGGCTGAGCTGTTTCTTCGGGACGTAGCACCGTTGACAACCCGTTAGCATCCAGTGCGCCGCTCAGAACGTCGGCATGCTTGTGGCCGGAAGGGTCATTGCTGGGCTCTGTGTTGGTATCGCCTCATCCGTTGTCCCTGTTTATCAGGCGGAGATCGCACCTAAAGAGATCCGTGGCCGTGTGGTTTCTCTTCAACAATGGGCTATCACCTGGGGCATTCTAATCCAGTACTTTATCCAATATGGTGCCGCCCAAGTCGGCGGTGGTCCTGATGACCCTAATCAGCCGGAGTCCGCATTCCGTATCCCATGGGGCATTCAGATGGTGCCGGCATTCATCTTACTCATCGGTCTGTTTTTCTTCCCGTACAGCCCCCGTTGGCTGGCATCCAAGGACCGCTGGGAGGAAGCTATCAAAGTGCTGGCACATCTTCACGGCAAAGACGATGTGAATCATCCAAAGGTGCTTGCTGAGTACCAAGAAATTGAAGACGCACTCCGTTTCGAGCGTGAAGAGGCCATCTCGAGTTTCAAAGCCTTGGTCAAGCCACGCATCTTCAAGCGTGTTCTTCTAGGAATGAGCGTGCAGATGTGGTCGCAACTTTGCGGTGAGTACTTGTCGTATCTGGACAATGCCTACAACGCAACTGAGAAGCGAGATAGGCATGAACATTATGATGTACTACATTGTTTACATTATGGAGGGAGCTCAACTAGGTAACCCGCTGGCGACTGCATCTATTCAATACGTGATCAACGTCGTCATGACCCTTCCAGCGATTCTATATTTAGATAAGTTTGGACGACGACCGGCACTCATTATTGGCTCAGTTCTAATGATGCTTTGGCTGTTTATCTCGGGTACGTATTGGAGATAAAGACATGCCATTACCAAGTAGTCTAGTTTTAGCTCTTCTGGTCCTCGATACAGCATTGACTGACGGTTGGTTCCAGGCGCTCTCCAAGCCGTTTACGGCCGAGCAAACGACCACCCGGACAAATCGAATGAAGCCATCACCTGGATCGTGGTAGGGAACAGGCCCGCGTCATCTGCCATTGTGGCTTGTTCGTACCTCTTTGTTGCGACCTTCGCCACGACCTGGGGTCCGACGTCGTGGACCTACCCGGCCGAAATATTTCCCAGCAAGGTCCGAGCCAAGGCTGTCTCGCTGTCCACCGCCAGCAACTGGTTCTGGAACATGATCCTCGCCTTTGCTGTCCCACCACTTCTCTGGAGCATCAACTGGAAGATGTACATGATCTTTGCGGCCTTCAATGGTGCTGCGTTCGTTCACATGACGCTCCTAGCACCCGAGACTAAGGTGTGCACATGATGATGAGTCAGTCCCAACTTTTCAGAGAAACGCTAACGTTACACAGGGGTACACGCTCGAAGAGATGGATGACTTGTTTGACTCGGGTCTTCCGGCTTGGAAGAGGTATAAGAAGGAGAGTAGGCTAGATCAGCTCCAGAAGGAGATTGAGGCTGGCAATCTCAAGATCACCGCCCCGCTTGGTGGAGACAAGGTAGCGCCGACTGCTACTACGGAGGCGGCAACCGAGAAGTCTGTTTGAGGAAAGCAGGGATGTGAGGACAGCTCTATACGATACTTGCATGATTAACGTGATTGAATGAGGATTGTTTGGATCTGGGCGGAGCGGAGTTTTAAACCCACGATTGCTGTTACGTTCACGAGGATTGTGCTGTTGGGAGTCTTGCGATGCGTTGATATCTATCACCTGTCATTATGTCTCTGCCATGATGATGAACACTTTCCATCAAACCACTCACTAGCAGGAAGACGTGTCGTGATTACAAGTGCTCCTACCTCGTCTAGAGATTGTCTCATGATCATTCCACACTGGCAAGGCCATATATCGAGCTTCTATGCACCTTAGCCCCCCGCAGTCTAGAGTATAACGCCAATTGGTGTGGCCCGTCACACCCCTCGCGAGCTCAGATAATATCTGCCAAATAAGCCAGCCAAGTCCCAATTTTCTGTCTTATTCGCTGCGCCTTGCTTCTCTTTGGCGTGGGTTTCAATACTTCTACGTCGAGCCCCATCAACTGTCTTCTCACATTCGCGAGAGCACCTAGAACGGCATCCGCCACGCCAGGTTCCAGCTCCGCATTCAACCGATCCTGTCTCAGATCCCACTCCTTCAACCGGCTCTCCACGGCCGTAGTAGCTCCTTTTGGCGTGAACTTCAGCTCAGCAAGAGCGAAGTGTCGCCACTCGACCAGATACGCTGCTATAATCGCGCGCGCGTCGTCTTGGCAGGTACACTGACCGCCTGCAGGGTCGAGGGAGTTGGGCCGGAGAGGAAGGAAGTGTTCATCCGCGCGGAAGGTGCAGCCGTCGGGGAGGGTGACTAGGACCGGACCTTCTGCTCCTGAGGAGGAGGGATGGTGGGATGGCTGCCGAGGAGATTGAGGGGAAGGCTGAGGTGAAGGCTGCGGCAGATCTTGACGTTTTGTTCGCCGTTCGGTCCCTAGGCTCGGATGGGTCGACTGCTTTGTCGGCACAGGACGTGTAGGGTTGCTTCTCTGGGAGGATTGCGTGTTCAATGGCCGTGGACGCGACAAGTTGTCAACTGGCGCGGGCCATGCGCGCATGTGCGGCATTGCGCTTCGTGTATCTGTATTTGTGTTAGAAGGGTTAAACATCATGATTGGATGTATGGATGTCGTTAGACTGTGGGTATTCGGCAAAGTGAAGGGGAAAGTTACGACTAGCACCGCGGAAGCGTCGGTGAGTTTATAGTGTGACTTTCTTGCTAGGATGGCACTTCGTAGTAGCAGCTCTGGGGTCGCTAAGGTGCTCCTTGTTCTTCTGAGCATAATACCGAGATACCGGAATGTATTCGAGTACGGACAAAGGCAGTGTCACCTTCCAGGCCGCAAGTTACTAGGCGACCATGATAGCTGATGCCAAGGGAGCAAACGGCCTATGAGAGAGTCCAGAGCTCCGTTGAAAGGACGCGGGATGAAGCTAGAATGGAATGGACCGTCCCAGGAGGAGCGGTCTTCACAACAAAGCTCGTCGCCTGGACAGCTAGTGCGCGTGAGTTGTTGTATGTACTTGTGCTTCGAACGTGTTGCTGTTATGTGCCCAACGCAGAATATTCGAGCGCGGAGTCGGATGTTCTGTTGAAACCGTCATATTGTAAACGGGTACTAACCTCAGCTGTAGGGCACACAATGAGTTCATGCGTAGTACAGATCCCTAGTATGACCAGAACAACGGTTGGCGATGATGTTTTAGATGTCGTTGTCATCGATGGATACGGAAAGGTCGCTCAGCACGAGGCAGCTACATTCGGTGAACTGT
Organism: Xylariales sp. AK1849; assembly: GCA_022432505.1. Taxonomy (NCBI): domain Eukaryota; kingdom Fungi; phylum Ascomycota; class Sordariomycetes; order Xylariales; species Xylariales sp. AK1849. The sequence continues at coordinate 37,027 of JAJKKH010000002.1, forward strand.
CTGTTGCAAAGTACAGAAAACATGGATTCTGGCTTATTCCTTCTCCGTAGTTCTTGATCTGGCCGCACTGGCATGTCTCCGTCACGGAAGCGAGAGAGTTTGCCGATGGCACCACTGTATTCTACCATCCTCCGCCCGATTGTCCCATATGCCAGAAACCACTTGTCCCAGCTGAACAGAACGACAACGCGGTTCTCTCTTGCGGTCACATCCGCTGCAGACCGCAGACATTTGGCGGGACGATAGGCTTGGTGTTCGCCAAAACCTCACCGAGGCAATTCTGCTCCTTACCTAGGACTTTTATATCACTAATAAGAGATTAGCTAGGCAGGCTAGTCCAAGATGAACCGAGTTGACCACAGTATAAAATAGAGTATGTGAGCTGAGACTTCGTGCTTATCCTACTAGAATAACTGGTGGCATAAAATGAACTACTATGTTACCCAATGGGTAGCAAGGAGAAGAATCGCAAATCTCAGGCTAATCGCAGGTTATTCGTGTACATAGCGGGCTATTGATCATATTGCTCGGGAACACAACCCTGCAATGTTTAGTCCAACTGGACCCTGTTCGACCATAATGTTTCCGTCGTATCAGCAGGTCAAGTCCGATTGCCGACCGCACCTTCGTCGAACCAGAGTCGGGGTGCATGGAGGAACAGCAGAAACCCACTCGTCGTTCGATCACATCAAGTACAGGTTACGAACTGTAATTAGAACGAGCAGCGGCGAACATACAACAAAATTTGTAGTTCGGTATTACAAGGGGTACGCTGTTGCTGATTCTAGCGTCGATAGGAGAAAATGCGTCCTCGTCTCTTCCGCCATCGCTTCCATTAGACGACTTACTTTATTGCCTCGCATATTATACAAATGACCTGCCATTGACCTGGACCACGCAGATGAGATAGACGCCTTGCCAACTTAATGCCCGTTCACGGCACTCTCGCCATGAGCAGCAGCAACTATAGAATACTGGCCACCCGCACCAGCCCAGACTAGCTTGCGGCCACGAACGGCAGTGTTGTCGATCAGAGTGGGAACCTCGATATCATCAATGGTCCCTTGACCGGACTGGTAGTTGGCGGAGAATCCCCATGAGTAGACCCTGCCAGCATCATCCAGTGCGAAGCTCGTGTCGGTACCTGCAGCAACGAAAGTGGCATTGATCCCTGGTGGCGATGTCAACGATTCATTCTGGAGTGCATGTGAGAATTCGGTGAGCAACTTACCATCTACAGCTGTAGGTTCAGCCAGAATGCGAGGCTTGCCGTTATCATCGAAAACTGAGTTATCCTCGGTGTAGATGTTTGACGGGTGGCCGACTTGGTGTCCATCAATGCGACCCCATGTTAGAAGCTCGCCGGCTTGTGTGATGGCAACGGAATGATGTTCACCACCGGCGATGGAGGTCACTCGCCGGTCTCCAAAGGACTCGACTACCTTGGGGATGAGCACCATAGCATCATCTTTGCCGGTGTCGTCTGTGTGACCGGTTTGTGAGTAATTGTTCAGCCCCCAGGCAAAGATCCTTCCTTGGTTGTCGAGGTAGAAACTGTGATACGAACCAGCAGCGATGTCAACAGCATGCATTTTCTTGTTGAACTTGCCACAAGGCTCAGGCCGAAGACCATGGTTGATACCGCCGTGACGAGTGATGGCCTTTCTTCCAAGTTGGTACTGACCACCGCTACCCCAGGTGAAGACCTTGCCGTCCTGGTCGAGAGCAAGCACATGGTTGGAGCCGGCTGCAAGACGAGTGATGTTCTTCAGCTCGGGGACCATAACAGGGGTTGGCTGGATTCGGACGTTCTCAGAGAAGCCGATGATCCCATCAGAGCCTCTGAAGGTGCCCCAGCCGTAGACGGACCCATCCTCAGTGAGGACAAATGATGCCGAGTCAGTAGCCACAACCTGTGCGATCCTGGTGCCGGGGATCAAGTCGCTCAAATCGACGTCGCCGGGAGTACTCTCATAAGGATTCACTCCGGAATCATCCCCATTCTCGTCCTCAGAGTCCTCGTCATCAATATCACGAGTACCGCCTTCCCAGGTAGTGTCACGACCAAGAGCCTTGTCATCATTGACACCCCAAGTAAGAACTCTGTTGTCGTGGGTCAAGGCTACAACGTGCATGCCACCGCAAGCGATCTGGACAACGCCAACGGACTCTGCGTCCAGGTTGTGGTTGATGCGCGGTCTCTTGACATCAATGGGCTTCTTTCCCTCAAACTTGGTGCTGCCCAGCCCCAGTTCACCAGATGACCCTTCGCCAAAGACGAAGACATCGAGTCTGAGCGACGGGATCTCGTTGATGGATTCTCCAAGCTTCGGAACAGCCCGCTTTCGTCGAGCAAAAGTCCTCGACTTCTTCGCCGGTCTATTCTCCTCCTCCTCCTCTTCCGTGTCTTCCTTGTCTTCACGCTCTTTGCGCTTGAAGCCTCTTTTCCCATTTGCCTTCAGAGGCTCCTTCTCGGCAGCGTCCTTCTTCGCCGGCTTCTTTGTGAGTGGCTCGGCAGCAGTCTCAGCCTTGGTCGCAGTCTTCTTCGGTGCAGGCGCTTTGTTCGGGGCAGAGGCTTTCTTGGGAGCTGGAGCTTTCTTGGGAGCTGGGACTTTCTTAGGAGCTGCAGCAGCCTTTTGAGCGGCAGGCTTCGCGACAGTCTTGGATGGAGCCATTGTGTGGTCTTGACGGATGTGTCGACTAATGTGAGTGTCTGGGATCCGTGTGGTATTTGTAAGTCGGATGGGAAGGATGAATGGGATGTGCTCAGTGCAAGGACCAAGTCCGGCCTTCTTTTGTCTTGTTGAACAAAAGAATTGGTTTCGTTGCTTGTAGATAAAAAGACAAAAAAAGCGTTGCAAAGAAAGCGACGCGTTGAAATTTTGGGCACAAAACAGTCGATCGCCCGAGAACCAAACAATCAAAAAATCCACAATCCACAATCCAGGTACATAGTACGTATCTCACTACCTCGGATCTGTGTGGCTTACTGTACAAGTTACAAGGCTGGTGAGGCTCGGATGATCAATCTGAACAATCAATATCCAATCCAATCCAATCGTCTGGGCTCCCGATCATACACAGGTAGGTACCTACTGTACTGTAGGTTCTGGTTACCGTAGGTGCGTGCATGCCTGGGCCCTGGACTGAAGCCTGAGCTGCCTGCATACCTATGCCCCACTATAGCTTCCTGGTTCGCGCTACGCTACGCTAAGTATTTAGTCCTTCTTTATGTCGGGCGAACTGGAATTATTACTACCTTTACTACCTATATGTAAGTAACGTTGGAACGTTGGTGCTTACTTACCCAAGTCAACGTGGTCAATCAATCAATCCATTGACTCGAGTACCCGGTGATCAACAGTAAAGACCCGGCAATGGTCACCGCACCGGTGTGTGAGTCAATGTCAGAATGCATGAGCTACAATCCGATAACAGAACTAAATAGCCGAGGAGAAATTTTGCACAATGGCTATGGGCTCGGCGACAATTGCGCTTATTTGAGACTGCAGCTGACACGTACACCGATGCTTCCGCCTTTGCAGTTGCTGCGCCTCTCTCATCCACCATAGGTGAACAATCGCAGCCTGCTTGGACTCAACGCCTCGATGCTTGAAACTTCGTGCGGTACGTTGATCCCAGTGTGACACGCTACGGATGAATTCTTGCTCCAACTCGTCCGCTGTAAGTCTTAGAGTCATCGTGTGGTTAATCTCAAGCTTCCCCGAGTTGCCTCCCAAGGAGACATTGTACTTCCGCCCTGCTGGTATAGGGTTTGTCCACTTGCCGCTTGACGCACATTTCTTCTCATGATCCGACATTGCCAACAGTCCATTCCATGAAAATAACGATGTGTGTGTTGCATGAACATTAAAATTTATTGATTACTAATCCGCTCGTAGTCCACATAAAGGACAGTGACAAGTGTGAGTGAATGGCACCTGGGGTGGTGATGGACTGGTTTAGTAACTCCATCAAGACCAACTGCCATGAACGCCCATGCTCATACTCCGTTTTCCCTCAGCAATGCTAGTCCACCGTGTGCACTCTTCTGGATGTTTCGAGGCCACTCTACTTCTTGGTAGTGAAGTCAATCTCGTTGCGATTCAACTTTCCAGCACTCGACTCCTCGCAGGTACAGGCATCAGCAGGTCGAGCACCACATGAGCACGTCTTGCCAGAAGGTGTCGCATTCTCCTTGGGGGCGTTCTCGCAGTTGCACTGGCCTGCTGGGCGAGCGCGGCATGAGCAGCGAGCACCAGAGACTGTGTTCTCTGAGGCGGACTTATCGCAAGTGCAGTTGAGAGCTGCGTTCTTGCCGCAGGAGCACTTGGCTTGCTTGGCTGTGAAACACCTTAGATGTGATACTTCATCGTCAAGACAGTGAAGTACTTACCGCAGACGCACTCGCCGCCAGATGCCTTGCCGCAGCAGGTTGAAGTTGCCTTTGTGGCTTCAGTTGCCATTGTGAAAGTGGTAGATGAGAGTTAACGTATGGATGTGTAGGTAGGTAATGAGTCAAGATGAGTAGAGTATCGCTTTACGAGGAGAGTGTGAGTGATGTATCAAACCGAGATGTAACGTTGTAGACTGAAGGTGAGAACAGCTGATGTTCGAATCGTATGTGTCGAAGTCTCGAAGATAATGAAAGCCGTTTGGCTTCAAGCAATCTGCCGGTACGTCAGTCAGCCAACCCAACCCGCTTTACTGGGATTTCGACCGGGATCCTACCAGCTTCGTTGGTCATCTTCATTCCCCTCAATCTGATTGGCTGCATTCCAGGTACAGCCAATCAGACCCTTGATGCTCACACCCGGAACTTGACCCGAGAAAGAGGCACGATCTGATGATCTGCAGATTTTAGTTGGCCATCACCGGTTGCATCCCCATTTTGACACATGGGTATCTCGACCTGCGCGACACTGTTCTTCCTGCTGTCTTCTACCTCTTATCTTCTACCTGCGTTGCCCCGTCTGATTTGATTTGGAACCCTCTAGACGAGCCGCATGACCGTCCTCAACATGACGCGAGCAGCGAAGCCCAACATATTTGGAATATCCTCGCCACAGCACAATGACCTATAAAGTCAACAAAATCCCTCCATTTAGAGATCAATCTTGATTCAACTATGAATACCCACTTTTCAGAAAGTAGCCCAAATCCCTACTTGTTACTCTCGTATTCTAACCCTATTCTACTTCCTGGCATTGACGGACGATGGCTTCATCATGAATTATGCACAGATCTCTTAACTTCTAAATGCGGTTATACTCTGACCGAGGAATCTTGTAATGGATGCGATTATCTTCGCAGTTCTGGCCCATCTGCCCCAAAGTCTGCAAGGCAGCTCAGCCTGCGCTTCATCACCAGATAACTAATTTAGATGTGCTACAATACTCGTATCGGCCAGCTCAAGCCCAAAGCACTGCGAAACATGACGTTTGAAGCGAACAGGACACTTGTGACATACTCGTGAGGGTGTGTCGTATTTCATATGAGCACCGGGTACAAGACTCAAACGTTTTCTGAGTACGTGGAGCTTAAGCTACACGTCGGATTTGGAGGTCGTGTATCCTTGATGAGACAAGGCCGTTTAGGAGCGGTGAACTTGTTACTTCTTCAGTAACTCATCGCGTTGAGCTGAGCACTGGGAATATGACCACACTGACACACTGTTCGGCTTCAGGTGGATAATAGCCAGCTTCACCGTGACGAGTCTGCGTCATCCGCCCTCCAGGAACAGTGAGTTGTTTCTGTAGGAGCCATCGATATGATCGCCACACGCCTTCGCTACAGTGGACTAGCTATCTCTTGCCTGTATTACTCGGCTTGGTCTCACTTTCTACTTATTACCATTTGCAGCGTTGCTTCGGTATTATGTCTTTGCGCCGTCGTCCTTTCCACCAGTACGAGGGCGCCTTCTACGGGGCAAGCCAATGCACTACAGTTGAACTTGTGGTTAAGAACTTGACAGCATGTATTCCAGTGAACTCAACAAACATGTTTTCTTAAGGGTTTCTGCGTGTTTACGCAAAATAGCCGAAGATAATATTGTCTCATCAGTTGTTCGCATTCGCTATCGTCCTTTACCATAGCCAGCTACTGACGGACACATAAAAGGCGCCCGAGGCTATCACTCCTGTCATCGGAGACTTTGGTGCACATTTCGGAGACTTTGAGATAGATGTAGGACATCTCTGAATGCAATTCAGCCTATTGCACAGCAGATATCCGCACACGAATGTCGGCAAAGGTCACATTGGTGGCAAATAGTGTGAACGCCCAAAGTGATCCTTGTATAGGTAGAAGACTATCCACAGCTAGTCGTACGGTAGTCGCCATTTCATGTACTTGTTGGGAAGGGTACTGTGTATTTGAGGCTACCTATCCCGACATGTGAATAAGTGGGTCCGTTTACATCCTGGAGACTTACTAAGTACACAATGAGGTATGTACCCGACAGAAATACTAATAGGGACATCATGCCGCCTTGTGGACAATCGCTGTCTAGTAAAATCCATGAAGTTGATCAGAAGAGTAATACCACTTCTCGGCCAAGCATCATACAGGCTTACATTTCAAAATCGTCTACCGTTCTCTATGTGCAACTGCTACTGCAGTCTACGGCATTCGCAAACCACGACTATGGCTAGCCTGGACCCTCACCCCCAGACTAACTCGCATTTCCAGGCCCATGCCGAAGCCTACGAGGTTAGTCAACCTTTACTTCTTTACCCAGTGTACCTCTCCCTAAGCAGTTCATTAGAAATTTGCCGGCTCGACCTCCTCGAAGCTTGCAGCAGCAGCTCTTGCCAGGCTTCCACTTTCAAGCTACAGCTCCGAGGCTCACATCCTAGACTCGGCCTGCGGTCCAGGCATTGTGACCAAGCTCATTCTATCGCCGTCTCCCTCTTACATCTCAGTACCCGGCCTGCCCATCAACCCACAACCCCGAGTGACCGGTATCGATGTCGCCCCGGGCATGGTTGCCCAATTTGTGGCTCAGTCCTCCATCCAGGGCTGGGAAACAGCTCGCGCATTCACCCACGATGCCAAAGACTTGACTTGCTTCCCAGACGCCGAGTTTGACGCCGTTGTCATGAACCTGGGAATCTTCGCGCTCAGCGATCCGATCCGCGGTGCGCAAGAGATGCACCGAGTCCTGAAGCCTGGCGGCCACGTCATTGTCACGACGTGGAAACATGCAGGTGCTCAGGTCCTGCTTCAGAAAGTCGTGGATACCATTCGCCCTGGCAAGCAGCAGCAGGTTCTCCCTGTCGATCCCGAGTGGAAGAGGAAAGAGAAGATTGTAAGCGTCATGGAGGCTGGCGGGTTCGAGCAAGCAGGGATGCAAGTCTGGGCGGAAGATGCGAAGTGGGAGGCGAGAAGCTTGGACGAGATTGTCGAATTCTTGAGTGCGCCGCTCTGGACAGGTATGATCTGGAAGGGTTGGAGTGAAGAGGAAAAAGGTCAGTGGAAGGAGGAGATCGTGAAGCAGATGACCGAGGAGGAAAAAAGCACGGCTAGTGTGAGTATGGTTGGTTGGATTTGCATTGCGAAGAAAGAGGATGGGAGAGAAGAGCGTGAACTATGAGGGAACTATGAGGGGATATGGCCTAGAGTATTTGCATGGCTCGATCTAGCGAGAACAATATGCTAGTTGGGTTTAACACCTTCGTCTTGAAGATGAATTAATCTTCCTAATATTGTAGCGGTGTGAAAATGTCCGTGAAGACGAGGAGCGAATGTGGCAACTATGGTCAAGGCTCATGCTTTGATTTCCCCAAGAGTCTAGGTCATTCAACGTTTCTAGGAAAGAACGGCGCTCGCCGCCATAAGAAAAAGATGGTGTCTCATGCCTGCATGAAAGACCCGTTATAGAAACGAAAGTTACCATCACTTGGAAGTCCACCCTGGCTATAATGATCGCGTATTGACTGACGGATGAGCTTAGGAGCAGATGAATACCACCGCTCATTTGTGTAAGACTCCGGGAGCAGTCACAATAAGGATTTTACAACTACTGCTGACGATGACTCATGATATGATCGTCCTTTGTTAACTAGATCAGCCATTTCCCAGGGTGGTTAGAAGGCCCACTGTGACGCTCTAAACCTCAGGCGAGCTCAAGTATGGGAGTTCAAGATCTGTATAGCCAGTTAGTTTCGCAACGGGAACTTTATCATCACTGATTACCACATTTCACGCAGTTCATGTCTTTCGACAAAACGCAAAACAGCCTTGCCTTTTGGCCTCGGAACTTGCAGATAACCCGGCATGCCCGATCTGTTTTCTCCCGTCAATATGGCACCCCGCCCTCGAACTGTGCTCAGCCGCTGCTCTACCCGGATTATCCGCTGCATGCTTAATTGCGCTATACGGTAATACGACCATTTAGGCTATGATCGAATGTTTAGACAAAAAAGGCATCTACTTGACCTCGAGCATATGTCTTGTTTCCCGTGTAGATATAGGTAGATTCCTGATTTACCTCTATGTTTAGCTTTCCACTTGTCGCAAACCTGAGAACACGATAATGCGAGTACTTGCTCCCAGAGTTGGGCCAGGTCTTGCTCTGTGTCTACTACAGTTAGCACATGCTGTTCCCAATGTCACCGTAGTTCCTCTTCCATCGACGTGTGCGTCATACCCTGGATACGACAACAGCACTGACGTTGCAGAGGCATCGTGGCTCGCCGTCGCAGACTCGACTGGCAATGCCATTGATGGGAACGGTGTGACAGCAGCCTTCTTCACTGATTTCGATGGCGATCACTGGGGATTCGTGAGTATTGTTTATTTGAAACAAGTCACTGAGTAGCAACATTAATTATCAGTCTAGGTCACGATTCCAGTCACCAAGCCAACGACGAACACAACGATGAGATGCACGAACAACACGTTACAAGCCTATCTGAATACCAGCTCAGAAGAGACTCTATGGGAAGACATAGTGGTATCTAGCGACCCGAATTGGGAAGATGGTATGGGCTACGGGTTTCCAGCCAAAGGACCTCCGGACAGAGCCGTAGAGCCTTACAGACATTCTGTCAATGGAACGCAGCAGCCTGGCATATTCCTCGGCCTAGGGAATATTACGACGTGGCTTTTTAAGTACAACTGGGCCGGGAATGCGGGGGAGTATTACCTGCTGAGGCTACTGGGACCACTGAGTGACATTGCGGAGGGAGACGTTACAGGGTTTCTGAAGATCAATGACTGATGTATGTTCGTGGCGGAGCGTTCTGTCTCGCATCTCACAGGGGAAGCAGCGTGGCTTGCCTGGGATAGTTCTGAGCGTATGTACGTAAAATGTGATCTTTTCCTCGTCTCCGTGCCAATCAAGCAGTCTTATTGGGAAAGTTTACTATTATAGGTGAAAGTGCCTATGTTTTTCAAAGGCGTTGTAATCGGAGTGCACTAAAGATGAATCTACCGAACCGTATATCACCGCTTGTTATACAATGCCTAGCGTACCCTCTCTCTTGGATTAGTATTCAATTTATACATACCTCACCACTTACTATTAGGCCTGATAGCAGCCAAGATGTATTGTGGTAGCTACCTATTCTTAGCCGGACGGCGCGGAGCGACTTTACGAGCTACAGTAGGTTTTCCCCGCATGCAGAATCAGACAACAAGATTCATAGTTAGTAACAGCCGATTTGACTTGGCACTTTTAATTGATACGAAAGTGAGCACTAGGCCTATTGTGTGCAAAAGATGGCGGTGCCGCACCGCGCAATTGAGGATACCCAGGTGGTACAAAAAGCGGCGTCTGTCTTGATGGGGCATAGCACCGGTTCATATATTTTAAGTACTTAGTGACAACTTTTCATCTCATCTCGCTTCCACTACTCAATGCGCTACCGTATTACCCCGAAGAGTGGTCCGTGAAGGATCATGAAAATCTCACTTGGGTGATATGGTAGGTCAAGAACAAGTAGAAACCCAAGAAACGCAATGCCCAGGCAATTAGTGTGAATACACGCATAATGAGGATGTGCCTCCCTCGTGTTGGGACAGCGGTAACTCCTCTGAGTCACCGGTGTAAGGCTGTGCCGCACGAACGACACGGATCTCGTCTCGAGTGGAATATGAGCATCTTTTTACAGCACACAAAGTAGACAGACTCGCTCATCTTGTTACAAATATTGAATTCTTATTAGCTGGCAATCCACGTTTCAAGAACGCTGCCTGATCGAGCTGTTGACTCAAACCGTGAAGGCTTACGAGCCGGCCAAGTTCAAGTTCCTGCGACGTGTCCCATGCAGCTCATTACGGCACAGCAGACAGTCTGATCTTCTCCCGTTATCTTCCTTCTCTCAAAAAGGCACCACAACTATCGCGGTCCCGGAATTTTACTAACCCTCAGCATATTGCTATTCTTTCGCTATGGGATGCTGCGTTTCTTCGCCAGAAGATGGCGGGCAAGCCAGGTCTGCAAAGACGAAAAAGGGGCGCAACACAAAACCATCGCCATTGTCCGTCCCCGAGGCCATCTGGGAGACGAATACCTCATGGGCGGGATCAAACGAAATGCTGCGCGAAAAGGCCGCTGAGACTGGCGAAGAAGCCGCTTTCCGCGCTGCGTTCCAACCGACCATGTTCAAGCGTGTACGTGACTGGATTGAGGGGGAGTATCCCGAGTGCGCAAGGGCAGGCACTATCGAGGATCTGGGGGACTTGGTATTCCCAACGAGCTACGGCCCATGCCGCTATCCTACGAATGCAATCTTGACTCTGGACGACAACTTCACCGGCGTCATCTACGATGCTACTCTTATTGTGGCCATGCCAATGGGAGAGCAAGTAAACGACAAGGTTTCGGCGCTGCCAGGCGCCGGTCTAGACACACCAGAGATGGAAGGGGCGAAGCTTACAATGCTAAAGATGCTCGCCAAGATGCGGCAAGATGACGTGAATGTGGACCATGCTGTGGTGCGCGTTGTCACGGGGGCAGACATGGTAACCTGCAAATTCGATGCTAGTACAACGGAGCCTACTATTACCAAGCTTTCCAGCAATCCCAGCAGCACCTTCAAATCATCCAATCAAGAAATGGTCAGGGCGGCACGCCGGGCACCAGACGAGGTGCGAGGGAGATTTCGGCCTTTCATGTTCAAAGGAACAGTCCATAACTGCATTCCCGGATGCACTGTCTGGGACGAAGGGGAACTTCGATTTTCCGTCAAGGGCAATGTGTATCCTTATCCCACGAGGATCCTTGTTGAGAGAGATTTCAAGAAGATGTCCGAAGACGTTGAGGCGGTCCATTCCAAAGTTCTATCTCCTGGCGACGGTCCCAATGATAAGCCGGTAATGCTACTGCGAAATCTGAACCCGCACCGGGATCCCAGAGGCATCGTTTCTATCACTTTGGTGGTAGCATCCGCTCCAGATGTACTCTGGCCAGCATGTGGTGCATACGTGAAAAGTGCAGCCTTCAAGGCAGCTGAAAATGCTATTCTGGAGTTTGTGAAGAAACTGAATAGCGAGGGCAAGGTTCAACGCTGTAAGGTGAACGTAGCCATGGGAGTTGATCGGTCACGGTTTAAGTTCGTCGGCGAGAAGGTTGTCACATCATCGATCGAGCACCAAGAAATAAAGAGAGCAGCACCAACCGCCGCCACGGACAAACCGGTTGCAGAGATCTCTCCGGAGAAAAAGAAGAACGAATGTGGCCTCGAGGCCTTCTCTATCACGCTAGAGGAGCAAAAAGAGCATAAGCTATTCGATTCCGAGAGTCACTTCCAAGCCATCAAACAACACGTGCGTGAGCGAGCCCAACAGAACCCTGATTTGTACCAAAATTTGGCGCCGCGGTTGTCGTTGCTCGCAGCTATGCACATCATGGAAATGAACTTTCCGGGATGTGAGGTCTCGGACGAGGGCGAGTTCCCAGTGATTATGAATGGCAACGACATAGAACTGGCTGACACAAGGCTGGTGGTTGTGAGAGACCCGAAGCAAGAGCCGAAGAGTATCATCGCTGCCACGCACGTGGTGCCCCGTCCGGGAACGCTTGCGCAAGAGACCAACTGGCTAGAGACCAAAGAAATGAAAGCCGCTGAAGACGCATTGCTAGCTCTCCTGAAGAAGTGGCACGAGGAAGGCAAGGTCTCCGAGTTGGACTGTATGGCGCAGGTTATGATGGGGACGGACGCTTCCATCTATCAGTTCGTCGACGGGGAGAGATTGGTAGACTACAGCGATGAGCGTATGGCACAATTCAAATGGGGCTGATGGTAAATATAATTCTGGGTCACTAGTTTTCAAAGACGGCCGCTGTTTAATGCGGCTAGATGTGATAGGGGTAGGGAAATTTAGTAAGGGCGTTGTTCTGCATGCGCATGCCAAAATGGAACGGTCATTGAGTATGCATACTCTAATTTACCCGCATAGACAGTGTGAAAGTGATGACGTTTGAAAAGATACTGCTACAATAGCCACATGTGTTGTGTTGATGGACGCAAGAGTTGCCTCCTCTCCTTGTGTTCAGTTCCCAAAGGCAACACACTCTTACCCATACCGTGCTCTGGGTGCGAATCGGTATCTTGGAAGCTTCGTCCGTCTTTTCCTCCGAATGATTTATTCCTTGCTGCCACTATCTGGTGGCTAGCGGTCGTACTTTGAAGGAGGAAGGTCGAGTAAAATATGAACATGCTCTTTCAAAATGTCGTCAGTAGCCTAGCATTCTTTTCGTGCCATCACTGCCAAGTATCTTGCACCGATACTGTCTTCTCACAACTTGCGTCGACGGTCAAAGCTCTATTGGGGTCGTCTTCCCAAGTGACAGCCCCCGCCGAGTCGATCTTGACATACTTGTATTCAAACGATGTGCCTGCAGGAACGCTTACTGTCGCGGACCAAGTTGAATCGGAACCAATTAGTGGAACAGCCGCGTTGACGTCCCAGTTTCCAAGTTTTAAGATGGAACCAGTTACAGCCACGGAGTCACCAGCGGCGGTGGCAGTTACATTGAAGGCGATACCGCAACCCTCAGTTCCGCCGGTCGAAGTAGGGACCGATGTCGACGAGGAAGTTGAGGAGGGTACCGATGTCGTTATGGTTGGCGCGGGTGTGCTGCCGTTACCCGCACCTCCGGCAGTGATAGCTATGTCGGAGCAACTCAGGTAGATCTGACCAGTCTGAAAGCTGTTCCATTTGAACGATAACAAAGTGTGTTCGGACTGGAAGTCCGGAAGCTTAACCTTCTTCGACACAATGTAGCCACCCGCAATGGTAGTTTCGCACGAGTTCAGGGGTGCAGCATCGACACCGATGCATCCTCCGTTCCCGAACTGTTCGCAAGTGAACCAGTCGTTGTTATAGCACGCTTCACCTGAAGAGCAATCGGCACTGTAGTCGCAAGTCTGGCCATCGACATCGCCACAGGGCAGAATCCCCTGCTCGAGACAATCCTCCGCAGCCTGCTTTTCGTCATTGGTTGGAATGTAAGTGGGATCGAGGAATTTGTCGATGATAGTCTGGTCTTGACAGATCCTGTAGGTCTGCTCTATGTTAGTATCACGCATTGAACTCCGATAGATCCGGTACGCAAACTCACAAACATTCCGCCATGATCACCATTGGCGTCGACGCACCAAACGACATCGATGGTGTCGCCGGCGGCGTAAGTTTCAACTGTATCACTGCCCCAACTAGCGCCCGGGGTGTTGTAGTCAACTCCCACGCGGCTGTTATACCCGCAGATACCGCTCTGAGCAACAGGCGCCACGTCCAAGTCTGGCCAAGATTCCACGGGCTCGAGAATCGTGCACTCTGGACAGGTATCGGTTCCGGCCTAAAAAAATGTTAACAATGGTGTTATCTTGGGGATTGTCCGAATCTCACCTCAAATCCGAGACGGGTTCGACTCTTGGGCGTCCACATGTATCCATGACCATCGACAAAGGTCGCCAGAGCGAGAACCGCAAGAGAATTGACTGAAGCCATATCAGTCGTCCAGATATCGTTGGATCAAAGAGTAAGAACTAGTAAAGAGCGTTGGTCATGTAGTGATCTCTGCTCGATGGTTCAACTCGAAGTTTGGAAAATCATGATATATTATATACAAGCTTATAGTGATGTCAAATGCACACGGCGTCCATCTTTACCCCAGACGGGAGTTGTTCTCTCGACCACATTATTGACAGTGCTATGCCAGATATGCCCGACATAGCGCCGCCATGGGATAGTGACTCACGAAGACCGTCTTGAGTAGATTGAGCATTGAACGGCAACCACGGCGAACTGAAATTGCCGAGTCCATATATATTGGCTAGTGTCAGGGGACGGACGGGGCAGTGCAGCACCCGAGAAAACACATGCCGGTCCGGGGCTTCATCGGAGACTGACCTCGATCCAACCCACGACGGCGGACGAAAACTCCGGATTAGGAAAGCTGGTCGATATGCGCATCGAATCCCGCTCCGCATATGTAGAAAAATGTGGAGGGAAATCACATGCAGGCCGTTCCCCGGATTTTGCCAGACTCGGTTCTTCCCGAATCGCACATCATATCAGCGAGGATAGGTCCATAGTCGGAGTCGCGGCGGAGTTTTGTGTTCAAGGCATGGCTAACCTAGAGGCTTGGCAAATGCTCCGGGGGGTTCCAGACGGAGGCGAGGACCCTGAGATGGCCCGTCCCGGCATCTTGGTGGCGCAAAGGGGTTGCATTGAGAACTCGTATGGCACTGGTAAATAGTAAAAGCTTCATTATCCACAACTCTAAGCTGCCTAATGGCATCGCTAGGTATATCCGCGCGCCAAACTCCATAGCATATACGTCGTCCATAATCGACAAGTATCTCACAATATCCATCGTAACCCCGTATTACCTGGTGATCTCTAAATAAGCTCTATGTCTAATTGTTCTCTATATCCTTGTCATTTGATAACCCTCCTATGCCAGAGTCGAATCGCGTATGCGTGGGGCTCTTGATGCCACGGAGCGAACTCTCAACAATCTTGCTGTATTTTTCCTCATCAAACTTCCAAAATACGCGGTATTTGTCCGTCTCCCCTTTGCTTCTCACGGCGAGTTTGTCGATTATCGGGTCTTCCTGAGCTGAGCTGAAATAGCGTCGCGCCCAGACACGTCCTTCGGCTTTCTCTTCTTGTCGCAAAGCTCGCTGTGCGTTTTCAATCTTGGACTTCTCGTGTCCCACAGCTAAGATATCGTTGCTGTTGATAGCGTTGATGACATGCTGCCAGGCTCTCCCGGTCTCTAGAGGGTGCTGCCTTTCGATCGGACTGACCTGGAAGGCCGTCCTGCGTAAGGAGAGAAGATCGACATTTTCAACGACTTTCCCCGATCGATCTTTGATCGTATATGCGCCACTCCATTGGCCTTCAAGTGTATAGAGTGGACAGCGCTCCTCACCATCACGGAACAACGTCGCGACGAATGAGTTGCTCTTCCCCCTGAGCCACCCCTTTGGGACGTACTCGATTTTGGACGTATACCCTGAAGAGCTACGTATGTATGACTTGCCGCTTAGTTCGGGAGTCAGCTGAAAGGTCACGAGACCCTCGACATGGATCCTTGGCATAGTGTAGACGTGGTCTTCATCGTATCTCTCGAGACGCAGTTTTCCGTGGCCTGGCGAAGGAATTAGCAGTTTGTTCACACCATTTCGCAGGGGTCGATGGTGTCGAGGTACCTTTTCGCTCTATGTTGATCGTACTGGAGAAATAGCTTTTCGGAGCAATGTGTCCCTCAAGCTGGATAAACTGTGAGTGTCTAGTTCATGGGCTTGGTGCAGTCTCAGTTGCCAACTCGGGGACTTACCGTAACACCGTGGTCCCGGTTATCAATGCGGTAAGCTGTCGCTGGCGGATGATGGGACACTTGTTCTGAGATGAGCGATGTAGTGCCTGCGTCGTCTTCCCACTTTCCCAAGAATATCTCGCCGAGGAATGGATTCAGGGGTTTGAGCTTCTTCTTGGTCCCGTCCTCGTGCTTGGTGGCCATCTGTCGTCGAAGAGTGCTTAGGAACCATTTAAGCACAAGAAGAGCCCTGATCTCTGCATTCTTCTCCTTGGCTGGAGCCACTAGAAGACTGGGATAGTCGTTGAAGTATTGGGAGAATTGGCAGATGCTTTCTGGCGATAAGAGGAATGGGGGCGCCGATAAAGATGCGAGATCTCCGCTGAACGTCGCCACGCTCTTTTGCTATCGGTCAGTCGCGCTGGTTCATGGGGTAGACGCCGTAGGTTCAGAGACTTCCCATACCTTGAAGAACTGTAACCATGCCGATTTATCATCTTTTCTCGCGTCGTCGTCACACCTAATGGGAGTGGAAGGTAGTGACATGGTTTTGCTCCTTGGTCCACCGAATTGACTGCAGTAGGTAGCTACAGTATGTATAACATGGGCGGTTGAAGGATAATTATGTAGGTAGAAGAAGAAGAGACACAGGCTGTACGAAGAGATAGACGCAAGATTGAAACGAGCAGGCCGCCTACCTACATACGTTAGCTAAGTTCTCCCACAGCTCAAGAGCCGCGACGATTCGGCCTCGAAGGGGATCGATACGCTATGGGTCACTCCGGCCTATGACAATAAAGGCCGGGACGATCAGACGCCGACAGTAGTACTGTAAATCTACAGGCCGGCCCTTGGCCGTTCATCCAGACTTGGGTGCAGATTTCAATCGCTAGTTGGGATGCTGCTACATTTCATGCTTCATTGTCCGCAAACGGAAACGGCATGTGAAAATGAGGGGGCGCCCCATATGTTTCAAACCCCCGCCCCCCCTGCTGCACGCTTATCGTTGGTGCACGAGCGCAGACGCAGACGCAGACCAATACCAATACCAATACCAAACCAAGAAGAAGAGGAGTCGTCAATGTGCGAGTCTCCTCAATGCGTGCCAGCTTTCTACTGTGGTATATGAATGCCTAAGGTACGCCTCTAAGGGTGAGTCGGGAGGCATCTTGATTCCCGCTGCCACGTGAGATATACTGCAAAATCCTGTCCTGCTGTGACTGGCGCTCGTTGACTTGGTGTCGCACAGCCACGACAAGGTACTGTAGGCTGACGTTCGTGACACTGGACCCGTTTGAGGCAATGAGAATGCCGTGGACTGACCAAAGCTGCAACCCACTTCCGCTGAACTCGATCGCTACACGCACACACAAGAGGGACGTGATCATTCTCTCGCGTATCGTGCTGAAGGGATTCTGGTGGAATCACAATGCAACTAGTTACTGTAAGCCTTGACGATTATGATAATACTAGATAGACTAGACTAGACTAGACTATCCATCCCACCAGATCGGACATCGCGCTTCAGCTAGGTGCCTAATTCAGCAGTTGAGGATGTACCAGACTATCGGTGTACCTTTTCAGTGGTAGCTTCGAATCTTTACTTCTGTTCTTCATCGGTGTGGCTTTCTCGCGAGCCGACAGGAACACACGTCCAATCTATAACATTCAATAAGCTCCGAACCCGTAAACTTCTGTCGAGTAAATTTAAGGTTCATCTACATTCGGAGGTACCTACCTACCCTATATCCGGATTCGCTCGAACCACCTTGTTCAGATGACAGAAAGTCAGTCACCTGAGTTGTTTCCTAGTGCTCAGATCTCCACTTATACGAAGTTATTTCCAATGGCTTATCTGTATTCCAAATGCCCTAAGCAATTTGAAAGCCATATTCGACATGATCGCAGTAGAAGATCAACATGCATGGTTTTGCTTATGCTTGATACGACTGTGACTGAACATCAAGATGCTGTCTCGGCTCATTCACTCTGTGATACATATAGTAGACATCTTAGATTAGACTGGTTTGGCTCCGAAGTGCGAGGACCAGACATGCGGACTCGGGCTATAAGTCAGTATATTGAAGTAACCATATCAACTTTTGGCGAATATTTAATCGCTGTGCTGTGGAAGATAGTAGTCATCTTGACCATACGGTACCGGAAGACGTACCAAGAATACCTTCCTGACGAGATCATAAGCAGGAGTTGCACACGCACTGTGCATTGCGTCTACATTCCTAACCCGAGGTCCAGGAATTGTTTCCACAGACTGTCCTTGCGGGATTCTAGAATCCGGAGCTTGTCGAGGATCCATCCCGGTTCTCGGATCCTGCCTCCGGAAGATGTTATTCGTGTCGTATACTCACCACAACCTCCCACAGGGGCAGGATCAAGCGTTTTCCCGTCTCGAGGGGATGCATGCATAAACAACTCACTGTGGAAGGCTTTTTTTCCTCTCCACCACTTCGGAGCCGAGCACCACCGAAAGCCTCTGGTGTGATTGGGCTTGTGTCGGTACGGAAGCGCGTCAACTGACTGAGTCGAGTTCTGAGCGACTCATCCCAACGTCACTCTGTTGATGTGCTTCAGCTGTGTTGGCAATGTCACTATTTGAGTTTTGTTGGCTCGTCCACGATTGGTGAAATACCATCAGTGTCTAGCCCTTTGTTTGAATTGCGTTGGTTATAGAATGATAGTAGAGTTCGAATTTTCATAATGTCTGCGGCTCATGACTTAAGAGACAACATGCGGAGTGCATCAGTCATGTACAAGGGCTTGAGACTCCAGTGGAGTTCTAAGGTCCGAATTGTCTTCAGCACTGTCAGGGTTATCAATTGCTAGATAATGCACAGTCATCGACTACCACGGCTGCCTTGGTCCTTCGGAAGCCAACAAATTTCTCGAGACCAAGGCGGAAGTCTATTCCGTGGAGCTAAGACGAAGAGCGTAGAAACCTCCCACATGATCTATCGATGGATTTGCCGACTGTACTGAGCTACACGTATTGAAGGATAAAGCCGACATTGATTATACCACTATGCTAGACTTAGCCAATGACCGAGTTCTATTGCGGAAACCCATTCGCATCACCAGTCGACTAGAACAATGGGAATCTCAAAGGCAGCTTCTCTATCCCGACAATTGTAAAGCGATCCCGGCAACGTTGACACCACCGACCATACTCAACTCGGTTGGCGGGCTTACACCGGCCTGGAGGACTGTAGGGGTACTTCGTGGGAGAGTCGACTAACTACCTTTCGCTGAGACACAAGCAATGAACAGATCTCTGCACTAGCGCTCATTGTGTTTATAGAAGAATTCAGGAGAAACGATAGATATGTGACTTGAGTGTACCTGACCAAGATGCTAAAGAGGGGATGGGCGAAGGATCCAGGATCTGCCTTAGCGCAGCATCGTCTGCGTCGCCCAAGCAAAAGTAGTAGATGACACACAAAACCAGACATTGCCAGGACTGTATCGCCAATGTGCTAGAGCATACGGTAGCGCACTCAAAACTTTGTCCATTTCAGGCCGACAGCGACAGCAATAACCGGTAGAACACTAACGATCTCACCCAAGCCGGCGTACGCTGGTGGAATCCTGATAGCTCCGCCTCTGTCTGCAGCAACGAGTGCGCCGGAGGCAAGCAGTACGGCCGCAACATTGTAAATGAAGCTCCATGTGAAATTGAACTTGATGCGCAACATCGAAGCGCGCGAGACGTCAATCATAGTGACGACACTCATAAGTGATGGACGCATGAGGACGACATCAGCCGCGCTCTGGGCGACATCCGTGCCGGAATTCATATGCACTCCGATGGTAGCCTGAGCAAGCGCCGCGGCATCATTGGTTCCATCACCCACGAACACTACAGTAGCCCTCTTCCCTTGTTGCGAAGGAGTGTTGAGAAGCTTTTGGATGTGCTCCAGCTTGTCTGCGGGGGTGCAGTGGGAATGAGCGCTTACTGAGTCGATACCAAGCTCCTGAGCGACACTTTGCACTGCGCCATCATCGTCGCCACTTAGGAGGGCGACCTGAATTCCTCTGCTCTTGAGCTCCAGGACCGTCTTGGCTGCATCCGACCGGATAGTGTCAGAGAGGCCAATAACCGCACAGAGCTTGGACTCAAGCGTCGCACAAAAGACAGTGTAACCCTTGCCCTGCATTGCAGCGACGTAGGGGTCAGATCCGGCTTCCAACCAACGGGTATTGCCTGCACGAATCACGACGCCGTTAACAGTGCCTTCAACGCCTTTTCCAGGGCTAGTCTTGATATTCTCAACAAGCGTAGGTTCCACCCCTTGCTCTGCTAGATAAGTCGCTACCGCTGCGGAGACAGGGTGCTTGCTGTTAGCTACTAAGCCCAGTACTTTTGATTGAGCGTCTATGATTTTGGCTGTGTAATGAACATCCAAAACCTTGAGCCTGCCTTCGGTAAGAGTGCCGGTCTTATCAAAAACAACATGTGTGGTTTTGTGTGCTGCTTCGATACTGTCGGCCGACTTGAAGACGACACCCCGCTCTGCAGCTACACCACTCCCTATTACAATGACCATGGGGACAGCTAGACCGATGGCGCAAGGACAGGAAACAATGAGAACAGATATTGCGAATGTGATGGCTTGGATGCAAGCTTCTGTGCTGGTCTGTTTGCGTACCTGAATGCCAACAGCTACCCAAACGACGAAGGTGACGATGGTAAGAAGTATAACCGCTGGGACGAAAAAAGACGCGACTCGGTCGGCGATATTCTGGATCTTTGGCTTGGTAAGTTTGGCGTTGTCAACCATGCCGGCGATGATGCTGATGGTATTCTCTCCAGGAAGCCGGGTGAGTCGTATGGTCAGTTTCCCTGAGCCGTTGATGGAGCCCGCAATGACCTTATCGCCCGCTTGCTTCTCGATCGGCCTCGACTCTCCAGTGAGCATCGACTCATCAACCTCGGTAGCACCATTGACGATAGTGCCGTCTGTTGGAATTCGTTGTTCAGGGAAAACCGTGAATATGTCGCCATACTGGAATAACCTAGTATCGATCTCCGCAATAGTGGTGCCATCAGCAGTCACTAATTGTGCCATAGAGGTTTGTAGAGATCGAACAGATATGGACTCGATCGCCTTGTGTCGAGCCAAGGCACTAACCCATCGCCCAACCATGATAAGAGAGACCAGCAGAGTGCTCGTCTCAAAGAATTCGCCGGTTGGAAGTGGCTGTCCATGAACTGAGTAACCGAAGGAGATAACGGAGAATATATAAGCCGCACTTGTGCTAAGCACAATGAGGAGATCCATTTCGATCATACGAGAGAAGATTAGGCTCTTGAGAGCCTTAGGATAGAAAGGCCCAGCCACCACGAACTGGATTATAGTGGCAAGCGCCAAAGAGGTGGCACCATACGCAATCTCGTGGTGTTGAATCGGCGCCCACGCCAAGACTAAAACCGGGATGGTCAAGACGCAGGAGAAAAGTGTGAGGTAGCCCATATTGTGGACATGTTTGATTCCCACCGCGAGACCAGGATCTGTGGTTAGGGGAGCCAGACTCGCAGGTTGCTCAAGTATTCTCTCTAGGAGATCTCTAGCACCAATAGCATGAGGGTCAAAGTTGATGCGGACCGTATTGCAACCAGTTTGTTTCATACTGTTGACACCAACAGGGATATGCTGCTCGAGGAACTTTTGGAGGCCCTGAGTGGGCACCACGTCGATATTCGACCCATCAGTTGAGATCCTCTCGCACTTAAACTCAGTAGTCCTTTCGAGGTGCTTGATGATGTTTTCAGCCGACATGGCCCCTGTATCTAGGTTGAACTCCGTTCGAGACAAGACGAGGCTGGTCTTGAGATTGCTGACCGCTGGGACACTGCCCAGTACTCTCTGAAGTTTGGTCTCGCAGCCCGTACATGTCATGCCACTGATACTCAGTGCGACATATTCGCTGCCTGATCTGCCCTTCTCAGGATCACGAGAGGCCGTCCAAGGTCCATCAGTACCCGCATGGATCGGGTAAACATTCGAGCGGCTAGTAGCCTTAACGGACGCTTCTACAGGAAAGGGCAGATCACCTTCGCAGCATGCGTCTTTACAACCTGAGAGCTCAAACGTAATCTTGCCGGAACCAGCTGGCTCCTCGACTCTAGTCACAGGACTTTTGTCTTTATCTTGGCGAGAAAATCTGGAAGCTCCTAATGAGAACGTTGTTCTCTTCTTCCCTCTAGACCCGTCGACGGAAGAGCCGCTAATACAGCACGACTCCTGGCCGATTGCGATGAGAGCTCGACAGATGCAACCAAGCGCGGCCAGCCTTGCGCTGTACCTTTCGCGAGCAGTAGCCCGGTGCGAGCCGCATGGAGTGCTACCGGCGCAACTCTCAGACCCAGCCGATTGCGACATCCTGCCGCAGATAGTGTCGCACTCTCGAATTGCCAGGCGTTCGATGCAAGTATCTGTGGCTGGTTAGCAGGAGAAGGACTCGATAAATTCAGGAAGGGATAAGTTTACCGTCGCAGCAAGGGCTGTCTTTGCCTTCACAGCAAGGTGGAGCGACATCCTGCACTGGCGCAGTAGATGTCTGACCAGAGCAGCATTGGTCTCGACAGTCCTTCTTAGCAGATGCCATGACGTTGTCGCTGTTTGAGCAGCACTTTTCCTGGCATTTTGCTTCAATGACTTTGAGCTCGGCCATATTGTCTGAGCAGCACTGGTCTGAGCATCCGCCCTTGGTGGGGTTCGGCTTGTCAGTCTCGTCAGAACAGCATCCGTCCTGGCAGTCCTCCGTAGCAAGTGCTGCTTTGTCATTGTTGCCTGAGCAGCACTTCTCTTGACAATCCCCTGTTACGCGTGTAAGGTCTCTACTCTTCGAGCAGCCTTCATTTTCCCAGCCAGCCTTGCCGATTATGGGCTCAGGTATCCTCTCTGAGCAGCAATTGACTTGGCCGTCCTCCTCAGCAGCCCCTGACTTTTCCTTGTTATCTAAACAATCTCTGTCGCGACGATCTTCTACATCATGCGTAGGCTCATGCTGGGTGACCGAGCAGCATGCATCCTGGCACTCTTTATCCATTGAGCTCTTCGCTGAAGTGCAGGAGCCAGCATCGCGTGATTGTTCGTTGGCCTTTTGTACCGTAGCACGGTACAACGAGCCCGGGTCGCCTAGACAGTCTTGAGCGATGAGATCCTCATGGTTGACGCATGTAGCGCGAGAGAACCGGCAGCAGTCTCCACCACTCTCCTTGGAGAGACACTAACCTGTGTTCTTGGATTCGTACGTGTCTATCACGAAGGTAGCAGAGCCTGAGCCGGGCCCGGAACCAGCAACCAATGTCGGGGTCCTACAGCACTCCGCGTTGCATCCAGCATTCTCTACATTGGCAGGCGGGTCCATTTTCATTGACAGGGTGTATTTCGTGAAACAGTGAATACTCGGCTGAAGCTCAGTGCTGCTGGAGAAAAGAATCTCAATCAGCCCAAGGATAATTAACGTTAGGTGTTGACCTATTTGAAACGTTTGTCCGGTAGCTTCGGCGGGGTAAAGCCGCAACCGGCCAGCCCAGTTATACATAAGTCATCCATTCTTCTAAACTTCATCACCCCTAATCTGTTGAACGGGCTGGCGGTGTAGATATCACGTGATATTGTACTAGTACCAGATCCAAGGGATCACGAAAAGTCTCTAGGAAGGGGCACACACAACAATCAATCAAGCATGTACCAGTGACCTAGATGCGACCTAAGCGTGACCTTCCAGTTCAACATAATCTACTTAAGCACCTAGCTACTTACTATGAGCGGTCCATGATCGGAGCTCTTTGTACCATCAAACGGTATAAGAGTATCATCATTTGCAGATAATTGAACCAATTACTCAGCAAGGCAAAGCCATATTTGTATACTCGCTCGAAGAACAGGCCTAAGCTTTCAACCCATGCCTTATACCGACCAATTCTCAAACTACGTCAAACTCAACATCATGATGATAAATTATCTCCTGGCAGGCCCATGATTCACACCTCTGTTCCAGGTGTTTGCTGCACAGCACCTCTTCATTGAAGTTGAAATTGAAATTGTTACTGCGATTTTTTGCGGTGTTACTTTGAGAGGCAATACCCCAAGTCGCCACCAAGGTATAAACCTCGTGCGGTCGGCATGGTCCTTTCAAACACGGAAGCTTCGAACTCAATGGTCTCAACTTTCTTCGTGCTAGGATATAACCGCATCACGAACTCTTGGCTTCGGCCTACTATGGTGATATCTTTATTAGCTTACCTTGCTTGAACAGAGTTTCGGATCGAGTCTTCTGGTTTTCCAGACCGTGTTGTCCAGGCAATTCTACCCATTACAGGTGAAGCCACCGATTCGACAGAATCACTCTCTTATTTTGGAGGTTTCGCCTCCCTCATTAGTGCAGCCTTATGCGACCTTTCCGAGTTGCCATTGGCATGTCCAAGTACCTGAAGTTCAGCAGTCTGCGCCTTTTGCTCTTTGTCTATGCAGCAACCGGCGAGTAATAAACTTGGATAACGTTGGAAGCCTGATCTGCCTGGACCAGTAGCTACGTGACTTTATGTACTGGTTCATAGGCTATACTACGATGTCCGGAGGCCATACTAAGCCCTCTTGGTGTTGCGGCCAGCTATGGGTGCACCCAAGCCCTCAAAGAAACAGTACAGCACCACCGTCGACTAAGCACACGAAGGATGAAGTTCTGGCAGCTCTGTCCCAGTGCTCGATTGCGGGTTTCCCCAGCTGTTGCGTCCCTTCACTGTAGGCTTATCACACAATGGCGACATCGAACATCACAGGTCCTATATCATGTTTAGAGCATTGCCATGAACAACTGAAAAGGATGCGGTAGTTTTGGCATCTTATTTCAAATGATGCTGTGTCTGAGTGATTTGGAGCGATGTTGAGAAGATTGACTGAGACGTCAATTGATAGGTATATACATCCAATACGGGACTTCAAGGCTGACATGAGAGCACAACATTCTCTCGCAAGTGGAATGACCCTCTTACCTTGACTGAGAAGCCACGTCGCAGTCATGCATGTCCTGGATAAACGATTTCAGGACATCGTTTCTGTACTCGCCATAGCGGCGCAGAACTATTTGAATGCCGTGCACAGCTCGCAACCATGCGCAATTGAATGATAAGCTGAAATGCAAGCAAGAAAGAGGCGCTTTGCATCTTCTGCATTCATTGGAACGTCGACACAATAACGGTTGCATGGATTGGCGCGTAATTCTGCGATCATGGGTCGGCCCCTGGTAGAACGGAACTGGGTGCTACGGCAAGACCACCACGCCTTATAGCCGTTAATACAATTCTATCTGGTTTGCCATGTCTCCACAGGGAACACACCAGATAATGTCACTCGAATGCATGACGAGTTCAGGTCTTCGATAGTTCGCGAAGCTTGTCTGTCTCGCATATGCATATACGGGATTCGGGAGCGCTTGCGCCATTAGTTGTTAATCCAACTCGATGATGCACGCAGCCTCGTTTAGCAGACGCTCAAGCCGTCAAACGTCAGCTAGGTACGGATTGATGAGAGTCGAAATCGAAAATTGCACTTGGCCAGGGATAAAATCATTACATGATATATGCTAGGTGCCCAGGCCCTGCGTGGACCTTTTTTTTTTCTTTTTTTTTCTTCTTTTTCTCCACAAGTTCAGTAGCCGTAGGCTCTTATCGTGCCTGGCGGCGAAGAAATATCACCAATTCATCTGATAGGCGAATGGATATCGTGCATATGTGTCTCTACACAGTATCATGTACCACTTTAGCAGGGACTAACTAGCCGGGACCCCCCGGAACCCCCTGGTCGGATATTGAACGGGTTAAACGACATTCGAGCAGAGCCCCGAGAAGTGACCGGTATCAATACTTCTCGCACTAAGAAAGGAAAACCCGCCCCCTGGTCATAGACACCAAATCGGAAGGTAGATAGGCACGTAGGCTCAATGCGTCTTCGCGTAAGAGAGGACGTAATATCGTCTGCACAGCAAAGTCGGAATTGTGTCATCCCAATGGCAGGGGCTGTGTCAATGTTTAGACAAGTAAATCCGCCCGTCATGTGTTGGGAAACCAGTATGATTGCCCGACTAGAAGATTGGTTATGAGAATCCAACTGCGGGTGGTTGTTGGGTCGTCTTGATAGCTACAGCGGTAAAGTTTTACCAAGGTTAATGTGATGTCTCAGACGAGAATTGTATCCTTGCACGGCGTAAGCTGCAGGTGGGCAATATATGCATCCCGATAATCCAATGCAACGCTGCAGGTCACATACGGTCGCGGAACATTCGGACGTTCTGACGTTACCAGATCAATATGAGGAGATTACCACGTAAACTTCATGTCGATGTCAGATTTCTGGCTTTGAAGCCTGCATCGGTCTAAAAACAAGTCATTGCTGGCACTTGAGAAGGATGCACTGTTGATAAAGGCACTTATAGCGCTGCCGTACATCCCCTGCATTTTTCCAGTGGCACGACACATTTTCCCCAAACCTTCATTACCATAGACGACGTTGAGGTTCACAGGTTATCATGCTCCAAATGGCATCAGCAAGGACATCTTCCAATAACGCGTGGCCGATGGCAAACACTGTATCGGCATCTCACTTGGGGCGACCGTCTAAGATTATTGATGGCCCATGGGCTAATGAGCCATGGCCGCTCTTCGAGACTCTTTCTCGAACTCAATATGTAAGTATTTGACCTCATTGAATATCCTTGGAGATGATCAATCACCCTTCGTTAGCGTGCACAGACTCACGAGAACATAGATCACCCATCCAGTCCTACACATAGCTAACGAAGTGACGCATGGTTACAATGCAACTGTGCGCGGTCTCAATGCCGTTTATCTCCAAGCGCCTTACGTCACGGCCGCGAAGGATATCGCAGATCTACTGTTCTTGACACATTGCTGGAGTGTATGGGTATTGGACAGCCGTATACTCAGACAAACTCGAGTTTTTCCAGAATTCGAGGAAATTCTGGAGCGGCCAGGGGCCTTTCCCTCTAGTCTGAAGGGGGAATTGGATTTTGGACCTGCATTGCACGTTCTCTCACAATATGCTGAGCAGACCCAGTCAACCCCCGAGTGTTACGATTGTAGGGTACTCCAGGAAATGATCGAGATATTGGCGCCTCCGTTGCACGAAAACTTGGCACGCCAGATTTCCATGTTGGTCGACATGATTCCACTATGCGGGCAGCCCGGCTCCCCCGAAGCTGAGTTCAGGGCTGGTAGGCTTTTGCAAGTGTACCTCTTCCATGAGGCGGAGGCTAGTAACACGATGGATCGGTACCTCGTGCCGCCGATGATAATGCGGATGCGCGACACAACGTACGAAGGCGGCAATAGTTGGCCGGGGTTGTCTGTCTTAGCTGTACACGCTATTGCTGATCGCTTATCGCCAGCTCATGCTGGAGCATGGAGATTCTTGCCATGTGATATATGGGGAAGGCCACGGGAACTCCCTTTCCTAGGGCAAAACGGCGGAAAGCGGAAGTCAAGAGCGAAGGTCATGTTTAATGTAACGCCAGCGTCAGATCTGTCTACCGAGTCTCTCGTGTCGGAGCCATAAGCAGCGATCAGCGGAAGACATCGAGAACAGAGGCTACGGCAACGTCAAGTCTTAATGTATATCTTTATCGAAATATGGCCTCTAGGTTTTGACACATCAATTGTGATGAAGTCAGATAACAGTAAACCCCAAAACCGGTATGCGGCGCTGAATTAAAGCCTAGTCACCGTAGAGGACGTTAGATACTCAACCATAGATATTATAGACACAGGTTATTAAGACAATGCCATTGACATTGATCACTTGTGTGGCTCTAACGCAACAAAGCAGAGTTCATGATTTCCAGACTCTTAAGATACCTGCCAAATCGAAATACTTCAGGTTCGTGGAATATACCTTGGGTTACCATATCACCCCGGAGAAACAACAAGGAAAGAAGTCCGCCAACGGGAAACATACCGCTGAGGTGACACGATAGTACTCGGATAGTCGTCTCTTCTCCGTTGACATATCATCGTAGCATAGACAATAATGACAATGAATTTCGATGTGCGGAGTCGACTAGGCTTAAAAACACTCTTGGAAACAATATCGAACTCATCTGTCTCAAGGTAGACAGCCAAAAATCAAAGACCTGCTATAATCGACACGTGTATGTCAGCCATCATATAGAGACTAAGCTAAGGAGGCAGACAAGACCCCAATTAGTAAGCACGACTAAGATCTTGAACAATCCTGTCAGTACAGACACCAAACACGTACCATAAGCTATCCACTAACCGGGCAGAGAGTACAACGATATGAATTATTACGAGTCTGGTGCGTGTCAAAGTGACTGTGTAGATATTGACGAGTCATGAAGACGGCATTTGAGATCAGGAGGAAGCTATGATTACGGAGGACATGGATGTTCCACATCAAACTCTACAGACAATGTTAACAAGCTCAGAGGACATGTGTGAATCCGCCCATGTTTCGTTAACGACTCATGCAATAGTAAGCGTTAGGGCAACGCAAGATTACCGAAATCCTTGCCGAGGGGGCACAATACGACTACTGGCGACCTAGAAGACGTACCTGGGCTCAAATTGAAATCCAGCAGAGTGGTCATTCATGCCTATCAGTGTCGAGCATGGAAGAAATATTCTTACGGTAAGCACTTACTTGTCAAGACGTCATGTGGCAACCCCAAAACTCAAAACTCAAATAAACGAGACTCAACCCCCATAGCACAGTTGTCGTCACTAGTGCTCACGTTCTCACCAATCGGAGTTTTGAATTCAGAGCCCCTGATTGCCCCCTTGTCAGCTTCATTTATATCGGACAGCTAGCAGAGGCGAGACTTCCAGGGATAGTTTCGCCAGGCTGTGTCCAACTGCCGCGTGGCAGTCCGGGATCCCAAGTCCAGGGTCCCATGTCAGTTCATGTCGGGCCGTGGAAGGTTCTATCGTTACCCGTAATTTATCATACGCAGAACTCCATTTCTGATGATTCCCAATCTTCTCCAGCGCATTTCCCTCTGGTGGTGGACTCTAATTGCTTCTGACCACCAAAACCCCCATGCTGGTCCCTATATGCCGATTATTCGAGATCAGGAAAATACTTGTTCTGTGATCGACCAGTCGATCACACTGAAATACCGTCTTATTTGCGGATCGAGCTGGTCCCAAGTAGGGACGGGCGAATGCTAACTTTCAAGACAATAACTATACGTGACTTGCTACATGGCTTACACCGTGTGACAGCACGCAGCCTCACTCTTTAACCTTGATTGGTATGACATGACCCGAGTCAAGAACCTTCAGTATGAGTTCCAGATATTCACGCATTGATGTTATTTGATAAGAAAAGATCATCGATATACTGCTGTGTGGTGGTGATGGGGTCACACGGGGCTTAACGCTAGACCACCTTTTGCGTCTACTAGAGGCCAACTAAAATTGTGCTATAGCACCACGATCTTCCAAGGCTCTATGTAGCCTTTGTATTGCCCGATGAACCACGAGTTTCCGCAATCCATTGGTCAGCAATAGCTGTTACAGTGTCGGGGCTCCATCGAGGACCATCCCCATAACAGGTAGCTTGGCGAGCCAACGCTGTCATGAGTCGTTTCATGATAGCAGTGCACCCAGTATCAATATTGGAGAGTGTGGCCTCAAATGTGGCAAAGCCATCACCAAGTCTCACCCGCAGCCTGTGCTCCACCTCGAATGCCGTGAGGGGGCGCGTCTTTGGCATCGAGCCATACTTTTCTAGGGCGGAGAGAATAGCGGTCTTGCAAGCCGCTGGATCAAATGCGGGATAGTCCCCGGCGATGAATCCTGTTCTGCGGAATGATAGGCGGCCATGTAGGAGGGTCACAAGGTCGTCAAGCGGGACCTGTCGCAGTACCAACCCGAATACCCCTGTAGCGGTTGCCACGGCGTCCGGTGGTGGATTTGATTTCCTCAAGGCTCTGATAGCGGAAAATGCATATGCTATTGCTATCCAGTGAATTTGCCCAGCCACCGTGTATGCCATTGGCCCTAGGAAGGGAACAATGTCTGCAGGTGCGCCAACGATACTGATATGTCGATCAGCCTCGAACCGAAGATTAGAATCTAATACAGAGAATGGTTGAGAAGATTCCGGAGCCGCTTGCTGCATGTGCTGGGAACCAAGCGTTAGACCTGTTGCTTCAGTAGGTCCGCAGAGACCGCGATCTTGGTGGAATTGTAATTCGTCCCGAGGCGGGTTTTGCGTCGACCTAGACGTGCAGTGCGAGGGTTCAACAGGAAGCTGGGCAATGTCTACAGCTTTTGGAGGAACCACTGATTGCTCCCCTATATCTTCGAAGCCTTGAGGCGTACAGGTGTCCCTAGCGCCATCATCGATGCTAATGATTCCACGAGCTTCTCTGATGGCTTGGCACAGAGCAGTATGGTTCTGAGTCGCAGCCTTGCTGATACCTTCGATGACATCTCGAAGTTTCTTGTTCTCATCTTTGAGATCTTGAATCGTCTCAATCTGCCTTTGCCTGAAAGCACGTTGGGCAAGTTTGCCTCGTTCTCGACGATGCTGTGCCGCATAGGGTTAGACTAGGATCACGGAATCGGGGGACTCCTGTGGCCACCTACATTGACACTGGCAGCGGAGTCGTGCGGAGTGTCTTGAACTCTCTTCGCGGACGTCCTCGATTCCATAGTTACTGACTTTTACTTACAATGTCCCGAAGGCGTGGTGTCTGGTCAAGGTGGCCCCATCCTTGTGATGAGTAATTTGAGAAGGCGCAGTTCTAGCCTATTAGTCAGCCCGAGCAGCTCTACAGTACTTCGAGTGGACTGTACCGAAAGGGGAGTAGTGCGCATTCGTTCCGGAATCCTGCTCAGACCCTCTACCGTGTATCATTATGGACCTTCAATACGGTTCCATGTCTTACACAATAGTTCAAGACATACGGCAAAATCGCGGTAGGAACCTACTTAGACAATGAACATAATAATCCCTTCAGAACGCAGATTGGTATGGCATAAAACCGAGCAAAGCATGGAGAGATGCCGTTTCTTCATCACAGCGCCCAACGTATCCCGGTAGAGCCTGGTGCGACACGCTGAGTAAGTAAATAGGTCATGTTGGCCACGCGCAAGGCAAACTTCCGAGTCTACATGAACCACGCTAGATATGACCATCCTGTTACGATGTGCAACTACAATAATCTCTAGTCTATGGGCGGCCCACAAGAGAGTACCACCCGGGACGATGCCTGTGATATCACGAGTGTATGGCGATAGATTTGGATCGGAAATATAGTGATTGCAAGGTACTCTGTCACAATCAGACATAGGTCTGTAGTTTGTCGGTTAACTCAGTAGCTTGAAGCATGCTGTGGTCCTGGGAATCGACCCATCATAGACGAGAAACCATGGTCCTCCGCGAATCAGTACCGTAATCTCCCACAAGGTCGGAAAACATATTCATCAGCTGCGACCCGGGCCTTGTCACAGAGTAGCAACCCGAGGTGTCGGAAGCTCAAGTGCCACGTGCTCATAGTTGCTCGCTATAATCATAGTGGCTAAGGATATCCGTACCGAGGTGACATTGATTAATCTGCCGATTGGCGCAGACGCTCGATGCAACGGTCTGACAAGCTGAGACGGATTCTTTGATTAATACTTCCATAGACTCCTTGGTAGTTGTGCACGAAGCAGGGGCATAATTCCAATTGGATGCGGCAGTTGTTTTGGTTGCGCATGGCGACGGGGCCGTTCAGCTCCCAGGCGGGGGATTGCGTGGATTGCGCACCGCCGAAGTAACAGAGAGAAGATGGCTGCTGGACGACCTCTGATAATTCGTCCATGACCTTGGTTTCGATGAAAAAAAAAAACAGCATGGGTTCACGATCTCTGCAAGCCTAGTCCGAACTGAATCTGCCTTGAGCGGGGTCAACGGAGGAGGCAATCCGACGCGTAACCAAAAACGAGGATGCTATAGCCACTCGAAGCCGAAGCCATCCCCACAATGTTTGAGATATTTCATGCAGGAGACCCTGGGAGCAATGATCCGATCTGACACTATCAAGGGTGCCCGAACTGCCCTGATACCCCGCTATAAATAGAGTTAAGGAGTGCACTGTACTACCGGCTCGTTTCCCATTCGTTGGGCCTGTGTGCAGGCCTCCCTCGGTTCGTAACGCTAAATCGTAGGCGACGCGTTGACAGCGTCGTCAGGTCTAGCCCAGATCTATTTACCGGCAGGCTGTACCATACTACCCGCATTGAGTTGTATTCCAAGGAGGTTAGCGCATCATATTCTCCAGGAAGTAATGCCTCAGCCCTTATTGGCTCGTCAGGCACTATGGGTGGATCAACAGAGGGCGGCGGATATAGATGGACCGTTGTATAACCACCGAGGCCGCCATAACGCCGCCTCAACCGAGACCGCTGTTAACTTAAACGTCGCCGCAGTCCTTCCTGCCTTAACTACGCGGAGGCTTACAGTGAAGAAAATGGTTCAGGGCAGATAAGCTCCTCGATATATCGGTACCCCATCAGGAGGCAGTATGGATTTGGCCAGCTCTCCCCTCGCACAGGCTCCCAAGACTCCCAGATTCGAATAAGGCCTTTCCGAGACTGTCCGAATAGAAATATCATCTTGGCACATGCTCGGCAGCATATGCGATCTGGACTGGCCGCGTCCATTTTCTTCTGCTTCGTGCGTAGTTGGGAACACTTCACATCGCAATGGGTGGCTCACGGCCGCCTCCAGAAGGTGCTGGTCCCGGTTCCGAAGGTGTTGGCAACGGCACGACAGTCGCCTACATTGTACCAGAAGGTCTGGCCTCAGTAATCCTCACTTTTGCGATCTTCTTCGGCGTCATTTCATCCTTGATAGTTTGCCTGAGGATATGGGTTCGGGCGCGCGCGAAGCTACTGGGACTCGACGATGGGCTGATGGCAGCTGGTTTGGTGCTGTTTCTGGTCGACGCTGGTCTTGCCGCCTACGACACATTCCAGGGACTTGGAACCCCGAGCGACAAGGTAGACCCGGCAATGCAAGTAATAGGACTCAAGGTAAATCGCGAAAGCAATATCTCTTCTCAAACTGGCCAAAATGCTGAAAACTACCAGTACGTGATGATCTGGCAGCTGTTCTATATAACCTCACTCGCATGTATCAAGAATAGTATTTGCATCACGCTGCTACGAATCGCCGTCAAGAAGGCGCACCGCTGGGCATTATACGCCACGATAGCCATCTCTACTACTATATCGCTCGTTGGTTTCATCGGAGATCTGACAGTTTGTCGACCGATCGAAGCGCAATGGAACACAGGGACGGGCACATGCGCTGCTCGAACTGTCACCATTGCGCTCAACTACACCATATCTGCAGGGGCGATTGTTACCGACGGGGCATGTGCGATCATTCCCGCCTTTATTTTGTGGAACGCACAGATGAAAAAAGATGTCAAGTTGTCCGTGGGAGTCATTCTAGGACTGGGCTCCCTCGCGTCTCTATCGACCTTCGCGAGACTTCCGTACCTGCGATATTATGACGACAAGGATAATTTTCTCCGTAAGTAGACCTTGAGACCTTTGTATGGCGCAAGCTGTAGTAAATATCTTGTTAATTTGTGTTACTTACCTGTAGGTAAGGTCGGTAACATCGTCCTTTGGTCTATCTTCGAAGGTGGCATCGGCCTGGTTGCAGGTTCGTTGCCCATGTTACGACAGTTCTTCAAACGTTGGCTCGGCAGTGCAGCACGATCAACGACCGCAGGACCTTCCCATATTATAACAATCGGCAGCACCAATAAGAAGCATAGTACGTTCTCGAGTATACAGCCACCAATCTACTCGCTTCGCGATGTAGGGGCACGGGAAGGAGACTGGGAACGACTGGACGATGCGAGCACCGACTCTCATCAATTTCATGACGTTGAATCACAGGTCAAGGTTGAATACGAATTACATGATCTAGGACGGAGGGATCCAGCAATCGCCGTAAGAATCCCAGAAAAGTGTTGATGGAATAAAAGAGGTAGAGTAAAAGGAGAAAGTTGGAGTTTGGTACATTAACTCGGAGTACTCGGCTCAAAAGCGTATAGTTTAGTGTTAGTTAAGTAACCAGTTAGGCTCGCACAACGAGATTTACAAGATGACTTATTGAAACTAAAGAGACTATCATCAGAATTGATCATATTGAACCCTCTATTTCATCCCCCCTTGTGGCACATCAACACTACCCCTGTGCTGATTATGCTACCCAATAATTTCTAAGTTGAAGACGCTGCATTTGTATGCAGACGCCCCTGGAAAGGCAAATTGAGCCGTTCCTCAGTGACGCGGAAAATGTCAGGAAACCATTGTTGTAGCTCTTCATCATCATGACCCTGAATCATTGACACTAGTGCTCTAGCACACATCCAGCACAAGACCACTGCAAGATCCGAGGTCAGTAGTGGCGCGGATAGACAAGCTTGGCAGATGTTCGAGACTTTGAAGGGCCTTCTGGGGAGCTCCCACTCTAAATCAGGTAGAATTCGGCCCCAGAACTAGCCAGAAGGGGTAGGAAGTAACTTGAGAAATTGCTTACTGCCATGTCCCTGGAAGCTGCAGGATATCCATAGATTTTCCATGTTCGGCATCTTGCCAACAAATGGGAGACCGTCTGGACTGTAGCCCATGATACCGTTCCATTGTTTGCGTATACGCCCTTCTACGTGATCGGCTCCCCAGCTGTCCCCAAAGTAGCGGGGGAGAGATTGGTAAAGAACTTCCTCGATCGTTTCGTCAAACACAGTGTCGTCAGTCGTGCCGTACTCGAAGACGCCACCATCTAGAGCCCTGGCTAACCCGCCGCCAATGATGATGTCACCCTCAAATCGAGTACCTGCCGGTCTTGGAATCATGTACTCGTACCCCTTATCGTATACGAAACTGTACGTCACAGGGAGGCCTTCGTGAGGCATGTTTTGACCGGGTCTCTGCGCGGTTACGTGGCCACGACATGGCACGATGATTCCTTGGAATGTCTTGAGCAAGTGCGCGGTGTAGCCATTCGTCGCAATTATTAGCTTTCGAGCGACGATGTCTCCTCTGGTTGTTTGGACTTTCCATCGACCGTCATCAAGCTGCGTCACAGCAAGAGCAGGCGTATTCGTCTGAATATTCAGACCCCTTTCGAGGCACAGCTTCAAGATACCAACAGCAAGCCTGTAGCCGCTGATGCTGCCGGCTTCGTAGGTTATCGCACCAGAGATGTTCTCGTCGCCCCCTTGGCCACAGTAGAAATTCTGGCGAACCTCTTCCGGTGTGTGAAATGTATACTCGGCAGCCGGATGGCCAGGCATCGACTCACGCATGGTGTGCACTGCCAGTTTGTCCTGTTCCCATTGCGCCGCGTCATACACTATGTCGACGGTATCGCAGGGGTGTGAATCACAAGAAATCGAGTGCTCGCGGGCAAAAGCGTGTACTGCGCGGATGTTGTCCAATTCAAGCTGGGCAATCTTTACTGCCATATCGATCCCGTATTCCTTGGCGTGCTGGAGGAACGAGCGGTACGATGCTGCTTTCGTATGTCCGCCTGATGATCCAACGGAGAATCAGCGATGCCAACACTCAGTCGCATGCTCCTTGAGCGGGATCCTTACCATTTCGGCCTGTGGCACCTGAGCACGTCTGCCGCGCTTCCAGCATCACAATGTCTCTGACACCATCTTGGAAGAGATTCCAGGTTACTGCAGCTCCGGTAATCCCGCTCCCAATCACAACGATCTCTGCCGACTCAGGCACATCTTCCGTAGACCGCAAGTCTGCAATCTCGTCCGGTGGGTCCTGCCAATAGCTTTGCGTCGGATTAGGCCGCGGCAGCGATACGGGGATAGCAGCACGCTGGTCCATTCTGGCGATGCACAGAAGGGCAGCTGTAAAGTAATTGAGCGAATTAAATGAATTTGGTGTTCCGGTGTGCAAGAGATTTCGGGAACATTCTTATCAATCACCTAACAGCTCACTCATACTGGACTAACGTGCGCTGGGTGTCATTATCGTTCTCCTCTTGCTCTCCTGTGGTGCAGTGTAGTGGTGGGTGAACCGCCATTCATAGGGCAGTTGACTAAAGTATTGTACTCAGTGCTAGTTACCCAGGTACTTAGGTAGGTACTTACGTGTGTGCTCCTCCCGAGCACGTGACTGGTCGCAAGTTTCGTGGCACTCCGGGCCACATCACGCGCGACGCGCGACACCCAACGTTAACACATACAGCAAACACATCCTGAAGATATATATGTACTTGTCGTGCCGTCATCTGCCGTAGAAATATCGATGCCTCAAGGGGACCTGCAGAAAGCACTGGAACTTTTCGGCCTCTGCCACCTGCGCCGTCTGGATTTGACGCTGGAGAGGAAGATTTCGCAAAAACATATCCCTCTACTAAAAGATGCCTTCGAAGCACATACTAGACCCGACGGATATCGGGCCAGTTCAGAAATTTGTGACGGTAGACTGGCACTTGTACGATTTCGAAGTACAATATTGGTGATATAATCTTATGTTATACTAACTGATCTGCAGTATTTCATCGCTAGATTCCACAAGCAACATACACATCACTGACGAGAGATCTTCCACCCGTTCCCGCCATCTTTGCTGAAAGTAACCCACAGAGCTGACCGTGGGATGCTCGAATCCGAGGCTTGACTGCTTACGGCTACCCCAACGGTCCTCGATGGCTTCACTGCCGCTCCATGTACCCCTGCTGCCCGCGCAGCTTCCCCCTTTCCTGCTGTTGCAATTTTCCGCGGGTGAGAAGCAGGGTCACAGTATCCTTCTTCCTCTGCCGCGATCTTTTCTGCGATGACGTCTTGGAAGGAAGGCTTCCCCTTCTGCGGTGCTCTTGCCTTCAACAGCTTGATCTTGTCCGGCGGTGACTCCGGACAAGGGTTGTCCTCGCTGAAGGAGCATCCACACTTTAGGCCAACGCAATTTGCACATTTCGGGGTGTTGATCCAGAACGGGTCTTTTGCGATAAAGCAAGCCTTGCCTGCCTTCTTACATCGATCGCAACGATTCTCATCCTTGACTTTCATGCCGTACTCTTCGGATTTCATGAGTAAGCCCTTGTTCTTCTCTGGAACAGTTTTGTTCTTTGACTTCCCAGCTGTTCTCCTTGATGCTGCCGTTGTCGACTCTGCCGCTGGTGTCGTCATTGTTTTCTGTACTGACGAAATATCCGCCGTCTCCTGCGACGCACCTTTGGTCTGCTCCAATGCTGAACACGTGCCCGGCTTCTGTGCTATAGGCTTGCTCTTCTTGGCTGGTCTTCCCTCTGAGCCAGTTAGGTCCACAATTTGTCGCTTTCGTTTCTCTGGTGGACCTATTGGACCGGCGTCTCCTACATTAGAGGCCAACGCTTGTGGAGCCGTGTTAGAGTTTAACGGCAAGCTTTCACAACGCTCAGTTTCCAACACCCGCAGTGTCCCGTATGGTAATGCCCTAGGGATGCCGAAAGTTACGTTCCCGTCCGTGAGGAGGGATTCCTTGAACGCCTCCACGAAATCCTGCCAGGTCTTGTATACTCGAAAGGAGTATA
Organism: Xylariales sp. AK1849; assembly: GCA_022432505.1. NCBI lineage: Eukaryota > Fungi > Ascomycota > Sordariomycetes > Xylariales > Xylariales sp. AK1849. The sequence continues at coordinate 74,413 of JAJKKH010000002.1, forward strand.
CTCGTGCCGCTCTAGTATGCAGGTTGTATTCCTCATTGAGGCGCAAACAAAATCTTGCAATGATCCTGCAAGTGTGTTGCATGCTGATGGGTCTCAACTTGAAGTGTCTGATATCAGCAGGGCTTGCAAGGAAATTGTCGGTGAGCACAAAATTCATATCATTCTCTATATCCCGGAAATGTCTCTCCAAGGCAGCTGGATCATGGCTCGCCTTCAAAAGCTTGGTGATATGAGCAATGCTGCTCCTTAGTTGTCTGTGGTGGGTGTTTCGGGCAAAGATGTGTTCAGACCCTATACCGTCTCGCCGGTTAGGTGATCTCATAAGACCTCTTGTCAGACGTCGCATGCATTGGTCCAAGAAGCCTGTGTAGATTGGTTCGTCTTGCTGAATGTCTCTTGTCAGGTAATTGGTATTCGGGTCCAAAGGGTCTGTGTGCACTGCGTCGGGCCGTGGAGCACCCAGTAAGAATGTTCCGGTCCTTGCGGTGGTCGCCATGATTGGGATGTGTTTGAAGGTTGTATATTCGAACGACTGTTTCAGTTAACCAAACGAGTAACGGAATCCAACTGATCCTGAAGGTGTTTTGCGAGCAATGATTATGAGTGCTATCAGGCAACGCAGACTCGACAGAATTTGAACCAAGCCACACGTTCCCTTAAATATTATCTGAATAACCCCGATGATATACTAAGTTTTCTCTGTACCAGATCAAGCAGCTAAATAAAAACCGTTTTTCCGTTGCTTTACCGATTATTCTGAAACCCAAAGCCAAACGCCCAAGAAACGGGCAGATTATGGAGCAATGTTGAGGCTCGCCACAGCTGAACCTTGAGATATAGACGTAGCTTTAAACTGGACCATCAAGCGTCCAAAGATTTGAGCAACTTGTTCGGCCAACAAGTTCAAATATGATCTGAAGTTACAGAAACCTAGTGTCTGGTCTTTTATGCCTTTGACCACATCTCTAAAGTTGGCTTCGTTTGCGGTCAAACCGTTTGATGCAATCCAATGGCTGGAAGGTTGTGAGGTTTGCGAGTACCTCCTCTGTGAAATGCAACGCCAGCACTTCAGATCATATCAGCCTCGGGAGACAGATTCAGCTCATATTACCTAGGAAAATAGAACCATGCGGGTTTTCTGGTTCTCTTGCCCTCATTTTACTTGATGATAAGCAAGGACAACACCAAGCCATGTGGATCATACCACGGCTGGGAGGCCTGAGGTCGCTGAATACTGGGTTAGCCATTGTTTGGCAAGCCATCGGAACAATTCGTACCAGACACAATCATATCTGTCACGGCTGGAAGACTTCGCTGTCAACCAAGCTTCATTCATCGTGGGGCATCAGCTGCATTGAAAGTGACCATTTTCATTTCAAGGTTTATGAACGTGTCACCTTGAACTAAACCATTTTCCAAACTAGAAGGCAGCCGTGGCACATCGCCTCTTTAGCGAGGCTTCTTCGACTTGGGATTGCTAAGAGGCGACGTTCAACTTTAGAAGCTGTAGGTTCGCTTCTTATATCGGCGTAATTTTCAGTCCTTCACTAACTAGACACGAACATGGCCTTATTCCTTAGATACCTACCTACTCTGGGTGTTCATTATGAACTGCCGCTCATTGATGAACTACTTACTGACATTCTACCTGCTCGAATTTCTGGGCCGCATCATCGTGTAGCAGATAGGTTATGCGAATAACATCGCTATGATAGGCCTAGGAACACAGCGGCATGAAATATGTATGTTGCTTCTGAGTTTTATCTGTTAACGAGCTCTCAACGTTCTCAACGGTCTTTGCGGCGTGGTTACACTGTCTGATCGTAGGGACATTGTCCTTAATAGACAAACGTACTTTGCATTTCATGTACATGCCCCGTCGCTACTCCCTCCGAAACTCGGCTGTAGTGCCTCGGGTTCTTATAGGGGCGATACGTCATTGCGGCATTATAGCGCTCTTACACTGTAAATAGCGATAGTGCCCTGTAGCGACCACCTGCAGATTCTTCGAAGAATCGTTGAGACTGAATTACAACACAACCAGACTAGAGACTTCAGAATTATGCGTCCTAAATAATCAACTAATCTCGTGTGATCTTCCTACGTGCTATCTTAAACGGCCCATCCTACGAAATCGAGGTTGATCGAGCCAAAGCCACCTCTATCCTCTATGATGTATCATCGAGACTAATCGATAGAAGTCACAACGCGTTCTAGCCTATTACTGGTGACTCTCGTCAAAGTCCCTGGTATCAGCCACTGGCATAATTATCTTCAAAATCCCTCGATACCCACTACGCGAACGAATACTCTTAATACGGTCACAATTTTATACACAAACAGTGACTCTTCGCTCTCGGCCAACCTGGAAGACTCAGTGCCATCTTAAGGCAGTTGCAAGTCCTTGGGGACTGTGTTTTTGATACAGGAACTGCAGGCTATGAAAATATTGAATCAAGTCCGACTCGCAATCGAAATGCTAGAATTCTCTCTGTTAAGGTATGCCTTTCGAGGGAACATCAAAGCCTACGACCGCTCCTCCTGGTATATTTTGCTAGCCTTGACTTATTACCGAGGTGTAAGTACGTGTCATACGTTATTAGGAGAGGTAGTGTCTCAACCCAATATGCAGAGCCGAATGCTAGTTTATAGGGGGCCACCTTTGCCTAGACGATGGCTGATGAGGAGGAAAGTGTAGCCTACCCTGGGGTTGTCCATACACTTCGAATGACTTTCGAGCGCCAACAAGAAGGCTTTGTATCCCCATAGAGTCGATCACCTGGTTACACAGCCCGCAAAGATGTTGCTATGCATTGAATTGGGCCTCGCTTAAATGAATTCGACCTCTCCAATCAGCCAAGCTTACTGAGCGGATCCTACTTAAAGTAGTATCCTCCCTTAAGTGCCTAGGCACCTAGGTAGATTATCGTAGCCTAACCCTCTTCGAGTTTCGGTCAACAACCTAGCAGAAATATCTTCCCGATGTCGTACAACGGAGCATACGTGCTTCCCGAGTCTGATCAATAGTCCACGATTCCCCTGAGTAAGGTAGGTATATATAAGCTGAAATCGAATGCCAACGTGCCGATTCTCCTACGCTTATATCCTCCTGTGCGAGTTTGTCGACCACGCGAAGCAGGCCTTTTGCTGTCAACTGCACCGCTGACTCGCAATAAGCTTTTCGTATGACTTCAACCCAGTACCAAACTGTGCCGCCGCGATGTCACACAGGCAACGATGGCCACTTCACTCCACTCCGACGTCGTGAATTCCTTCTATGTCATGCAAACATCCCCATATGACCAAAAAGCCTAGGGCGCCATCCTTGGATCAGTAAGAGAATGCTTGGGCCTGTGATCTCCATGATCACTAGAGATCTGACTGTCTCGGGGACCGAAATTGATCGTGGGCAGTACCCTCTCCCGCCGATACGCCCCTCCCCGCTCCTTTCCCGGCTTTACTGACGCACGAAAGCTTAATCGCATCCTACACTGGACACCAAGCACCATTGAGACTGTCATCGTCGAGTGAAGGCTACGTCATGTCAAACAGTCAAGTTGGCGCTGTTGAGTGAAAAGCGGCTGATTTGATGCGCTAAGCAACAGTCCATTACAAGCGAAACAATACCTCCCTCCGAGAAAAGACGATAAGCAGCAGTGCAAATATTGTTGCCGAGTCCTCGATAATCTGGGTAGGTTGCTAAGACGAATCACTGTCCAACTGCGACAACGTCATGGCGGTTTCTTCTGACGTGATCTTTCAATTAGGCTTCTACAATAATAGGCTCGTATGCTATCGCTTACAGCGATCGCAAAGACCTGCTGTTCGAAAGATCTTCTGGACAAGAAAAACAAGGACAAGACTCACACACGGCGGACTCGATGACGCAACTGGGGAAAGAAGACTTCCAAAGTCACGGCGGCGCGTGCAGCCTTGTGATGCTGTTCAAACCGTGAGAACTAAACGGGACAACGGCATGCTTAGTATGAAGTTCAAATAAGCATCGACCCAAAAACTAAGCACGTTGTGTCTCGTGAGTCGTCCGTTTTGACTTTAGGGTTGGAAGCAAGGCGAGCGATCCAGCCGCAAAGGCAGCCATGCCTTAGGTTGAGATCGTTGGGGGCTACGCCGTTGATAACGATTCTGTCTACCAGGGAAGAGGTACGCATGGGGTACGCAAGCATACCGTCAGCCTTCGACGTCATTGCCTTCTCATAGGGGGAAAGGACGTGCGAGAGTTAGATCCGGCCGATACCAACGGCGCCGTTGGTTCCAGGACACATCTAAGTGGCTAACGACGGGAGTTGCACAGACTCGTGACAGCCCGTCGCGTCGTCGTAATGCCTCTTGACGGCTACTGGATGATATCGATTTGTATAGCGAAACGCCTGCCATGTACGAACCGCAGAGCGCTTAGACTGGCCGCTAATAAGAATGCGTTACGATAAGGAAAGAAGACGAGTACTTATGACTAGCAGAAAACGTGTTGCAGATGTTTCTTCAGGACTATGATCGGAAGGAGAACGCCTAGGTCTATGGGCTCTAGCTTAAGTAACCTCTCGCGATGTGTTCAGATACTGGGATTCGGTTATGAGGTAGCGTGCGGAGAGATGAAGTCGAAGAAAAGTTGGTTAGGGGTAAACTCAATCGGTGGTGACTCTGGAACCATTCGATGTATTTGAACCACAGACGTCTGTCACATCACATAACTACCACTTTTGTATCAAATATCTCGATTAAAAGGCACTAAAAGGCACTAAAGGTGACTGATAGCAGCGATAGAGATCTATAGCTTCTTTACCATATGCGCAAATGCGACCGTGAATTGATCGGCCATTGAGCGTGTAGCTGCTTTTCAAGCGCCTTGATCTATCCTGAAGAGTTACCATCTATATATATCCCAGGCGATGCTTGTAGGACGTTCGATTATTCCTCTTTAGTATACTTGGACCGCTGTCGCCATCTCGCGCCATATCTATACACAAGTACTGGAATAGGGCCCATGAATAGGCAAATCGCACCGAGGATGGTGAACCCCCAGCCGAAACCGAATTGCTTTAATAAGGGGGTTGTCGCTAGAGGAAGGAAAGTCCCCATCAGACACCTAGTCACAATAGTTCCTGTAACCGCAGACGCAGAGTAAAGTCCAAACGCGTCCACCACATAGGCCATTAGCGGCAAGCCGGCGAGCATCAGCGTCGTTCCAAACAGTACAATCGACAAGAGAAGCACCGACACAGGAAGACGTAGTTCAGCAACCCAGCCGTAGAAGGCGATAGCGAGTGGCAGCGTGCAGGCACCGACGATGGCCAGAGGCAGGCGAAATTCCGGTTGGCCAACCCCTTGGTGGGCATCGCGGAGTTCCACATATATTCGATCCAGTGCAGAGTTGCACAAAATCACGGTGATGATTGCTCCAACACCTACGTATACCAGTAAGCACTACTAAAGTCAGAGTATGTAGGACGATCACTTACTAAAGCTGATGTAGGCAGCTCCGGTTACAGTGGGTGATAAATTGTAGATTCCCTCAGTAATATCCGGGAGCGTGGTCGACATGATATAGAAGAATGAGAAGCCTACTGAGCCAAAGAGTGACAAGACCTGTAGAACTCCAGATCCATAGAGCACGGTCGCCGGCCGCAGCACAGCGTCACGCAACTTGGAAGCGTTCTGGGCATCCACATCGAACACGGTTCTTAGAGAGGTGTTTCCGGTCTCCCCTCGTAGTCGGGCAGCCTTCCGGCGCAGAATGGGCACTTTGTATGTCTCCCTGAAGCAGGTGAGAAACAGTAATTCAGCTATACCAGCCAATATAACACTCATCCAGATGGAGGCTCGCCAGCCGAGGCCCTCGGCGATTAACACGCTGATGAGAGGTCCAAGAGCACCGCCGATAAGCGGTGCGAGCTGGATGAGGCTCATTGCAGAACCTCGTTGCTCTGAGATAAACATATCGCCCACAATTGCGGGATTCAAAACATTCGATGCGACAGCCAGACCCGTCAGCGCCCTGGCGGCAATGAAAAGCGGCGCGCTCTGGCAAAGCGCCGCTAGTGTCGTAGCTGCGATGAATCCGACATTGCACACGTTTATCACGGGATATCGGCCATAGATCTCAGATAGCGGCGCAATCAGCAGCGGCCCAGCAGCTTCGCCGAGCTCCCAGATGGTCACGAGCAGGACGCTCGCTGATTTGCTGGACTGACCATCATTGAGGTCCGAGACGACGCGATTTGCGACCGGGACCACAGATATGCAAGTGAATGTCCTGTGTCCAATTGTAAGTAACTGAAGAATCACAGAGCCTATGACACGTACACTGTAAAAGAAGTGAATGCCAGAAGGGCAACGATACTCCATTTGTAGGCTGCTGGCCAGTCCACTGGGTTTTCGGCATCGCCCTCTGGGTCGAAAGTGACAAGATTCTTGTCTAGAAGTTGGTCGCGTTCGGGAATCGACGTACGATCAATGTCTGGAAGAAGAGGCTGGGTTTCATCCATTGTAGCACAATCTCAAGACTGTTCGAGCAAGGCATCCCTCTCCGTCTGGATGTTTATTGAGGTGCTTTTCACAAACAAATCGTGTCGTGTGGTCAGTCTGACATCCACAAGTTGTGGAGCGAAGCCGGCATCTGCAGGGATCTTGAAAGCGGGTATTTGTAAGCGCCTCCCGCTCTCATCGCGCCCTTTGGCAGACATACAACACGACAGAATCGCAGCCACAACTAGCCGCATGGGGCACCTAGGCTAAATTGGGATTCATCTCATCAACTCTAAGTCCACAAGTCCTACATCAGGTAAGTCATTATCAGAAATGTCCTCGCAGATCTATCACTGCCAGAACAGGAGTCCTCCAACGGGATTCCGTGTCAAGGGTGGACGTGGTACTTGTCTAAGGCAAAGCGCGAAGAATCCCAATAAACTGCAGTACGCTCTCACAAGACAATACAGGATGGTTCTGTTTGGATTACCTGTTTCGCCTCGTCTGCTGGTGAAATCACTCTAGAATAAAGCTGTTTCGGGTTGACCGGTGCACTGGCTGGAGCGAAGAGGTGCTATGGATTGACTAGAGGTCGTTACTTAACTTCGCGCTGCACACCGATCGTGCGACATACATCTTAAGGCGCATTCCATGATTCTATTGCTCTGAGACACTTTTTCGATTAGCAATGGATGGGCTTAGCATTTCAGAAAGGGAATATGCGTCCAGATGTAGCGTCGAGACATTTACAATGGCTTCATGATAAGGTGAGCTGCTCACTGTAGTGTGCAGTACTATTTGAAAGATATGGACACATACCCGTGGGCTGCTAACCACTTGATAGATACCTTGGTTCACTGATAAAATAATCCTTGTTGACGACTATGATATATCCTCTCATTGGGTGACCTTCGTGACCTCAGGGGTACCGGGCTTCTCACTTGGGTGGCCGTCAGGTGATGCCGTGTTCTCATAGCCCCCCTTGTTTCCGAGTGGCTGCTCTTCATTGGCTTCAATATCCTGGCCCGGCCGTTCTTGTGGCCTCTCTTCAATTTTCTTGTCTGTAAGATCCCAACCGCCACCCCATCCCACCCAGCCCTTCTCATGGGGTCCCCGGACAACAACGAAAAGTAAAGCGGCACCCATCATGGCGATACTCAAGGCCCCACTGTGAATCCAACCCCCTTCGGCGTACAACGCATTTCCAACAGCTGTACCAAACAGTTGTCCGCAAAAGGTCAGTACCATATAGACGGCGTTGACGGCATTTTGGGCCTTGGGATCGACACTCGCTATCGCCATCCGGCTTGCTACCACGATTGTGTTCATCCCAACGTCACCGAGGAACGCCCAGATCACTGGCCCAGCGAGTGAAAAGGTTCCCACAAATGTACCTATGAGCACTGCCGTGAGAGCGACCGAAACGCCAATAAGCAGGGTACCGCTCGGATGTAGACGGGAGGTCAGAAGCCGAGAGATGACCGGGTTCAAAAAGACCGGAGCGATTCCGATGAGAGCGAAGAGCCCGATAGTTAATGTAGACAGGTTGAACGGCGGACCAGCCAATTGAAAGGTCAAGGTTGTCCAGAAGCTGGTGAACATACCCATTGTGAAGAATGCAACAAAGCCTTGCTGCATCAAAACAGGGTGCTTGAAGGGCAATTTGACAATAGTCAGAAGGATTCGTGGGTAAGAGGTACCAGGTCGGAGAACTGGATATTCGGGCATCATGATGAAGACCAAGCCAAAAATCAAGATTTGGAGGCCAAACGACATCCAATATACACTTCTCCAAGAGCTGTATTGTGTAATGATACCGGACAAAAGACGAGCAATTAAAATACCGAATACAACTCCTGACATAACGATCGAAATCATTGTTGCCCGATGGCGTTGAGGGGCGTATTGTACTGCTAGCGGAAACATCTGCAACGTTTGGAATTAGCAACGACATCTGATAGGCAAACTTGGCGGAGATCCGGGCTTCTAGGATCTGTTTCGGAGCCTTTGGAGCTTTCATCCTTCTTAGTAGGCAATATTTGACCCCGAAACTAGCCAGAAGGGGTGCATAATAACTTCAGAAATTGCTCACAAGCTGTGGAGTAACTGTCAGCACGCCCACGATGAATGAGAGCCCAATGAAGACCGAAAATGATCGCGTCACGGTCAGGCCAAGCCACTAGAAGCTGTGAGTTAGATCGTACGTGGTACAATGGATCTACTCACAATCAAGGATGTAACAAGGATCAGCCCCAAGATCATTGGTCTACGATGGACGATGTCGCCAATCGGAACGACAAAAAGCAAACCACCTGCATATCCGGCTTGCATGATGGTTGGAACGAGCGAAGAACGCTCATTAGAAACTCCAAAATCATCTGCTAGGACATTGAGGATCGGGTGGGTGTAATAAAGATTGGCAACACTGAAAGAAGCAGCCTGTTGATAAGGTCAGTATAACTGGCCACGAGCCTCCTTATCTGAGAGGGGCTTAAAGTCACTCACGAAGCCAAAGAGTATATTTTGCCCCCAGGTGAGATCATGGTCAGCCCCAGAATCCCATCTTAACCATGGCGGCGTCCCTAGAGAATAGAGGCTCTCGGTCCAACGGCAACGCGACGGCGGATGATCTTTGGATTGCGGCATTATGCGACAGAAGATTGATGCAAGTTTGAATTCGATGGGCTACAAACCGATGGGAGCTAAGAGGTATATATTCAAATAGAAGAGGTATGTCAGGCTTTAATGCTGCAGTCGGTCGAGGTGTTTCCGGATGATTTGTCGCTGTTCGTTTAATTCCCGCGGTTGCATCGTCATTGAACAGGGATGGTGAATAATAGCGCGTTTTATTAACTCCGATGCGCAACTTAGGAGAATTCAAAGCAACGTTGTCTCATATACTTGAGCAATGAGAAAATCAGAAGTCTTTTTGCCATCCGCTAGTGCTTATAACGCTACGTTGGTGTATAGGTTTCTGCCCTTGGTGGATTGCTAATTGGCTTTAAAAGCAGTCTGTTCTGGCTTTCAACTACTTTACACCAGCCGCTTAGAGCCGATATCTTAGACCTGTGAATTATCATCCGCTAGATGCTCACTTATCGTCCGTCCAGTGTACTCGCTTCTCGGGGGACAGATCTTGCTCAGGGCAATATAAAGCACGGAGCTGATCAGAAAAGCATAGAAGTAACCAGGCGCGTAGAGATTCGATGCGCCATCCGATACGGCAACCGAAGGCGTAACCGCCTTTGCAAATCCTGTGAGCAACGGGGCGAAGGCGACAACAAACGCGACAGCTGCTCTCCAATTCGTCCCCCACTTCTCGTATGCATATTACCATCGGGCCGGTTAATATCTGGGATAGATGCCCTTTGTTTATTGACAATCCAGTAGTCTGATATAAGAATGCCAGAGATGGGTGCAAGCCAAAACTGTAACCGTCCATAAAAGTCAGGAACGACTTGGCTGAAGCAAGGATCTCCCACGGACACATCGCCCACGCTCCTGAGACGGCGCAAACGTACTGGGCTCTGCGCAAGTTCAAGTATCTGGGGAATAACGTTGTCAGGTCCACAGCCACAGAGATACTGTTGGCAGAGATGTTGATGCCGATACCGGCAATAAGGAAGGCCAATGCAATAAAAAACGCCGCTACTCGTCCACCTGGCGAGGTCCAGTTGTCGACAATCAACATTGGATCCCAAAGAGCCTCACCGTAGATGATATGAGTTCCATTCGCGGCGATTATGCCAAACAGCATCATGATTATGAAGACGGCTGGGATAACGATCAGCTGGATATACGGGCTGTTTGGTTTCTTCGAGTACCGGGCGAAGTCATTTATGTTCACTCCCAAGGTTGCGAAGTGACCGATCATCGCGTTCACTCCGCTCATAAAAGCCCAACCTAATGATGAGCCGGAATAGGAGTTCCCGTACTGGAATACTTGGTCACCGCCCCCCGTGCTGTGGATTTCCCATCCTAAGATTGCGAAACCAGCAATCGGGGTGAAAATGGCTTTGAAGGTAAAGAACCAATGGAGCTGATGCGCGGGTATCCAGTGGAAGGGCAGAACGAGAATGAAGTAGATAAAGTAACAGATCATAAAGCCGGTGTCGATGTTCGCTGACTCTGGCAAGTGATTGGGAATATTGCGGAAGTTCGGCGCCCATGCGTAGATGGTTGAACGTATACAATCCGCACCGGCGTATGTCCCAATGCCGTACCAGAATATGCTGACGATGACTCGGAAGATAATCATCACATATAAGAAGTAGAAACCGAACGCCGATCGTGCCTGCACCGTGAATAGAACATGTAGACGAGCGCCTTCTCTGTCAGCTAATCTAAAGAAGCACTATGGTCGAAACGAAGACTTACCAGTAAGGCCGTTATATGTGACGACCAAGGCCGTCCCGAAATTGCCAATCACAACGGCGACGAGAGCCAATTTCCACGAGAGACCAATTGAGATCAATGAGGCACCAATGCGCCAGCTCGAGATGGAGAAAGCATCCGATATCCAGTAAGTAACGAAGTTGTACTATTGATTATGTTAGATATGTCTTAGTCTAGTTGCAAACCGAGGACTATACAGTTCTCCATGTCTGCCTCTCTGGGGGTATCGGGTCAAGGTCCTTGTTGCTCCACGAACTACCCGGTGGAGCATACGTGCTCTCTTCGACCTCCATCGTTGCGTGACTTTTGATGCGCGACCCAAGTTCGACCTTGCTAGGTGAAGACATGAAGCCCTCTAGCACTGGGGCATCGTGCGCAATGGATTTGTCCAGCGTGCTTTTTCCATGTTCAACGACACGACGTCCGGTCAACTTCAGGGCCAACAGTCAAGATGCGGAGCAGGTATGTAACAATAAAATCAAGAAGATGGATCTTGTCGATTTTGTACCTGGCAGGGTGCCTCAGTCACGCGGTAAGTCAACTCGCTTTGGTGGGTCTTTCGGCATATAGTTGCTGATCCATTCCCATCAAGTTCATTGATAAGAGATGGCAAGCTCTCCCATTGCGGGGTAGCTTGACCAGCTCTATATAACGGTGGAGAATGTCGACTAGCCCTTACCCTCAATCGGTAAGCAATTACACGTTGCAGTGGACGAATGCTCAATCTCTGCATGAGAGTTACTCTTATCTAGCTTTAGTATTATGGTTTACGATTGCTCGTGGGCCCTTGAACCCCAACAACGAAGGCGGTGGCATCCAGATACTTCTATCGATACCCGTTTCTCTGCGACCGGAGCTTGCCGAAGCAAGTATAATCATTCAGTTCTTCTACAGGCTATTAATCAACCTTCGCCAATTCGGATTTCGAAAAAGGAGGAAACGACCGGCAGAATGACCCGCATTTGAAGTACCGTCGGCAAGACACCCAGCATCCAACCGGTAACGCAATCGCATTCTTGTCTGCCACCAGTGTGAGTCTGGGATCTGCAGACAGAACACCATCCCTTCAACGTGCCATTGTTATCTAGAGATTGGAAACCTACCAGTTCGCAGCTATGCCACCAGAATCCAATGCAACCGGGGCGCACTTGACAATCACGGCCGAAGAGTTGTTTCAGCTTCGGCACGTAGCGAGGGGTGCAGCTCCTCCGAGCTTGATCATACGGCATGGCTCGATATTGTCTGTCCATACAGGTGAGCTATTGGAACGGGATGTGATCATCAAAGGCCGGCATGTTGCTGCCATAACTCCTTGGGATTACTTTTCTATATCCAAATACCCAGATGATACCATAATCGAGGAAATCGATGCCAGGGGCAAGTGCATTAGCCCAGGCTTTATTGATACGCACATCCACATTGAGTACACGAAACTCGTTCCCGGGGAGTTAGCAAGATTGAGTATCCCAAGAGGCACCACCACTGTCTTGGCAGATGCAAACTGCATTGCAAATGTAGGTAAGCACACGGGCATTAGACATCCTTGATAGAGGAATTGGCCTTACGACTCGCAGGTCCTTGGTGGGGAGGGCATGGACTTTATGGGAACGACGACCACTCCTCTTCGTATTTTCCGCCAAGTATCCCATAAAGTGCCAATGAGTAGCGCCGAAATCGAGCTTGGAGGGACCTCCCTTTCGACACCTGAGATAAGCGATCGCGTGTCAAGATGTGAAGCGGCGACGCTGGGCGAATCGAATCCCTTCTCATTGGATATAGCCTCGGCCGAAAAGCAAGCTGCAGCATTGCATGCTGGAAAACGCATCACCGGACACTCGGCCTTGTTAGTGAATGAGCCATTGTGGGCCTATTGTGCCGTTGGTCACTCTCAGCCTCTGAATGCATGTTGCGGTCGTTAACTAAAGTGGACAGGGTGGTATCGGCGACGATCACAACGCTCACAAGCCTGAAGATGTGATAGAACGCCTGCGTCTTGGTATGATGCTCACGGTCATGTCGGGTAGCATGAACTCGAACATCGAACCTGTGTTTAGCAACCCTGGACTGTACAAGGACGGCCTCAAATACATCAGCTTCTGCGCGGACGACAAGTATTGCGAAGATATCGATGCCACGGGGCACATAGACCTACATGTCCGTAGAGCAATTCAGCTCGGCGTTCCTATTATGGAAGCCTACAAAATGGCGACCATAAATGCAGCATCCTACCATAGGATCGACCATCTGATAGGAAGTGTTACGCCGGGGAAATTGGCAGACTTGCTAATCCTAGACAACCTAGAAGATGCTCGGTGGGTCGTCATATAGATCATCGAGTGGGAAAACACGCTAAACTTACCCATCAGTCCAATCACTGTCATCGGCAACGGAGCGATAGTAGCTCAAAACAACATTTCTCTCTTCCAGAATACGGACGCAGTGCCAAGTTTCACAATCAACACAGTCCATCTCCATGAACGCCATCTTGATCCGGAATCCTACCATCTTTACCCGATACACAAGTCAAGTACAAAGGCATGGGTCCAATGTGTGGAGATGTACGATGGCTATTTCAAGCGAGCGTTTCACGCCGAGCTCCCAGTCAAACCTGATTCACCCCACAATATCCTTTGTGATGTTGACAGCGACATTCTGAAAGTTGCAATAGTGGACCGCCACCACGAGACCAGTAACCGGGGGATCGCATTCGTACGCGGATTCGGCCTCAAGCGAGGAGCCATCGCTGCCACAAGCAATTGCGAAAATCAGAACTTGGTCATCATCGGTGCAGACGACGATTCGATAGCTGCTGCGGCACGTGCTATGCGTGAGCTTGGTGGCGGCATGCTTGCTGTCGGCGAGAAGGGTGCACGGGTCCTTGGTACAGTCAAGCTTGATGTCGCGGGCTGCATGTCATCGGCTCCTTGGGAGGAGGTCAGAGACCGGAGCTTAGAGCTTGACAAGTTGGTGAGAGCAGAGCTCGGCTGCACAATGGAGCAGAACCCGTTCTTGATTGCGAGCTTTGTGGGGCTTGTTGCGGTTCCCGATCTCGGGTTAACGGAGCTTGGTCTAGTTGTTGGAGGTGGTGAGTCCTTGATGGACCCAGTCTTGAAGACTGAGTCTCTGGATCACAAGGTTGGAGAAGTTGGCATCGTCACAATCGAGACCCGTATGAAGGCTGTGAGAGTCTGCTGCCGATGCCCAAGTCATTCACACAGAGGGACGGTATGAGCCTTGTTTGAGTGTCTTGTACACTGAAAGACTACAGCCATCCGTTGTTCGTAGCCAGCATTGCCTAGCTAATCGTAAGAATATCCACCACATCTCTTATACTTTGTGCGTGATAGCGAGTCATAACTGTGCTCCACTGGAAGTTATATTGAGCATGCTGGGCTTACAGACCTGCGTACGTAAAGACTGCAAAATTGATGTGCTGTAGCACTCCACAAGGCTTGGGGTGGGAAAGTTGTATACTCTGTCTTTGTTGGGGTGTATGTCTTAGAAAATGGATCGCTCTGTTACCATATTACACCTAGAATTAGTCAACGATTGAAACTACAGTTAGAGGCAACTAATTAGACAAACGTATAGTGTGGGATAGCACTGGGCTTCTTGAGGACCAGTGGAAGTTATTGCCCGTATGCTTAGCCTATTCATGGTGACTCTTGTCGCCGCCGTTATTGAGTTGGCCATTGTGAGCTTGATACTTGTCAGTTTCAAAGATGTATGTAGTGAGTTAAGCTGCGACGGTGATGCTGACGAAGGCTGATGCATAAAAAAATCCCGATATATCGAAGTAAACGTCGCCAATGCAGGGTTGTTACAGTATTCTTGACTATCATAACGATGATTATGTTCTACGCAGTCAGATGGCATTCAGCTCAGAATTTGTGAAGCATGGAATGCGCAGTGACCAAGTGGTACGAACCATAATGTGCACTACCTTTGTGGCTATTGACAGAGTATGGCACCTTGACCAGCAGTCCCTATCTTGCAAGACGCAGAGGCAAAGTAGCACGGCAATCTGATCAGGCAGCCGTAGATTTGCTATATTGACCAGTGGATTCGATTCCACCCCTTTTCGGCATAATGGACGCTTCCCAGGTGGCAAGGCTCCAGGTGGACAATCAACGCATATTGATTGTAAGGACTTCAGAGCCGTTCCATTGGTGACGACACCAGAAGATTTCGCTCATCTATACATCAGCCCAATTCAGTCACAAGATCCGTCCAAGCCTACCTGAATCTGCAGATCCTTTTGATTGTGAGTTCTCCCACTTCAGACTCTACGTGAAGAGCCTTTTTGCCTGGTGCTCGACAAGACAACTTATCTCATCTAGATAATAATCTGGCTTTTCTAGTACTCTCAGCAGCTCTTGCTAGTCTATGATCCCGTCATCCTCGTTCAAGAAGCTTATCACTCTAGCACTGCAAGACTCTTGAAAATGAATGGCAAAGGGTTCGCCCCAGGTACGCTCACTCCAACCAAGGTTCAACGCAGAGACAATCCTCCGCACTCTGAATGTCACGCTGGCATGGGCAGAAGCCCCTATTTGAATGTCTTCTGTGATCTCAGGACCCGTAACCTCACTGAATCAGAGACGGATGACAAAACGTATGCAGACTGTACAGCTGTTCCAGCGTCTGGATTTACTAGTCTCGAACGTGTGCACTAACTGGAAGGCCCCTACTAGAGTGGGTTGACGGTGTTGCAATTGTTGGGTCGTGCTTTGCATTTATACAATTTGTGTGTGGGGTTATCTCTGGGCTGGGCCGGGCTCGCTTGCTTCACAGAATTCTCCTGAGGCAGGAAGTTGACCCAAAATGACTATCCAACAATACGAAATTAACAGCTGAATCACAGCATCGGCTCAAAAATTTGTAGTGCAATAGACTCCTCAATACATTGGAAGTACTTGACGAGATGCGATTCATGAGGTATGGGGTGCCTAATACATGTCACGACTAATATCACGCTGGGGACACTCTGAGACTTTGTTGTCCACGATGACTCCCTCTTCAAGAAAAGTCAGAGTAATTGTTGCGTCGCTCGCTCCTCCCGCTATCATTGTAATTAGGTATGAGTAGCTCTCGTGAACAACCCCGGGGGCCTCATGCATGACAGCCAACCTCTCCACAACCGCTAAAGTTATATAAGTAGTTCACTACCACACTTGCCCAATCAGTAGCTTCAGATGAGTGGCGTTCAAGTAAAGGGAACAAATCACTCACCCGGACGATCGTTATTATGAAGATGGTTGGAAAATCCCACCCCGCGCAGGGACTTCTTTGAAACGCCAAGATCGCAACATTGCGCTTGGCGTGTATCACGAGATGACACTTGAACATCCACGATGGCAGTTTCTAGGAACTTCCAAACTGTCGGCAATCTTCGAAATGCAAATTACGAGTTGCAGATTCAATACATAACAACAGAATGCGGTTATTGCTGATTACTCTTGCCCTCGGCGGCTTCTACATGTCGCCTAGCTATGCGCAACGGCGGCTACAGCAACAAGACCCGATAATGGTCGACGGCGCGGTCGGAGAGCATGAGGTTGAATTGAGCTCGGAAGCAATGATAGAATCGATCAGACCGACGAATGCGACCACTTCGGTGCCCGCCAAAGCCCCCCACGCGGCAGCGACAGCTGCTCCCATCATCCCAATTAATGCACTGCTATACTCTAATTCGCCGGGGCCCAAAGAGTGTCGTGGGACGCCTATCTTCAAACTGAATCTGCCCAAACCAGCGCCATCAGGCCCCAATTGTTATAATATGGCCTCAGTGGCGAGTTGCGGGACGTTCATGGCGAATATGGAAGACGGATGTCAGACGCGATTGTTTGCGGAGCCGAATTGCCTCAGTTTTGTTAATTTAGCAGTTTTTACGCCGGAGCTCAGACCGGTAGGAGGGTTGATCAGGAGTATTGAGGTTACCTGTGGAATACAGAGCGTACAGCCGGCCCCGTTGAATCTCAACCTACCGGCGGCTCAGAAGCCGGCACAGGGAGGAAAGTGATAGTAGAAGTGTGCTATAGTCTGGGGCCCCTGAGAGGCGGCTATAACGAGAGAACGGGACGGCAATGGCGTTAAGCCAGCACTGCATCAGCAGCACGTAGTCGCTGAATACGTCGGAATAACTTAGCCATTAGAGAATGACTTTGTCAAATACATATACCGCAACTCGAGATTCGCAGGAAACACCAGCTTATGTCAAGTCTCAACAGACAGGAATGCAAGATCGAGACAGCAAAGGTGTGCAATAAGAAACATCTGCGACGACCAGCGCCTTTCCCTCAAGCTGACTCCCACGCCAACAAAGATGCTTCTTCAGTTCTGGGATACGTTTCAAAGAAGTAGAATATGCGCTTTCGTAGTTGCCCCGTCCCGTCGTGTTGGACCATGGCGTCAATGATAGGTAAGTTTAGTTCTCTGCCTCCTGAGCCTGTCTCCCCTGCCCGCCGACATTCTGGGTAGCTGTAATCCGAGTAAGAACCCTGTCCAGGTCGTTTTGTAGACACACGGCTGCAAGAAACAAGCAGCTCCGAGAATGATACCAAAGCAAACCCGTTGCATACGTAGGTAACCTTCCATCGTTCAGTCCGTGAAGTCGGTACATTGGCGGTGATAGGAACTCAGCAACGGCTCATCTCAATTATGCTCTTTCATCAAAGGAGTGTTGGGTTTATCGATAGCCATCATGGATCCGTGGAATCGTCGGATATCCTTATCGCTTATCGGAGAATTCCGCGAGCGTCATCGCTCTCAGGCTGGGTCCGTCCTCGTGACACCTAGGCCATTGCTCGTCACTTGACATCGGGCCGCCATCGACGACCAAGACTCCTCATTCCCTTCTTTGCGTCAACTCGACGACCTTTCGTAGCGTCTTTCTTCTTTGAAACCGCAAGATTTTCGAACTATCGCCATCAGATCACCTCGTCGAGCTCCAGGATCGACGGTCCAAAGTTCTCGTACCTTGACTTACACTGACTCGACCCGATCTCGTCGCCTGATTAGGCTTCGTCCCCCCAAAGACCAACACAGGGCGATACTCGGTACAACCGCGAATATGAGTAGTCCTCGGAGACGTATCGAGACTGATGTGAGTGTTTGAAAAGGCTATTCTATCTTCGGTGCACTGGATCAACAAGCTCTAATAGTTGTTTGCAGGTCATGAAGTACCAGCTTACCCCGCCAACATCTCATCCTCTGTTCTGACCGCGCTAATCGTCACATAGGATGTATGGGCATCTATGTCTTGACGAGCATACTCTCCTCCCTGGTTGCATTTGCTAATTTTCACTGCTACCAGGCTTATGAGCGATTATGAGGTGACTCTTGTCAATGATAATAGTAAGTATACCTCGTCCCGATCTTCTCAGTTGCCCATCACTGACCCGTTTGTTGCAGTGTATATCCGTACCTTCTTGGCCAACAACCCGCGTTTACTTACATCATTCAGGCAGGAATTCTACGTACGATTCAAGGGCCCGACTGAGAGTTCGTATATCGCATATTCCATAGGGGATCGAAGGTCACTGACTCCTACAGCTCCCTTCGAGAATGGCATCTGGAAAGTCCACGTCGAGCTCCCCGATCAGTACCCTTACAAATCGCCTAGCATAGGCTTCGTCAATCGAATCTTCCACCCCAATATCGATGAGTTGTAAGTGGTCGGGGTCCAAGTTGGCTGGTTAGCCCGGAGACGAAGAAGCGCTAAGAGTTGGGCACTCACAGGTCGGGCTCGGTGTGCTTGGACGTCATCAACCAGACTTGGTCGCCTATGTTCGACATGATCAATATCTTCGAGGTCTTTCTACCACAGCTTCTACGATACCCGAACCCCTCGGATCCGCTCAACGGAGAAGCCGCAGCTCTGTTGATGCGTGAGCCGAAGAGCTATGACGCAAAGGTCAAGGGTATGGATTCCTACGGTAGTCTCTGAAGTAAGTTTGATGTGTACTAATACGATTAGAGTATGTAACGAAGTACGCCAGTAAGGATGCGGCCGACGAAGCAGGCGCTGAAAGCGAGGACGACGATGACATGTCATCGGTAGCAAGCTTTGGTGATGAAGATGAACCTGCTGGCCAGATGGATGATGTATAGACTGTAGTGTGGAGGTCTTCTAGCGTCTTTTCTTCCGTTAGGAACATGGCGTTTATGGGTGACACAAGGTCAGGACGGGTTCATCGGACTGGAGTTTGCGTAAGACCGATTCTCGATCCTAAATCCTCGGAAGGTAATGCTTTTGTTGATGCGTTTGCTTTTCGAGAAATATGACTCGGACCGGTCACGAGTATTTCAGATAGACTCAGCCTCTAATGAGGCTCGAATGAGGAGAACCCTCTGACTAATGTTTCGCCTCAGTGAGTTCAATTCGGCTATCATTCAGAGAAATGCTGCCCTGTCCACAGTATTTCAATTGCGCCAACGTGTAGATATAGTTTATGCGAAATTATCAAGCCATGACTCATAAGCCGCCAACCAGCGATGCAACCCTGGGTATCTTTCAAACATAAATCCCGAACACCCTACATGCTGTTCCCTGTCCAAACACCTATTCTGATTCCGAACCATAGTTGACCAATGCCGTCGATGGTACATTCGTATTCGCAGTCTTTCTGTCCCTCTCCATCTGTTCACCGGGCTCTTGATTTTCTTCAATAATAACCCTTCTCCTTTTGACGCCAGAAATCCTCACCGGAGCCTTCGGCGCCATAGAAGTACGGTCCTGGACCAGAAAGGGGTCCTGAGAAACTCGCGTATTCCCAACGATTTCAGACACCAGATTCCCGCGCATCTGGGACGATGCGATCTCGGACTTAAGCCTCTTCTTCCCATTCATCGGTGGAGTCGACGCCTTCGGAAATACTCTCTCAAACAATGGCTTCGAAAGTGCCTTCCCAACCATCGCGCCTTCAGCAGAAGGCCCGAAATCCACCAGCGCAGCGCGCTTCGCATCCTGCTCGCTCGCCGGCAACAAGTCAGTCCCTAAACTCATCCTATCTTTCAAGTCTTCGGTCGCCTTGCCGTCTCTTTCTCTCTGATGCCTTCCCAGCCTAAATTCTCTCCTCAGCTTCCTGTTGACTTCATAAGGGTCCTCCCAGCCCGTACGCTGCGCTTCCTCTATCTCCTCGATCCTTGCCTTAGCCTGGATCAACTGCTCCCGATCCTCAATCGTCTTCTCCAACTTTGCGAACGCATTACTCCTAAGCCCCTCCCTCTCCTTCTCCGTCAAAATCTTGATCTCGCCCTCGCTAGCCTCTTTATCCTCACCCGTATCGCGTTTCTTCCCGCCCTCGACAACGACGTAGGCCGTGTCCTTCGGATCGGTTCTGATCTCGATCGCGCCACCGCACACGTTGTGCTTCATGCGGAAGCTGAAGATCGGGGAGCTGAAGTAGGAGCCGACGCGCTTCTTCTCCGCGTTGAACCGTACGCCCTGCCCGATGATGGTGGGTTTCGCGCAGTGGGAGCACCAGACTGCGAAGGGCATCTCGAAGCGGACCGTCAGGATGCCCTGCGAGGCGAGCTTGGAGGCACGCGAGCCGAGCGCGTGCTTCTTGTGCAAGGCGTTGGCGCTGGTTGTTCCCTCCACGTCGGGAGGGACGTAGCGCCCCATGTTGAAGCCCTGCATCTTAGCAGTATTGCTTAGGTTGTGCGGGCGAGAGGACTTAACGGGGTGTTTCTGTACGTGCGGAGTGCGCAGGAGCTGCAATGTAACTACTAAGTAGGTAACTAGATGGTAGCCCTTATGTAGTTGCGCGGAGTGAAAGTTCGTGTGCAGATTAGTAAGAGGCGCGGGGAGCTCGTCGCACGTCTTGCTCATTTGGCGTCGGAGAAACCTTAATTGAACATTGATACAATATTGACCCCACATGGCTCGGTTGCATAGGGCTTTAGTGGAGACACCATACTCCCCTTATACTTACCTAGGTAAGTACTTGAGACGATTCCTAATAGTTCCTCCTCTCCTCTCTACAGATTCAATGAGTGTTTCTCATACCAGGGACCATAACTTCAGGTACTCCAAACGTTTAGGTAGGACAATAAACAAAAGTGAAAACGCAAATTAAAGCTCCCAGCCCTCTGTGATTTTCTGTGGTTTCAAGCGACACTTCAAAACAAGACAAAAAAAGTTCTCCATTGAGTAGAAGGGAAACAAAAAGAGGACAACTGGACATCTGGCCAATTTGGAGGAATCTTAACGTACTTGATCGCTGTGTTGTTGTAACGTCACCAGGACGCACATCAACTCAAATTCAGTTCCAACGGCCCTGAATTGAGGACGTATAGGGAAGTCCAAGAAATTAATACCGCTGGGGAGATCCAAGAAGTCACTGCCGCTGGGGAAATCCAAGAAATCACTGCCGCTGGGGAAAACAGAGAAAGCAATACCGCTGGGAAATTCAACTCAACGTCAGAGACGGAGGACGTATGGGTGGGTGCACAATGACCGGTGAACGGAATGGGATTTTGTGCTTGTTGCGCCTTTCGAACCGTCAGCTTTGATGAGTGAATTTAGAAAATTTCCAAGTCGGCCAGATCCCCAGATTGTTGAAGTAATGGTCCCGTATTCGACGAGATATGGTGCACTACTCTTGGACGCCGCAGTCTGCCCTCCAGTCCCCTAGTCAACTACCGGTCAATTGCCGGTCAATATATATCCCATCATTCAGGCAAACAACAATTACTTCCAGGAAGCATTCGCCTGGTTTCTTCCTCCATTTGCCCAAGCTGCATGCTTGTCTATCGACAAATGAACTACCTCATGGCATGGAGGTCCGCGGTTTATGACCAACCGACATTCTATACACACCCATCTGATAACCACCATATTCTGAAGGTCGCGTTACTAACTACACCCAGAAGTCTCTCTCATCACGATTTGGCCAAGAACATTACATTGAGCTCACAGACAATGATATCCAGCACTCTTTTCAACGAGTTAATCGAGGATACATGGCCTTTCGTAAGGTTGAAGGAGTATGCCAGTGAATACCTTGAAGTCAGTTTCTTCAGTCATTTTCTTGTCGAGGACATTCATGCTACCTTCTTCGAAACAGGGGCAATCCAGAAGGACTTACAAATACGTTATGAACTCGCATTATTGTGTCGAATGGAATCAATCCGGGCAACTATGAAGGAAGTGGAGGAAGAGCCAAATGTCTTTCCCCAGAGAAGTTACCAGCCTTCGAGTAAAAGAGACTGCTAGTCAGGTGTTCCGTTCTCAAAAGCCAACAAAAGCATCGACTTGGAGTCAAAGTCAGCGACGTCCATCTCGACAACCTATACGATGTTCTTTGATGACCAGGGTAGATATACGCACACACATGGAGATCGAACCGGAAGACTTAAGCTAAGAAGGGAGAAGGGAAGATGTATGGTCAAGCATCTAGGTGCTCTCAAGGAAGCGAGAGCGGTATTGAAAGCAATATCGAAAGGATGTCTGGATAGTTGGCTTTGAGGGGGAAATCTGCACAAGTGACTGTGGAGCAAGAATTGGACAATGAGACCGATGCCTGAGAGCTGCTTGAAGCTGCTCGTCTAGTGTAGCGGACGAGCTAGAGGAGCCGTATATAGCATAAAGTTGGGAGCTGTGGTAATCATTATGGTTCGATACTTTGGTGTACGACTGGCACACATAGCATGCTCGTCGATTATCCTTCTTCGGTGTCTACAAGGATCACCCTCTCTAAGATGATATCTGACCTCCTCGAGCTTGACACCAATTTGCCGTCTTCTCATAGCTGACCATAAATTTGCAAACCTAGCATTGGTTTGAATGAGCACCTCGTCAGCCTTCTCTCTGCACATCTTCATTCTCTCGCAGCCGGCGTGTATAACGAGTCTTCAATTGCAACCGCAGTTATGACGGTAAGAATTCTGTCCCCCGCGACCGTTTTTATGTGCGCTGAATTGTGCTAGTAAGTACTTACGCTTACTTTTCATTGTATTCATGGCGTACCAAGAGAAGAAGGTAGTCATATTCCTGATCTGGAACTTGGATTTCACATCCCAGCTCATGTTGACTTTAGCCTGCAAGCTTCATGACCACTTGCAAGATCAAGTGGCTTCTGGAGCTTCGTAGTACAGGAGGATCCCGAAACAATCGTCAGCGGCTCTTGCACAGCGAATGGATAGATACAACTCAAAAGAATCCAGTGGCTATGGCTGCCTCGAAGCCCCACAGCAAACTACCAGTGATTTTGCTCCCTGGATCCCCATCCAGGCGCGCTACCTGAATACCCGTATAACTAGGACTGACTCGGAACACTCGGTTTTTCCATTACCTCCCGCTTATAAACTTTCGACCTTCTGTCGGACTATCTCTTACTCGAAACACATTTCTTGCTTGGCTGTTCTCGTTACTTCACTACCTGAAAGAAAGTCACCTTGGTGCTGAGTTGGGGCCGACCGGGGCCATGCCTGTCAACATAACACAGTAAGAACCCAGTTAAAGTTTCGGCAAAGAGGTAAGCACCTGGAATACCGTGACTTTATGAGCAATATCCCAGTAGCAAGGCAAATGGGTTTTAACTTTTACTCGACTATGGTCAAGCAGCACCTTGGTAATTAGACTTTGCGTAATTGCAAAGCTAAAAGGGATACTGAAGGCCACTTCTCTTTCGGCAACGAAAACCTCCTCCTCCTGATCCCTTAACACATCATCTCTTCCTAAATTCTATCTACCATAAAAGAAAGTCACGATGCTTAAGTCCATGAGCACCGTCATCCTGGCGGTTGCAGCCACCCTTGCTGGAGCCCTTCCGGCATCTGCTCCAGAGGCAATGGTTGAGCACGTGTTCACTGGCCCCGATGGCATGAACACTACGATTTTCGTCAATGAAGTGATGGCTATCAGAGAAAATATCGACGGTATCTCCCCTGCTAACACCGGTACCGCGAAATTCACCATGACAGGAAAAACCGAGAAACAATGCAAACAGGGATCGCTGGTGGACAAGACAAACAACACCAGCGCGAACGTCGATGACTGTGTTTTCATTGAAAAATTCCTACTCCATCATTATCGAGGCTACTGGGAATTGAATAGTCTCGTCCACAATCAGTGGCACGGCTTGATGCGGCACAAGACTTGCCTGTTGTGGTGGAAGGCCTCCAAAGACCAAAATTCGATGCAGTCAGTTCCTTTTCTTAGATCTGCATTCTCCTTTCCAACCCACCTGCTGTAGAGATGCTGAATCAAAACTGACGTCTGCACCCAGATTCGGCAATGGCGATGCTGTGGCATTCATCCAGTTGATGATTGACCGTTTCAAGATGGGCTTGGGCGGTGTATATCGGATTGGGGGAACTGGACAAGCTGTCTGTCCTGGCGACAACAATTCAGGCGAGAAGTCTGCAGAGATTGAGTGGGCAGTAGACACTGGCCGCCCAAAGCCATAATCACTGGGGGATGGACTGCAAGACAATTTCCACAGGGAATTTTGCTGGTATATTTACGATGTTCCAGGTGCGTGCTGTACAGCACCTCTTTGAGACTTCAACCGAGTGTTTTGCTGTGTTATTTTGAGAGGCACAGCCCTAAGTCGTCACCAAACACTGCTAGATATTGAGGAACTTGTGGATGATGGATTCTTAGTCAGTCAAAGGCTAATAACTACAATCAGACCTCATTCATTAATCATCCCAAGATCAGTTATTTGTTTTGAGGCTGACGTCTATGGCCCATGATGCGCTTATTAAGGGGAGCTGTATAGGAGGTGTTTTTTCTATCCTTGGTGCCTTGAACGCAGTAGATCTTGACACACGCAATCACGCCGCTGCCATCAACGAGGCTTGCTACCTAAATGTCTCAAGAGAAATCAAATTTTTTTGGGGAATTTCGCTGACAAGTTGAGTTGGTTAGGAGGTCGAAGATTACATTCAAGGGCTAAATATGCCTGCATCGAACAAGCAATCAATCTTTTTACAGATAAGTATCAGGTATTGGTTTATGTAAAACGAAGTTATGTGTATGAAGCAAGTCTGGGTCTGTGCGCCCTTGGCAGCTGAAGGTTGGAGTTTCGACTCTACCGCAATCAATCGCAATCGATAATCAACGACTAACATTCACCTGACATCCACAAACGCCAGACAAATCACCTCGACATCCCTTGTGCTGTAACGCCCTGGTCCTTCTCCACTACCGCCGCCAAGGAGCCATCATGGCTGACGTCGCAAGTCTCGCGGATGACATCAAGCAATATCGAGAACAGGTAAGGCTTTGCGCCGCCTGTTATCCGTATGAACTTCATGCTAATGCGGCGATAGCTCGAGGTCGTCAATGCCGGCCTCAGAGATGACCCCGGCAACGCGGAGCTTCTTGCTCTGAAGTCTGAGTTAGATGACGCGCTGTCTCTATTGAACGAAACACTTGCTGAACTCAAGCCCGCGAAAGCACCGCCGAAGCCCAAGGCTCCATCGCCGCCTGCAGTACAGGAAAAATGGTCGCGCGAAAACCACCCCGCATTCAAGAAAGCAGCGCCAGCTGAGGAGAAGGAGGCCGATAACGGGCCTGTGAACTACAAGGTCAACGACAGTGTTATGGCCAAATGGCTGTCAGGCGACCGAGGGTTTTATCAAGCGCGTATCACATCCATCACGGGTTCCTCAACGGCGCCCATTTACATCGTCAAGTTCAAGAGCTATGACACGACAGAACAGCTACGGGCGAAGGACATTCGACCTATCGCCCAGAAAAGAAAGGCCGATGGCACACCTACCAACAACAGCACGCCTTTTGCAGTGCCTTCGCAGCCACTTCCGCCATCGGTCCAGGTTCCTGGTGTAATTTCCGCCGCCGCCAGCATCAACCCCGAACTAGCCCAGAAGAACAGAGAGGCAGCAGAACAGGCAAAGGCCGACGAGCCCCCGAAGCCCAAGAAGATCAGGGCAACGAAACAGCTGGAGGCGGGCAAGAGCAATTGGCAGGATTTCAACACCAAGTCCAAGTTTGCCAAGAATACCAAGGCAAAGAAGGATAGCATGTTCCGCACTCCTCAAGGTGTCGGTGGCAGAGGTCAGTGCAGCTCTCTCGATGCGAAATTCGAAATCCGATGCTAACATCAACACAGTTGGGTTCACTGGCTCTGGACAGGCTATGCGGAAAGATCCAACGAGGAGTCGCCACATTTACCAAGCCAATGAAGAACTAGACTAGGACTAACGCTGCCTGCAGGTAGTCTTCGCATATGCTGGAGGATAACATTCGATACGAGATAACGGTATATACTGTATGGTGTTGATGGCTTTGCTGCATGGGAAGGAGTTTAAGATTTGATCCCTTTTCTTCTACTTTTATATCTTTCCTTTACGGATGCTAACATGGCCTTCGAGCAAGACTTCCCTGCTTTGGCTGCTTCGCACTTGCGCCGTTGGGACTTGTATGTCGATCAGGACTTGATAGAAATACACAGGTTTCTGAACTATATCTTCCCTGATCGAGAGTCGCGATGCTAAATATCTGTCGCAAGCAGGACACCCGATCTCAACCGTTCGGTGAAGGTTAGCCTTGACGGCTTCGTCACCTTACACCGGAATTCCGCTCCACGTAGATCTTATCGTGATTTGACTAACAGAATCACCAAACACCCGTAGCCATCCGTATCGTACAATGTCACAGCATCGATGATAGTCCGATCTTCGTCCCAATCCGTTCCGCAATTTTCACGAACATTTGAGCCCTAGTACTTTCGGGCTCGGCGACCACCGTGGGCTTCCCCTGATCGCTCTCGTCTCCAATCGCCGGATGCAGCGGGATGTCCCCAAGAACATCAATCCCATGCTCCGCACACACCCTCTGCACCCGCTCACCCGACCCAAAGACTGCTGTATCAGTTCTACAACATGGACAACTGAACAAGCTCATGTTCTGCACTAGTCCCAGAATCGGCACATCCACCTTCTTGAACATGTTGATCCCCTTCACAGCGTCCTTGACCGCCAGCGTATGCGGCGTCGTCACGATGATCGAACCATCGAGCACGATCTGCTGCGTGACGCTTAGTTGCGTGTCGCCCGTCCCTGGAGGCAGGTCGAGGACCAGGATGTCGAGACCGCCCCAGTCTACTTCGTGCAAGAGTTGTTGTAGTGCCTTCATGACCATGAGGCCTCGCCATACGACAGGGGCAGATTCGCCCACGAGATAGCCCATGGACATTGTTTTTACACCGTAGGCGGAGAGGGGGAGGAGTTGATTGTCTTGAGACCGGGTAAGTAATGTGGGAGAAATAAATAGACAGAGGGAATTTACTGGACGACAGTCGCGGCTCTCCTGATAGATTGAACAGCGTTGGGATCGAGGGCCCGAAAATGTCTGTGTCTAGGATGCCCGTCCGGTAACCTTGTCTCGCGAATGCTAGGGAGAGGTTTGCTGCGAAGACGTTTAGTATAGATTCCGACTTTATCTGAGTCTTCCAATGGCATGGTGTCTAGAAGAGGAAGTCCCGTTTCTCGCAGAATCGCCGCTGGCTTGTTGTGATATGAACATACCTGCAACAGTGCTTTTGCCGACACCCCCTTTAGCTGAAGACACGGCGATCACCTTTGCCACATCTTTGATCTTGCGCCGCTCCGGCAGGCCGCGCTGCATCCGGGGTATTGAGCCAGTGCGCGGGAGTCCCTGTTGCGAGTTCAACGGCATACTCTCTTTCATGCTGATCAGATGCTCACCAATGGGTTCTCATGTCTCAGCGCCCTCAGCGCATGGAAAAGCCGGGGTGTGGAAGGCTTCATAGCTGCTAGCTGCACGAGATCACGACATGTCCAAACCCATCCAAGCTCCGTATAAAGAACGGAAAGACGTTGGAATGGTTGTTCAGAATATAGCCCTTTGCAATTGATCTCGTTCCGAGCTATCGTTGTTCAACCAATCCCAGCATGACAGATGTGAGAAACAGAGATTGACGACTGTTCATTGAATCGTTCATTCCCGCGTTCCAGAGCTTAAACGTAATTCGAAATGTCGCTGGGCCCCTGCCGCTCTAGCGCGCTACCGGCGTCACGGCATCCACTCTTTCGGACCCGTCCATTAGTTCTGCCACCTATAACCGCCAAAAAATCCTCCAGCGCTTGGTGGGGTGCAGAAAGTCTTTTGGAAGCTGCTCCATCTTGCTGAGAGAACGAGAACTAATTACGGTGAAAATGGCGAAACCGAAGGGTCGTGCGAAAGAGTTCGCGGACTGGGAGGAGAAGCTTGCACAAGGTAAGGCTTGTATTTATTCAACGAATCTTATCAGTACTAATTGTGTCTTTGAAGATTATGACCCAGAAGCCGAAGCACCAGCCGACAATGACGCAAGTGACAGCGGCGAGAGCGTCGACGAGGATGCCGGCACAGAGCACTATGTTTCTGTAGGCAAATCCAAACTACAGCGCAAAGAGCTGGTGTCACTTGGTCCACAATACCGCGGTTCGCGCGTGTCTCGTGCTGCGCTCACTCAGTCAGCGTCAGAGTCGTCCGACTACGAGGATGCACGCGAAGACCTGGACAGCTTGGAGAAGTTCGATGACCCCGAGGAGGCGGATCTAGAGAGGGATGAGCAAGAAGACGAAGAGGATGCTGAGATTGAGAGCGACAACGCATTTGGAGAGAGCGACGAGGAAAGGTTCGGGACCTTCACCTTCAGGAGCAGTTCGCAGGCCTTGCCGGTCAGAGGCAAGAAGATTGCGAGACCTATTGCTGCGGATTTCATGGATGAGGAGGCGGAGGAGTCTGAGGACAGTGATGGCGGAGAAGGTGCCCTGCTTGAAGACGAGGAAGATGAAGAAGACTCAGAGGACGCCGATGAATCTGATCTAGATGGATTTATCAACGATGACTCGGACATGGTGGATGATGAAAGTGTGTCGAGCGACGAATCAGCTTCTGGAAACGGTGACATTGGCCAAGACGACGAGAAAAGCGGCGATAGCGAGGACAGTGAAGCTGATCATCCCGAACCATCCAAAAAGCATGGTGGTCCGGGATTAGGGATGGTCCAGGCTATGATGAAGTCTGGGACCGAGAGTGCAGCCAATTCTGTGGCAAGCTCGATTCAGAAAGACATCGCGAAAGGAGTGGCTGTACGGCAGCAACGAAAGTCCTTCGATGCCGCCCTCAATGTTCGCATTCGTTTACAAAAAGCTATGATCGCTGTCAATTCCCTCGGGGTTAGCGACGATGCGGACAATCAGTCAGAACCCTACGAAGCTGCAGAGGCGGCTGCGGTGAAGCTTTGGAACGCCATCGACGATTTCCGTACTGGATTGCAAACACAAACTGGGCAAAAGCGGAAGCGGGCCGTGGAAACCTCGACCTCTAGCCGAGACATCTGGAACAACATGCAAGACTCTGAACGCCAGGCCATGGTTCGCCGCAGGGCTGTACTGGAGAATTGGTCTGGGAAAGTCAAGGCGACACAAACAGTGAACGACACCGCTGGCCACGTACGGAGTGCTAGTAGGCTTGTCAAGGTGGGCCAACCGCTGACGATGATGCTGGAGACCCAAATGCAAGATCCCGAGCGGCTGGTCAAAAGAACCCGGACTCCGAGATCTTGTGCTCCCGTCCAAGCTGCACAGAAAGTCAACGAGGACGAGAATATCTATGATGATGCCGACTTCTACCAGCTGTTGCTGAAAGAGCTCGTTGACCAGCGCACAACCGACACATCAAGCGCTAGCGGTCAAGCAGCTGCTACCGTAAGGTACGCCGCCGTCAAGGAGGCAAAGAACAAGCAGCACGTTGATACGAAGGCTTCGAAAGGTCGTAAAATGCGCTTCAACCTGTACGTATACAACGAGTTGTACTCTCAAAACCCCCCTCTGTGCATTGATGGGAACCTTCTATAAGATATCACGAAAGTGAAGACTAACATGTTTCTGATAATTAGACACGAAAAGCTGCAGAACTTTATGGCTAGCGAGGATCGCAGGAATTGGGAGCAGGATGCGATCGACCGCTTCTTCGGGTCGCTATTCGGTCAGAAGACGGAGCTGAACGAGGACAACGTCTCGGATGAGGAGATGGGTGGAGTTACAGTTGAAGAAGAGGGCTTGCGGCTGTTCAGGAGCTAGACTAGAAGGAGACATCTACATTAGCTGCCGACGGCCACGATATAATTAACGTTATTCCTTCCATTCCACATTGTCTTACGTGCAGCGCTCAACGCCGAGCACTCAACGCCGCTATTCGCACCCATCAATGGCCATGTTCAATCCCTAACTACCTACTACCTCGCATTTTCAGAAGTCATCGAGCTGTTGCATCGATATGAATATGTCTTTACTGATGATCCCTGCGCCAATTTGCAGTCACCCCACCCCACAAACCCAACATGGCCCTGTGCACCAGACCGCGCCTACGCGTAACCAGTTTGTTTGTTCAAGCTTGCAATTTCCGTTGACGTGGTTCGTCACTCCACCCTTTACTTTCAGCTCTGATAAGTCTGCATTGTTGAACGAACCAACTGTTACGCCCGCTTTGGGCTTGCAACCTTGTGCCAAAGATATGTGTCCACGAAGCCCCCAAACCCGAGCATGAAGATATCCATCTTCCACTGACCACCACGATGGTTCCATCGGACACTGAGAGCCCTCCACCCCCATGGAGACCACGAAATTTTCCATCCAATTGGCATCTTGTGGGGTTCGTCTTTGCGAGTGGCCAAGATCCCATGCAGTCGGTGCAGCATGTCCGGACTATCCTACAGCAGCGTACCTACATGCCAGGCCGGAGGGACCGAGGAAAGAAGGACAGCTTCCTGCGTTTTGAGACCAATCTGCGCGTCATGCTCGAGGCTGTCTACCACTTCTCCGCCTTCTGGGGACAAAGAGACTTCTGGACTCGAATTCGTGAAGTATTGGGCTTCCACCATAACACGTCAGAAGAGAATCTGCAGGATATTGTTGCGAGGTACTGCGCCGGTCGCAGAGCCTTACGCAATTCCTGGGCCTCCAAGCACCATCGACCTGACCACAAACCCGTAGCTCCTTGTCGAATCGCCGGATTAGCCGACATAATCGACAGCCTATCTGTGCAGCATACTTCGCCAATATCTCACGGTGCATGGTCTGACCGGAAGACATCCTGGACGTCCGTTCTTCATGCTGTTCTTGCCCAGCAAGGAGTCTTGGCAAGCCAAGTGCGTAACGGAACCTGTGCCTCTGAATTAAAGGAGGACTTGGACCGGCCTCTAGCTTCCCGGATCACGAACCCTCCTGGACGCAACGAAATCAGGCCCGTTTCACCAAACCGCTCTCTTCAGACTCGGCTTCGCATATTGCCCCGGTCAGAAGAGGAAAAGAAGTCGCCGAGGATCAGATACCTTCTGGGGCACATATACTAGGACAGTTACGTAGACATAACCAGACAGGTGAAGGGGCCAGAGAACGGGCACAGCGAGAGAAATGTCAACGCCTCGGTGGAGATGGCGCTCATGAAGAGAAAGGATTTTCGCGTGTTCAGTCTTTGGACAAGCTTGTTTCTCGGCACGCAGCCGTTCAGCAGCCTTCGGTTGCCAAAGTGGCCAAGGCCGTGGACGCTAGTGAGGCGACGAACACGCGAAAGCGCCTTCGTTCTGCTGACGTTGACGAGGTTGACATATCGTCCAAACGTCTCGCTAGAAATACTATCTCCACGGATTCTAGCACTGCCTCCATTGCCCAATCTGAAGATCTCCAGATGAAGTTACCGATTCCTACTACTTCCACTCGTGTTATGTCTGAGCCGACGGAGCGTAACAGCGTAACTATTAACAAAGCTGAGGATGGGTCTATGGGGGTGGATGAAGATTTCACGCATGTCCGGACCGACCCCACTGATAAGCCTCTGATGGCGGAGTCTACGGGACTGCCGAAAGCTGAAGTGGCCCCTGAGAACATTCTAACTTCAGCAATAGCGCCTCGATCGTCAACTGGCACGAACACTGGCGTTCAAAGTAGGTCACCGCCGATCGACCAGGATGGTCAAGTAGAAGAGCCAGAGCAAGAGTCGAAACGCTATCTCAACCAAAGGCCACAGCAAGCACAAGAGCCAGCTTCCCAAGTGTACGAGTCTGAGGCAGCAGATGATATTAGAGGACTTCTGGCGCGCCTCGAGAGTTGTCAGCACCGGCTTGATGGGAAGGAGTCTTCGATGGACGTTCTACAGAAACAACTAGCACAGCGCTCATCGGAACAAGAGCGGATTGCGAGCCTCGAGTCGGAGGTGAAGAAGCTGCACGGTCTACTAGTCAAATGCTCACCGGATCAAGAGCAGATCGAGAGCCTGGGAATTCAGGTACGAGACCTGCGTGACCAACTTCACCAACGATCCTCTGAGCAATCAAGAGTTGAGGGTCTCGAATCATCTGTGGAGCAGTTTCAACCCCAACTGAATCAGCGCGTGTCAGAGCAGCAACGAGTCAAATGTTCCGACTTAGCTATCAAGAGCTTCCAGGACCAAGTAGGTCAACAATTCAATGAGGAGAAACGACTCGAAAGCCTCGAGTTGTCTGTCAGAGGCCTCCAAGAAAACGCAAGACACAGCTCGTCCGAAGAGACGCTGTTTAGGACGCTGGAGTTGTCTGTCGAATGCCTCGAAAGCCAATTGAGCGAGGTTTCGTCTGAAGAGCAGCGACTAGATAGTATGGAATCGATTGTGAATGTATTCCAAGACGGGTTGGGCCGATGTGCCTCCAAAACGCGGGTTGACGATCTCGTGTTGATGGTAAAAGGGGTTCAGGACCAAATCAGGCAACATGCCTCCGAAAAACGGGTCGCTAGTGTGGAATCTGCTATCAGGGGCCTGCAAGATCGACTTGGCCAACGTACTTCCATGGGACAGATTGATGGCTTGAAGTCCGAGTTGAAAGGTATCCAAGATCAACTTGGCCAATCTGTCTCGGGAAAGCAAGTCCAGAAAGTACAGTTGACGATCAGACACCTCGAGGATCACCATACCTCTACAATGCAACGCCTCGATAGTCTGGAGTCATGTATTGCGGGTCTTGGGGTGAAAGTCAATGACCAGTCAGCTACCGAACAGCAGTCGGAACGATTCGAAATCCAGCTTCGGGACATTCGGGAACACATCGATCACTGCACCACCATGTACTCGAAGGCAAGCGAAACACGTCTAACCGGGTTTCAGAAACAGTTGACGGACATGCAAGAGCAAATTGCAAGCGTTCAACGGCCTCAACCATCCATGGAGATGGTGGAAAGCCGACTGGCTGACTTGGAGCAACAATCGAGAGATACGCAAAATCATAAGTGCCAGCTGCGAAAGCTTCCTTCAATCTCGACCAGTTCAAATGACGTGCAATCGCAGCTCGCAGACTTAGAACACCAGTTCAAGGCTTTCCAGGAGCAACTGCGTCACCACAACTCCGTGCCGCGGATTACCCCTTCACCAAGCGTCCCGAATGTCAAGTCTCTAGCCAGTCGCAATACCCGAGGGTATCTCACTGGCGTGTTATCGGAATTGAACAAAATTCGCATGGGCATGAGAGCCCAGATCCGCGAAATGGACGCAGCCCATATGCCCGATGATGATAGGAAGCTCGCCATTTCAGATGTTTCTTGGGAGTTGAGGCAGGTGGAGGATCTTGCCAAGAGGCGAATCAATGCCTTGTAATATATTCACATACGTCGCAGTCGGTTCTGTGGCCTGGACTCGGGAGATGCGTATGGACCTGACTCTTGTACCTGTTGTCGAGTAGGGGCGTGATTGAATCATTTTGCATGGAGGATATACCCACATTGCGAAAGCGAGGATTTCAATTGAACATCAGCCTAAAGTTCAGCGATTAAGATCTCGGCTGTATGGTAAGTAGACCGGGAATCCATGCCCTCGGCGAACAGAAAGTAATACAGACAGTCAATTCCAGAAACTACGTGAGTACCAGATTATGGAGCCGAGATTATTCAGTCGATGTGCACATCTTCCACCGGTCGCTAGCAGCATTGGGAGAGCTCGGAAACAGCCACTGTAGAGAGATTAGTTCCTGTACCATAAACAAATTCTTGACTGCGTGTCCCCTGTGGCTAGCCCGAGTTCACCAGCGAATCTGTTGATTTGGGAGTAAAAAGAGTTTGTTTAAGCTGAAGCCGAGCTCCCTGAACGCTGCGTTCCGTCACGAATTCGTCTGCGCCAAAGCTCAAAGTTCAGCATCCGTATCAGCAATGTGGCACTCCGACATCGAGGACTACGTGCGTAAGGAGGAAAATATAAATTGTTATTATGTTCTCTGTGAGAATACCTGGAAAGTTTATCTCCATGGTTGACAAAAGGCCGTTTGTGTGCATGTTCAATCAACGACGTCCATTATAGTCCTCGCGCCATCAACAACCTCCTCAATTATGCCCTCCACGTCAGCCTCCACATCGAGCCTAAGGATGATCTCCTCCTCCTCCGAGCGTCCCTCTTCGGGTTTAGATGCATTGCCGATTGAACCAAGTGAACCGAAGCTGGTCATTGTCCTCGGGTCCAACGGTTTCAGCACGGGCAAATCACTGTCGACATAGAGCGGCACGAAGATCACCCCGATACCATACTCTCCGGTCGCCTTTCGGATCGCCACCTTGTGCCACGTCTCAAGTTCGGGATGGGTTAGTACCATCAAGGCTGGGTTTGCCTTCCGGAGCCTATCCTGCTCCGACATGGTGAACATGGGGTTGTTGTTGTACTGTGTGGTGCGTGGACCCGAGTTCATGTAGCTGCTCGCGACACTTGACGTCGTCGAAGCAGCCAAATTCGACGACGCCGATTCGATTGAGCTAGCGGACCCACGACGACTGGTCGAAGTCGACGATGAGCCACCAAATCCCGAGAAGCCTTCAGTCGCGGGTCGCGATTCCTCCGGGAACAGCAGCCCGGTCCGCGTCATCTTGGACATCCACATGCGTTGGTACCGCGCTGCATTTGCCCCAGATCCAAGGGTGGGCGCATCTTCCTGCCCAGCGGCGTCGGTAGCGCGCCTGGACGATCCCACGCCGGCTGCCTTGGCGCACGATTCGTGCATGCTGTCGCCCTGGAACAGAGGACAGGAGAAGGCACTAGATACGGTTTTCGCGATCTGCACTTTCCCAGCTACGCCGGTAGAGCCCATGATTAGTATGATGTACTTAGATGGCTTCGCCGTGGCCTCAGACCCATCGGGCTTGTCCGGCAGACGATGAAGCATCGCCTGCGGGGTTTGGGGGCGGGCTGGCACGAACGAATCGGACATGTTGGCAATGGTGGAGATGAGATTGTTTGGTCTCTATGACTCGCTCGAAAGTGCCTGTGAAGCTCTACAGACCTATACTTGTTTCATGTGACTTATCGCTGGCGCGGTCTGTAAGTAGTCGAGGTCTTGGCTAACGTTGGTCGGATAGCGGGTGGGGTTCATGCTTACGTAATAAATGTGCATCGCGATCCCCCGTAAGGTATACCTACCTCTTATTCATGGATCTGAATCCTCCACAGTACACGATTGCCCCTCTTCACGATTATATTTCATCCACCACACATTGAAGTGTGATAGTAATGGGGTTGATCGCAGTTAGCCTTTTGGGCGTGACAGAGGTCTGGTGAGGTTTGATGGCTTTGCCTCACCGCAACACTCAGAAAACCCTATTGGAGGAGTCATGCCTAGCTCAGACGGAACCTACCAGCAATGCGAGTCTATCAGCTCTCATCTGATGTTGAAAGAAATCTATCCCAGCTTCCACCCCGTAAAGCGTAGGTAGCGATTCCCGCGTTCAATCCCATCCCGCTGAAGCGCCTCATGGTCTCCCAAGATTGGCCTCCCCGGTGTCAGCGGGAGCTACAGTAGTCCATCATCAGAATATGCGTGGACATCCGTATCGCTTCAACCACCAGATCCAGAATGGCCTTGGGAAACAAGTGCCAATCATAAAGCTAAAAGCCTTCGGGCAAATAAAAGTATATTGAGGGTCACCGGGTAATCGCTGATCAGGGCCCGCAGCTCCAAAACCCCTGGCGAACGTACAATAAATATAGTGTTATCATTTCGATCAAATTCCGGAGCGCAGAACGCGTCTTCAACAACTTGAAAATGCATCTTACCGTTTTATTATACCAGTGTGATTGGTGCACAAGCTACCATCAACCTACTCATCGGTCCCAGGAGGTCTTGGCAAGGTCCAGCTGGGCTAACTTCCAGGTCCGATCTGCATGAGTATGTGATGAGTAAGCCGAAACGGATGAGCTTCAGGTAGTTCTCACTGATAAAGTCGAGAAGACGGCGCAGCTGAACGTAGGGCCATAGTTGCGAACTATAACTTCTTTGCTCCACCTAGGGGAAGAATTGGGGAAGGGGTAATCATCTCTTGAACCAACTGCGACGCGTATGCGACTCGGTACTGCAAAATAGAGATAAGTTGCAACGTACAAAACTTATGTATACGATAATCGTCTACTAGAGATTCGAGCACCGGAGTGATCGAAAGTCAAATTTAGAGTTAAGTGCATCCATCAAAAAGCACGGACCCAGCTGTACCTACCTACCTAGAACAAGAACAGAGCCGAAAAGGACAGAAAGCCATACCGAGCCTCAACATCCAATTTGACCACATATCCGTCGTCGTCATCATGAGATGCGCCATACCCCTGCTAGTCGGGGGCTTCTCAATTCGAAGATCGCGGATATTAGAAGGAAAGCCACTGAAGGACCTGCTGCCCGTTC
Source organism: Xylariales sp. AK1849 (assembly GCA_022432505.1). Taxonomy (NCBI): domain Eukaryota; kingdom Fungi; phylum Ascomycota; class Sordariomycetes; order Xylariales; species Xylariales sp. AK1849. The sequence continues at coordinate 110,955 of JAJKKH010000002.1, forward strand.
GGGTCGCCGCCGAACAACGCCCACCTTGCTCCGTGTCCACGGCCCCCACACCGCCGTTATCCGGCCCAGCGGCAGCAACCCACATCCCGTTATTTGCCACCATCGCACTTTAGCCATGCACGACGCGGCATTGCAATGTGTTCTGATTGGCCTCGCTAGGTATGTTACGTACAAATCTCCTTCCTGCATGGGTGGTTGTTTTCTTTGACGCTCACTCGTAATGTCGGTAGTTGGAGATGCGATACTCATTCAACGTCGTCTTTGATGCACAAGGGCCTTAGTTCCCCAAAGCGGCTTCATAGACTTGCCCCATGACATGTGATGATAGCGGCGTTGGCGCTCTAGGCCCTTCCGACGTTCGACCAATCCGGCTCGAGAACTGTCAGCGTATACCAGCCGGAGTGGACCCCTGTCCGGATCCAAGATACCGGCACGCCGATCCAAATACCTAACCCAAGAATGTTACCCCTGTCAGTGGCTATAATGCAAGGTAGGCCTAACAGGGTCCCTGGGGAAGCAAGGATGGCTGCGGGGCAATCAAGGCACACATGTTCGCACTAATTCAGTGCCCTTACCGTTACCGTTACCACATCGTCATATTCCATTGCGAATTGGCAGGAGCGATCCTGGGGGCACTGGGGCCGTGATTGGTCCTTCTGAATCCCTCATAACGGTACCTGTCTATAAGAAGTACGATGGGCTGGCTTCATTTGCTGATCCGCACTGCGTTAACCGGCCTCTATCATCCATCAGCTCAGCGATTCATGAGACCGCCATCGAAACACCGCCATGGCGTCGTATTTGCTTCTCATCGCTATTAAGTGTGCCTTTGCAGTGGCATCGATCATTGTCGAGGACCCCTCCGACGTGATCGATCCTGCAGACTGGGCTGCTGACAATGCACTGATAGCTGATTATTCCGTGCCATTCCTCAGTGCTCAGCCATCCCCAAGTGAGACCCCATGATCACTACTGAACAGCGTCAGTCACTCTGCGATTCGTGGCTAACACTAATCCTAGTCGAGGCGGCCTACGTATTCGATTCTGAAAGTGCTACTATTGATCATACGTCTTATTCCGTCAATGAAAATGACACGAGTGTCATCTTAGTCGCTGAAGGTGCTAATCTGGATGCTTCGTATGTCGATATCGTCAAATTTGGATATAGTTCAAATCTTCTTCAGGCTAGCTTTTGGGGGTTCAATGCTGCTGTGAACGTGGTATGTATCTTCGTTCGAGCTTGAGTGTAGCTTCTAATAATATGCATCACAGGCCAATGGATCCACCGCGAACTTGGACCATGTCAATATCACAGTCCACAACGGTAAACCCCGTGGCTCGTCAAGAAAGCTGGGATGTGAATACTAATCATATCGCTTTGGCACAGGAGCTGCGAACGTCTATTCTTATGGAAACGGGACCGTGGTCAACGTTGACCACGCATGGCTTTACAGCAGTGGGCCAGTCAGTCACGGTTTGTATGCTTCGGGGGGTGGAACTATAATCGGCAAGAATATCGAGCACTTCTCTGGAGGAAAGCGCTCCTCCTCATTCTCCGGTGACTCCCCTGCTGGAACCGTCTACGTCTATGACAGTCATGCGCATTCGCAAGGCGTCGGCAGCGCCACTTTCTACGCTTTAGGCACTATATATGCAGAAAACGTGGTATCTCTGGCTGAGAATGCCCCGGTTGTCTTCATGGATGGTATCCAAAATGCCACTTTAGTCAATTGTGATGCTACCGCTGGTCTCCTAGGCGGCGTCGCAATATTCAGCTCCCAAATTCGAGAGAGTGGTGGGAAGCTTGAGCTCATTGACTCGAAAATCACCACAGTCGGAGACATCATCCCCGGCCTATGGTTCGGCAACACCATCATCGACGTATATATCAACAGCAGTCAGATAATAGCTCCTTCGAACGTGCTGATCGTAGCCAACTACTCACAGATCACACAAGATTTCAATCATTACGCTGGCTACGAGGAGAACAGCAACCTACAGCCAGCTGAAGTCTATGCCACCGTCTACGAGTCTGCGTTGGCCGGTGACTTGGTTGCCTACAACGGGAGCTATATCTCGCTTGCCCTCGATTCATACAGCGCGTGGGAAGGCGCGGCATACGCAGGTTATGGTATCGGCTTGATTGATGTGACATTGTCGGCAAACAGCAATTGGACTCTGACGAACAACACCACCATCCAGAAGCTAACAGCTGCTGATGCAAATCTTACAAACATCGACAGTGGAGGTTACACGCTGTATTATAACTCTTCCGTGAACAGTTGGCTTGAGGGGAACACAGTGTCACTAGCAGGAGGCGGTTCCGCCACGCCAATTTCGTGATCAACAGACCATCATCGCCAGATCGACGGCGAATCTCGGCCAAGGGGTAGGATAGGATGGGAAAATTTCAATTCAATCGTACGTGAAGCTACTGAAAGACTTGTACAAGATTATAGCAGGCTCTCCGTTGTGGTGGTGGCTCGTTAGTAGAGCATTTTTGCCACCGTGCCTGTCTGTTGGTATCTAGTTGTCTATTTCAGTACCATTTTCAGGGACTAATTAGTCTTTGTCTATTGAAAGAAAGAGGAGTTGTTCATCTATATATGTTGATGATTCTTGAGTCTGAACCCACCTAAAGTAGCGACATGTCACCTGCTTTTTGGGGTTGAGTCAGCATGAGTGGGACTCTTGTATAGCTTACTACTCGATTAGTCATCGTCTACAACAGTCCAGTTCATATTACGTATGCCATCCAGCCAATCACGTATAAAATCAAGAAGCATCCCCGTTCCTAGCAAAACCAAACAGTTATAAATACGCCGGTGGCACGTACCTCCAAGCCTCGAGCTGTTGCCTCCTAGGTTTTGCAGCACTTGTAGACAGTACAAGGGAGGATACTGACGGTGTCGCGTGTTGGCTGGTTTCTAACACTATGAAGCTTCAGTCAGTATTTAGAGTTTCCATCAGTACCTGACCACCCAATGCTCGCAAAACAGTCTTCGGCAAGCCACTCCGGCGGGCCGTTGTGGTGAGTGAGGAGCAGGGGAAGACGACTCTTCCTTCATTAGGGTCTTGGAGCAAGTCACAAAAGTTTAACCGGAAAGCAGACTACAGCCGTCGATGAACTCGGAGAGGGTTTTAAATTATGGAAGACAGCCACGCGTTAGCTATCGAAGCTGCACGGCACAAGTCCATGGCATCGGAGGTGTTCGACCTTTGCCAAGAAGATAAGCTGACTTGAGACGGACTTTCCAGCCCCATCCGTAGATACGACGCCGCAAGACAACTTCAATGGAGTGCTTATCAGATCACTAGTAGGCTATCACCACATCGATAGCCTAGTGAGGTATCTCACAAAGCTTGATAACCGGTCAAAGCGGCCTGTGGGAAGTACGAAGAGGGGTAGACAAAACACTAATTAGCCGTAGCTTACGAATATGCGACGGTAACTACAAGAAGAGATAACGCCATTATGAATTTATTGGACAGGGAGAGGCATCCAACATAGTCGACAATGACGACAGCCAGGCGACATCATGATCTTCCAAAATTGGGACAGAAACATGAAGTGCCTCTGGCTCACACGGTATCATGGGCACTTGGAGGGCATTATGTGACAGGAAATCAGACGACAATCCGATTCTCTTCGACCTTGCCAGACTCCGGTTGACGACAGATCGCAGGGAGATCAATACGTGACCAGTGAGATATGTCACACCATCAATTGGCCTCGTGGTCTCAGGTTCCAGAATGCCGGAGACAGACTGGTGGGTCGCTCCATCCTAGATGCCACTCCAATACGAACTTTCGTCATGGATCAATTTACAGTTTGCATGCTGCGTCTTGGCATGGGAAGTTGAGTGCTTTTCGGAGAAGTAATCACGATCCTTCTCCGCCTCTTTTCCTTCTAGAATCTCTCGGGCGCCTCTCCAAGAGCACCTCCAAGATGCAATGCGGAAGCTGGGTTGTTGAGCTGCTGTATTCTGATAATGGCCCTTGGCGGTTTAGCGGCGAGAATTGCGACAAACGCAGCCCCAATTCGCCAAGATGAACTTGGCGTGCAACGTCCAAGTCAACATCTCAGCCAAGATCCACGATAGGAAGCTGGTAAGGGCTCAAGGGGGACAAGCGATGATAGTATCGCGGACCAAGAGCATTCCGCCATCCATGAATTAGCCGTTGTCCGATGGCCATTGGGTGGCTGGCGGCGCCCGACCGAACTTCAATCCATCAGTGCACGACTCTTGGCCAACCGGCGTACTGTGTTAGTTCACGAATGGGTGTGCGCATGGGACTTTCTTCGCCTTCGTCTGCAGTCGATATAGTTGCAAGCATGCTGCCAACCCTGGCCATTCTTTACTGCCAAGCTACCCTGCGCGATAAGGACCTGCTGAGCAGTGGTCTAGTCTGCGACTACACCTTTGTTTGTGCAACGCCAGAAGACCCAATCGCTATGCAATTTCATCTATTGCCAAGCAGCGCCCCAATCAAACACGACGGATCCGCGCCCACACCCCGACTCGGCAGACCCTGGAATGATATGCATATAAATGAGGCAGCGTCTACTGCCACACGGGCCCGGCCTGCTCAGTTCGGCTCAGCGCAGCGCTCTCTCCTCACGACTGAAGCAATCAACACTCAAGTGACCCAGCAGTCAAGATGGGCTTTACATTTCGAGGCAAGAACAGGCCCGACGGCGTGGACAACACGGAAGTCCACGCCGTGGCCTCGTCGGGGTCTTCCCACGAGAACATCGCCAATGCCAACCTCAAGAAGGTCAAGGACCAACATCTCTGGGATCCGTTCATGGACATTGAGAAGATCGATGCCGTCGACGCTGCCCTCCGGAGTGGTGATGTCGAGAAGGAGGCCGCCATCGAACAATCGATCCTCGAGGAAGACTCGCCTTACATGGAAGTGCGATCTGCGGTAGGCTCTAACTTTGTGCTCGTCACGTTCGTATGGTGCTGATCATCTCGCAGGTCAAACCTACTGATAACCCAGACGATTACGTCGACACAATCCGCGCATGGACTATCGGTTTCATCACCTGCACTATTGTCGCCTCCGTCAACGTTCTGCTCGCCGAGCATTACAGCTCCGTTTCTATCACCAGTCCCGTCGTCCAGCTGCTCGCCTACCCTATGGGTAAAGGCTGGGCGAAGTACGTGCCCAACAAGCGCTTCCGGCTATTCGGGAGCGAACACTCGCTCAATCCCGGTCCCTTCAACAAGAAGGAGCACACCATCATCACCATGATGACGGCCGCAGGCACGTCCACCTCGTACGCCATGTCAATATTGATCTCTCAACAGATCTTCTACGGGCAAGTCTGGGGCTGGGGGTTTCAGATCCTGTTGATTCTGTCTACCCAAGCTATGGGCTTCGGCGCCGCAGGAGTTCTCCGTCGCTTCCTGGTATGGCCGGCTGCCATGGTTTGGCCTGCCACCCTCATCACCTGTACTATCATGGACGGTCTCCACAATCACGGTTCATCGGACCCCAGCACGAGTAACGGGTGGAAGATGGGCCGTTACACGTTCTTCATGATTGTCGCCGGTGTCACCTTTCTCTGGGAATGGGTACCCAACGTCATTGCGCCGTTCGTGGCCTACCTCGGCCAGTTCCCTACGTGGGCTGCGCCGGAGAACGTCGTGGTCAACCAGGTCTTTGGCGGTCACACTGGCCTTGGCTTTATTCCCGGCACTCTTGACTGGTCCAATGTGGCTGGTTACTTCGGGTCGCCTCTACAATACCCGTCTTTTGCCGTATATAACTTCCTTGCTGGAGGTCTTTTGATCATCGTTGGTGGCTTCGGCTTGGGGTTCGCCGGCCCCGATTTCATGCGATACCTTCCCCTAAGCGCCAACAAGAATTTCGACCATTTTGGTAACTCGTATAATACGTCGCGTATTCTTAACGACGATATTACGCTCAACGTCGAAGCATACCAGGCCTATTCACCACTATATATCGGTCCCGTCTTTGCCTTGTCGTATGGTCTAGGTTTCGCCGCTTTGATCTCCAACGTCGTCCACGTTAGTCTCTTCTATGGCAAGGACATCTACCGCCGTCTCAAGGATATCAACTACGAAGAGCCCGACGTCCATTTGAAGCTGATGCGCAGGTATAAGGAGGCTCCTGAATGGTGGTTCGCCACTATCTTTGTTGTCTCGTTTGCCTTCGCTCTAGTCACCTCGCTCGTCTGGGATACCAAGCTCACCTGGTGGGGTTTCATAATCTGTATTCTTATCGGCGCTGTTCTTGTTCTACCCGTCGGTAAGCTTTCATTCCTGCCCACAGTTGTTTTTACATGAATCCACAAGTTGATCATTACTGGTCTAGGTATCATCCAAGCCATTACTAGTCAACAGACCGGTTTGAACATTATCACCGAGTTCATTGTTGGGTATATGCTGCCTGGCCGTCCCATTGCCATGATGCTCTTCAAGAGTTGGGGTTACATGTTGTCAGCAAATGCGCTCAACTACGTTTTCGATATGAAGGTCGGCCACTATATGAAGGTACCCCCGCGATCCATGTTTCGCGCTCAAGCCTTCGCTGTCGTCTGGTTGTCCGTCGTCCAGATCGCGACATTCAACTGGCTGATTGGCAACATTCCCATGATGTGCAGCACCGATCAGCCGCAGGGTTTCACATGCCCAGGTGCCACCACTTTCTTCAACGCGTCCGTCATTTGGGGCGTCATCGGTCCCAAGCGCATGTTTGGCCCCGGAGCAATCTTCAGCTGGATCAACTGGTTCTGGCTGATTGGCGCCGTGCTGCCCGTCATTCAGTATTTCGTAGCTAAGCGGTACCCACGCTCTATCGCGCGTTACATTTTCTTCCCGGCCCTATTCGGAGTGGGTGGTATGATCCCCCCGGCCACTATGTGGTTCCTAGTCAACTGGCTGCTGGTAGGTTGGTTCTTCAACGTCTTCGTCATGAAGCGCTGGCCGGGCTGGTGGTCTCGATACACATATGTGCTTTCGGGTGCATTGGATGTCGGCAACGCAACCTGTCTTGTACTCTTTGCTTTGGGCATTGGGCTGTCAGGGGCAGCGTTCCCCTCGTGGTGGGGCAACACGGCTATCGACGAGACTCTGGACGCCACGCGCCAAGCTGTCACAAAAGTGCTTCCGGATGACGGGTCATTCTTTGGCCCTACTACATGGCTGTAAGCATATACGGCCGTGCGCTACTGTAAGCGTGTCACTTTGCTGGCCGAGTGGGAAGCCAATGTCAGCATCGGGGTTCAGTTGGGGTCTTAAGTCGAAGTTGAAGCGGTGTCCGAGACGGGCAAGTGAATGGATGGCTATTGATACGTCACGTAATCTGCTTTCATACATATACCATATACCACGCACTCGTTGATGGAGAATATACCTCATATCTGTCCCCTACTCATTTCAACGATTTCATGTCGTAGGATTCTATGCTCATGAACCCGCCTAACCTCTTGGTTGTTTTCTACCACAGCCTATCAAATAGTAGGGTCTGTAACTTTTTCGGCCAGCATTTTCTCGTAAAGCTTCCCAACATAGGATCGCCAGGGCATCATCAAGTGGCGAAGGTAGAGACTCAATAGTTGGGTGAGCTTTCACCTATAATGAAATCGTCGTTTGGGCTATACTGACTCTGAGAACCGAACACCGCTAGCAAGACACCCCGCCTTTTTAGCTGGCATGGCTCCATGTTACCCTTGCAACAGCCACCTGTAGTGAGATGAGGTGCTTGCCATCGTTGCTACACAGTAACTCCACTGGGCTAGTACTACGACTCTGGTCCTTCCTAAAGCGGGTGTCGATGATAGCCGCAACTTCGTCAAGCTTCAAAGTACGTAATAGATCGTTGAGCTACTGTACCAGGTGTCGGCTTGGTCCGTTGTTACGAGGAGAGACAGCTTTGATCACTCCATTTCATGGACTGGACCAACTACCTAGACGGCACCAGGGGACGGGTCGTCCTGCGGAACTCCGGAGCACGTGCCTTGGCGTTTCTGCGGACCAATGGGAAGTGGACCTCCACTATAATTAAGTAAATTGGTTATGAAGCGATTGCGTGGCTTGAATCTCTGGTTACTAACATTCAAGAGGAAAAGACAGAAGAGGTCAAAGCATACGGTAGCTATGAGACTCGAACCAGGACTAGACCCGTAGATACCTGAGTAGAATTTCTGATGTAATACCTAGTGTGTAGGTAGTCAAGCCCCTGGGGCTCTCATACATAGTAGAGCTGGTGACACCAACTAGCGTCTCGGCTCCCTAACTTAGTCAAGAAGTCAGACCTGTTAGGAAGAAACACAAATTACGCCATACTTGATCTTTTAGTCACCTTGTGATTGATGTGTTTGACCACGCTGGTGCCTTTGGAGGTAATTGTTCTCGTGCTGGCAGAATGAAGATTTTTAGGGTTCTATCTGTCCTTTTCATACCTCGATCGGTAATCTTCAGTGTCCATACTTCTACCAGGTCACTGTTGTAGTATGAAAAGCTCAATTTGAGATACCTAGCGTATCAGGCTGCTGTGCAAGACACAGATTACAAACGCGATTCAGGCCCCAACTAGTCGGTGAATTGCCCTTGAGGTGTGTATCTCCATTGAGAGAAGTACGCTGGTGTGTTCGGGTCATAGCCATTGCTTGTGCAATAGATGCCCAGAATGACTCCTATTCAAGACATCAGCCACCCTGCGACTAGACGGGCGGCAACAGAGGAATACCTACCTGTAAAGCCCCAGCTCACTGGAGCATTAGACACGTCGATTAGAGTCTGCATCTCGGACATGGCATCTGCTGGCCCTGCTGACAATGCGTAATGTGTCGCATTGCTCGCTTTGATCTCTAGCCTCAACGTCTTCCCGACCCAGTCTCCCGGCACCGCGACAATGACAGGGTCAGGTACCACGTTGTAGGATATGCCGCGGAACCGGAAATGAGGCTTGAGCTCTGAGGGGTCACTGGGTTCTGTTGCATTCGTACCGGGAAACGGGGCGGTACTACTGTTTGCTGGCAGCATGACAACTCCCAAATCTAAGTGGTGATTCTGCGCCAGGAATACGGAGACACCAGCTTCTGCTTCATTCTCTGTGGGCGAGAAGTCTAAATTCACACTGTATGTAAACAATGTGTCTTGTTGGCGACGACCAACGAAAGTCTGTCCGGTCGGTCCTGCATAGTTCCCATTCAAGGCCGTAAGATTGAGCTTAGATGGACTGAGCTGAAGAGTACTCAGATGACCGGGCGGCGATATGTGGTAAGACTCTGCGATTGGATATCGCCAATAGGTGAAATGTGCGGGTAGAGTTGAACCTGGCTGGAAGTCTACCCTATCGCCCTGGCTTATGAAGGGCCTTTGCAATCCAATCAGTCGTAGCCTCAAAGACGGATAATGGCCGTACGCACCCTTGACCATCAAGGTCTGGATCCGCAGGCGGTAGCGGCCATCCACTCATCTCACCGTCTACCGGAGAGAACACAGGATACTCCCCTTCCGTCCAAGTCACAGGGACCAGAACAGTCTCGCGGCCCATTGGATAATTGGTATAATCCGGCCCCGATCTAGTAGATAAAGCGACACCCCACCTAACATCATTGTTCAGTTTATTGACGTCTAGGAGAACGATGGATTATCTCACCAATTGCCTGTCGCATCTTGCAAGATGTCCGCATGACCAACTGTCTGAACTTTAGAGCATAAGTATTCGTAGTAGTGTCGTAGCTAGAAGCCCTTGACTCACAGTAACTTGTGGTGTTGGCGCTGGTTAGTACGGGATTCCTAGGGTTCGACTCATATGGACCATTGATTGATTTCGCCCGCGCCATGGTCGCCATATGGAGGAGCCTGTCAGTATGGAAGTCAGTTGCTACGCTACAAACTGCGAATGATGGACAGGTGTCGCCAATAGTGGGGACTGTGAGGAGAAAGACCCGTTCCATTTTAAGATGGGCTCCAAGAACGACTTTAGATTTACTTACCCGGTACCACCTGTTTCGTGTAAGCATGGGTACCATTGGAAAGTCATCTTGTTCCGACCCTACCTTCAGCGGCCAATAAATAATAGTAGCCATCCTTATAATATATGTGCGGCCCTTCAGGGGCCTGTGGTCTCGTCAATCATCCTGCCAGGAACTCCTGTGTAGAACTTACAATGCCGCCGGTACCGTTCCAGATCGTAACGAACTCCCCTACTTCGCCCGTCTCCAGGTTGGCTTCGGCTTGCTGGATACCAGGACTTTTCAAAGGTTAGCGACGTCGTCGTAGTACTGGGAAAAGGGTTCAAAACTTGCAATACATGCCAGGCATGAGAACCTGTGATATATACTTTGCCATCGACGTCCCAAAACGGTGAAGTATCGTAGCCTTCGAAGCTGAAATGGACAGCGTTTGTCCAGGAGAGTGGGTCGTACGGGTTTTTCGCTTTAAAAATCACCTATCTCCCAGTCAGAGATCCTTTCAGTAAGATACAGTACAGTCGTCCTACATTATCCCATCTTGAAGCGTCGTCTGGTTGCCTATCATCATTGACCAGGGTGGTCACGAGGTAAAACTGGTCTTCGTGAAATCTGATGGCAGGTGCCCATATGCCACTATAGTCAATTCAATACGTGAGCTGCAGGCCAGCGACGACGATCTCCAACATAAAAGCTCACCTTGTTGAACGATTAGTCTCCGCCAGACGTGGAAGCTGTTCTTGCCGATTGAGAACATGCCCTTACGAGGATCAGTTCTTTTGTTCGTAGTTGTTAGTGCAGCACGTACCAATCAACTTCCAATTCTGCAAATCTTTCGATACGTGGATTGGAATGCCAGGAAAAGCATTGAAACTGGATGATGCACAAAAGAAAGTGTCGTCCCACTCTGGCACAAAGACACAACTTGGATCAGGGTGGAAACCGGGCAATATAGGGTTGTAGTAAGTTGAATTACGGTTGTTGTGGCCCAATACCGTCGATGCAACAACGGCCAACATTATGGACACAACAGCTATAATTCCGTGTGCCATTTTATATTATTTCCTAGCAAATTCTGATTGGATGCTGCACTGAAACGTCGAGCAAATAGGGATATTCGCCGTGCCTTATAATTATTTGTGTCTCTACTCTTGCGATCTCTGCACCCCGCACTCAACGAACCTGGGAGTATCACCGGTTAAAAGACTGGCTAAAGTATGAAGCGGAGCTCTGACGACATTCGGTGAACAATACCCCGAAGAGAAATTGAGAGTTATAACTCATGTTAACGATGTATAGCGGGGAACCCAGCCGCTGTTATCCAGCCATGTGCGTTGCACTAGCTACAGTGCTTGGCTTATCTCTTTCCCATGACATTACTAGACCCTGGATCACTGCGTAATCTCGTATTAGAATGGCCCATGTCTAATGTAGCTAACTATAGGCATCGTTCGGAATGAGGGTAGATACCGCACCTGAACCTGAAATCAATCATTGAAATTGGATCGCGAGTCGCACTCTTGTAGTATAGTGCTATCACAACTGACGGTCAGCAACGTCCATAGCATTCGCTCCTCGAATCATTTAAGTCACTTATACGTCTTGAATATATCCCAAGACATACTATTCCCCCGGGATCGTCGACTTTATGACATAATCTGAGCACTTTAGTGACTGTGCCAAGCTTAAGTCGAAAGCCTTTCGAAACCATTTCTCTTTTGACTGTGACCGTCCAAGTTTGTAACGCGTAATTGGCGTCGTTCAACGCCATCCCTTCGTTTTGCGGTGGTACACCCTGAACAACGAAATAATTGGCCATCAGTATCGGAAAACTCCGCTACTTGAAGAGACTAGTGAAGCCTGTCATGCTTAACGAAGCGTTCATATATGTTGACGATTTATTGATACGGCGTATACCACCCCGGACGATCAAGCGGAAACGTGTTTTTCGTGCGAGTGCAGACTCTCCCAGTGGTTTAAGATATCACCAAAGGTTGTAATCATCAGGCAACGCCGGATCAGAGTCTGAAGGCATGCACAGCCTCCAGAGCAAGTGGCCATTGCCTGTAACACTCGACACACTATGCAACCATGGGAAGGGATCGCTGATGTTGAATCATGATACACCATCCATACCTTACCGCTCTCGCTCGTATTATCACACCCTCCTCCTTCCATTCTCTCGAGCATCGTACTCAAATCAAAGCCAGAATACCGCATGCTAGCCTACGTGGCTGCGACTCGACATAACTTTTAGGGAAGCCTAAGACGGCAACTTCGTTTCGCCCCTTTTCTATGGCAATATGCATCTAGACGAGATCTAGCTCCACTGTGACGGCTAGAAGCCACTAATAAGTCAGTCATTGTTGGCTGCGCGGTGTGTTACGAAGCTGGACTCGATAGGTGTGATTGTCGATGCAGACCTGGCCGATCTGAACAACATTCTAATTATGATGTCCTGTTTTCTGGCCCTAACTAGTCGCTGTTACTTCCGGTATGTGGTTTCATTTCCGCGCCTAGCAGTGCAGAGCTTAGATCTGGGCTGTACCAGTGATAGAGGACGATGGACGTGTTATGGTCGTATAGTGAACTTAGAGTAGTACATACACCACGCCAAAAATGTACTTGTCGGGGGTGTCTTAAGGTGCCAAAAACGGCCGCCCAAACCGCGACACACGCACTCTGGGTGGAATTCTGGGGTTGTCCCTTCAAAGCGGCCCGGACTACACTGCCGAAGAAGCTAAACAGGAACCACACCATCATGAGCAGGTACCGAGGTTTCAAAGACAGGTCAAAACCGTGTAACGCATGTTATCGGGTCAGTAGTCTTCACAAGACTACAGTGTCTATTTATTCCTACCGACGCTTACATATATATATAAGTCAAGTTGTAAATAAAATGACAATACCCCGTCCAAGCCAAATCTAATTTTCCTTGCTAGCTTCTGTCTCTAATCCAACTCGGTAAGACCTGTCCGATCTGAAAGACTTGGAGAAGAGGGGACCGCCCTAAGATATAAGGCAAACCGCAAATCATACTATTGCATTGGACTTCATGGATTATCTTTTCCACCCAGATGAGGGCAAAACCTCCCGTCGCTAGTGTGGCCGTGATGACTGACTGGCATATCAGCCACTGTAAAGAGTGGTCGAAGACCTCCCAACCTTACATCGTCAGTCTCTGAGTCTTAGGGGTCTCAGGTGGATCCATGGGGCTAGTCACCCGTGCAATGGAATCATTAGGGTATCCGTGTTGTTTGGGTCGCAGTCGAGCTTCATAATCCTAGGATATTCTCAAATCGCAGGAGCACGTCTCCCGCGAAGGACTTCCGAGTAAAGTCGTTTTTGTTGGCTAGGTGCATTGATCCCTCGAGAGCCCTTATTGGCAGCTTTGTGGTCCTGGAGTCGAAGAGGGTTTCTTGGGGGGATTGTTGGCGGCTGCTGGGGCTGGATATCGAGTTCGGACACATGGTCAGCCCATTGATTGATTCGGTCGACAGTCCAGAAATCACCGAACATGACGCTTTGTGTTGGTTTTCTCTCGTCGTTTTACAATTTGGCTGACGCTTATGGGACACTGAACCACGATTCTTTGCGTCCGGGGTTTACAGTACTATATCCATAGAATCGATGCGTAACGTTCATTGCTAGGAATATGGTTCTTTATTGTATTTGCTCACTCATCATGGGGTAAACAAAGGAAAGGCCAGCTAAAGCTAGCACTGTCTCGTTGTCACGGGCCGAATAAAGAACTGTATTTCACTTCAATGGGCTAGCTGATGTTGATCAAACAAAAAGGATACAGAATTCAGGCTAGCCAGATACTTCATGGGGATGACGCTAATTCCAACATGACCTGAAGGCTCGTCATAAATCTCAAGGTATTAGTCAAACCGAGCCGAGTCACTCCATATGGGCGCGCAAAGGGTGGTCCATAACAATGTCCTCCTTTTCTACAATGTGGTGTGCCGTATCTGGGTCACATTGTTCAGGGCATGCGGTATGAGTCAGATTCACTTACAATTGCTTTATGGACTATGGCATCCTTACTCAAACTTTCTCTTTGATTTCTTCTAATCTTCTTGACACCAGAGCAACACTACATTCCCAGACTAGTGTTCAACGATCGGCTTCGACGCGGAGCTCTATATACAATCTTGAATCCTGCTTTTTGCAGGCGGCCAGCCGGGATTGAGTGGTAGCAACTTTTCTTTGGGTTATACCAGTACAGTTGTTGTAAAGTGCAAGCATATATGAATTCGTCCTAGCTTGACTGACTGCGATATAGAATTATTCGGACAATACCGGTCAGCATCTAATATCAGTCCACTGCACCGACTGAACTGTGCAATCTCACAGGTGACTAAGCCCCCCCCCCCCCCCCGCCCCCCCTCCGTATAATATAGCGGCATGGCTTATCTTTGCATTCTTACAAACCTGTGGTGTCTAAACCATAGACTAAACCTTATGAGTTTAGGGATGAAAAGCTGGCTATTCACCTTTCAAGTGAAATGAAAGATACTTTTGATCGTCGCTCGTTTGACAAGTGACGTTATAGAATAGTTATCTGCCGTAGGAGTTCCACACCCCGCAATGCATCACCACACGGCATATGAGGAACATTGGTGGCGCACTTCAGGATGCAAGGCCGCCCTATCCTGCAACATTCATGCCACTTTTCAGTCCTATTCAGTCCTAGATACCGAGCTCAATGAGGTGCATCCAATTACATCAATGGCGTTCTGCATCCTCTGCGAACTACGCCGGGTAGATGTCCCGTTGTCTCGAAGTAACGGCAGGGACAGGGGCAATGCCAGTTGTCTGGTTGGCTAGACTGAATGCAAGAAGTATGCAGCGTCAGCCGCACTATGTGTGATGCTTGGCTTCTTTAAACGTTGTTGGCGTAATCGGATGGATAATCCCCCCGCAGGTCGCCCTGAAAGGCATCCTCCAATAGCAAAAAGCGCTACAATTCGACGAACATCTGCTAGAGAGCTTTGCTCCCTTCCAGGCAATAGCCTAGCCGATCCACATCAAAGACATGGCTTCAGCTCGTGCTACATCGTGACACCTCATGGGCTACATGTGGTTTTGATGATTGGTGCTACGGATTGCGTCCCGTATCACAACGTAGGATTGCAGGTTACCTACATGAACCGGCATGATGGCCGCTCAGCTCGAATGGTAATATACATATGAATCAGTGCCAGCCTTGACATACAAGTTTTACTTTCAACTGTCTACTGTGGTCTCGCGGGCGAAGGACAAACCTCTCAAGCTAATAAAAACAACTCGATAAGATCACATTTCAGTACAAGTTTGTCACATGAGCATTCTGCATGCTCAAGTAAGTCTTCACTGATATCATGTCCACAGACATGCTATCACCAGTTAGCCATGAATATCCGGACAATCTATATCCCAGCGATTTACCAGAAGTCGTTGCGCCAAACTATCCAATTGCCCACGCCTACCTCCGTCCACGAAAGGAACCGGGTGAAACGGCTCCGAAGTTTCTTGCCTATGATCAGACGGACAAAGAGGCAATAGATGAAGAAGTCGTGAGTCCAACAACGCCTGCGACAACAGCGACTGATGAAGCGAAGGAAGAAGGAGCGCCACCTGAGAAGGCACCAAGCACAATTTGCGGGTTTGCAGCTAGGACGTTCTGGATAGTCCTAGGAGTTGCGATCATCGTCATTACGGCTGCTATTGGGGGAGGTGTTGGCGGGGGGATTGCTGCTTCAAGATCGCAACATGAATCCGGCGATTCCCAGTCCGGTACAACTTCAAGCATCTCGAGCAGGTACACGCTCTTCGTCCAATCTATAACAATTGTCTGATCTCAAGAAATAGTTTCGTGCCAACTTCAGTAACCTCGGCCACGTCCTCCAGCATCTCAACTACCTCAACAACTAGCAGTTCTTCTGTGTCTGCTACCCCAACGTTCCTCAGTAATGCCACAAAAGATTTTTCTTTTCAGGCATATCAGGGTATGTTCCACAGAACCTAGACTGCCGGGATGATTCGGACTAAGCTGACAAGGGAATATTGGGTTAGAGAGAAATTACGACGGCCAAGCTACCAACATAGACAAGCATATAGGGTCATTGGGATTACTTTTCAATGCTAGCAGCTACATAGTGAGTCACATCTCGGAGATAGTCAACTGCGATTAGTGTGACCATGCTGTGGAGCTTGAATTTCACCCCCTATACCGTGCGAGCACTCGTTGTTCATGAATCGACACCTCCTATCCATACCTCCTGCATCTCAATCCCAATAGCGACGATCACTGACTTCGCGAGCTACAGTGGGCGCCTAACGGAACTGACTGCTGCGTGACATTTTGTGAATATCACAGCTGGATTGGCTGGTGGTGTCAAGATAAACGCCAACCTAATGCGTCTCGGGCTTTTGACAATATCTTGGTCGGTTGTGGAACCGACGAGACCTTGGCAAACTCGAAGAAGTCATGCTAGCAGGGATAGATGACCCATGCAAGAAAATAATGGCCACGGTGCATGACCGTACCGAAACGGAATTATGCGCTTGACTCGACGTTATCCAACGCGATGAATATTCCTAGTATGACGCCCACCATACTATGAGGGAAGATAGTATAGTTGCAAGCGCATCGACTCATCACTACTGTGTTGTGTCGTGAGATGAGTGCACCATCATGGCTTCGAAATTTGTTATTAGACGGAATCCGGTGGTCGAATAAGATAGAAAGAGAATGGCGATTGCCATATTGATCCTTAGTTCTATAGCCTCGCTTCACCTGGGGAAAAATCATGTTGAAAGATGTCACATTGTCCAGCTGAAGCAAGCTCGTCTCGAATGATCATTCCTTGAAAAGAGCAGGATACAAAGGCTTTGTTGATTAGAAGGACGCTTTGATGTCAGCGGAGAAAGAAGGATAAAAGACATGGACAACACCTTGTAGGCCTTCAAAGATACACGAAGGACATTGTTCTTATAACCAGCCCTTAGCGCGCCTACTTGTAGTGCTTGCTTGACCATCGACGCCTGCCAAGCTATGAAAGTTACCCCGTTCAGCATCACTATTTCGTTGCCTGTCCTCATTGCCTCTCCACAGCTCTTCCACAATCTGACATTGACATCTCCCGACATGTCAATCGCAGCCATGAAAAGCCAGACCGGAAACGGGATTGCAATGCCCCGGCCAGAGGGCAGGAACAGTGAGTCAACTGAACAGGCTGTGATCCACCCAGCAGAAAACACGGGGAGGCGCGACACAGTTCTCCAGCGCAGACATCCTCTCGGAAGACACTCCCTTGACACAGATAAGCTTGGAGGTAAGGTAGAGTATGACAATGGCCAGGATGACGCTATCGAGAAAGGTAAGCCCGAGGATGTGGAGACTATTTGCACGGCCTCTGAAAGTGAAAGGCTCACTAGCGAGGCGACCCGGCAACACCTTGATACACTAGACCATCTTGAGGCAAACCATCCGCGGGAGGAGGAAGGAAGAACTGTCCAGGTTCCCGGGGATCGAAAAGGTATCTGGGATAATGAAGAACCCGAGCCTCCAAGAACACCGCAGAAGGTCTATGAGAACTGGGTAGATCGAGCTGATGATCTTGAGTCGGAAATCGGTGCACCTAGTGGCACTCGCTATTATCGCGTTGATAGAAATTGAACAGGTGTGATTTAGATAGCCATCTTCTGCCGCAGGGCATCTGTACAGTATCAACCACATAAGGAGTACCAGGGATACCATTGCCACAACAGGGGCAGCTGCTTCGTTCATTGGAGTTAAACGCTGCTGTAGCCAATTGTCAACCTGGCAAACCTAATCTTCATTATTTACATTGAACGTAGCCTCATCCGATAGCCTAGCAAAGTCCACAACAGCGACGCAGACTTTTATCCAGCGTAAGATAGGTTGGGGGTCGATACATCCAGCCATCTGTCGGAACTCCAAGGTGTTGATGTTCCCTCCCGTCTTCCCAGCAGGCAAGAACCTTCGGAATCCAACTGTTCCTCGTCTCGAAGAGCGCATCGGATTGTTGGCATAGGGGTCATGGGTCCTCATCATGAGATATGATAGGTCCTCCAAGTCGCCCGAGGCCCAGATCCGCTCGAATTTGGTGTAGAGGTCTCTGGTAAAACGATCTTGGACTTGGGTGCGTTCGTCGGGGACGTGAATGTTCATTTGCGCCAACCCGTTGGAGCTCTCCGAGGCACTGATCCACCAAACTTCATTCTCCTTGGTATACATTGATAGACGTGAGAATGTGTCAAGTAGAGGGCATTGAAGGTTGTTATGACGAGAGGGATGATGAAGGGAGAGTAGTTGAGAGTCCACTAGCCACAAGAGAGAGGCAAATTTCTTGATAGTAATGAGAGTGAAACCGGCGTTGGCACGGCCGACATGGACGTGAACCGCAGTTGTATGGTTAATGTGTACTCGCGAACTCCGGATGGCGCGGCATATGTTTGTGATCTTCTCGGGATAGCCAGAATCATCAGACCTCAAAACTTCGGATGTACCTTCTTTTCCCATCCACTTCTATCGCGAAGGCTCCTGATGTTCAGAATCGTCGAAGTGGGCGGAAAAGTCGTTCGTCAGGCGCCATCTATCGTACCTTGGGACGTTGTCATGGGGCGGAATAAACTTGTCGTCGGTGTCCACTCGCATCTTGATGCCTTCCATACTCTGGAGAGAGGGGAGGATGAATTCATTTAGGCTATCGCGGTATTCGGATTCATCATGGTCTGCAATTCGAAATACTGGTCTGATGTCGTCGGGGTAGGGATCGATCTCTCCTATTTTGAGGGCGGGTACCAGGAATTCCAGCTCGATGCCAAAGGTCAGTGAACCCTGAGTATCGTCGTAGGTAACGATAGGGCCATCGAGATTCGCCATGACTAAGAGTTTTCGACAAGAGTATCAGATAGCATAGAGTCGAGTGAACAAATATGAGGGAGAGGCTTAAATGTAATGGCGATCAATTAAGATGAGTTCGGAACGTCGAAAGCCACGGCAAAGGCTAAGGCAGAGGCTGAGATCTCAATGGGCCAAATATTCTGGAACACGGTGAATTTATCGCTAATGGCCTCTGGGTTTGTCTGAGCTGCTTCGCCGAGTCTTAAATTGTAGAGCCTACATGCAAATCTCTGCGGACATGCGAGCTCGAGGGCGTTATCACTGAATGACAAGACTTGCTTCTGCCTGGCCAACGCCAAATGAGTATGATGATTAGTGTTATGAGAAATGAAACTTACGATAAGACATAATTATTAAATGCTCCGTATGAGCCAACGACGAAAAGCAAGGGCAATGGAGGTGTGTCCCCTAGTCGAAATTTGAAAGAGATCGAGTCAGAGAGGCGCGCACAGCGATTTCTCGGTGTCGCGGATCGCTAGGAATGATGCCATACTATTCTCCCTATTTCTAGTGAGTTGTCCGAGCTGTCTAGCCTAGTTCAACTTGGGTGGTAACAGCATGAGAACAACAGAAGATTTCAAAGCCGATGATCAAGATTATTGTGTAGGAGAGGCCTACGGCACAGATAATACGCGACGAGATACGGACCTGGGTAAATAACCCACCTTCCGTTTAATCTAATTCAAATGCTCTTGGTTAGCACAATGTTGATAACAGGATCAATCTCTAGACATATGAGCTGCAGGCGGCCCCGTTTATCTATTAACTAGGGCGGAAGGTGTGCGGAACAGGTTCGATGAGGCTTGCTTGGCTTTGTTATGGCCTGGGTAGAGTCGGAGCGTATGGGGAGCTCATGCGCTGTGTTTATTGTGGTCTATAATTTCTTTCCCTCACATAACAGGGCAAGCCGTCTTCCATCGGCAAGGTCAGACTGCTTTTGCTCACTCTTTTCGTACCATAAGCAGGCATGAAGTCAAACATCAACATCATTGTTGCGATAACTTGAGCTGCCATCACCTCAGCCATCTTCTTGCCTAAACATGTTCTCGGACCACCGTTGAAGACAGGATACTCTGATGCGCTCTTGGTCACTAGCTTCCCATCTACCAGCCATCGTTCTGGACGGAAGGAGTCGGCGTCTTCACCCCACGTCGTCTTCGATCGGTTCATGGCCCACGTACACCATATCAATATTGAGTTCACTGGAAGATGCGTACCGTCTGGGAGAATAGTGGCTTTCTCGTTTTGCCTGATCTCGAAGGGGATTGGCGGATATAGTCTGAGGGACTCGTAGAACACAGCCATAGTGTATGGCACTGAGACCGGAGTAAACAGAGTCGAGTTGACTTCGCCTTCCTCTGTTTCGTCTGACTCTTTATCTTCATTCTGTTCAAGTACCTCCTGTACCTCTTTGCGGACCCTTCCAGTAGCGAACCGGTTCTCCATGAGGATCATAAACGTCCAAGTCAAGGCCTGCGCGACCGTGTCTCTCCCGGCCGACAGATAGTTCAGCGCCGCGTCAGCGACCAGCTGCTTGTTGTCGCCAATACTATCCAGAAAGGACTGGATTAGGGTCCCGGAAACTTCGTCCAGCTTGCTTCCTAGTGCCTCTTTACTCTGATGGCGGTCCTTTACGGCGCTTTGCACGATCTTCTCTCCAAAGGACCTGACAGTGGCCAGCGACTTCCGAAACCGCCATCCGGCAAAAGTTTCGGTGATGAACCAAAGTGGGTTCTGAAACCTATCAGCAGTGGCTCCAGAGGCGTGATCAAATGCCATGGTGAACTCGTCATCGGCGTGCATCTCCATATTATAAGCCATCTTCCCCATCAATTGGCTTGTGATCTCATGGAAGACCATCTGCAAATCAACCGCGCTGCCCTCGGCACCCTGCCTCTTCAGAAAAGCAAGACTCTGGCTCAGGTACTTCGGCAAGGCCGTGTCGGTCAAGACCTGCAGGTTTGTTGTGTTCAGGAAGCTCATCCCAGCCTTCCTCTGGACTTTCCAAAGGTCTCCATCGGCGTTGATGATGCCGTTTCCGAACAGGTCCCATGACAGTCGCTTGAAGAGATCACCTTTATTGAAGAGACCCTCATTTTTCCAAACATATTCCAAGATTTTCGGGTCATTGATCACAACACCTGGCGGAAGGCTTGGGACGGAGATATGGAAGGTCTCATGTCCGAATTGGCGCTCGCATTTACTGAACCATGAGAATAGCTTCTGCCGGGCTTGGAGAAATAGAATGCCGTTTCCGACGATTGGTAATGTGTTGGGTGGTTTCTTCAGTGGTGCTCCGTCACGTGTGGGTACCGGGCCATATTGCAAGAACCGGTAGCTCAGGAGGGCGCCGATCACGCCGAGAAAGATTAGAGCAGGACCTTCTAACAAAACCATGATATGTGCAAGAGAGAGGGATGTTTAACTGCCTCGAACGACAAAGTCTGCATTGAAGATTTGGCGGCAAGCTTCGTTCGCAGGAGTCCCTGGTAGTTGCCCGTCGCGGAGTCAGACGATTGTTGGGTTTCCGTTTACAAGTAGGTGTAGCTGACGGGCCTGAGCTTGTAGAGCAGAGCAGAACACAACTGGAGACTATGATCGCCACACTTCCCCAAGCAGTGGGAATGTGAACAAGAGAAAGCATGATGGCAGTCTTCCACCTAACCTAGAAACTCAGGCCCAATCATCGACCCGCTCATTACTCAAGTCATCACACATCACGGAGTCTTCACGTCACCAGCTCGCCTGGTCTGTGCATCGGTACTTGCAGGGTTGTCATTATCCCCAAACGGCATGAAACAAGAAGCTACCCCTGCCGCCCCTGCCCCTGGGGGCCCCTACCCTAGTCTCGGGAAGCTCCCTGAAGAAAAAAGCCCAGCCAGACCGAGGGGTCCAAGTCATGATGGCAACACTACCTGCATAAAAGCCTGCGAATAGCCTCAACAAAGCCAATGGAGTCTTTGTCCGCTCAATTGGCATTCCAAGAACAGCTCTACACTTTGGTACTCCGCCCCCATTCCTGAGGTGTGCTAGCCCTACCAATTTCTAGAGATGCCAACACCCTTGATCCCTCGCCTACACCTCTTCGAGATCGATGATCAACCTTGGTCAGTACTGTACAGATCTGCTTCGCATCATGGCACCAAACCTAGCCAATTCACTTACATGAGCCAATCTCACTATACTGAGCCTACCAACTAACATATGCACCCAGGTTCCCACCTTATCTCCGGGCTCGCGTCCAAGATGGCCTCATGCACGCCTGGACGATCTGCCTCCCACTCCTCCAATCCTGCAGTCCCGCCACGCTCGTAGCCAACGTCCTGCAGCGTGTCCTTGGTCCAGGCATCTCGAAATACACATTCATCGACTTCTGCGCGGGCGCGGGCGGTCCGACACCGTACATAGAAAGAGCCCTGAACGCCTCTCTGTCGTCATCCTCTCGGACCCTACCCGTCCTCTCCACCACGAACGCCGCATCACAAACTACACCTTCCTACGCCAATGTGACGAAGGCTCCCTCCGACGTCATCAGCCGCCAGGAAGCTGCGAAGGGCGTTGAATTTGTCCTCACAGACCTGCACCCGCACCCCGAGTCCTGGGCCGTGATTGCGCGGCAGTCTGCTCACATCACGTACGAGGCATCACCTGTCGACGCGGCTGCCGCGCCTCCGGAGCTGGTGGGCCGGTACAAGTCCGCAGGGAAAAAGGTGTTTCGGCTCTTCAACCTGGCGTTTCACCACTTTGACGACCCTTTGGCTCGAGCAATCCTCAAGAACACGGTCGAGACGAGTGATGGGTTTGGGATCTTTGAGCTGCAGGATCGATCCCTGGGCAGTTTCGTGACGTGCGTCCTATACGGGGTCTTAATACTGGCCTGTGCGCCGTTATTCTACTGGTGGAGCCCTACAAGACTATTCTTCGTGTATCTCTGTCCTGTCATTCCATTCGTGCTGGTGTTTGATGGGCTAGTATCGTCGCTACGGACGAGGACGCCCGATGAGGTCGAAGTGCTACTACGGACATGCGGTGCGGACACGGATGAATGGGTGGTCGAGAGTGGACGGGAGCGATTTTTATGGCCGACGGGGTACCTGAACTGGATCGTATGCAGCAAGAAGTCGTAG
Source organism: Xylariales sp. AK1849 (assembly GCA_022432505.1). Lineage (NCBI taxonomy): Eukaryota > Fungi > Ascomycota > Sordariomycetes > Xylariales > Xylariales sp. AK1849. Next base: position 133,954 of record JAJKKH010000002.1, read on the forward strand.
TACGATGGGAAGCGTTTATACAGAGACTTGAGCTGGTATCTCCCAACAAGCAGCATGATACAAACAGCAATTGTTTCGTAAACTAACATTCTGTGCAAGTTGGCGCGATGACCTCCTGGAGTATATGCTATAAGCTACGTATGACTGGTATGGGTTTCACTGCGCCACAACCCTATTGATACCAGCGATGATGCTACCCAACGCCTACTAAAGACTTCCCAATCACAAGAAACGACATCCCAAACAGACTAACTCGGCAGGCAATGAAAATTTACTTGGTCAAGAAACCGAGATAGTCAACTACGATTAGTGTGACCATGCTGTACGAATCATAATCAGCATTCTGAACTCATAGAATGGTAGAGGGAGCAGACTTACGCATGTGGTGCAATGCGCACGTAGTACGTCCCGAACCCACGATAGAACCGCAATAGTCCCTCCTCCTTCGTAACCTTCTTGAAGCAATCAACCATCGACTTATATGGCAGCTTTCCATCCGGTCCTTTCTGCTGTTTCTGCAACCTTGTCTTCACAAAGTCGAAGGGCAGCGAAAGGAACGAGGCAAAGAAACCAGCGACCGCACTGGCAGTCAGGGTTTGGGTCCGGGTTGACCAGGTTGTGCGCGCCTTCAGCTGTGCCTTGGCTTCGGAGAAGAAGGCCAGCTGTCCGAAATTGAGCGCCATGGCTCTCACGACTGTGGGAGTTGCGCCGCTCCATAGCGCCGCAATGCCTTCGGAGCGGGTGATGGACGTCAAGGCATCAATGACCGACTTGTAGTTTTTGCGCTGCGCAAGCGGCTTGAGCCCATCCGATTGCATTCGAATCAGTGCCAAGTCTGCTGGGTTGCCCATGAAGGCGGCAATACCACCAGCGCCGAGACCTGCTAAAGCTCGTTCGGCGAAGCCAACGTTATTGCCCTTATCTTTCGCCCGTTGCGTAAGATTGCCCATGAACGTATCGAAGAAGCCCAACCGCGCCGTGGTATATACAGCTTGGCGCAGAAGACCGGCTGAAAGACCGGTGTACAAGTCAAGCGCCTTGCCCTCCTTTAAAATGCCTGTTGCTACAGATAGAGCACTTGGCTTGGGTCCGGTAGCTATGCCTTCACCAGCAAGTTGGAGTCTAACCTTGATCATGTCAACTGGCTGAATGACCGTCGTTGCTATCATGCCGGAAACACCACCATTTAGGAAGGGTAAAGCTGCTCGCATGATAGGGGTATGGAGAAAATCAGTCTTGACCGCTGCAACCGCATCGCTGCTCTGCTTTCCCATGTTGGATGCTTTGGCGCGTGCTGATTCAGCTGCTTGCTTCAGAGTGTTGGAGCTCATTGTTTTAGGTTGGTAGATGTGGGTATAGGAAGCTGCTATAGAGTTGGCAGGATGGTAACGGGAGGAGCTGGACACAACGGTACGTGTCGGCACGAATTCGGCTTTGAGCAGTATCCTACTGGATTACCAGCAGAGCGAGATCCGTGTTCTTTGGTGATATGGGTTGAATAGGCTTGAGGAGATATAAGTTGCGTCGGTTACCTAGATCTGCTCTCTTGGCACCAACGGGCTTGGTGTTAGTCGGTATGAGCTACTAGCGCAAGGACGCAGAAGCCCAGTGAACTATCGACGTCACCCATGATTAGCATATACATGCGCCAATAAGGCTTTATTAGCTCAATACAACCAAAAGAAGCATAACGCGCCTCTAACTCGCATAGAGTTCGACAGTTGTGCCATTGGCCATGACAGTTACAACAACTTTCCCAGGCTGGTAGCCCCTCAATGAATAGGCCGAGGTGGGCTTCGGGGTCGGGAAAGGTAGGGAAAGAAGACCCCGGCCCTCGGACCTACTATGCAGCTCTTGAAAGGGATCCACCATCGACAATAGCAACGACAGTTGCTAAGAGGTATGTATGCGCTCGCGTATGAAGAAGACGCTGCAAAGCTCAAAAAATATTGAGATTGAGTAACTGACTGGTTCTTGTCCAAGTCTTTTTGATTCCTGACTGTACCTCTTCACTCTTTGCAGCTTGAGGCGGTCAGGTGTTTCGAAGTCTCATGCGCTGTATCAAACGGCCCGTGATTGCCCGCAGGTTACCGGCGAGACGGACAGTCTCCCGGGATTTGTCGTATGGTTGGGCCGGGATCACAAAAGCAAGGACGATGATGAGGGATAAGGTAGGTACTTTATGAAGTGCCGAGAAGCCAATAAGCGATAAGGAATAAAATACACGCTCAAGAAGTGCTCGCATACGTGGCTCACGTAGGTATTCACTTGGTGAATATGTCCGGAATGGGGTCTCTGTCACGAAGATGGAAGTAAAATGCCCGAACCGAACCGATTAACACGTACTCGTGCCTTGATACCGTCCTGTACGGATAATTAGTTCGATTACACACGCACGTTGTTATCAGCGAAGTCTGAAAGGGTAATTGCGGGAAGATCAAGCGAATTTTCCGAGGAAGATGATTCCACGTTGCTATGTGGTGTTGACCGAGGACTTATTCTCAGCACGCCCGGGAAACGGCTGGTATTTATTCGAATTTCAAGTTGGGGAAGACAGAAGGATGTCTGTCAAGCCCGCAAGGTACCACCTGGCAGTGATTGGTATCAAAACAGACCAACGCCATCATTGTGTTACTCGAACGATGTCAACACCCCATCCTCCAGAATGCGGGGTTTGGCATCTCAATGCTCGACTTCAAGCAGTGAGAGGTGGAGGTGGAGGTGGAAGTGGTCGATGCCGTGGTTTGGTACCTCGAGCTTTAGACTGGCTTTTCAGTCCAATGTGGTTTTGACACCACCCTCCATCATCGACGAGACCAGCCGTGGTAGCAACTGCGAAGGCCGACAAGATGTTTGTTGAAATCCACGCACCCAAAAGCCGCATGTGATAGATACATTCATCGTTCGATTCCGAGTTCACGAACCCGGAGCACGTTTAGATTCGTGCTGTAGATGGTGTACTTGCAGGTACTCGAGCCGTTCGGCCGAGTTGGAAGCCGACGTTAAACCTAAATTATATCCCAGCACCTCAAGAACTCCCGTTCTTCAAGTTGGTTTGGACACAAAGGCTACTGTATTGCTACCCCTCAGTTGACATTGCTTATCCGCCTTTCTCCGTTTCTTTCGGATTCTTGCTTCATGAGACAGAAGCCTCTGTGAACTGCTTTGAGTTTACAGTATAGATTAGCGGCCAATCGTCAACCCCAGATGGATGCCGCGTAGTCCGACATGATCAGCGCCCCACTTGGACGCGGGGAAGCTCTCAAGCTGCATGATGTTATCGATAAGCGGCCAAGCTTTCAAGCTTTCAAGGTTTCAAGCAAGCAGCGACATTCCACATCCCGAATACCAAATTTTATCCGTCAGATCATCATTCGGCCTCTTCTAAAGTCGTGCGATCTCTAACATTTGTACCCAATATTTGCAGTTCTTCAGCATCATGCATCAGGTAAACACTAGGTACCGAGTCTGAACTCGACATGTTCATTCTCACTCATGACGTGAAGCTAGACATTCTTGGCTAAAGCTAGTTAGTGTATGTACTCTTTTACAGCGCTGCAACGCTAATTGAGACGGACTTGAAGTGGACCCATGTGCCCATGTGCAAGTGTAGTCCCTGTTTGTATATTAAAGCTGTGGTAATAGAAAATGCCAAAAATAGTAGTTTGCACAAGGTATTCGTATCGTATACAATTGTCTCCTTCGGCTTCGTTGGGAGTCGAATCCTCACGCTATGAAGACTGTCACCAAGGCCCCAACCTCGAACGCGCAGGACAAAAGAGTCAACCCGAGGCAGAGGGTACATGAGCTGATACTGGGCCACCTTGCACTCTCGGTTCAGGTCTTTAGTGAGGCGGACATGCTGTTCTGGCTGCTCGTCTCCAGCCCCAGGTATCAGATTGGACCTCGCTGGGGCCTCATCAATAGAGAGGGTCTGCAGCCGCCTTCGACTGCCCTCCGTGTAACGTAAGAGCCTAATGGTCAAATTGACGCCAGAAAACATCCTACAGAAAAGCAAACAATGCCGGTAGCGGGTCGAATCTCGTAGAGGACCGCGGGGCAACCTGTCAAAAACCCCATGCTTTTCGCACAAGAGGCTGTTGAATGAACAACTCGAACCATTTTCAACCTGCTGCAAAGTCGTGACACTTCCCCCAGTATCCCACTGGCCCTATCGAAAGAGCTCTGCCGTGAGCTGCGCTGCCCAACATGGACATTCAAGATGTCTCAAACGTTGACCAATTCAGTACCTTCCTACAAAAAGTCAAAGCGAATGCTGTGGAAGCGAGCCGCAGAAAGGGACAAAGTCCACGAGACCACCCTCCTGTGCAGATACTTGTTTCTCGGTTCCTGATGAAACGGTCTATGAGAACCACTAGGCAGAGCGGAGGGGCTGAGATCAATATTTCTACCTCTCAAGTTCCACCCCCTTATCCTCCCAGTGTTTGTTCTGTCGATGAGCTCAAACTCCTCATGATCTCGCGTATGACGCTCGAGAACCATCATCGGGGTAATAAAGTTATAATCCGCATCCTAACGCCGCCAGACAGGATGACCGCGGTCATGGCAATTGTTCAAGACGAAGAAGGCACTGGTGTTCTGCTCCAGCTTTACAACCAGCCAGAAGCGACAGTAGTAGACGAACATGATATTCTCAGGCCGCAGAGTGTCTGTATCATCAAAGAACCCTTCTTCAAGGCTACTACGGATGGCTCGTACAGCTTAAGGGTTGACCATGTCAGCGATATCGTGTGGCTACTGGACACTGATGACCGTATCCCCCCGAAGTGGAGAAAACCGGTGTCGAATGTGGGTGGTGATGCCCAGGAGATTCGTATGCAAGGTAATGCTGCGATCCTCAAGAAGAACTGGGCAGAAGCAGAACGTCTGTGAGTCGCCGGGGATTGATTTGAATCCATTGCACCACTAATTGGAAGAAAGCCCCCTTCCGGTAGAGTGCAACGTGTAGCCCATCAAATATTTACTAGATCATAGGTACTCAGCCGCTATTCAAGCAGCCAAATCGCTTGAACAGGACCAATTAGCTCGTTCAAACCGCTCCTTAGCTAACCTCAGACTTGGACGTCTGGAGAAAGCCTTGGAGGACGCTTCCCGGAGTAGCAGAAATGGCAAGCCATCTGAGAAGGCACTATTTCGTGAGGCCAAGGCACTATATGGGTTGGGAACTTTCAGCTTGTGCCTAGAGAAGCTAGAGTTCCTGGTGCGTTCGTTCCCGGAAAACCAGGAAGCATGGTCGGAAATCAAGCGGGTCAAGGAGAGAATCCTCGAAAAGAAGACTGGGGCCTATCGTTTTAGCGAAATGTATAAGCAGGCAAAGGCCACTCCACCTAACATCGATTGCGCAACTTACGACGGATCGGTCACTATCGGTGTCTCTACCCGATGTGGTCGAGGATTATTCACCACCAAGCCCGTCAAAGCTGGTGAGCTAATCCTTTGTGAGAAAGCATTCGCCTACAGTTACGCAGGAGATGACGACCCCACCAGCCGTAGCAACAAGACGATTTTAATGAACACAAGCACAAACAAAATGACGATCGGCGGACAAGCAAATCTGGTAACGCAGATTGTCCAGAAGTTGTATCACAATCACGAGGGATCAGGCGTGTTTACAGATTTACACCATGGAGACTACGATGCCATCACAGTCGGTAAGGTCGACGGACAACCCGTCGTGGATACGTAAGTCAACCCAGTCTGGGTGGTTGAGAATGAAGGCTAATATTAACCAGTTTCCTTGCCGAGAGAATAATGAGTCTCAACTGCTTCGGCGCCCCACGGACCAGCCGCAAGGAGGACAGCGAAAAGAAAGCTGCTTACACAACCTGTGGAATCTGGCCTCTGTCGTCCTACATAAATCATTCCTGCATGAGTAATTGCCGCCGCTCCTTCATCGGAGATATGCTGGTAGCTCGAGCAACCAAGGATCTGGCAGCTGGTACAGAGCTACGTTGGTGCTATCAAGTTCCCTCAGCTCATACATCCTATGAGGAAAGCCAGAAGAGACTCAGCTCTTGGGGTTTTACTTGTGACTGTGAGCTATGCCTTGACAGGAAATCAACCCCCCAAAAGACCATTCAGAGACGCAAGGGTCTTGTGAAGGACCTCAACGAAGCTATGAGAAATCTCGAGGCCGGTACGCAAATTCCCAAGGCTCAGAGACTTCTCGGACAACTTGAGAAGACATACCCGACGAGAGACGGCGTTCTCCAACTGGAGCTATGGGACTCTTATTTTGAGCTAGGACAGGCTCTGGCAAAGCAGAGTAAGCTATCCGAGGCGATTGAGATGACCATCAAGGGTTTCCGAGCGCTCGGGTACATAATTGTAGCTTATCTACTCGGTGATGATAGCAGGAGGAGCCCAAGGCTTGAGATCACACGATGGGGCCAGGTGAATCAGGAAACTATGGAGGCTTTCTTGCAGTTGTTCAAAGTATACCTGAAAGTGGCACCGGAGCTCTGTTCAGTGGCCAAACGGTATGCCGAAACTGCTTATAGCATCTGTTTTGGCGAGGCAGAGACGTTCAGCACTGTTGACGCAGAGCTGATGTAAGTTTGAAGCCATGGATCAGGTAACGAATGGTCATAGGGCTTCAGAGAGGTATCCAATAGTCCTTTATCGTGCTCGTTAGTAGAGTTCCCTAGTAAGAGGTGCGACGTGCTATCGGGTTTTGACTTTTTGATGACACTACACGTCAGCGGATGGCATGCGTGCGTTGAAGCTTGTCTGTACTGTTTCCCAGGTCTAACGCGAGATTGTAACAATCCAGCCCGCACTTCGGTTCGAGTATCATCAGCATTGTGACTTCCTACTCGCCATTCTACTGATCCGATGCTCCCCGGATTTTCTGTTTCTCAGAGCCAGGCTACGAGCTTCCGACTTAGAGTCGTCTTGTGTTGGTATCACATCCCAATTGACTCTAGGTCACCAAGCCTACTACTGTTGTGGTAACACAGTATCTTCTCCGAAGTCACTCGAATCTCTATTAGTCCGAGTCCTCCCAGCCTCTAATCGAGTTAGAATTTCAGTGCGAAACTAATCTAGAAGGTGGAAGGCATGAGCCCTAATCTACCACCGTCTGCTACAATGACCGTTCCATTGCAATAGGCTCCGGCTCTCGATGCCAAATACAGTAAAGTACCACCCATATCAGACTCATCCCCAGCCCTTGCCAAGGGAACCATGTCCTTGCCAACACCGCCTCCGCGTCCGATAATCGGAGCTGACATCTCGCTCGGAAACACTAAGACAGTCAGCAAGATACGCGAGCTATACGTTCTAGGGCACCAAGTACTTACAACCCGGACATATGACGTTCGCTCGGATATCCCACTTCGGGAGCGCAGTAGCAAGGTGCTTGATCAGATGCGTGCATGCTGCCTTTGACTGGCCATAGGCGAAACCACCGGTGTTCGCCTTGTTGAAACCACCTATGGAGCTGGTAGCGATAACCTGTGATTTCTGGAACACGTTTCCCTTCTTGTTCCCGGCATCCAGCAGTGTTAAGAACGCCATGGCAGTATACCACACCGCCGATGTGTTGACAGCAAAGGTTTTCGTGTAGTCTTCCATCGGAACGTCAAAGTTCACCTGGGCGAACTCCTCCAAAGTCAGCTTGGCATCCGCTGTTGGTCGTGGGGTCTGCGGTCCGCTGATGCCGGAGTTGCAGACAACGAGGTTCAGATACCCAACTTCTTGTCGTACAGTGTCTGCGACAGACTTGAGGCTGTCTTTGGAAGTGACATCGCAGACAAGAGCTTTCACCGTGGGTTTCCCTATCGATTCAGCAGCCGATTGTAGGACCTCCAAGCGACGACCTAAGATGTATACGATGGCGCCGTTCTCTGCCAGGGCCTTGGCCATCATCAGGCCGATACCTGTACATCTGCTGTGTTACCCCTGGGGATCTCATGATAAGTGCAGTGCAACGCACCTGTTCCGCCGCCTGTCACTACGGCCACCATGCCATTGACGTTGAACAGCGCGTCGGCAGCCAGCGCTGAGGAGACGGTGGACTGAGATGAAGCCATCGAAGTGTTTACAACAAGAATCTGGAGACGACACAGAGAAGAGAGTGTGGCTTATAAATGGTGCGAAGGATGACTCAATCTCGCAGTTCTCTGATTACAAAGATATGATGATACAGGTGGGTTCAGTTCCACACTAAGATACCTAAGTAGTTTGCCAACTCCACAGTTTACTGTATAATGATGGGCGAAAATGATCAGAGAATTAAGGTCGTCTATTCAGAATACGTCCAACGTCTTTATCACACATAATTCAGGAAGCAACCCCACAGTTGAAGAAACCACACTCATAGCAAATGATGAGCAGCGATTCTGAACTTCTCCCCCACAAGCTCTCAGTGATAAACCCCGCCTCCATCGTCAACCGTTATCGCGATTCTCCCAGTTGCCCCTCTATCGATAAGCAGGCGATAAGAAAGCCAGCCTCAGTCTAACGTTAGTAAGTTTAAGGTCTGAGCGTCCCCTTCGGTCTCCACTTTAAAGTTCAGATCCGAATGCGATTCCAGACTCATGGGACACGACTTCATCGTCGAACCGAAGGGAAGGTACACACAGATCAGCCATTGAGCCGCGAGAACTATGGTCAAACGGAAGCGCAATGCGCCGCGCCTAGCAGAGAGCCTCGCGAAATGGGAGAAGGAGCTTGTACGTGGGCTCAAGATCGCCAAGGGCTTCGAGCGGCAGAGACTCAGTAAGAGAGTGCGTGATGCGGATTCAGAGAAGACCGAGAGATTGGAGAGGGAAATCGTGGTTCTGAAGGTACTTGCCCCTACTCCCTTATGATTAAAAACGGACAAACCAACAATACAAACAGAGTCTGGACCTACATCAAGCCGGCCATGCACATCTTTGCTCGTCCTTGCTCAAGGTCAAGGGTATTGCCGAGTCGCCAAACCTTCCCATGTCCATAAAGCCAGTACCGAAACCAGACCTGTCCGAGGAGGAACGAGTTGCGCTGCATAATGTTACGAGTGCGCTGTGCAACAGGAAGCAGGTTAAGGACATCATCGACGAGGCGGTAATGGGGACATGTGTAGCGCTGCGAGTGCCCATGCCAGAAAAGAAGGGCAAGGGCAAGGGGAAGAACGGCAGACCAGAGCAGGAAGATCAAGCGGACGATATACAAGAGAATCAACCCATGTCCAAAATTGGCATACAACCTAGCAAAGAAGAGCATGCGAAGCAGCCGAATCAATTGCCGGAGTCGGACGAAGAGAGCTCAGAAGAGTCGTTTCAGGGGTTCGGGTCCGGTACAGGCGACCTAGAAGAAACTGAAGCAGAAGAGAAGGCATTGTCTCGGTTCGACGGAATGCTGCAGGGCTCGAGTGATGAAGACGAATCTGGTGATGGCGTGAGTGAAGATAAGGACCTGGAGAACAGTCGGGCCAGGTCGATTCGAGGTCCGGCAGACTACTTTTCCGGCTCTTCAGCTGACGAGGACTCCGAACCTGCTATGGGCTCCGACTTCGACTCAGAAGCCGAAGAGGAAGCGGAAGAGAAACAGAAGTCATCGGAGGAGGAGGCGATCGCCCCGCCTCCTAAGAAAGCGAGATCAAAGCCCGCTCAGGCGATCGCTGCAGCTTCAGGCAATTCGACTTTTCTGCCTTCGTTGATGGGCGGCTATATCTCCGGCTCCGAATCCGAGGCCTCAGATATCGACGTGGCACCTGCGAGAAAAAACAGGCGTGGGCAAAAAGCAAGACAAGCCATCTGGGAGAAGAAATTCAAAGAAAAGGCAAAGCATCTCCAGAACCAGAAAGCAGGAAGAGACCAGGGCTGGGACATGAAGAAAGGGGCTGTAGGAGAAGAGGATGCAGGTCCATGGAAGAGGGGCATCCGCAACCCCTTTGACAGATCAAAGAGAGAGGCACCTAAAGGAGTACACCCAGACCGCCATGCCAACTTTTCCGCACACAACGGCAACATCACTCATCAAGCCGCTGGTCCTCCCAGGAGGGGGGATGGATTCCAGGCTCAGACAAGGCCTACGCCAAAACCAAAGCCTAAGAAGGATGATGAAGGACCTCTTCATCCCAGTTGGCAGGCTGCCAAGCTAGCCAAAGACGCCTCGCAGAAGGTTACTTTCCAGGGAAAGAAAGTTGTCTTTGACTAGATGCCACTTCATCAGCTGCGACTGTTCCGTTGGGGGAGATGCGTGAACCGGATTCATATGTAGAATAAGCACACAGCTGTGAGTTTTGTCTCATTTGACAGACGGTTCGCGTGTTAATTGTCATGGATGTAGCCTATATGAATACTGCATCTTCATCGAAGGCCATCAAGACAGACCCCAGCCTTGGCACAATCGAGCACCTGTAGTTGTCACTTTGTTCACGAAGCGTGGTAGATTCATAGCAGCCTGGCCCGAATAGCCATGCACCACGTTCACAATGAAGACAAGCATATGTGCGGCATTGGTCATTAATCTCGGAGATACTGAAAGAAACCTGCCCAGGGACTAGAGAAATCAGTCATTTTTATCTAACTATTCATCCCCCCCAAAAGCTGCAAAGGTGGATAAGCTGCGGTGTCATCTGATAAGAGTATCATCTGAACTATAGCCATATAAGCTTACCGCCACCAGTTTTCGTCCCAAAGCCACCAGGAGTGAATATGTCCATAACCCAGTTTCGTTCAATCATAATGAGGTAGTGGAGCTGTTATTCAGATCATCCCGAGGTTCCAGAACAGAAAGTCACCGTAACGGGATAGTGTGATGAAGCCCGAACTTCAGACGGAGCTAAAGAAAGTGGACGAAAGGAGAGATGAGACGGAAGATCTCATTGTTAGATCAACCAGCGAGAAACCGGACGAAAGGGAATAGAGACGAAAGGTCTCATAGTTAGACCACCCGAAGAAGATGTGAGGGAGAGCTATGTCATGGAAGGTCTTGTGGTTTCATAGCCTCATGATGAAATCAAACCGAGATTGGTTTAGAAGAGAGGGTCAGGAGAGATGATCAAAGCTAAGCAGAAGGGCAGATAGGATTATCAACGTCAAACATGGGCTCAGAGACGCCACGAGAGCGCTTGTCAGGCCTGTCAGACGTCTTGTCTTCGTCGTCAAGGTCGTGTTTGGGTGACTTCAGACTAGGAATATCAGGAGGAGCATCATCATCCAGCATAGGAGCATCCTGACGATTCTGACCGCTCGGGTCAGCTTTGAGGTTGCCATCGGGAGGTTTCTCTGGCGAGTCTCGAGTCTCAGAACGGGTGCCAACGGAATAAGTTGTCTTACTGTGTTGCTCTTCCTTTATCTCATCGTCTTGGGTGAGGTCAATTGTTACCTGACGACGTTTGCCTTCATCGCCGCTGCCCTCTGACTTGAAGACTGTGGAAGCCCGATCACCTCCGTCACTGCGAACGAACAGAGACTCTAGGTCTATGTTATTCGGGTCGAACTCGTTCACCGTACTGTCGTCCGTCATCGGAACTTCCTCGCCGTCATCATCTCCCGTCAGGTCAATGACATTATTGCTCAAGACGATGTTCGGAGTAGAACGGCGCGAGAGTCTGCTACTCTGCGTACCACGGGTTGCATCCCGGTTCAGCGGAACGAACATACCACTACTGCTGCTACCACCAACACTCTCAAGCTCATCTCCATCATCATCACCACCATCAGTCAGATCGATAATGCTCAACTGGGAAAGGTTAGTCGCCCCCGTAGAGTGCTGGACGGGATTGTCAGGCTTGTCAAAAGGGTCGTCGTCGTCATGCTCGTCAACTGAGGAATGGGACTCATCGTCGACGTCAACGGCAGAGTCGCCTGCCTCAGAGCCCTTATCTCTCTTATAGTAGTCAGGTATGTCGTCGTCCATCTCGATGCCGGAATCATAGTCTGCTTCATCAGGAAAAGCCAGGAAAGCATCGCCTCCATCCGAGCTTGGAGAGCCATGACGACCGTCGTCAGATCCACTATCAGAGTCGCTAGTGGATGATCGAGAGTTATTGCTTGGCGAAGCAGGACCAGCGGATGAGGCGCTGGTCTCGGAGCCTCCAACAATCGACTCGATAGCCTGTGGAGTGTAGAAGTCGTTAACCATCTGTAAATCGGCGTCCGAGGGGTCCCAGTCTTGACCTAGACCAGTGATATCAGTTAGGTTCTCGATCTTAGATTCTGTCTTGTATCGTGGGTCCTTGTCCATCGACGTGACAGAATTGATGTCATCGATGAAGCTCCAGTCGCGGATTCTGTGTCTGTAGCCGCTGTTGGTATCATGGAAGCGAATCCACTTCATGCCACGGAGCTGGTATACATAGTCCATGCCATGACAGGTGCGCATGGATCGGTTACCTCGGAAATTTGGTTGGATAGCCGTACGCTTAAGCAGGGATTGGAAGGCATGAAGACGCTCGATCGCAACGCCAGTATAATCACGATCCCGATCGTTCTTCTTGTCTTGCATGTCGTATCTTCTTCTCATACGAGACTTGCCCTTCGTATAATCACGACCCCCATCGTTCTTTTTGCCTTGCATGTCGTATCTTCCTCTCATACGAGACTTGCCCTTCGGATCAGACTCAGCCAGATGGACGACCAATGTCTGGAGGCGCTTCATTCGAGTGAGAGCCAGCAGCGGGAGCGTTCTCTGGTTGACCCTAGTTTTGTCACGAGGTAAAATACTGCCATGCCACATCAATTCGCTAGGAAAAGAGTCAATAGATACTCAATTCATAAAGGCAGAGGTAGAACTCACATATTGGCGACCCTCTCTGTTCTGGCTTGGCCGATGCCTTTGAAGAAGCGGCCGAACTCTCCCAAGGAGCTGAAAGCGAAGGTGTTCATGCCGTAGAAAGCATGTGTACCGATATACAGCCATCGCTTGGAGACAAGTAGAGGCCGGAGGATATTGCGGGGCTTGTGGGCAGTAGTGATAGAGCAAGGTCTATCTCCAAAGACGAATCTACGGGGCAATCCACTCGTTTTAGCGCTGGGGAACGGGAACTGTTCGGGAACTCGAGGGCCGTTGAAAGGGTCCAGTCTGGAGAGAGCGTGTACTACTCCATTTTTGACGAAGATATGTTTGAAGATTTTCGCTTGTATATCAAGCGGAAGGTCATCAAACTGGAACGGTGGCTCCTTGCGTTGATCCTCGCCTTTCTCGTTATCGTTTGCAGCAGCGTCGAGACTAGCCTGGTGCAAAATGCTCATTTCCTGGTCGCTGAAGCGTTCCTGATTGAAACATAGGTCCGGGTGAACAATTGTGTATTCCTTGGGCTACGTCAGTACTTCTCTCAGAGCAACTAGAATGGTAAGAAAGTACCTGCGACATGTTTCCCTGTTTGCAGGACGCTCTGTGGACGACATTCCAGGCAGCTTCGTCATCAGCGAGAGCAGCTTGGCGGGCTCCCTGAGCTTCGTCGTCCTCATCAGCATTTTCCGGAAGATCAGGCACGCGGGTTTGAATATAGCGAGTAACATACTCGCACCACGGCTTGTAACAAGATGTTAGTAAGAAGCCTCCGATAGAATGAGAGTGTAGACTGCATATCGTACCGTGGGGGGCTCGCGGATGCCGTTCAATTTAGACTCAAGCTTCTCGATCTTGTTCTCCAGCTCCCTATTGTCATTTCTCAAGCCATCTCCGATACTTTTCAGTGTCTCGATTCTGATTCGGTACTCGTCGCGTCGGTTCGAGTACTCTCGCTTCAGCTCATCGATGCGTTTACCCCGAAGCACATACTTTTCCTTCAGGCTCTCGAAGGATGTATAGTCGTTGGCTTCGCTCTCGTCATCGGTGTCGCCCAAGATGCTGGCACCAACACTGGAGTCATCTACATACAGATAAGCGTGCTTGAGTTTGGTAAATGGAAAGCAGTCAGCATTTGCACTTACCATCGTCGTCCGCGTCCGAGAGGTCGGGATTATCGCCTTCCAAGTCGTCGCTATCGTTGTCGTCCAGAGAACGTTCATCACGTTCATCAGGAAATTGCATACCACCCACGGGAACTTCGTCATCCTCGTCATCTTCGCTGTCAGGCATATCATCAGGCATATCGTCAGAATCTTGGTCCTGATCGTCGCTGTCATTGGCTGCATCTTGGATGCTAGAGCCGCCTGCCTCATTGTCGGGACCTTCGCTGTTGCCGCTGCCAACGCCATCATCGGCAAGCGGGTCCTCGTCTGGGACAGATGATCCAGATCGTGCCGACATCTTGTTTGAGAGGCAGCGGTGAAGTTCCCCAAAAAGGGAAGGAACTTGGTCACGTCGAGGTGAGAACGCCGACTGAGTGTTGAGATAAATTTGAGTGGTTGTTCTGATTATTGCAGTAAGTAATTTGCAGTGTGTCTTAAGTAGAATCGACCTTAGAAGTGGCCAAGAGGTAGGACTAGGGCGTGGTGGACGTCGTCAGTGAGGGCAAGGGAAAGGTGAGTGGGAAGGTGAGTGGGAAGGTGAGTGGAAAGGTGAGTGGAAAGGTGAGTGTTTCTGTTTCTGTTATATGGGAAACGATGTTAGGCAACAGGTGAATACCAGAGAGATCTTACCTTGGGATTCTACGCAGAAACTACTGGTGTTGTCAGCAACACCTGGGGGTCGCAATGTCACAAAGGTACGTCGCCAGTTGTGATATGACGTGGAAATGCGGTAGAAGATATATGAGAGTGGTCGAGGATGTAGTGGGTATGGTGGGTATTGAAGAGGAAAGGGGGATGGTACTCTGTGGGGAAGGACCAGATGTTGGATAGTAGGTGAATATTAGAGTGTTCTTGTTTCGAGCTTGACTAGGTCACTTGTTAAGGGAGGTTAAGGGAGGTTAAGGCAAAAGGGCGGAAAACAGGTGGAGATAGTGGTAAAAGGTTAGGTGTGGTTAGTGATGGTTGATATTGCAAGAAATGAAAGTGTCTGATAGAGGGTCAAAGGGAAGTTACCTTATGGCTACGGTAGGGGTACCTCGACGGGTCACCCGTAAAAGCAAGTGGATTAGTAGTATGACTGGTGATAGGATATTACTGGCTTGAAGAAAATGGTTGAGAGATGGCGTGTCGTTCAAGCGGAAGAGGATATCAGTGTGTAGAAGGAAGGAGGCGCGAGGATGCCACATGTAAGGGAATTACCTTTACGCCCAACTGGGAAAGACTGCTCACTGGATTTGGACTGCAGGCGAGTAGTGAGTTTAGTAGGGCAACGAGACCGAGAAGACAGAAAGTTGTTGGCTGACGTTAGTGTCAAGGATATGGTGGTCACTGCAATCGAGGATGAACGTAATAAGCAGGTGTCTAGTTCATAATCTATAGACAATGAAAGCCAATATACAAGCCACTGTCTAGGCAGGGTATTATGTTCTCTGATATTCTCGGCCTACGCTTTCTTGTCTCTCATATTGCGGAAGAAGTCCTAGCCCAAGAGTTAGTATCATCATCACTTAGCACGCTGTATCCAATAATAAACTCACCATCATGCCGGTATACACGACTAGGAGGATACCACCACCAGGTCCAAGTCTGAGTACTTTGGGCAAAAATCCCTTGTAGAGAGCAGCAAAACCTTCCTCCTTAGCGACTATCGCACAAGCACCCCATGCCCAGTTATACTTAGGTACCGAGCCAGCGACCTTCGGACTATTTTGGATTCGGGACCTGCACACGCCGTATTAGCAAGTTGGAATTCAAAAATGATGCCTGGACATATCTCGGGATTCAATGTAGCACATTCAAATCGTTTCTCCAGAACAAGCGATAATGAGGAATATCGAGGCGAAGACAACTTACTTAACAACGTCCATGGGAGTGTTCAATATTGTACCCACTGTGCCACCAATACCTCCAGAGATCAAGTCATTGGTGACTTGGGCTTTCTTGGTTTCTGCCTTGGGCAGCAGTTCACGAACCTGGAAGATGACACCGAAGTACCCAGCGTTCCAGAGAACATGACGCCACATGGTACTCTCGAGACCATTGTACAGGGCAAGGATACCCTCGTTCTTGATGGTCTTGCTGACGACATCGAGCGGGCCGCTGTAGAGGTGGGCAGAGGCCTTGTTTTGCAGACGGATTTTGACTTTGAAGCATCAGCCCTGTATCAAAATCTGATTTTGAACCTACGATCAGGTACTAATTCCAATGTGATTTAGGGATGGTACCCCCAAAAGCCACTTTTACGTACCGAGCTCAAACGGCACGACCACGAAAGACTCGGTGGCTCCAGCCGAAGCGCCTGTCAAGACGGACAAGCTCTGGTTCATCTTCTCTACGCCAAATGTTTTCCGCCAGAATTTGCCCCATTCGTCATTGGCGGCGAACTTTGTCGCTCTCTTCGGGGCTTCCATCAGGATCGGAGCCGTGATACCTCTGTAAAGTCTCGAAGCTCTGTCCTTCCATATAAGCATGTATTTACGAAGCTCTTGTGTTGACCGCTTACCCCTCATGTTTGATGATCTTCTGGAAGCAATCCAACATGCCATTGTAAGAGTCGACACCCGTACCCTTGCCAGTCTGAAGTTGCCTACTCGGTATAAGATTTCGATGTCATACGTAATAGAAGTGGAAAACGAACACTCGAGTCTTGACTACATCAAGCGGGTACCTGGGGAGAGTCAGTGAGGACAATGCGACAAGCAGCATATTGTATGGAAGCTTACATGATAAGAATCTGTGGTCAGTCTATAATATCAGCTATCATCTTCAGCAACAACCTGCCATGTCAATGACTTGCCTCCGAGACGCCAGCGACCGCGCCTAGATTGTCGTGTCAGTATCGCATGATCACCGAGGCGCTGTCCATAGACTTACCCGCGGCAAACTGGTATATAAAGGGAAGAGGCTTGTCCTGCGACATCTTGACAGTTGCCGGTATCTAGAAGAACTGTTAGAACTTGCGCGCTGACCAGGTCGTTCAATGAATCAAAGGGCGACCATGAGGCATTGCATACGTTAGTTGAGGATCTGAAGGTTGGAAATTCAATTGACGTCCGATGCTTGAAATCCAGCCCCAAACTTGAGAGCTGTTGTTAACCCCCACACTTCACGGTATCGCCACGGTATCGGATCAACATCCCCACACCATTTGATTGGCGTAACAGGGTTCGTGGTTGTCGGGTATGCATATTTCCTGCGTCTTTACAGCACTACGGCTCTGAGCCAAGATGCATTTCACCGGAAGCACCCGAGTTATTTCGCAGTTGCTCGACACGATTTACAAGTTACAGACTCGTACCATCCGATGGTGACGCTAAATTGACTGAAGTGAAGCTGAAGAGAACCGCAGTCCATAACCCTGCCTGAAGATAATCATCAAAATCGCTCAGACAAATGCGTCTCTCTTCAAGTTCAGTTCCGACTCCTTAGCCTCCCAGCTCCTTCCGATATAGGCAGGCGCCCTTCACGGCAAATGGACCGCTTCGGTGCCGCCTCTAATTCGCTCTCATAGCTGAAGCTCACCGCCTCAGGCATCGCGAATGGAGAGCTCCCCACAATCGCTAGGATGTCTTGCAGAAGCGCGTGCTCAGGGCCATCGAGTCTATAATTAGCCGAAAGGTATAAGAAGTCGCGTCTTGTTGTCCAGTGTAGGTAATATACAAGTCGAAGGCCGCCTCGTGGATGAATCATGAATGTTGGAAGTTGGCTCCGTGCTCTAAGGAACCGGGGATGCACCCCATGCCCTGGAGCCGAGCTTCTATTGGCTACCAAGGACACGCCCTAAGATGCCCGTATCTCTCACCAAGGGCCAGAATGCGCACAGAACCTCAGAGAACAGCTTCACGTCCATCAATTACGACACGAAGTCCGACAATCCCTCTGATAACCCCGCTGCTAAACCCCTCTTGAAGACCATATCACTGACCATCTACTCTTTCGAAAGAAACTCCTCAACTCAAAATCGTAATCCTGACAACGAACCCTCCGCTGGAAGTTAATCTGACTGTGCGCTTCCATTGCCCTTATAGCCGAAGCTTATCTCCTTTGCTCCAGCAGTCCCTCAACTACCTAGGTAGCCACCCATCGCAGACGACATATCGCACCTAGTAGAGCAGAGCATTGCGCATTCCAGCCATTCATCCCTCTAGTCAAGAGCGCTTCAATCCGCACCTTTAAAGAAGCCGTAGCCCGATTGTCGAGGCTCCAGCGAGGTGCTACTTGAAGTGCTTTGGACAAACCCTTCGTCACACATGAGTCATCTACTTTGGAAATACTACTGGGAAAACGATGTCGACAGGTTCTGTCGGCTGCTGGCCCCGGCTGGCTATTCCCATAGTCCATATCCATCGAAGAGCCCAGGAACCGGCATAGGAAGTCCAGGCGCATTTGGCAATTCGCCACGATTGACTACGAAGTTGCGCAAGATATCTGGGCAGCAGGCTACGGCCGGCTATTCTAAATCCGAGATCAATAGTCGCGACCACGCCGGACTGACAATCCTGTTGCGCGCTGTCTCGTCGACATCATCGAATGCAATATCCTTTGTCGAGGCCCTTCTTGACCATCCGGCGATCGATCTGTATGCGCAAGACGCCGAAAGTGGCTGGAATGCCCTACATCGAGCGCTTTACAATGGAAATATCTCGATCGCACGACTACTCCTCGAAAAGGAACGCAAGTACTTGGTGGAATCGCTAGGCGCAAACACTACCACGAAGGTTGATCAGCTGATCAAGACAAAGGATAACGAGGGAAACAGTCCCTTTGACGTCTACAATGCCTCCATTGCGCTACGCTCGTTGAGGATGGCGGAAGACAGTACAGATTCCGAGGATGGTTCGGATAGTGAGGATGGCATCGGCAGTGCTGAACATGGAGGTCATTCAGCAAAGTCACATGGACTTGGAGAAGAGGTCTTCACGTTCGGAAGCAACAAGAATTTCTCGCTTGGATTAGGCGACGAGGATGATCGCCAATACCCTGAGCGTGTCTACCTCAAGCGTCCTGATCATCTTATTCAGTACTTTCATGATAAGTTCCTCCGCGAACAGAAGAGAGAACGGAACTTGGAAGATTCGTTCACTCCAGATTTGTCAGAGGTTCCTACACTGATACAAAATCGGCCACTTACTGTACAAGACGTCGTAATGGCCAAGCTGCACACTGCCATTTTAACAACAGATCCGATCTCGAATCTGTACGTCTGCGGCATCGGGCGTGGAGGGCGTCTAGGCCTTGGTGACGAGAACACTCGGTTCAACTTCATGTCTATCCAAGGCGGATTGATCGACAAGAAGGTAATCCAGGTTGCATTAGGTCTAAACCACTCTATGGCAATCACTGGTGCTGGTGAGCTTTGGACCTGGGGTTCAAACAGTTTCTCCCAACTTGGGTATGCTTTACCACCTCCACTGAAGGCAGATGAGGAACCTATGAGTACAACGCCACGCCAAGTCTTTGGTCCTCTGAAAAAGGAGATCATCCTGGGAATAGCTGCTTCGGGGATTCATTCCGTTGCTCACACGGGTTCTGCTATGTACTGCTGGGGAAAGAATGCCGGTCAGCTCGCTCTAATGGATGCGGACTCCAGATCTTTGGAAGTGCAGTCCATTCCAAGGAGGGTCGCCGCATCGCTTCTCTCTACCCATTCGTCCATTGTCATGGTGTCAGCCATTGATAGGGCAACAACTTGCTTGTTCGAAGACCACACTGTCTGTGTCTTCACCAATTACGGCTACAACATGATCAAGTTTCCATTCTACGATGGCTTGACCAACTCTCCGCTACAGCGTTCAAGCAAAGTCTCAATGTCTTCTCGATATGACCCGGGTCGCCGGGAGATACATAGTATCACATCTGGTGGAGAGACAATTGCAGCTTTGACCGGAAGTGGTGATCTTTTCACGATGGCACTTAACCACAAAGCAGAGGGAAACTTACCAGCAACGTCAACCACGAATCCGGCCAAAATCAAGGATGCTGTCACTTCGCCACAGCTCATATGGAGCTCTAGAAAAGACGGTGCAGCCTCCGTGGCGGTTGGAGAGCATGGCTCCGTGATGATTTCCACGCAGTCAGGAGCCGTCTGGCGGCGGGTGAAACGCATCAATGCAAAGGATACGAAGTCCTTCGAGAGTGTCGAGAAGAAACGCAAGGACTTCAAGTTCCAGCGTGTGCCGTACATCACCGGTGTTGTAGGTGTTCGAAGCTCACCCTTCGGCGCGTACGCTGCAATCCGTAAAGATTGCGACGTTACTCGCGAGCAACTGGAGGTTGATGAACAGAGTCTGTGGCACGATCTGGCTCCCCTTTGTGCTCTCCGCGGCTTCAAAGCTACGAATCCGGGACTGCGTGAGAACAAAGACACATGGAAGTTTCAGAACCCCGAGGTCTTAAAGGGCCGAGTTGACACGTTCGGATTCGAAGTGCTTACCTGCACAGACCTCGAAGAAGATCTTGCAATTCATTTGCGAAACTGGAATTTCAGAAATCAGAATACGGGCTTGGCAGTCTGCACTAGTTCCGCGCCAGAGCTTCGGATACCGGTTCATTCGTGGGTACTATCGGCAAGGAGTCCTTTGCTGTGCGCCGGGCTTCAACGCTTTCGAGAGACTGGCAACTTCGAGATTCCCGAACTGCTAATGGTCAGGGAGGAGAACAATGGCGTTATTGTTGAGCTCCAAGGTATTGACGTGATCACACTACTAAACTTCGTGGTCTATTCGTACGTTGACAGGTTGGTTCCTGCTTGGAACTTCACTCGCCAGTCGCCACCTCTTGCGTACCGCTATCGCCAAATCCGTACCGAGCTCATGAAGGTCGCCACTAAACTTGGTATGCCCAAGTTGGAGCATTCAGCGAGAATTCAGAGCACCCCATCTCGATCAATGGATGGGGACTATAGAAGAGCTATTGAAGACCCCGCGTTCTTTGAAGATGGAGACACACTACTAGAACTGGATGGCGATGAGATCCCAGTTCATAGCACTATTCTTTGTCAGAGGTGTCCCTGGTTCCAGGGTCTGTTCAATGGTCGCTCTGGTGGGATATGGCTGGCTACTCGCAGAGCGGGTCAAGATGAGTCGGCCAGGATTCCAATCGATTTGAAGCACTTTGACCCAGAAGCTTTTCACTACGTTTTGCAACATCTATATGCAGATGTTGGGGAAGAACTGTTCGACGCCGTATCTGCTGAAAGTATTGACGACTTCTCAGAACTTGTCATGGAGGTCATGAGCATAGCCAATGAGCTGATGCTGGACCGCCTCTCGCAAATTTGCCAGAAAGTTTTAGGTCGCTTTGGTAAGTTGAAAATGATCAGGCTCGGCTTTTCAGATACTGATTGGTGAAAGTGACCACTCGCAATGTCTCGACTTTACTCAACCTCATAAGTCCCTGTTCTATCACCGAGTTCAAGGATAAAGGGCTTGAATATATCTGTCTCCAGATTGAATCAATGCTCGAGAACCAGTAAGTAATTTTGTCTTTGACAAGAACAGTCCATATTCGCCACCAAACACTACCTCATCGCATGGGACATGCGTTTTACTGACTATGCCAGCCTGCTTAACGATTTGGACAAAGAACTCATGCTCGAGCTTGATCAAGTAGTCCGAGATAATCAACTTGCGAGATGTCCATTCGCAAAGAGTGGAAGAGCCAATCTGCTTCTCCACGAGCGACATCCAGAATTGGCTGAAGACATAGACGAAGAGAGGCAAAGACGAGTCAAGGCTATGGCTTTCAAGCTTAACCAAAAGGAAGATGACAGGAGGCACTCATCGTCATTCAAGACTCGGGTTGGAAGCTTAGATGACTTATCAGCTGTTTCGCCAACGCTTGATAGACACAGGCGAAGGTCGAAAACAGCCCGAAATGAACCATTTAGCCCACGTATTCGACCGAAGGATTCTCAAGCTGATCTCATTTTCGATATGGACGAAGAGGAACCATCATGCATCCCGAGTCCCGGGTCACCGTCCCCGCAACCCATGAATTCCGGGCTGAGAAGCGAGCTTGACCAGCTGCCCATGCTATCAGAGACAAGGAGAAGGGGAAAAGGCAAGGCCATACAAAGCACAGGCGCTGCCATCGCAAGCTCGCCTGCGAGTGGAGTTATGCCAGGTAACACTCCATCCAAGTCGCCGACTGAGTCCGCAAGACGGATATCTCAGGGTGGGAGCCCATGGGCCTCCACGGCTCTTCCGACAACTCGTCTCGACCTTCGAGATATCTTGAGCGAGTCAAAGCCGTCACAATCAGCTTTATCTGCGGGTCTTGCCGCAGAGAAGAAGGAGGCCGCCAAAGTTGCATACCAGAAGATGTCACAAAAGGAACGAAAGAAATTCCAGCAGCAGCAAGCTGAAGAAACTAACAGGCGAGGGGCTGAAGCAGCACAACAGTCCCAGACTCCCTGGACACAGGTTGTGGACCAGAAGAGCTCGCCATGGCAAAGTACACCAGCTGCCTCCTCAAAGACATCTACCCAGGATACACTTGCATCAACCCCCAAGGCTTCCCTAGCCCCACCTAACACTAGCCCCCTGGTTGGTGCAGACACGTCAGGTATGGCCAGTTCTCGCAGGGCCGCCTCTCCGGATACTCGTTTCACGGGGCAAAACCGTTCGGGATTCGGTACACCTCGGGGTGCTGCCAGTCGAGCAAACAGCGCAGTCGATCCTGGCAAAGTAGCCTTGTCCCAAACTCCACCTACTCAGCCAACGCGACCCGACAACAAACCTTTAGTCCCACATTCGAAGTCCTACATTCAGAAACAACCCAGACAGACCGAGTCCGCCATTGGTCTGGGTCTCGCAGACATCATCGGTCAACAGAGGCGTGAACAGGAAAGTGTCAAGGAAGCTGTTGCAAAACGGAGTCTTCAAGAAATCCAACAAGAACAGGAGTTTCAGGAGTGGTGGGACCAGGAGAGCCAGCGCACCCAAGAGGAAGAAGGACGCAAAGCTGCCCGCGAGAGGAGCAAAGACGAGAAAAAGCAAGGAGGCGGCCGAAGAGGCAAGAGTCACAAGCCTAAAGGCGGTCCGAGTCGAGATCGTAACGGTGCGGCCGCCTCACCCGCTGAGGCCGCGAGTACAAGTGGAAGCTCCAGAGGCAGGGGAAGAGGGCACAGAGGAAAGGCGTGAGGGACACACATGCAGGGAGAACCATCAGCATATAAAGACGCCTCCCGAGAGCCGCGCATGTATATCGAGAGTTGCGTTTGTGTACATCATACTCTGCTCGTGTGCGGAATCTCTTGGTACTTCGAGCAAGATCTGTATATACTGTGCCTTTCATGCATATAGATTTGAGAGCCAGCAACCCAAAAGGCTCATCATGGAAAAGACTCGCAGTACTCCATCCAATTCGGTGACTCTGGACCATAGATGTGAGCTTGTCTGTCGTCGCTGCCTGCCGAATGCGACGCAGCTGATTCAAACTAGTTACCTACCAAGTACGCATCCCCCGCCAATCGCATCTCGCCACGCAGCCACCTGCGTAAATGGACAGAAGACCTGAGATAAGCTTAGAGACGGTCGACCACCTGGGTTCAACACACCGTTCCGCACGGGGTATAGAACCATCCAGCGCAAACGAAGTTCTAGCGGCTGAGGGATACCATTACTCGTTTTTTATCGTCTAGCAGCTTCCGCTACTACGAGACAGGGACCACTGGCTGTCTTCTCCTCCCTTCATAACGCACGCTTTTACTCTACTGCTGGCAGCACACTGGACAGGAATGCCCTATACAATTGAAACTGCCCTTTATTCAGACGCAGAAGCAATAGCGTCCGCCTTCACGGCAGATGAACTACCATACTTCCGCCGCCTGCAGAACGGCACCGTAGACCCCGGTGACCGCAAGGCAGGCGCGGTCGAGATGTGGACGAAGATGATCGCAAATCCAGCCTACGTCTGCCTGGTCGCGCGTGAGGCAGAAAGCGGGCTGGTGGTGAGCTATGCGCAGTGGGTGAAGCCCAAGGACGAGGACGAGAAGACGGTGGCGAGAAGCCAGGAGGTAGGGACTCTGAAAACTCATTGTCGCGGTCCTAGCAGATCAAAAAAACTTATGTTTCCCCACCAGGAGAAAGCCAAGATCCGCGAGCAGAGAAGCGCATCGTCCAAGCCCGGTATGAACACGCCTTTGCTCCTTGAGTTTTACGAGAAGATAGACGACCTGGAGCAAGATGGCTTCAGGGGCCGGAGACGCTGGTACCTCAATAGCCTTGGGACGCTGGCGGCGCACCGGGGGAAAGGCCTGGCTTCACGGCTTGTGAGGTATCCGTTCGCGGATGCTGATAGAGACGGTGTTGCAGTGGCTTTGTTCACGGATGGACAGGGGAAGGCGAAGGGTCTGTATGAGAAACTGGGATTCATAGAGACGAGTAGGTTTGAGATTGAGTTGGAAAGCTTTGGGGGCGAGGGAAAGCATGTTGAGGTTGCTATGGTCAGAGAGCCGACAGGAGGGGAATGAGAGGAGATGCGGAAACTCGACGAGACACACTTTGGTGATGACCTGACCGCGCCAGGTCACATTGAAGGTCAACACGGGGTGAAAACTTCATATTGGCTGATAGACGGCCTGGGTAATGGATCAGATGACACTCTTCTTTACCCCTTTTTGGGTGGTCGCCGCCAAGTCTCGGTTGACTTGATCAACACGACTGCCGCTGGTTGTCTCAATCTAGTACAACGTAGCTTGAAAGATATGACTATTCGATGTAGCGTCGTGCTTCATGTCGACTGACGATGTTGATTCCATCCATGCACATAGCCTATACACTAGATTCATCTCAGGAAAGTCAACTGTTTGACCAAGATATGAGGGCTCATTCCTGGCAGTATCACCGCTCATCATCCCACAGTACATGACCCCCATTTACCAACCTCTGCCACACCCGTTCGGGATCATACCTCCTACTGACGTCAACCAACCGTTTCCGGTTCTCCTCCCCGTACCCAGCAAAGACGCCCTGCTCCTTGCTCGCATAATTCATGTAGACGTACCTATCTTCCCACCCCCCGTCCCTCGCCTGGTCCGCCATTTGGAGCATCATTCGTCTGTTCATCCCCATGACTTCCTGATCATCAGCCGCCTCATCCCACGACGTCACGGTCGTGACTTGTAACCTAGGCTCGTCACCGTCGAGTCCTAGGGGGTTACCGCCACGCTTCCGCATGTGGAGTAGGGCCGGAGCGGTGATGACTTGCAGCATCAGGGCCGGGAAGAGGCCCTTCGCGCCATCCAAAGCACCTTTCTCCAGCTCGTCCCTGAATACATCGAGCGCTGTTCCCGCTGCGTCCCTGTTCATCTTGAAGGTTGCAGTCCAGTATGTATTCCGCTTGCCTGCCGGCTGTCCGGTCGAGAGCAGGGCGGTCAGATTGCTGAGCGTACGGTTATAGAAGTTATAGGGAGCCGGATTCTGACCCGTTTCCCGTCTCGCGTCCCCTTGCTTCTTTGGGGGGTTGAGCGCATCCATCCAACCCCCGAACACCCCCGGCACTACTCCCTCTCCCACGGGTTCAGTATACGTCAACGCCACGCTCGCCGCCTATCTCCCATCAGGGACCCGCACAAAAGCCAGGATCTGGTTCGCCCTCCCATCCGTCTGCGCGCCCTCCGTGCCCATCGCATAAAATGGATCGAGCAAGGTCCGAAACCTGTCCGCCGCAAGAATACTCTGCGAACCACCCCACATACTCCCGCCCTCCAACTCATAAGTATCCATCCAAAACCGCGTCACAACCCCGAAGTTCCCACCTCCGCCCCTGAGCGCCCAGTACAAACCCTCGTGTTCACCCTCCGAATCCGCAATGACCACCTTCCCACTCGCCAACACCACCTCGTACGCCGCGATGTTGTCGCACGCCCATCCGTGCAGGTTGCTGAAGAAACTCATCCCGCCGCCCAGGACCAGGCCGCCGACGCCGACGTCTGCATCGCGGCCCCCGACGACCGTCAGGCCGTGCGTTTCGAGGGCCGCGTACACGTCGCGCCAGCGGCTGCCCGCGCCGACGACCACAGTGCGGCGGTCGTCGGAGACGGAGATCTCGTTGAGGTACTGCAGGGACACGGTGATACCGCTTTGGGCGGAACTCGCGCCCGCGAAGGAGGCATGGCCCCCGGCCTTGACAGCGAACGGGGTGCCGTGACGGCGGGAGAGCAGTATCTGGACGGAGAGCGCGCGCGGGCTGGCGGGAATGAATATGCAGGCGGGCTTGAGCTCGGCCTGTTGTTGAGACCAGTACGAGCTGGTGAATGCATCGTAGGCCTCCTCGTCGGACTTGTCTATGACGGAGGTTGCGAGGGGGCTGCCGGCGGTGGATGGGAAGATGTGTTTGAGCGTGGCGCATACTCTGTCATAGCCAGGTCCTGGGCTTTGCATTTCGTCCTGGTTGAAATGAGGGAATGATGCAAGATCGACGCCAAGATCTTGCAGTGCGCGCTCGACCTCGAGTCGTTCGGTATCCTGCTTGATGGTTTGTCCATTTAATGGGACTTGGTCTGCAGAGGCGCTCGTGACTAGATTCATAATCAAAGCCCCTATGAACGCCGAGACCAGTAGCGACGGGCCATGCCGCCAAATCCAATTGCCCATTGTCGAGGGCTCACTTGTGGGAGGCCGTCGCAATAAGTCTGGGGGGTTGCGTTGTCATCCGATGTCGCGTCGGCTATTGGCGATGTTAGTTCTCGATGGCGATAGGAGCCGTTGATGATGGTGTTCGTGGTCAACGTAACCTGCATCTAGATAAGAGCTGCATTCCTCCAACCAACCAACCAATCAATGATGACTGCCGGCGTCTTTACGAATGAAAAGGCGGCGGTAGAGAAATCCCACTTCTGGGCCCAATCTACGGATGGTATACGGAATCGGATATGGTGGGGTACATTGGGGGCGAAGAGCCAAGTGCATGATGTCCAGAACTACACAGTAGATGGGTACAAGATATTGTTAGCCAGATTAAATTCTCAGTAAACCAACCCAATCTTTCATCGTGGGGTTGACTGTGTCCCTGGGGGAAATTGTCAGTATTGAACTCCAGGTTGGAACGCTTACGGCCCTCGGCTCATTAGAGTCGAACGTAGGCCTCGTTACCGTCTTGATACGCTAATTGCCTCTCAAATTTCTATAAACATTACGATTTCAGGAGCTAGCCTACACACTGGCGAATCGACTAAAATTCAACATGTCATGATGCTACAGTACAAACTGTGTTTGTTCCCATCGATGGTCTAATTCTGCGACTTATTACACAACCCACTGCAACGTCAATTAGTGCCTTCGGTACTATTATTGTTCATACATTATATATAGCTGGGATATATACACGACTAAACAAAGCATGTAGTCAGCTCTTTCGCGCATAAGACTCCAGAGCTTCCCTTTAGAAGATGATAGAAAGTCTAATAATTAATCTATCTCTGCCCTCTATAGCATGTCAACAATAGTATTCTGATCGTCAATGCGCCGACTAACTGCTCTACTACAATCGATAGTATCTCCTTCATTCGCTCATCAGTCGCTGTATATATATTTCATAATGGTAAGGAGCACGGCAGAAGCGGAAATACTCGGTTCGCGAGAGGGACAGCTTGCCTGACACACGCGGGTCTCCTCGGGAAAGCAGAGCCCAGGCATCTGTTGTAAAATTGTTGGAGAAGCGGTGAAGCATGTCATGCTTGCGCCCCATTTCGAGTATACGTGAAAGGGCGAACGTCTGTAGCCGGTTCGCAAGCTGCGTCGGTTCATTCGTTGTAGAGGGCGTAAAGCAATTCCTTGGTGGAAGCCGCTGGGGGGGAAGTCGACAGGCGTGATGCCTCCGCTACGGCCACCGAATATAGAGAGAGAGAGAGGATCGGTGACTTGTCGAAGTAAATTGTCATATGCAATGCCCGGACATTCCTTGAAAGATGGGTAGACATGCTTGCAAGAGAGAAGGGACGGCACAGGGCTCCGGATATTGCCAAGGTTCCGAAGAATTGTTGCGACAACCTCACAAGGAAGACTCGTAAGCATAGGCATGGCTAGTCCAAAATGCCGCGCCGTGAGAAGATTTTTTTTCGGTTTATCACGAACCGGTTAAATACTAAGTCCGAGGGGACAGAATACATGGTTATTTGTGACCTTGAAGTGAGAAAATGGTGGGTACCGACTGAAAGTACAGCGAGAAACATCTGAAGCCAAGACCACGATTATGGGGCAATTGAAGGTTTGCTATCTAACGATCTACAGTGAATTGTTAACTACTTGACGTCCTGGTCATGCTTTCTCGACCTCCATACCTGCAGTCTCTCGTCTCGGTGCTGACTCGCTTACACCGAAGAGCGACCAGAATGTCGTAGATACTGTTTCCCGGCACCCCCATATTCCCCTGTGCACTTGACAGCGGACAACGACGGAGTAAATCGCTTGCTCTGCCTAACTATACTATACACTATCCCTATCCCTCCTTTCCTCCGTATCAATGTCCAGCCATGACGGTGTGGTAATGCGACCAGGCAAGATCGCGGCTGTGCTTGAGCAGCACGTCCTCGGTAAGAGGCAACTTCAAGATGCGTTGGTGGTCCATCTGTTTCTGGTTGTTAGCTTCCAATGTCCTGAATATCGTGTCAATCAATCCTGCCATAGCTCACCTGGTTTGCCCTTGCCATATCTGCCACCACATCCGCAACAATGGCCGCCATGTCCGTCAATGCAGCATATTCGGTGATGCCAGCTTCGGGTGCGTTCCCATGCATGGCTGGTAATCCCTCTAGCAACCCACTGACCAAGGCCGGTGGTGGCTGCTCGTGCCGACGCTGGAAGCCCACGAGTTGGAGGAACGCCTTGTACACCTCACCCCCAAGATTCCAGTCCGGGACTTGTGACTGACGGCCATCGAACTGCCTTAGTAGATCGGCGAGCACGTCGTAGTCCCGCTCAATGACAGTGAGAGGAGCGACCTCCTTAACGAAGGTTCGGTGGGCTTCGGCATATGATTCTGCTCGAAGCAAACAGTGGACCTCGCCTGCCGCATCCTTCTTGACGCTGCGCATATATAGAGCCCGGGCGTGCCACGTCCACCGAGAAGGGATCTTGAGTTTGTCTGTGAGCTTCTTGAAGCTATCCGATTGCTCATCGCCGATGAGCCCTGCATGTCGGCAAAGGTGTTCTTGGATGGCCTTGGTCCGAGCATCAGGATCCGTAAGGTGGAGAAGAACAAAAGCTGCTTCCAGCCAGCTACCCTCGTTCGTGAGCTGTGCGGCGAAAGAAATGGTCGCAGCATCTGCTTTCTCCTCGGCCTGATTTCCGAAAGAAACCTTGCCAGTAGCAGTTAGAGCTTGACCGAGTTGCCAGCTGAGGCGGTAGTCGAGTGGGGAAAGCTGCGAATTCTCAGGTCTCAGGACCGACTCGAGATCAGCACGTTTATTGGAGTACAGCTGCAACAAGCCCCAAAGAAGATCTTCCCGTTCATCTTCCTTGGGGTCGTTCCAGATGCTACCAATGCCGCTCTCGATGAACCAAGCAAGTGGACGCTGCTCTTTGTCTTGCTCGAAGTCATCTTTGTACTTCTCCACAGCATCTGCGATGATATCCTCAACTGTAGTTCCATACCAAAGCCGAAGACCAAAAGCTTGCTTCCAGTTAAGACCAAACTTGCGTGAAATGACGAAGGACTCTAGCCGGTTTTCGGAAGGACCACCCTTTGTGCCTTCACAAACGCAGACGTTGCCACTCAACATCTCGTATAATGCTCTAATAGGTTCCGAGAACTCGGAAAGAACATTGGCATCTTGCCATTCCCTGACCTGTTCGCGCATATCCTTCTTCACATCGTCACCCGTACCAATCAGGGAAATGAGAGTCGCTAGTCGATAATTCTTGCCATCCAGCAGATGTTTGCAAGCCTCGGCAACACGGTGGCCGGCCAAGGCGGCAAGAGCTTTCTCTTCACTTGAACCAGCCATCGTGGTCCCCTTATTGGACTCGTCTTGAACCATGCGCTCCCAGAAAGCGGACAAACTTTCTCGTCGTAGCTTCTCCACAGCGTCCGGGTCGTTCTGGAGTTCAATGGGGACCTTGATACTATCAAAAAGAGCACTTGCGAGCTCCCAGACGAGCTTCTCATGCTCACTAGCGGGATTCTTGTTGCCGGTGTCCGTAGCGAAATCCTTGAGACTGACCCTGGGACCTTGCACGGTAGGCACCCCACTATCAAGATAAATCTGAGTCAACTCGGCATGAGTACGAAGAGCTTTGG
This sequence comes from Xylariales sp. AK1849, assembly GCA_022432505.1. Lineage (NCBI taxonomy): Eukaryota > Fungi > Ascomycota > Sordariomycetes > Xylariales > Xylariales sp. AK1849. The sequence continues at coordinate 164,106 of JAJKKH010000002.1, forward strand.
CAGACATCTATCCCAACAGTCAGCTATCAGCTCCAATTTCCACTCGCAAATTTCTCCTGGATTTTCTGGTTTCTCACCTCATTTGTGAACTTGGCAATCCGGATATCTTGAGACTCGGAGACAATGCCGCCCTTCATGACCATCATGAGGCCATTCTTTTCGGTGATACGACCCGACCTAGCAAACGGAGTCTCCATAGGTGTTGCCGCAAACACAAGTGTCCCGCTGGGACCCCAGGTAGGTCGAATAGTGTCGTGCCAAGTCCGATCTTTGGCGTCTAGATCATTTTCATCGAGGGTCTTAGTCATTCTTTTATACGGCCACTAAAACACCAAAAAACTTTAGCAAATGTAATTAATTCACTAAACAACCCGGACGTGCTCCTAGGACGCCATCCAACTGAGCATGAGTAAAGAATAGGGTATGAATCTAAACACCGACCTTGACATTTGTTGGTCGTACGAAAGTCTTCAGGTCCTCCGTTGGAGCCTTCGCCTGGTCGAAAATAGACTTCATTAAATCGATACTTGTTGCGAAACCCCGACTATCCGAAACGACTCTCTTCTTTGCAGTTGACTGGTGCTGCACGTTATCCTTCATGCGATAGGTCTCGGCCTCGTGAAGACTCTTGAGCAAGGCTCGGTCCCTCTTCTGGGGACTGATGGTTTTCTGAAGCATATCCATCCAGTCATCACCGGCAGTGACTGTGACTTTGGCGGGCGTATCCGAGCCCTTGATAGCACGCATTCTGGCTCTCATTATGCCAGCTGGTGTTTCCGTGACAAACTGCAATTGATTGGCACCGAACGAATCGTCATCCTGCTCCGCGGCGAGATGGTGTCCGAGGGAAGCACTCGTATCTTGTTCCTCGGACATCCCATATTCGTCGTCCAGATCATCTTGCCCAACCGGGACAAGTGCCTTGGAGGTAGAACCCGCGGAGCGTTTAGCTAAAAAAGACGGCCGTGAGTCATTGACCTCTGCCATCTCCTCTACGCTCTCTTCATCGTCGTATGCCTCAGTGGCCTCGAAGGCACCGGGGAGCGACCGTTGGTTGCGTCGGAAATCGAATGTGTCGTCGTCCTGGTCAAGGTCAGGATATGTTGGAGGTGATGGGGACGCGGACTCATGCCTTGGGGCTCCAGATGCAGAGGGCTCCATGGACCTCTCTGCTTCCGTATCCTCTTCATCAGAGTCGTAGTCGAGCCCGTAGGTAGTGAAGTGGTCAACCGTGAATGTCCATTCACCAGTCTCCTTATTGTAGTTCTCGAAGTGGGTGTTATCTATACGCTTGAGACGCTCAATGTGCTTGGTCATGGAAAGAACTGCCTTGCCACGAGCCTTGGCACGCGGCCATGAATTCTCCAGATTGATGGTTGAAGGCACGTTGAGACCCTTGCCGACTGACGGCTTTCTTGCTGCGTTGGGATACACCGTGCAAGATCGAACTTCGAGCACAACGATGTTGTCGAAGAGGTTGTTCAAGTCGATGCTTGTCAGATCTACAGGCACCTTGAACCTGACCCATCCACAGTTTTCGCGGCCAACCGTGAAGTCGGACACCTTTTGGCGTTGAACCCGGTTCATGTTCTGGATTTCTTCCTTGGTAGGCGTCATCCAGTAATGTCCGAGTTCTCTCTCATTGCCTGCAGGCAGAGTAGGTGCGGCCGGGGCCGGAGCTTCTTCCTCGTGGACGATAGCAAGCTCGTTGCCTTTCACTTGCTCCATCTCCGGCGCAGACGAGGTTCCGGCCTTTGAGCCGTTGACTCCATTAGTGCGGGCGGGCCGGGTGTGGCCAAGATCTTCTGCGCTAGGGGTAGTATTGGCAGAGCCATTCTGAGCATCACCATTCTCCAGTGCTTCAGCGTTGCCTGTGTCGAAGCTCACGCGCTTACTGAGCTTGCGAGAGCCGTTAGGAGTATCTTGTGAGGATTTGTCCTTGGTGGGCGTGGAGAAAAGATCGCTTCGCAGCTCTCTGTTGATGACAAGTTTCTTGACGTTGCTGCCGCCCATATACCTTGATCCCGAGCTTGCAGAGAAGGCTCCGGGAGCTAAAAGGCTGTCCTCGACATTGAAGCTGCGGCGAAGGTTACTGGTAGAGATGCTTTTACCGAGGCTTCGAGTTAAGCTCCCATTCCCTAGGAGACTATGTGACATCGTGCCAGGAGTACTGGCTACGCTGGACGGAGTGCTAGGTGTGCCATACGTACTGTACGAGAAGCCAAAGCCTCGCTTTTGCGGAGTGACGAACCGAGACGCAGAAGCTGGGTTCAGCTTGTACATAGGCAGGATCGATGGCCGTCTGGCCTGCTTCTTGCCTGAAAGGGGCGTAGCAAGGGGGCCTGGGTCGTTAGGTTGGGCGCTGAGGTTTCCAAATAGGGATCCTGTGCCATAGGCCGAGGGATCATTGACACTTGCAGTCAAGGCTTGTGGCGTAGACTGATTGTTCATGGAACCACCGAAAAGAGAGTTGCCCATCATATTCTGTTGCGGTTGCTGGTTGTTGAGAGCTCCGAACATCGAAGAACCTTGTGGTTGATTGTTTTGACCACCAAAAATCCCACCGCCCGTTGTCTGAGTGCTTCCACCAAATATACCTCCTGGCTTCTGCTGTGCTGAGTTGTTTAAACCAGAGAACAGCCCGGTATTGGTCTGCGCCGGTTGTGACCCTGCCTGGCTGTTGCCGAGATTGCCAAACAGGCCACTCCCTGTGCTCGTGCTCTGGGTTTGGCCGCCGGTTCCAAATATACCTGCGGTATTGGTGGCGGCTGGCTTGTTCCCACCAAAGATGCCACCCGAGTTCTGGGTGTTATTGGAGCCAAACGCGTTGTTTTGAGTATTGCCTGTCGAACCAAAGATACCTCCACCGGCAGTGTTGGTGTTCGCGCCTCCAAACATGCCGCCAGCGGGCTTCTGTTGATTCTGATTTGCGAACAAGCCGTTACCCTGCTGACCACCCTGAGCTCCAAAACTACCACCGGTAGCGCCGAAGCCACCGGTGTTCTGTGCCGTGTTAGCACCGGCTGCGCCGAAGAGTCCGCCTGTGTTCTGAGTGCTGGCATTGTTCTGTTGGTTGCCGAAAAGTCCACCTCCGGTTGTATTTGATCCGAAGCCGCCAGTGGTATTTGTGTTGTTGGTGGCGCCAAAGCCACCCGAGGTCGCGGTATTGTTGTTTCCAAAGCTGAACCCTGACTTGTTCTGCATGTTGTTGTTGCTGTTATTGTTGTTCGCACCAAACAAGCCGCTAGAGGTGGTGTTCGTATTTGTACCAAAGCCACCGGTGGTGTTGGTATTGGTGGCCCCAAAAGAGTTACCTCCAGATGCACCGAAAATACCGCTGGTCTGAGCTGGAGCAGTTGTGGAGTTGCCGAACAGCCCTCCAGAAGTCGCTGGCTTGCTCCCGAACAATCCAGGGTTGCCGGAACCGAAAGCATTCCCCGTGCTAGCGTTGTTCGCCCCGAACCCACCAGCTGTGTTGTTCGTGTTTCCTGACCCGAAAAGTCCAGTATTGGCAGTTGTATTGCTGGTGCCGAAGGTGTTGATATTCGTGTTGTTGGTGCCGAACGCTCCTCCTCCAAAGCTACCTCCAAAGCCTGTACCTGCGCCCGTGCCCGTTCCAAACCGACGTCCTTGCGCATAATCGGCTAGTCGCAACTCTTCAGCGGACCATTTCTTGTAGGGATCTTGGAATAGGATGTTCTGGAATGAGTTCTGCGCATTACTAGTTGCCGACTCCTTTTCCTGGGTAGGCGTGAATGCCGTGCCTGCTGTTCCAGGAGGATCACCAATGGGACCACCTAAGGCCGTGCTAGCGGGATTGTTTCCAAATGCACCGCCGGTGCCGAATGTGCTGGTGTTCGTGTTGCTAGCACCACCGAAATGGCCTCCAGCAGTACCGGATGTGCCAGCACCGAAGCCAGGTTTACTGGCGGGGCTTTGACCGAACATGCCACCTCCGGAGCTGGCGCCTCCAAACGGGGTCGATGAGGATTGGGCGGTGTTGCTACCGAAGCCACCGAAGCCACCTCCTGTCGTCGCGGTAGAAGAAGCGCCAAATAGGCCACCGCCGGCAGTAGAGGTACCACCGAAAGCGGGTTTCGGCGCGCCGAACCCGCCTGTAGTATTGCCCGCTCCAAAGCCACCTGCAAATCGGGATGTTAGCGTAAATGTATGGAAGGCACACGCCGAAGAATAATGAGGGCGATGTGGTGCGGCGGGAACGAGATATCGTGCATACCTGTCGTGTTGGCGCCAAAGCCCCCCGTCGTATTACCGCCGCCGCCGCCGCCGCCAAAGAGGCCACCACCGGCATTGCCAGTGTTCAGGGCTCCGAAGGTGCTGTTGTTGGTTGCACCGAAGCCACCTGGGTGAAGTGAAAGTCAGAAACGAAAGAAAGGTCATAGTGTGAGGATGGGGAGCACTTGATACGGAGCGCCGATTAAGGAATGGACATACCTGCGGTGTTGTTATTGTTGTTGGTGGTACTGCTACCGAAACCTCCAAAGCTCGGAGTCGAGGCATTGTTATTGTTGGAGCCGAAGCCACCGAAACCACCGGTCCCGAACGACATGGTTGGGGATGGTGTCGTCGCAGTCGGAGAAGGTTTGTGAGAAGAAGTAGCGCGTCAGACGCGTGACGGATGGATGTGACCTCACGCTAGGCTCGAGACATGAGAGGAGGATTCTGAGGGAGCGCAACGATGTGGTGCTAGCCGAGAGCCCAATGGCGGAACTATGGTGTAGAGAAACTGAGGGTCGTTGACGGTTGACTTTTTTCTCTCGACGGAGATGGAGCTTTGAGCCCTTCAAGGATGTGATGTGAGGGATGGATGGATGGATGGATTGAGAGGTGGGTTTTGCCGGTCGTCGCAGTAAATTGACACGGCTGGGCTGGGCAGCAGTCTCAGACAAAAAGACACTTTCCGCCTAATTTATTTCCGGGTCACCCAAGAAAGAAGCTTGGACCAGCACCCTCACCCTACCAGTCCAGTCCAGTCCAGTTCAGTCCAGTACAGATCGATCTCAGGCAATTTCAAGCTTTCACATCTGCATCATCACTGTTTCTTGCATGAAAGAAACGGATTCAATTGTCATTGATGCTGTTGCCTAGTAATTTGCTCGCTGGGTTCTTCTGAACTAGTACTCTTGCGACTCTGAACAGAGTGAAATAGGACTTGATGCGTCTGGGGCCTCAGCGAGCTTAAATACTCACCTCCGAGTCGAAGAAAGCTACTGGTCTACCAATCATCCGCCATTTTGCCACTCTTGATTTACAAGCAAGGCAGACTTGGGGCGCTGTGCTGCTGCCTACCATTACCGCAGCTCTCTACTGTGTACCTAATACAGTGTTTGCGTCTGCGCATACTGTCCGGCGACCACTTCAGCTACCGGCCGGCACGTTGGTCTAACTAGGAACGAGTGCGATTTATCTGCCAAATAGTCAGTTGTGAACCTGGAAACCGCGATTCTTCTCTTTAAATACGCCATTCATACTACGAGTTGTTCTAGCAGGATACACATTCAAATGTAGCTTATGGGAAGTTATTGGTAGATATGCAGGCTCACTATTAGTTGGACCAGAGTGCGTACCAGCTTGACTACTACTTAACTTTTAAAGGTACCTACCTAAGTTAGGTACTATGTAAGTAGTTAAGTTAGCTTGGTTGGACGCGCCAGGGAGTCGCGACTGCCCCTCGACCCTAGTTGACTTTTCGCGGTCGCCCAATCCCTGACACGCGACAAGTGAGCCCAGAAACATTCCCGGCCACCCATTTTGAGCCCATTCAAGACATCGTCGTAGCTCCAGCCGCCTCACATCATAATGACCGACGACATAACCTATTGTTGATTGTTTACCATGCGCTCCGCACTGATTGATGGAAATCTCCTGCAACGCTATTATGGAATTTGCTTCACACGACTTTGATTACGCTTTCCGAACCGCGCATTTCAAGCGAGCGCATCTTTGATACCCAACAAGCCGGCCTCGATCTGAGACTTTTCCACGACCAAGTGAAGCGTAACAGACATCATTGCACCCCATATTTGCTGAAGTATTGTGAGCTTTAAGTGCTGTCCATATTGCACTTGCGACCACCTACTTAATACCCATATTTCTTCGCACCTCGTCGTCGCAATAAGACGTATACGACCTATACCGGCTCTAGGTTTACCAACTTCCAAGGCGCCAAATACACAACTCTTGTAACAATTTTACCCTAGCACTGGACTTCCCCCATCACCACTCTCTCACCTCCAGCGCAGCGACCTGGCTATTGCGCGATCCATGGCAGCATCCTCAATGAACAACTACGCCAGCAGCAGCATGATGAACAACTACAACGACACCCGCCTCGACAACCGCGACCGGCAATCGGGCTCGCGCTCACTCCCACACCGACCAGCCGGCGGCGCTTCAAGCAGCATAACGACGGTGCGGCCCCCAGGGGGTCGCTTCGCACCGCCGGTGCAAAACCCGGGACAGACCGAGCCGTGGGACCAGATATCAGATGAGCACCGCACCGAGATCAACGACTGCTTTCAGCTCTTCGACATGAACAAGGACGACGCGCTGGACTTCTCCGAGTTCCGCTACGCGCTGCAGGCTCTTGGCTTATCCCACCTGCCGCGTCCCGACTTGATATCCTCCTTCAGAGCGCACGCGAGCCCGCGGCCAGACTGGACGCCGCTTCCCACATTGCCCGGCCAACCGCCGCCGCCGCAGAGTCCTGGCGTCGTGGACTTGCGGTTGAGCAGGGAGGCCTTCCAGGGCATCGCAGCGGGATACATAGCCGCGCGGGATCCTCGAGAAGAGCTGCTCAAAACGTTTGGGCTGTTCGACAAGGGTGGGAAGGGCATAATTACTGTGGAAGACCTGCGGGCCGTAGTCAAGGAACTCGGTGAGGATGTTCCTGACAACGAACTGCGGAGTATGATCGAGCAGTTCGACATCGAGGATAAAGGGGGCGTGGGCCGCGAGGAGTTCCTGGGGATTTTCCTAAGTGGGTGATGCTACCCGTGTGAAATTGGTGGGCGCACAGCTTTCTTCTTGCTTGTTCTTGATGACGAGCGGCCTAGCTGACTTCTCTGAAGGGGAGGCGACAGGGCGCTTAAGCCGTCGTAATCCTGCGAACCCGGGTTAGAAGAGCCGCAAGAGGTTAAAGCAGCTGAAATGCTGGGGCTCAACAAAGAGGAGCACCATACCCAGCAACAGACGAAGATGTCGATGAAGAAGTAGACGCCATCGCGAATTGAAGGATAAGGAGGGGACCCAAGCGAAGCAAGCACCTCAGCGCAGCGGCAAGCCGCGAGAGGCTGTCAGGACATACGTCGGCTGTTTGGAAGACAGGTCGGAAGGGACAGGGAGTAATTGTATATACCTTCCCCATGTTATACCCCGCCGTACAGTTCAGGAGTTCTTGTCATAAAGGACGGAGAGATGGCGTACAATGAATTGGAATAGACATTGGCCAGTCTATCTGGCCGTCTGCATCGAACCGACCATATCCATCTACCTAACTGAATAAGTATCTTGGGTGAACATATTCCTGCAGTCTGATCGATTTCGACAATATTCCCCAACGTGCTGACTTGGAACTGGATTTTCGTGCCGCGAGTATGCGCTTCAGCAGCTCGACGTTCGAGATGAGCCCTGTTTGAAGAGCGTACTCCTTTAGACTTGGGTTCTTGTACTTGTGTCTATAGCTTCCTTACAAAACCGACCGCCACACATATACATGCGAAAAGACATCGGGTCTTCCCTCGTCATATAGCCGGGTCGGGATTCCTCTAATGGTACCTTAGAGTGGTATTTGTAGACTACTTGCAAGAAACAGACGACACAATCTGTTGCCGGAACGTAATGCGGAATAAAACCGATGAAGCCAGACAACAGTCGACAGGTGAAACTACACCATTTAGGCATCATCTTGTAGGACTCAAAGTTAGAACGATCACACACATCTTCAACACGCATCCTCCAGGATATTATCACGGGAAATCTAGCACTTCATTCCACTAGTCCTAACGCCGGATCTCCATATGCCTAAAACAAGCGGGCTCGGCCAGCTAGCTCATATGTAGCTGCTGGTCAACCAGTACCCCGAATCAGTTCACCTCCAAGGAGAGGGAGATATCTATCTACATAACGTGTAAGTTAAAATTGGATCAAATCGTGCCCCTGGTTGCTGTTTTGCTGCGGCGGCCTCTGTCCAAAGGGGTTTGCGCTCTGCCCACCACCAAAACCATTCATACCCATATTGGCGGGCCCCGTAGCCGCCGGCATCTGCTGACCTCCGTAGGACGCCTGTGGCATGCCGGTGAATTGCTGCCGAAGGAAGGGGTTGTTCCCTGTCGCATCCGCATTAACGCGGTTGAGACCTGAACCAGCTGAGTTGACGAACGTGCCAGGCGCAGTGTGTTGGGCGGGAATCCGCAGATTGCCCGTGTTGCCGAACGTGTCGAGTCCTTCGCCACTGGAGAGGAGTTGATTCAGTTTCTGCTCGTGCTCACTGAGTTCCTTCTGGGGTAGTTGTGGTTGCTGGAACGTGGGCTGTGGCGGTGGTGTGAAGGTTTGTTGCGGTGCGAATGATTGGAGAGTCTTCTGCTCGGGAAGAGAATGCAAACTACTGAGCGTAGGCATAGTAGGGACCTTTTGGGGCTGTGGTCTGGTGAGACCGGTGGCAAAGGGGTTATTCGACCCCGTGGGCATCGGCTTCATTGCAGATGCACCTTGGTTGCTGCCGAAGGGGTTGTTGCTACCGGATTGCGCCACAGGATCTGGAGAAGCAGTAGGCTGGCTTTGAAATTGTTGCTGTTGCGCATATGGGTTGTTGAAGCCGGTGGGCTGCGACATGAACTGCTGAGGTTGCTGATTCTGCTGTCCGTAGGGATCGTACATGCCAGTCTGCTGCGCACCTAACCCGTTCGGAAAGCCGGTGGGCTGGTTTTGGAAGCCAGTGTACTGGTTGTTCGTGTTGTTGTTGAAGTTGTAACCCGTTGGCTGGGTTGCCACTGGGGTTTGAGTAGTCGGGTTTCCAAACCAGTCAACGTTGTTGCCCTGCTGATAACCCATATTCATGCCGGTGGCCTGCGGTTGGCCTGTTGGGAAGGGATCGTCATCGAATAAGGAGTTAGCGTTACTCTCCTCGAGCTCGCGCCTCCGCCGCTCTTCCTCTTCTTTGCTGAGCTTGATAGCCTTGGCGAGATCATCGTCAGTATCAGTAACGCCAGCGCGTCCTTCTCGTCTCCTTCGATCCTCTTCCTCTTGGTACTTGCTGGCCTCTAGCGCAAGCTTGAATTCGGCATCGTCCTCGTAGCTCTCACGGCGGGGACGTTGGCGCCTCTCCCTGTGAGCTGGTGGTGGAAGACTGCCTTCGGGGGCAAATTCCTCGATGCCAGTCACACGAGACTTCCATGTCTTCCTGTCGCTTCTTTCAGCACGTAGTCGCTCTTCGTCTAGCAGTAGGGAGGTCAGCTCCTTTGCGGCAACTCGAACTGTGATTACTGGTAAGCCTTGGCCCAAACTGCTCGCCTCGGAAGGCACCCACCATTCTGCCCTACATCCCGGCCCTCTTCGTCGACGTATATGAATTCGCGCAAAGTCTTGATGATGTAAACGTTCTTTCGGCCCCATGTGACTACGAGCTCTGAACCTTCATGCAAGCAATAGTCGAGCACCTTCAGAGCCTTCAGCACGTGTCGCCAATTTTTGCCTTTGTCATTCAGACGCTTGTCGAGCATATCAACAATGTCGTAGAACTCGGTCGATCTGTGACGTTTGTCAGAACATCCTTTCCATCGGCATTTGGAGTGTCATCGGCAGCGTCGGAACGCACGAATTGTATGTCAACTGAGCAATCTCGCTCATCTGTGTCCCTGTTGGGCCCCATGGGTCATTGCTTGTCGCTGCGCAGCATGTTAGCATATCATCTCCCGCAGGTGGTTTTCGCAGACAGACCTTCGCGCACTTTGACCTGAACACTGGAATATCCCTTGGTGACATTTTTGACACTTCTCATAACCTTGGACATCTTGGCTGTATTGATCGGAGAATTGCGACGTTAGAGGCAATGGGCGAGGTGTGGCGAGAGGAGATTGTGGTTGTACTGATTCAAATCCAGCGCACGTTCGTTGTATCGGAGCTTCTCGTCATATGACGAGTTATCGGTAGCGCAAATGGCGTCGCAATCCAGACTATCGCAAGGTTTGGTGAGGCGCCTGGAATGTGGTGGGTCGATATGGCCAAAACGAGAGAGCCCTAGATGTGTGGTGTTTCGCCCCGCGACTCGCAATGAGGCAGTGAATTGATTCTTGGGCGACGAGTTCGAATGAATGCTTACAGTACGATGAGGTTGGGGAGAGGGGCTAACCAAGTCAAGCTATCTTCAAATAGGCAACCGGTTGGAGTAAATGCTGAGCTTGCCACCTTTCGGTGTCCGGAGAACACAAGGCCAGGTTCATTCAAAGTCTACAGTACGATCACCTTCAACACGGAACGATTGAGTTGATGTTTCCGGTAGTGTTCCGTGATTGGGGAACATCGAATCTCCCAGAAGGCATGAAATCTTAACGTGTCAATCGCGTTTGAAACTCTTGTTTATCTTTCTATTTGCAGAGCTTCAACAGCTTTGACAGTCGGCTTTCCCAGTGGCCAGCCATTGACAAAGCTTAGTGGGCTAAGCCTTTCTAGGTAGGCTCCAAGTTGGGACGTGACGTAATGCTGGTACGATTTACACGAGCTCCTGTCGGCACTCTCAATTTTAGCGGCGCCTCAAAATTCACGAAGATTACGTAGTAGCCACAGGTCAATAGGTATCATGTGACATGGACTGTCAGTTTGAATTGGCTGTAATTCAGAACGCGAGTTACGCTTCTATAGAAAGGTTGATAAAGAGCATATGCGTCAAGTTCAGATGTAGGTTTTCATGCACGGAATAGGGCAAGGACAGGTATACTCGTGAACAGCTCACGTACGGTCTCCAGAGCCAGACCCTAGATTAAAGGTGACTTGGCCAGTCATTTGGGCCAAGTAGGTAAGTAGGTAGGTATCGTGTCTAATCCCTATGGCGCCGTAGTCTGGAGCTTGGCGTCTGAGCTCCAGCATTGCACCTCCCATCCTGTGGTCCTAAAAGGCATAGCCGATGTCAAGTCACAGTCCGTCCATAACATCAGTACAAACAACCTCTTCAGCACCGTGACAAATACCGTACATCACTCGTCCTCTCCCTCCGCGTCTTCATCCTCCTCATCGCCATCCCCACCCATGACGACATCAGGATCTCTCTCTCCTCCGCTCTCCTCAGCACTGCTCTCAATCTCATCATCCTTAACGACGAGTCGAGTAGAGACGGTCTCGGTCTCTGTGGTCTTGGCGCCCTTTCCCTTACCTTTCGGTTGCTTGACCTGGACCGTGTCCTGTGTCCCGGCATCCTCAGCGCCGCTTCTTGGAACAGACTGTTGCTTGTCGACCCAGCCAGGTGGCAGACCCGGGCCACTATCAGCGTTTCCATAGTCGCTTTTCTTCGTGCCCTTCGGCCAGCGGCCGGGACCGCGGCCTGTGCCACCGGTCTTCTTACGGGCTGAGTTGGACTTTGGCCGGGATGCAGCCTTCCGTGTGCTACCGCCGACCGGACGTCTAGGCTGGGGACGACGAGCTGTGGCTGGTGCACGTATTACTGTCGTCCTACCAATATTGGATGTCATACGTGATGGGCCTGGACGTTTGATGTTGACGGGCGGGAAGACCTCAAACCGGATAGCCGGTACGCTCGCGTACGGGGCTTGCCAGTCGTCTTCTCCAGCATCTGCGGGAACTGCGGGTTCATCAGGTTCTTGGTTGTAAAGCTCGTCTTGAGCTTGGTCATTCTCCTTATCCAACCCATTGGTTTTGATCTCTTCCTGCGGTTCTATAACCGCATTGTCGTTGGGTTCAGTAGACTCAAGGACAGTGGTTTCAACTTCCACCAAAGGCTTCTCAACGCTAGGTTTCAGGGCGACCAGGTCAGCCGCAGCAATCCCGCTCTTCGCCAGGATTTGGACAGCCTTGTTTTCCTCATCCTCTTCACGAGGGGCGATCGCGTTGAGAGCTGGCCCCAGCTCAAAATTCGTAGCATTACTGCGTCCCATGACGTACGGCGTCCAGGTTAAAGCATTCTCGTTAAGCTTGACGTAGTTCTTCGCTTCCCACTTCGCAACGTACTCGCGGCAGAATGGGAGATCAACTCGGAAGGCATACAGCTTCGTATGCGAGTCTCTCACTAAACATCGCAAGCCTTCGAGTGCTGAGATGACATCATCCGCCATCATGCCGGTGTCTTCGGAGATTTGCCGTATGCCCAGGCCCGTCTTCTGCGACTTATCCGCTGGAGTGCGGTCGAGTAGGTATTTGCACATGACTAGTCTCCAGTAGTTGCGATATGAGACCAGACCCATGTCGGACAGTGGCTTCTCTGGAGAGCCCGTCTTCTCTTCCGCTCGGGTAAGAAGATATGAGAAATCAATGAGCAGATTGCCATAGCCCTTCCGCTGGTGGATCGGGAGTGTCAGAATGCAACTAACGTTGTTCTGACTGCTTGCCCTCTTCTCCTTTGAGAAGTATCCGACGAAGTGATATCCCATATCATCATACTCGCACAACACATAGAAGAGGAAGGGTTCGACGTCATAGTACAACGTTTTGGAGCCGAGAAAGAGCTTCGCGAGCAAGCAGAGATTCTGGCAGTAGACCGGGTTCTTTCGGCCGTCCACCTCAAAGAATGAGACAGACCCCTGACGATAGATCTCGTCTCCAGGTGGGTGTTTTGCCGGGCATTTGAGTTTATGCCGCCATGCGACGTAGTCCGAATTCATGTACTTCAAACAGAACTCGCAAATGTAGAGCACGCGGTTCCGGCTGTACTCTTCGGGGTACGGTGCAGCATACCAGGTATCAATCTCCCAGCCGCCGAACTCGATGCACTCAATCTGGCTGGCAGGACCACCGGAAGTTTTCTTAGACTTCTTGACTGGGACTTCCAATTCGGCTTGCATGGCGATCAGTCGTTGGCGCCACTCCTCGTCGGCCTTCTGCTTAGCCTCATCAAATCTTCTTCTGTCATCCTTAGTGGGCAGAGTCTTGGAGGTGTCTGCTTCAGCTTCTGTGAGGATGCCCCCATATGGCTTGCCTTTGAGCTCGTCCGTCTCCTTGTCGTAGAACGAGTAGAACGGCTGGGTATAGCTAGAGGGCATCAATGATGCCATGGGTGGTTCGATGGCAGCACCGCTCGCTCTTCTTGCGGTAGTGGAGTGAGCGGAGCGAGACGTGCCAGCCCGGCCTGAGCGGTTCTTCGGTTTAGGTTTTTGAGAGAGTATTTGCCGAAGTTCTGCAGGGGCAACTCGCATTTTGATGACCAGAGAGCTCCGTGACCTTTTCATCACCGTGCACAGAGCTGCCGGGTTTGACATCTTGAGCTTAAGCGAGCGCGCCGACCGCGGTCGAACAGCCTCATCAACCCCGTTGATAGTCTCTTCGGTAGCCTCGTCCTGGATGGACTCATCAGACGTATTTTTCCGCCGTTTCCGTATGGACAGGACTTCTTCATCGACGTCGGTTTCAGCGGACGAGGTTTTTCTTTTTCGCAGTACCCGCGAGCCATCCATAGGGTCTTCATCAAGCACGAGTTGGTTAAAAACGGAATGCGAATCCGGTTTGTTAACACCGCGGTGGGAAGGAAGTAAGTCGCGCGCAATCTTGGATGCGGTCGATCGCCGAGAAGCGGGTGATAAATCGCCATCCTCAACGTCACCATTTACCTCCATATCCTCCGGTATGGATTCTACTCCTGATTCGGACTCGGCATCATCGCCCGCGCATTCGGGGCATTTCCAGTTGGCACCAGCTTCTGGAGAATCAGTACAACACAACCGCGACAACACAACATTTGGGCAAACACTCACCATTCTTGTCACCCAGAGCCTCCGCATCTCGAGCGCATTGCTGATGTGCTGCCAATCGTCAGTCAGCGTCTTAGATCGGGAATAAAAGTCGTGCGAAACATACCGTGATCACCACAGCTCTTGCAGGCCAGGTAGGCCTCGAATTCCTCGCTCGGGTCGTTTTCTTCATCCTTCTTACAAAACATGCAGAGGCTTGTGTCTGCTGCCTCAGATTCGTCATCTTCGTCCTCTCCGTCATTCTCAGCCTCTGCCTCCCAGTCGACACCAGATTCACTATCACTGGCACCTGAGGCGGAGCTCGCAGCATCATCACTCCCACTCTCGTCCTCATCGGTCTCTCCAGGTTTGATCTTTACCGCACCAACTCCCTCGGCTTCATCTTCCTCGTCTTCTTCTTGGCCACTCAAGACGTCATTCGGATCAGCTAGAGGCGCCCCAAGATCACCATCGTCTTCTTCACCCTCCGCATCCTCATCGAAGGCCTCCTCTCCATCATGAACACTTCCATCTTGGCTGCCGCTACCATCATCGGCGTCGCTAGCGTCCTCCTCATCGTCTGGGTCTCCTTCTGCATCTTCTTGTTCATCTGTGTCGGCGAGTTCTGCGTCTAGAGCTGCTATGTCGACCTCATCATCGTCGTCGTGTACATCTTCCTCGTCCTCTTCGCCATGTGCTAGCTCCGCTTCGGCTTCTATGGTTTCATTTAGATCTTGTAGATGACTAGGACCCGCAGCTGGAGCGCTGTCGACGTCCATGGCCTCTGGCGCATTATCCTCTTCGAATTCGGCGTCCTCCTCGGACATAACCACGCTTTGTTGGAGTTCGTCTTGCATTATCTGCGCATTTGCCATTGTGACAATATATCAAGAGTGTGGATGCTGGTCGAATGTCGTCGACAACATAAATGCGCCGACGCGGAGGGGTTGCGATATGTCGGGGATGATCGTTGAGGCGCACGTCGCTTGGTTAACACCAGTCGTGTCGCATACCCATCAATGGGGCAGCAGCGCTTACTGGTAATCTTGATGCGATATCAAGAGTTGTCAAAGGCAGGTGATTGGGATGTGAAGGTAGGCGCAAAAGGCATTGCTTTTCAGTGGGCTGTGAACCTTGATCGTAGGAGCTGAACGCGCGGTTTATCAGGTCCAGGCTGGCTATTGAGATGAGACGACTAGTTTTTGCCCAATGTAAAGGTATTCAACGCGTGATTTCAAGGTTACTTCATTTCTGAATGCACGGTATGGTGGTCAAATAAGACCTGAAAACAATTCACTTCCATCTCGCCATCACTGTTCTGAACGCTGAAGTTGGTGGCATGAAGGTACCCAAAGTCCGTGCTCTCTCTGGGACCCACTAATTATGATGCACGGATCCTACGCCGGAACATACATGGCCCGCTTACTTCTCCGAACGACCACCGAATGTTGCCGTAAACATTGTGTCGATTACCACTTACAGGCCATTTCACAATTATAGGAAGCAAAATTCTAGGATTGATTTAGGGAATGTCCCATATCTTCCGTGACTTACAATCCGGTGTCCACGAATAAAGAGACGAGACTGCCAAGTTTATCTCATCTACGCTGCTCGAGTCCCCGACGCTGTGTTAGCTTCGTGACTGTTGCGCTTCTTCAACTTTAGCAGCAAGCTGGTCGGGCATTTCGTTCGAGGCCATGTGCCAACAGGTCGTCCATGTGCATGCATGCGGCTGTCATGGGACTGCCCGGTCAATTTGCGCAAATCTCAGCGCTGGGGGCCGTTGCCGGGGTGCTGAGACGATGCAGTTCACCACAGGGCATACATGTTCCAATCATGATGTTAGGGTGAGGAATCATATACTAGGAGATCGGCAACACGACAGTCCGCTGCATCCCTCACAGAAGCGGGTCTTTAGAGGACTTTGGCGTTCAAAACCTGGGTGCTACCCGTAGTTTGGTGACAAGGTTGTTCCCATTTGACCTAGTCATTGTCCAAACTAAAACCCTGGTGTTCTGGCTTGCTTCTACCAAACCTCTGCGCACAGAGTCTAGATGACTATGAGGACAGTCCATGGAAGGAATTATTGTAAGAATGTATCCAAAATTACAGGACTAGCTAGTATGCCATATGCCCGCCTTTTGGTGACATACAGCTGGATAATGCCATGCGGACTATATCGCATAACGTCTTCTGACATTCTCGGGAAAGACTATGAAATCGAACGTAGCTTCATGCCGTACGTCTTACCTCCAATCCATTTCTGTTCATTTACTTTAAACGTTTTGGGTTTCCGTTTAAATTTATAAAGAGCTATCTGCTCCTTTAGTGGACCTGCAGCGTTTGGGCTTTGTCGAAGTATGCGCCTAGTCTAGCTCTCTTTCTAGCAATGCCATCGTCGATCCACTGTGAGTATGTATGCCTGACTAACTCAGTTGTCATACCGTCCGTATGCGTGAACTTTGCGCGCAACAACAGCGTCATCAGTATAATGTCAATGCGCCTGAATAGATGGCTCTTGGGCGCGATATTGAATGCCTTCCGGAGCGCCGGAATGCTAGCTAAGTAACAGACAGCCATTTTGTTCCAAGTGCAGGTCATTCATTTGATCTACTACCCGGGTGCAGTACGCAAGTCGATGGTTTACGATCACTATGTCTAGCAAGATATTGCCACTAGAGTTCTTGGTCCATAAATGACTATCTACACATGCTCTGTGAAAGTTCATGCTACCAGGTCAGTTTAGACCTCATGCTGTAAAATTTGCACGAAACATACCACGTGCCTCTCGCAGGCCTCAATCAGCCGAGGACCTGCGGGTCTTGTTTATGCGGTATGGGGATGGGGCCCCGAGCATTCGGTACTTTGAAAAGGCTATCATATTCCGTCAAATCTTGGAAGCATGGCTCTACCCGAGCCGACACCTATATCGGTTTGTGTATCTTTTATACACTTATAAATCATCTTTGAAAGTTACTCCATCTTGGTGTAGGTTGCGCAAAGCCTCAGGTAGAGGCTTTCAAGACTATGGAGTGCATGTGTTATAGCACTCCTACAGACATTGCCCAAAAGTTTACTCATATAGGTTCTCGTTGTTCGCCTATATGCTACAGACTGATATGATATAATCAAAATTGTGCTTAATAGGGAACATTTCCTTTCAACTTTACAAGCCTCAGGAAGTATCCTAGTAAGATAAAGGTAGGTAGATGATTGTGGGTCGTTTCTGTATATCAATTTGACGGTCCAGGCCGCCTGGAACAGGCCCCATGGCGTATGTGCAACTTGGTCTTATCAGCTGTTTTTACGTGGTATATAAGTCGGAATTTCGAGCGGTGGATAGACGTCTCGACAGAATAGAGACGAGAGGCCAAACAATAACAGAAGTCCATATTATGTGATTAAGAACGGGAATACTGACTTGGTTACTGCAAACACAAGATGCAGTATAGATAAAGACGCAGCCATTTGTGACACCCTCACCGGAGAGTCGGCAGATCGAACAGGGTTTAATACCATCCATCAACCGAACCTGCACAGTGGTATATATAGGTCGAGTCCGTAAGCACTGGCCAGTCATTTACACTACGGGCGACTTGACGAAGCATTTCAGGAGTAAGCAGCAACATTCGATGGCGTCTAAGACATCCGCTTCCATCTTTACTTGTTCCCAGTCTAGACTGCCCTCTCCGTAGCGTTGTAATCGATTCGATGAAGTTCTGGAGCCGGGATACAAGGTTGGGATAACCCTCAGGGTGCGGATGAACGCTCCCATCAACCACTTCCTACTTGGTGCGCGCCACGGAAGAATGCACATCAATGCGCTTGGCTGGGACCAGACTCCAGCGACATGCATTTCTTACGATCGTAAATGATGAATGAACTCCGAAAAATTCCAAGAAGTCTGAATTTCTGTTGCGGCATCGAAGACAGCATACTTCACCAGCATACTCGGAGTCTGGGCGAAGCTGCTGATTCACTGCCCCGAGCACCTCAGGGTACTCCCCGTTGAGCAGCTATGGTAGATGTGCTGTATATCACCTGCCGGGTCTAGCTATTACGGCTTTCCGGTATAATTAGACAGACACATCTCGAAATCTGGGCTGCAGAGATGGCATTTTCCGATCGTTTTCAAGGATATATTGACAGGGAGAAAGGGAAGTTGGATGGTGGAGACATGTTTACCCGATTGTTCTCAGGAGTTTCGCTCCTCTAGAGAATCGAGGTTCACCGACGTAACAAAGTATAGACCTTGTTTCCAGGACATATCGTTGCTTTCATAAAGCTCGCCGTCTTCTCCTGTTTCATTCAACCAAAGTTCGTAGTTAAGCAGTCGATAATCTCCACTTGTACTTAGTCATAAGTGCATCTGGTACTCCTTGACTGCTCCTTAGACATGTCAGTGAAAGCTCAAACAGCTATCAACAAGCCGACGATACCTCCGGTATGCGGAGGCGAAACGTCCTTCCACTAGCGGACAATCTCCAAGTCTTTCATAAACGTAAATAACCACCTTGTCAGGTGGAAGAAACAGGCATGACTGAGACGGGTTATTGCACTAGGCGGTAGTGTATGTTGCTCTACGGAAATGTAAAAGGGTGTAGCGCATGCCCTCCGACAACCGCAGCCTACCATTTTATTCAGTCCGAATGGCATTGCTCGATAGATTATTCTCCTGTCCGGCCCCAGCTATATTACCACTCAAGTTCTAGTTTCCTGAAGCAGGAATTTCTGTCACATTTTGGCAACCTCCCATTGCGAAGTTCGCTCAACCCAAAGAATATTTTGTCATGAACACTGGCGATCCAAGAATACGAACCGCTAGCTGTCTACTCTTGACCTTTTTTTCGTTCCCAGATTCTTCTTTTGCGCTGCTGCCACTCTTAGCTCTTACGCTCTTACTCTTTGACGACTTGTTCAATGTTTTCCAGCTTGTTCGAAAGCTTAGTGTTGTTCTAAACCACTTGCTTGATTGGTCATCAAAGCGGTCGGGTTATGATTCAAGAATTATCTGACCTTTTTACTACATGAGTTATGAGTCAATTAAAATGAGACTCCTGTCCAGCCTGACTTTTTTATTTATATAGATAAACGGGGTATACACTGCAATATGTATGAATACATATTTATACTAAAATAGAAGACGATTTAAATAAAGTCTTCAGTGTCGTTTTTGGGGAGATAGAATAATGTATTGTTAGGTCTTAACTAGTAGTCCGTCTTGGAACTTTACATTTAAGTTAAATGCCCTGCCTGCTTCTAGTGAACTGTCCTCACGAAGCTTCGTCGTCTCCTCTTCTGTGACTAGAACAAAATCATACTTCACTGTACATCAATAGGCGCAAGCGTCGCGGGCGTTGATTCAATAATCTCTTGGGCCCATTGGCTAAGTACCGGAACTCACTTTTGTGCCGGCGTGAATTGGACCGGCACGATCGAGCCGGGGCGGAGTTCGGTAGGAGATGTTTAACTTCGGCACAAGGTGGGGTCGGGGCCTGAAATGACGACTTATACTATGTCATCTCAAATCTGGCTTCGGCATATCAAACCAAGGTGGGGAATGACCCGGGAAAAGCAATATAGCCATCCGTTCCCCCTTTGGCCGTGGCCCGACAGATAAAGTACACAACCATAATAGTGAAGACTGAGATACACACGTCCATACACATCATACCAGAGGTAGTTCTCAGTCACGAATGGCAATATGGAGGCTTTCGAGTATTCACCCAATCCTGCTCGTGTTATTTTCGGCAGTGGCACAGTCAAGACTGTGTCAGACGAGCTGAAGCGACTAAAACTATCGAAGCCACTTATCCTGTCGACCCCAGAGCAAATTCAACAAGCCAAAGACGTTGAAGCGATTGTGAGCGCTCACTTTCAAGTTGCTGCGATCTTTTCGAAGGCGACGATGCATACACCCGTCGATGTAACAAATGAAGCCTTGAAACTTGCCGAAACTACCAATGCAGACTCTCTCATCTCGATTGGCGGAGGGAGTACCACCGGTCTCGGCAAAGCTATCGCTTTTCGCACAGAGTTATACCACATCACCATACCCACTACTTACGCCGGGAGTGAGATGACACCAATTTTGGGGGAAACGAAAGACGGACTGAAAACCACCACCTCAGATCCCAAGATTCTTCCCGGCACAGTCATCTATGATGTTGACCTAACGATGACCTTACCTCTAAGTTTATCGACCGTGAGCGGCATCAACGCCATTGCTCATGCTGTGGAGGCGCTCTATGCTCGTAAGAGCAACCCAGTCATCGGACTGATGGCTCAAGAAGGCGTTCGGGCATTGGCTGCATCCTTGCCTGAAATCGTCGCGAATCCAAGCTCTCCATCAGCGCGCTCAAATGCACTCTATGGAGCGTGGCTTTGCGGCACATGTCTGGGGAGTGTAGGTATGTCGTTACACCATAAGTTGTGTCATGTACTGGGCGGAAGTTTCAATTTGCCTCATGCCCAGACGCATACCATAATTCTCCCTCATGCACTGGCATATAATGCGCCGAAAATTCCTCGGGCAATGGAGGCCCTGGGAGCAGTGCTACCAGACAGTAACGGAGACGCCGTGACAGGTCTTAACGTCCTGCTCAGCAAGCTGAATGTCCAGAAGGGTCTTAAAGAGCTGGGGATGAAGGAGACTGATGTGGACAAGGCAGCGGACATTGCCGTAACCAATTCATATTGGAATCCAAGAGAGATCGAGAGAAAAGGGATTCGGGAACTGATCAGAAGGGCTTGGGCGGGTGAAGACGCCAGGCAAGATTTATGAGCTGTGACCCAGTTTACAATTTCATTCCAGTGGGCACGGCCAGTGCTAGACATATATCTGAGCAAACACTCCAGCAAGAATTTTGACAGTCCCTCAAAACATAGGATCTTCTTAACGTGTACCTAATTTTGGTTCTGCGGTATGATCAACAGAATAGTTTTTGCCTGCACATAGCACCGTCCCCGCAGTTCGACCGGCAGAATCTATGCCAACATGCTTAGTTCACCGAGTGGGGCACGGGTACATGAAGCCAGTTCGTGAGAGGTTAGCCGGACTAGTGAGTATAAACACCTGACCATTGGCTCGAATCGATACCAATCAGTCCGTCATTACAACATTACAACATTACGACAGGGCCTGGACTCTGCACTTCATCAGGGTTGAAACCCAAGGGGAAGCTGCTTCGTGACAAGCTCTTCACTGTCAACCTTGAACTTACAACGATCACGATGACAGAACCTACAGGAGAGCCGAAAACACTCCATCTCGTGGGAGTAGGTGTAACGCACTCAATTGCACCGCCCATGCACAACCATATCGCCAGATCACTAGGACTGCCATGGACCTTTCACAACACGGAATGCCCAACGATCGACGACGCTATGGCTCTAGCTAGGTCGCCCACTGTCTCGGGTCTCGTTGTGACAATGCCCTATAAGAACATAATCATGCCCAAGCTGGACCACCTGGACGAACTGGCGACTACGATTGGCGCCTGTAATAATCTCTATCACGACCACAAGGATCCTACAAAGCTGATCGGGACCAACACGGACTGGATAGGGATCAAAGGTTGCCTGCTAGAGAAAGGTGACGAAACGTCACGACCCAAGGTGGGAAACACATCCATTCCAGCACTCCTTGTTGGCGCTGGAGGAGCGAGTCGCGCAGCTGTCTATGCATTGACAGCGCATCTGCACTGCTCGACTGTCTACTTGCTAAATCGGGACGATGGGGAAGTTTCCGATCTGATCCGCGATGCTAGGAAGATCGCGCCAACACCAAACATCGTTCACGTCAAGTCCGTCGACCAGGCTGCCAATCTCGAGACGCCTTTCTACGTTGTGGGCTGCGTACCGGATTTCCCACCCAAAAGCGAACCAGAACTTGCGGTTGCCGCGGTTTTAAAGCACTTTCTCTCCCGGCCGGTCAAGGGCGTGCTGCTGGATATGTGTTTCAAGCCTCGCAAGACTCGCATCATCAACCAAGCACGCGAACTGGACTGGCCTACAGTGGAGGGCACGCACGTCATAGGATACCAGATCGAGCAGCAATGGAAGCTGTGGGCCGGTCTGGAGAAGGCTGCTAAGCTCGACAGCGTGGGCGCTTGGGGCGTCCTCTTGAAAGCGGCGGATGAAAGCACAGCCATCAATTAGTGAATCCGAATGATCACAACGTGCCGCTGTGAGCGTGGATACGCACCATTCTGGGGTATGTCTTTCGGATACATGTGGACGGGAGTTCTATCTGGTCGGTGTGGGGTAAGGTGGTCGGTTCGGGCATGAACTTAGCCGAGCCGCCTACCGGCACGATGCTACTTGTTACTACGTACAGTGCTTCAACGCTAGTGTTTGGGTCGGTAAGTATCTAAGTAGTGTACAGGTTTGAATTCAACAGCAGTCCAATGTTCTATTGCCAAAGGCCAGATGTCTTTATTAGAACGTGTCTTCCTCGACCTTTGATCTGAGGACTCTAGATATTCTTGATATAATGCCAAATTTGCACTCGCTCCTAGACGGGTGGCAGCCTGCCTCCAACATCATCCGGAATAATGGCCCCAACGATCTGGCGCTTGAAAGGTACAAGCTGAGAGAGCTTGCTGAAGGCTGGCCCTGCTATCGGTAAGTGATGCAGCAACTGGCACATCGCTAGGTTGGCCTTGGTGGCATGAAGCAATCCACTAAATCGCCCTGTTCACCAGGGATTCTTGCGAATGGGAGAACTTTGCGTCCATCTTCCACGAAGGCGCGTTTGTATACACGACATGGTCAGGTCGGGTGAAGTATGAGGACTTCATCGAGGGATCCAAGGCAGGCATGGACAAGGGCGCCTTCATCATGCACCGGATCCATGGAACTACGACCGACATCAATCCCACAGCCACGCGAGCGGTGACCAAGATGAAGGCAACAATCACGCAGCGGTTCGTTATCGACGGCGCTGAGGTTGATGCCGAAGCCGACTGCCGGTTCTGCTTCTTTTTCGAGAAGCTTGACGGGAGATGGGCGGCCCGTTTCGTGCGTCACTGGTACGAGAAGGACAAGCTCATTGCCACAAACCCCGGTGTGTTTCCAAATTTAGATATCGAGA
This sequence comes from Xylariales sp. AK1849, assembly GCA_022432505.1. NCBI lineage: Eukaryota > Fungi > Ascomycota > Sordariomycetes > Xylariales > Xylariales sp. AK1849. Next base: position 187,110 of record JAJKKH010000002.1, read on the forward strand.
AACTGAACACCTACCCGGATGGCTACAAATATCTTGCATATTGTCAGGAAGCCACAATGGGCGTTACCGTTCTCAAAGACATGCCGGGCCATAGACGCCATGCTGGTACGGTGAATGGGGACAAGCACGATCTGCTTTACAGGCAAGCTAAAGCATGGGTAGAGGGTGGCGAAGTAGAAATCTAAAATGTATTAAGATGTATTCATTAAATTTGAGACATTTGCATTGAGTAATTTATAGCGCCAATCAGATAACATACGTTGTAAAACAGATTTATCGTAAATCAAATTACGAAGGGATGACATATCTAGTGATAATTTGCATGTATAAAGGGAGACTGAGACTGTACGAGCCAGTATAGTCTGAGTGGCCTCCACAAGTTGGTGTACTTGGAGATCTTCTTCTCTACCATAAACTCTGACATTGAACTAACGATCAAGAGCGAGTCGCTCCTCTAGTTTCTTCCAGGCTGCAATCCCCCTAGCAGAATGTTCTATCGGCACATGAGCACCTTTTTCAAACATCGTCCTTGAGAACAACTCCATCGATATCCACCCCTTGTAGCCCATAATATTGACGATCGCTTTCGCGATTTTCTCTACTGGGAGATACGCTCCGCGATCTGTCTCATATGCAAACGTTCTAGCGTTGCGAGACCAGCTCATCCGTGCTGGCTGGCCATCGACGTGGAAAGGATGTCCTTCGATCAGCGGCGACGACATGCGTTCGGCATCCACGATCTGGATATAGAACACACGATCAACGTCTACGTCGTGAACCATGGACTTAAGAGAGGCGTCAAGCTCCGCGTCAGCGTCAGGAGTGGTGCCAGATGGCGATGCAGGATCGCCCCAGACGCGGCCAGCAATGTTGAATGTGTCTAGGCACAACCCAAAATTTGGTCGGTCAACACGCTTGCAAATATCCCAAGATTTTTCCCAAGTATCTATATGTGTGCTCCAACAGAGACTCTCATAGGCAAATTTGATCGTCGGTTCCTCCTTTAACCCCAAGTCCGCCAACTTCCTCAAGTCGGATGCAATCAGATCATAGTCATCCGACAGCTGATCTGCTGGCAGAAAGTTCCCTGGTATCTGTATGATAGTGGTGTTGAGCTTCTTCGCGATGATGAACCAAAGCTTGATCTTCTCGATGAGTCGGTCGTGCTCCTGACGGTTGAGTAGTCCTTCGTAGAAGAGGAACGGCTGCAGGCCGATGACCTCCAATTTAGCGGAGACACATACGTCATGCACGAGCTCAGCAGCTTGTATGATTGAATCAGGCGTTGGCTCCTCGGTCTGACAAATATTTTTTGCAATCTTCTCGAGGTCTTCATAGAATATCTCGACACCTTGGAATCCATCCTTTGCTGCGATTTTGATCTTGGCATCGAAATCATGTAGCGCCGCCCGGCCGAGGGACGCAGACATAATCGCGGGGCGATATATGGCCGGCATCTTGAATGATATAGAATTGCTCTGGACTCAATGTAAGGTGAAAGAACAAGTTATTGACGATGAATGCAACTGGTTGATCTCATTGAGAGGTATCGCCGAGAGACTTGTTTTGGTATCTATTTCCCTACCTACCTACCTACTGAGTAGGTAAACACTTATTCAGATGTAAGTACAGTACATACCGAATTTAGGTAAGCTAGGTAACTAGGGGCTGCGGCTAAGCTTTTGTCCAGTGGCGACATTCGGTGAAGTGGCCCATCAGAAGCCCCTTCTCTCAGGCTATTTGTCTCCCGGTGACTCCTGGTAAAATCAGGGCTACTGGTCTACCCAGGACATATCTGGGTGTTCGGTGATAATGCCTGACCCAGAAGAATTGCCCGTCGACTGCCGTTCTTGAGACAGTCTCGTTCTTATTTCGCAGTGTCCATTCTTTCCTTGTGGTTTTGGTAGTGACGGGTTGTTCCCCACGAATGCTCTACCTGTCTTCTACGGCACTTGCGCGAACTGATTCGCGTATTCTACAAATAACATCCCGCCACCAAACCTATACAGATGCTGCTTGTAAGTACCGGGCGCCAGCGGCGAGACCACTATGATCGAATTCAGAGGCCTCCAGTGGTCTGGCCGCGATTACTCCATGCCCTAGCGATTCATAAATTGAAAAGAGTAGCACCGTCGAATGAATCATCGATATGTGATACTCCCAAGTTCTCTAGAAATACACGTGAAGCGTCAGGCCTATAGGAAGATCGTATGTCAGCAAGTTTCATGTGATTTGATATTGAGGCAACGCACCAGTCAGCTCCATCGAGAGATACCAGGCTGTCGTACAAGTCAGTGATTGGTCTTCCGGGTTCGATAGCCTGGGCTACAGTCGCAACTGTGATGTCTGGCACTATACTCGACGCGAAAGTCGTGGATGAATCGTCAATGACGCTGCCAGGATCAACTGCCAGCTTAGCTTGGCTGCACTCATCATGCAGGAACATGACCATTTCCGTAAAACTTGATGGGTGCTTTACTGCATCATGCTGGAGAAGCCTCCGGTTTTCGGTGCAATTACCAGAGAAGTGTAGGTAGATATCATACAGAGGCGAGTTGTAACTATAATGGTCTCTTTGTAGCTCCTCGATGGTCACTTCTGGTAGTTTCGGAAGTAAAGACCACGGATCTGAAGACTCTGCCGTTCCCAAAGATCTGTCGCGCCTACTCCACAGAGCTCTGAGAATACTCGCAGCTGCGAAGAAAAGATTCAGTGATTGAGGTGTAAGTCCAGGCGCCGACGAGGATGTTTGGTTTGGAAAGTGTAGCAAGCCCAAGCCTAGGACATTTTGAACCACGCTATTCATACGTTGTTCAATTGACGAGTCCGTAGGCAAGTGGGCAAAATCATTGAGCAGCGCGACTAGCTCAACAAATCTACTAAAGCAGCTTAACACCTTTGCAGGAAAAGGAGAGACCGATGCGCTGCCTGAGCCTGTGGGAGCCCAGGTTTCCCATTCCTCGATGCCATCAATGTCGGAAAGTCCAACTTTGTGCAGGTCTGTCTTCCTAAGATACGGCCGCCGATCAAGTCGGTGAGCTATTAATGTGTCCAGTATGAAACAGCCAAGGGTTAAGCGCTCTGTCGTGTTGCTCAATGATGTAGAGGCTGTACGTTGGTGTTTCTGTGTGAGACCAAGGTCTACCAGCATGTAAACTGCTCGTCCGACTAAGAGCCATGATTGCGATAAGAACTCCTCACCCAAGCAGAGTAAGGCTGCCAACAAAAGTGCCTGGATATGACCAACCTCCGGAACAACATTGGGGTCTGTGGAGAATTTCACCACATCCTGTAACAACTCTTTCCATAGTCCAGGTTGGGTTCTATCGCGACCGGAGTCTATGTTAGGGTTCATAGAGTTTAGGTACTCGGCGTAAGTGAGCACAGCCCAGAGGCAGGCAACAGGTCCAGTCCCAACCGTGGTATTGTTGGTACCATTGGAGGCAGCCGATATGGCATGTGCAAGGCGCAAGACATCCTGCTTCAGTATGACTGGAAACCAACAGTGAACACTGCTGTAGTATAGGTCAATAAGCCTGTGCCAATCTGATGGTAATTACCTCCCCAACAGATGCCCTCGGACCTGAGAAGGTGGCGACGCATGTGCAGATGGGTCTTCTGCTGCATTGCTAGACGCGATTATATCTGTTCCCAGGTTCCTTCCATGGTCTGGTGACGCCGCCTTTTGCTGTGGGATTATCTCTAAAGGACTGTTCAATGTTTGATCAATGCGAGCAAGGTCGAGAACGCCCGAGATTACAGAGTCGAGCTTGTCATGTACATCCCTCGACGAAGCGTAGTCACCCCTTTTAGGCTCAGCGAACTCGAGAAGGCGTTCCAAATCCTTGAAGGCTATACTCTGGCGCCAAGTGTCGGCGAAAAAGTTGATCTTGGACGTCTTTGGATTGTTCATTCCAATGTTTGGCACTTTCATCTTCCCGCTCAGGAGAGCCGAGATGGACTGTTCGGTGCCGCAAACAGAATGGAACAACAAACCAAAAAGTATTTCCAGCGAGCGAACATATCCGGCTGGTAGACCACGTTTCCGCTCCGGCGGCGAGTAGCAGCAGTCTCTTCGTTGCCTATGGCATGGGGTGCATACAGGATGTATACCATCGCAGCGCTCCTTTTTCCTTCTACACTCGACGCAAGCTACAGATACCCTGGCCCGTTTTGCCTTTCCAGGGCCATTGTCGTCAGCCTCGTCCCCAGAGCTGCGGGAATGCATTGTGGCGAGGCGGTCGACGTGGGCTCATCGGCGAGGACAAAGTACGCACGGCTTAGTTGATCACATTTGATGCCATGAGTGGGAGCGAACGCTGCAACCTTACACACTGGGACTGCCAACGACGAAAGACGAAACCCCAATCAAGGGTCAAGGCTACGCATGTGGGCCAATCCATATTCCCCGCAGACTCTGAATTTCCAACTGGCCTGGTCTGACGCATGCACCTAGTCTAGTCCCCGCATTATCGTATCGTACCCGAGAAGTACCTAACGCAGTGAAGTACTGAACATACTCTTGCGTACCTACATTACATTAGGACATGTATCCTACCTAGAGCCTATATCTACATACAATCACTGTTGTTGGAAGCCTACTGCTGTGACCTCTCTATATTTAAATCTCACTACCAGGAACCTGGAGGCACCAAAAGCTTGTATGGCCCATGGAACTACCTACCCAAGCGACAAAGTTCCACATACTGTATTACGGTCCTATCTCAGCGCGTACACCTCGCCGCATCGAGCATAATATCGAGTTAGCATCACCGGCAAAGATCTTAAGTGGTCGGCAGAGACCTTAAGCGGCTGACCCATGGTCTATGATTGGTTGTGTCGGCCTCCACATTCGCAATCATCTTTTCCCCTCAACCTGGCTTCGGGCTCCATTGCAAGCTTTTTGCATCCAGTAGCGCTCCGGAATCTCCCTTGTTCCTCAAATTCTACCGTTCGGCAGCTCGCCAACTCTACCTAATGACCTAGGCTAATCGAAGTTCCTAGTCAACGTTCGGGGGTAAATAGCGGGGATCAGCGAAGCTGCTGGATCGGGTCCCTTGTCCGCTTGACAAAGCATGAACTGGGTTACTATGATGTGGATGGAGGCTGCCTTTCCTCAACCTCCCCGAACTGGCGTTTCTCGCTATGAAGCCACCGTTGTTTGTCCATGATGCTTCTATCGTGCTATTAGGTATTCGGGGCACAGGCCGCTCGACCCTCGCCTTTCTTGCCGCCAATTTCCTCGGCTTTAAGTTGATCGATGTAGACTCCAACTTCCGCAAAGCCACGGGCGTCACCGAGCAGGCATTCATCGCTAAATATGGCCAGAAAGCATGTCAAGAGCAGCAGGTGCAGGTGATGCACTCCGCATTGACTGGTCATCCTACGCGGACTGTCCTCGTGTGCGGACTGAGCGCAGTCCTCGAGCAAGGGCAACAGCTGCTGGTAGAATTCGGCCAAACGCACCCCATCATATATGTGATGCGAGATACAGATGAGGTTGTTGCGTACCTTCAGCAAGGTGATTCAAAAGCCGTGTCAACTGTCATCGAGTCAGCCAACCCAATATTCAGAAAAATAACGAATTTTGAGTTCTATAACCTTCAAGACGATGAGTTTGCTAGAAGTTTCTGCTGCACCAGCGTGACCGGGGTACCTCCGGCCTCACTGATACTCAAGACAGTTGAACGAGACTTCTTCCAGTTGATACTATCTGCTGGAGCTCCGATGACCACCCGCGCAAAGCAGGCGCAAACTCTTGCATCCCTCGCACCGATAGAGTTGAGGCCGTACACATACGCCCTGGTCATTCCCATATCTAAGGTGTTCAGGCTGGCTAGACACTCATTTGAGCTTGATAGTATGGCGGATGCCGTCGAGCTCGTCCTCGATATGCCCACCTTCGTGGGGTCTGCAAAGTCTCTAAGTCACACTACGGCGACGTCGATCAGTAGAGCATATTTCACCCTCCGCCGATATATCAGCCTGCCGATTATATTCCATATAGAAGGTCTCACGAAGGTACTTCATCCTTCGCTCTCCAGCCCATCTACGGCGCCGCTAGGAACATTATATATAGACATCTTCCAACACGTTTCACGACTCGGCCCTGATTACATTACCTTAGACCTGCACTTAGAGAAAGCGGACATTCAAAGTCTCATGGAAACAAGAGGCCGCACGAAAGTCATTGGGCATTTTTTTGATGCAGATCCTGAACCGGATGCATGGGACAAACAGGCTCGAAAGGCAATGCTTCACCAAGCCAATGAGCTAGGGTGGGACCTTATTCGAATCTGCCAACGAGCTGTTTCAAGGGCAGATAACACCTCGGTGCAACGTTTTATAAATTATGCTCAGGAGTCATATCGGACAAATGTACCCATTATTGCGTACAACACGGGTGCTCTTGGCCGTATGTCTGTTCTGCTAAACCGCATTCTGACACCAGTCACACATCCACATATTCGGAACCTGGAACAGCTACAAGACGGTACCATGGAATGGATGCCAGATGTACCCGAGGCGCTAGAAGTACTTCATGCGTCGTCCAGGTTGGATGCCCTCATCTTCGGCATTCTCGGCGCGGATGTGCAGTCATCACTCTCTCCATACATGCACAACCGTGCTTTCGCTTTCTGTGGTATGCCTCACATATACAAGACCTTCCAATCTGCCTCAATGAATGATATTGCTCCCATGTTAGAGGATGCAACTTTCGGTGGCGCGAGTATTACACATCCTTTCAAAACTGAGATCATACCCCTCCTCGACGTGCTCAGCCCAGCAGCACGAGCAATCGGGGCCGTGAATACCGTTCTACCGCTGCGCTCAGGGGGCCCAGAAGCTCTGCTTAATAGAGGTCACAGTGGTCAGGTAGTGGCACTTTATGGCGACAACACTGACTGGATCGGAATTCATACTTGTATCCACCGGAACCTCTCTCCTATCAATGCTATAAGAGGCCGCACAAGTGGTCTTGTGCTTGGTGCTGGAGGCATGGCTCGCGCAGCTATCTACAGCATGATCTACTTAAATATCGAAGAGATCTACATATGGAATAGGACAGAGAATCACGCAGAGCAAGTTGCGAGGCAGTTCTCCGGGAAATTGTTCTCCCAGGAAACGAACAGTGGAATATTCAGAGGGGAAAGCAGAGGACATACGTTCGGGCCCTCCAAAGTGACTGTGATATCCTCAATAGAGAGCCCATGGCCTGCTTCCTCAGCACCGCCGAATGTGGTTGTATCCTGCATTCCGAGCCCGACTTTTACATTACCCAACTCGTGGCTATCTTGTAAAACCGGCGGTGTACTGATCGAGGTGCGTACTGCCCATGCAAAACTATGGCTTCTTGTGCAGTTTCACCTGATCACGAAACACTAACTCTCACCTTTCACAGCTTTCTTATAGGCCGCTGAACAGTCCACTGCTGAGACAAGCCATCAAACTTTCGGGTCGTAGTTGGATTACAGCAAACGGCTTACAGGTTCTACCCGAGCAAGCAATCTCGCAGTTTGAATTGTTCACCGGGAGAAAGGCCCCACGGAATCTGATGCGCTCCGAGATGGAGTCTTGGTATTCCAGCATAGATTGAAGCGAGTAAGCAGATAATAGTACATGAAAAATTCATCACTGACGGATGACTGCTTGTCCAATTGCACAGAGTCCCATGAGCATTCCGTAGTTTCTACTTTGATCCAGGCCTTTTGTCCAAGACTGCTCATGATATCAGTCGACCTGGGTGGTCAGTATGTGCGTGGCCCGGAGTCGTGTTAGTCCCTCCTTTACTATCTAGATCCGCACGTTGCGGTAAAGAGCTTATCCGCCGAAAGCTAGTACTGGGACCGGTGGCAATAATTTGATAATTTCCAAACCTGGGCATTGCAAAACACCATTCACCTGTGCCCGTATTCCGGCACAACTGTTCAGAAGCATCTTTTGAGGCCAGTCAGCCCAGCGTCATGTCTCCAAGCCGTGAAACTCAGCAGTTCTACATATTCGGCCACAACATCTCACACTCTTTGTCTCCAGCTCTGCATAATGCTGGGTTCAAGGCAATCGACTACCCGGGATACTATTCCATACACGAGAGCCCACAGGTGGATGAGAGCGTGAAAGCCATCATCAGACAACCAAGCTTTCGCGGCGCATCCGTGACGTTTCCCCATAAACTTCAAATTAGCCGCTTTCTGACAGACATCACACCTGCCGCGCACGCCGTGGGTGCTGTCAACACTATAGTAGTCGTAGGCGAGTCCCCAAGTGGCAGCAAGACGCTCATCGGCGACAACACCGATTGGTCAGGAATCCTTGCCTGCATCAACTGCGACTGGGACTCGAGCATGAAGGTAGCGCCCGCATTGGTATGGGGTGCCGGTGGCGCAGCTCGTGCTGCTTGTTACGCGCTCCAGACACTGGGCATACGTGATGTATTCAACGTCAATCGGTCGACGGAAAGCAGTCGCAAACTAGGGGCGCAGTTCCCGGAACTGAAGATCCGCCTCTTCTCGACGCTTCACGAGGCACACTCCGCCGCAGATATGGCGATTCGTATCATCATTTGCTGCATCCCGGCTGACGATGTGGAAGAGTCTCACATTCCCAAGACGTTGTTCTCAGATACCTCAAGCGGAGTGTTGGTCGAAATGGCTTACCGGCCGCTAGTCACAGCCATGATGTCGGTTGCTGCTGATTATCCGCATTGGAGGGTTTTCAATGGCAAGGACGTACTTGCGCAGCAGGCTTTTGCACAGTTCCGACTGTGGACTGGTCAAGATGCACCCACAGATGTCATGTCGGATGCAATGCAAGCTGCCGTAGAGGAGCGTCCAAGACCAAATAAAATGTAATCAAAAAGTATAGTTTATACCCGCTGTAGCCAACAGTGTTATGGTTCTTTGTTGACTTGCAACTGACGCTAGTTGTCTTCTCTAAATAGATGATACCCTAAACGTATTATAAGCAAGAATCCGGATCTGGCGTCGTCCTTCCGGAGAGAGACCTAACGTTAGTCAAAAAGGAGATCTAAGTTTTGGGTAGAAACGGAATCCGGGCCCACACCCTTGCGAATGGCCAGGAATACCTGTGAGCCTCCGATCAGGATACAATACGGCCAGCCATCCAGCTTTGTCAGCCTTTATATATCACTCGGGAGGCACTCGGAAACTCTATCATAGGTCCTACGAGCCATTGCGTAAGAATAATCAATCATTTGCCAGGGGTCTTCGTTTCCGGCGCTGGATCTCAGACCTAAGGTAGGTTGAATTCATTGCTTGCCTCTCAGGATGACGAAGAGTACACTGTTGACGCGGCCTGACATGTCAGACCTGAATACTAAACAGATCGAGATTGAATATATGGCTGATACTACACCATCAAGCCTTGATTGGCGGCTCGTGGTAGTCTGGCTGCCTAGACCCAGTACACAGCCTTGTGATCCTTCATTTTAATCTTGTAGACGGCTGGAGATATCGTTGTTTCATAATGGAGCCGCAAGCCTCCGCAAAGGATGAATCTAACCTCCCCATATGAGCCTATAAAATCGGCTGTGTTTACCTCATTGGCTACAATGTTTGAGGTATAACTAAGGAGTGGTCTTTGTACCCTTCCTGCGTGCACTATGCTTTGCCGGGCCCAAGTGGAATGATGAGGAGCCAAAAGAGGTTCCCGAGTCACCAGCGATTGTTCCACCGGTCGATCTACTTCAAGTTAGTGCCAGGTCCAATATGGCTTCGGAGCTATGAAGTGCTGGGATATCTAAAGCATACCATTTCAAAAATAGAAAGGCCCGATGTCTCCTGTGCGGTCATGAGATCACTGTTACTGTGTTGAGTGTTCCGCATTTTTAAACTTGCGGCCGTCACCTTGAGATATCACCGCGCCATTTTGGTATGGTATAGCTGATGTCTTTAGTCTCGAGTGCAAACCTAATATACATCCGATGCAGACGTTTCCCAATACCAAGTGCTGTTTTTCCAACGAACTTACGGGCGGGAAACTTGTGTATGGCGTTGCATCCGAGCTTGTATATCTCGGGGTTCATTTCACCGCCTGGGATGATATCTTCCCATCAGGTGTCGAGCGTACTTTGTGGCGAGCGTCAAGTATCATTCTCATTGGTCTTCTTCTTATTTACCTGCTGAGATTCACAACGGGCAATATATTTGCAAACTCATTTGCTCGAATACTCGGGTTGCAAAAGGGAGCTCATGCTATGGATATTTCCGAGAACGAGCCGCTGATGTACATACATAGTCCAGCTGCTCCGACGCCGCCAAAGACTCATCTCTCTTTCCCAACGCTTGTCCATGTATGTCTATCACGTAGCATCGGAAGACATCCTTGACATTTGGCTCTCATGGCTGGAAGTTATCAAGCGTACACTAGTCCTTGCGTCAGTGTTGTACTCCTGCTGACTTCTGACTAGGATAGACCTTGTAACCCGAGTCGGCGGTTGATTAAAACACGCTCTTGCCTGCGCAATGTTGAACGAGACCTCAGCTCGGAAATCACGCCGCTGGCACTGGCCGATAAGCATGTAATTCGATTGGGCAACGGCTTAGTTAGTGCCTGAATGGAAGAGATCTAGATCCCTTTGGTGAGAATTCTGAGGGAGGGTTCTGCTTTGTACAAGGTGACGTGATGTTTGGCAGCCTGCGGAATATACCTAGGTCAAGTGTGGTGTCTAAGAGAATGAGCACTAGCGGGAAGGACATAGAGTATACTGTATCCTATCAAGTCGGTCGGAATAAGATTTTGATCATGACTAAATCTAGGTACCTCTAAGTATTTAAGTAAAGTAGGTACGTTGGGTTAAAGATTGCAACCCAGCAGTTATTTCAGGTCGCTTTTGCCCCTGAATGCTAATTTAGCGCCGATTTAGTGCGATGATGTGCTCCATCGCCTGGAAATGCACGGCCCCAACTGACGGCGCAGCTTGGGGTGACGGTGATGACCCGCGACCCGCGACCCGCGATCCCTCAGCATCGCATGTTTCTAAATTTCCCTTTCTGCTCTCACCTAACAGTGACTGAATAGTGCAGCGCTAATCTTACTGGCTGCGTCCACTCTTTTGTCTCACATGCCTCGCATTACTGTCTCCCGGGTCATTGGGCTGATTCCTTTGACGTGGTTCTGTCTTGTCGCCACCTGGTTCTTTGTACCATCGCCAGTCGTCCGGCAGGTCGACCGTGATGGTACCATTCAGCGCGGGCTGCGATCGGGTAGCACTATAACAACAGTTGCTAGAAACGGGGAGTCTTTCACCGCCGCAACACACAGCGGCGGTCTGGAATGTAACGAATGCAGCGGCATCATCTTTGACTGGCGACTCGAGGGCCATACCGCCACGGACAGTCTGCTGCTGCATATTGGCGAAACTCGCGTCAACTTGACAGAGGCTGCGCTACTGGGGCCTTCCACAGAGGGGAGTGCCAAGAACCAGCCGTATGTCACTGCTCCCATCAGCACCCGCGTCCGTACAGGCGGGACAGACAATCCCGTCATTATGCCGTGGTTCAGCTGGGTCGATAGCGTTCTTATTCATCACACACTACACTCGGGCTACGAAACCATCAACCTCAGAGTCTTCAGTCCCGAGCATGGTGTTGTGCAGATTTGGAAGGATATCGCTATGTGGAAGACGTTCTCGCCAGAGGAGCCCGTGCGAGAAACGGATCGCGAAGTTGGGCTCCTCGCCAGTTTTTCCCACGTTAACACCGTTTACTTCGCCGGCGCGTCTGTGAGATCGAATAGAGCCACTACAGAGGTTTCCAACATGCAAGGCGATTTACCAACGAAGACATGGCCCGTTCGGTCGATTATCTGTGGGCCGTTATACGTTCCGACGTTTATGCTTTCGATCATCATATGGGGCTTGACACTCCAGACCGTGCCCTTAAGTCTCATTCCCTTCTTGGGCATGTTAGTCATCCTGCTGGCCTGGCTGCGTGCTGAACGCGTCAATTTGTCACCTGGATGGCTTTGTCGGGAAAGGGCGAAACGGACGAAGCGACGTGGCATCTGGGGCGCAAGTGGTCCTATCCCCGACGAAGAGAGTGGTCTTCTCGTCAGTCGACCAAATAAACCTTTCGCCATGATACCCCATGCCATATCCAAGCCGTCTAGGTCCCGGGCTCCTGTATTCGATAAGTTTTGAGGGGGGTGTAGATAGACCAAGCTGCAATAAAGCGTCGTTCTCGTGTCCTACTCTGGTAACTTTTTCCGTCGACACCTCTCTGACTTTTATGTGAGAGCTCTCCTTCCCTGGTAGACTGTATAGACAACAAGGAAATATACCTTTTCTGTGGAAGAGACTAGTGATTATTACTGATGGCTTCAGCTGCTATCCTCATGGCTATCTTGGTCTTGTGGTCGACCACGGTGTCTCGGGCTGGAAATCCCCTGTTTCATGTCTATTCCCTCATCATCACTCTTCTCTTCGTTCTTGTCATCAACCGCTTGCAATCCAAGGGTACAGTCTTCGAGATGCCAAATCAACTCCCAAGCATCCAGTAGCAAACGGCCTTCCTTCAATCTTCCACCGAGTACAAGTTCTGAATGCACTAACTGCCACAAGGAGACGTCAAAAGCTATACGTGCACAATTTGACTACACTGAACTTGAACCTTATGTCAACTATAGTCAAGACCGAGGCAGCTAGACTCTACGATGCCCTCATTGATGCCGGGTCTCCCGGTTGCTGACTAGCAATTGTCTTCTCTGGAATAAAATCCTAGAAGTCCATCTCTACGAAGCGTATCCCAATATGAGGGTCCGCGGCTCCGGTCTCGCGCTAAAGGGAAATGCCATCCGAGCGATTGCACTGTATCTGTCCGGATGTTAGAAAGCATACTTCAAGAGGCCTCATTCCATGGCTAATAGAAAGGATATCGAGATGGCCACGCAGTCCATCTTTACAAGCAGCCTGCAAGCCGGGACGCTAGTTGCGGAGTTGGGGTGAGCTAAGGGGCAGAGGACGGTACATCGCGCGCATATCCTTGAGGGACCCGTTGAGGGTGCCATACCGGAGGAAGAAGTTCGCTTTACGTAACGCATCACTGACATTAAACGAGGTTCTGAAGACCATGGGTCAAGTTACAGCTGCCCTTGCTGCCGGGGCGGCCGGGATCTTCGGCGCAGAATGAGTTCATAGCCCGGCAACAGCGGTACTCAATACTCGGACTGACCATCCTATGGTGAACCCGGTGACTCATGATCAGTGACGTACTTTCACATATAAAAATCCCAATAGAGGAGCCAGGAAGGTAGTTTTCCGAGAGTCAATCGAAAGTATAAGGTGTTTCTTTGCGCCTACCGGGTTCATCAAGGGTTTACCGGTAGATTGGAGCAGGACGTATAACATGGGTTGCTACTAACAAGATAGCAAAGGTACCATAGGGCCGACGTTGAATTGTACGCTGAAACTGTAGGAGGGATTCTGTCCGGTAGCAGACTCGTTGGTATCAGTAAGTCAGCATGGCTTCAGGCGCCGTTTATTCTTCTGGTTGAGATTATGTTCCTACTATTTGTTTGGTTTCGTTTGACCTGTGCGAGTTTAGCTACTGGATGAAGATTCACGTGAAGGCTGGCTACTTGAAGACCATGACCACACCCCAGCACACTACAAGGGCCATGTAGCTATGATGGGAGACTCAGCGCACGCTCTCCTGCCGGACGCAGACAACGGTGCAGCCTAAGCCATTGAAGGCACAGCGACACTGAGGGGTATATTCTCAACTCTGTCATTGACCATTGATTTTTAGGCAGCGTTGAAAGCATTCAACAAACTTCGCAGACCGAGGAACCAGAAGGTCATTCACGAGATATTTCCGTAGATTATACAGTCAAAAGCCTGATAAGATGACTATAGAGGATATGAGAGCCCAGATGAAGCAGGCTAGCATGTACACGAGCGCCGTCGCCGCTTTTCAGCAAGAAAGGGGTGCCGTAGGTTGATCCGACAAGCAGCAAGGTAGGTTCTTTGCAACCACGCGTGGGAAGTGAAGTGTCTAGCAATGTCATAATGTACTAGCTCTACCAGTTAATCAATCTTGGGGTCTGTTTATGTATCGGGATGCTACTTATCACACCCTAGGCCAGCGTCGCATTGATCGCCACTGTCAGACCATGGTCTGTACCAATTGTTGACACATGATTGGTCCAAGGCATTTATGCCGTGGGTAGACGAATGGGAACCCCTGAACCCTGATTTCCCCGGATTTCTTGGTCGGCACAGAAATCTGCTTGAATCGACTGCGAACACTTGAAATGAGAGATCTGGACAACCAGATCTCGTAAGATCGCGTCAACTTCGAGACGTCTGACCGTCCCGGAACCTGAGTGAACAGGCTTGTGGTAAGTTCGAATCTCTCTATGTGCCCTTGCGATAAGGCGGATGTGTCCGAGTTCGATCTTGTCACGTAATCCTGAGAGAAACGGGTGTAAATCATCGCGCGCAGTAATTGCTTTGTGCGAGAACTGAAATACAAGTAGCCCTTCAGATGCAGCAATCGTGGTAGACTTGTCTGATTGATTCACGATCATAATATTGCTATTCTATTGGCCAATAGCTATACAGCATCCAATGCATGGAGATCACCCATCTCGACTAAGACTAAGACTGAAGAGAAAACCTGGGTTCTGCCAGCGCAAGCTGTGTCTTTAGACAAACAATGGCACTCGATATCTCTCTGCCGCCAACATGGGTTGCCATTGGCTTCATCACCCTCTATGTAATAACCTACCGGATCTCATCGCGAAAGTTAGATCCTAAGGAACCGCCAGTTATCACCTCAGCGGTACCTTATGTCGGCCACTTACTCGGCATGGCCATGTACGGAGGCCGCTACGTCAAATCCATCGGCCTGCGTAACCAGCAGACGCCCATCTTCACCCTCCCAGTACCCAACTCACGCATTTACATTGTGACTGACCCATTCCTGGCGGCTGCGGTCCAGCGCGCATCTAAGACACTCTCTTTCACGCCTATCATCCCGGAGGTAACGGAGAGGATCCTCGGACTGGATAAGACAACTAAGGCGATTGCGAGTAAGAATCTTGATCCGGCGCCTGGCGAGGAAAAGGGGTTCCTTGCTGACATCCAGGGGATGGTGTATACTTGGCTTGGGCCGGGAGATTACCTCGGGGAGATCACGCTGGAGGCGGCTAAGGAGCTGAAATATGAGGTGGATGCTTATAGAATGTCACTTGAAGCTCGCCCGCGATCTCATGAGGATGTCGACTTACTAATGTGGGTGCGACACTTTGTAACGAGCTCAACCGCGAAGTACCTCTACGGACCAGATAACCCCATTGCACAAGACCCAGAGCTTGAGACCGCTTTCTGGGACTTTGACCACGGCATTGGGATGCTCCTCATCAACGTGGCTCCATCTGTCACAGCACGCAAAGCATATGCAGGCCGCGAGAAACTAGTCCAAGCCCTGGCCGACTACCTTGAGGCTGGCGTGCATAGGACTGGATCAAAGATCGTCCAAGAGCGCATCTCGCTTGCCCTCAAACACGGCTGGACTCTCCGAGCAACAGCGCGCTCCGAGATTTCCTTTCTCTTTGCGGGTATCGTCAACGCAACCACGTCGACTTTCTGGATTCTGTTGCAGATCTTCGCCGACGCAAACTTGCGAACCAGGGTCCGCACCGAAGTCGCATCAATTCTATCGGAGAATAACGAGTCTGGCAACCTAACTCTGAGCATCAAAGACCTCAGGTCCAAGTGCCCGTTGCTCGTGGCCGTTTATAGAGAATGTCTCCGCCTGAACTCGGACAATAACAGCATCCGCGTTGTGAAGGAATCAATCATCCTTGCAGACCGCTATTTCCTGGCGAAGGGCGCCGTAGTACAGATTGCAGGCGGTGTTGTCCATAGTGATCAATCGATCTGGGGACCGAACGTCGAGACGTTTGATCCAGGCCGTTTCCTGAGCCAACAGCCCGGGACTGGGAAAGAAAAGGAGAGGCAAATCCATCCGGCGGCCTTTCGAGCTTTCGGAGGTGGAAAGACATTGTGTCCCGGACGGCACTTCGCCATGAATGAGATACTGAGCTTCGTCGCATTGATTGTGCTGCAGTTCGATATGGAAGCACGGGGGGGCGGGAAAATCAAGGTCCCCCGGAAGAATGATGCGGTGTTGCCGGTTCACGTTCTCGAGCCCGTTCAGCCCGTGCATGTTACCATCAGGCCACGGCTTGGATGGAATGAAGGAAAAGATTTGAAAATCGTCCTTGGGATGGAGTAATGTGTATGTAAAGGTCGGGATTGCTTATGCTGGTGACTGAAACAAGTGAGACGTATGATATCTTCGTATTAATCCTCAAAAGGGGATCTGGCACGTATTATGTAAGTTACCGTCAAGGGAGCATGGGGATCATGGAAGTCACTACTAAAGACAGCTTAAGCTACGCCAAGCTCCGTCTAGTCGTCGTATCGCGCTGCTGTGAAGAACAAGTTTCAACGATAGAAACACCGGCGGTGAACAAGGTATTGACCAGTAGCTCGTATATATGAAGACAGATGCGATTGCTCCAACTGAGAAGTGACTGAAATGATCTAGACATGGTAAAGTGTCTGAAACAGGCCAATGGCACTTGCACCACGGTTAAAGATTAAGTATATTGCTCAGCATATACAGCAGATCACTGGCTTACCGGATCCATGCAACAGAGGCATTGCCGTAGCTGCCATGCTCGTCCGGCATTCGTTAGAAGGAAGGCCTAGCAGGTACGTCGGGTCGGACCCCGGACCCGAAATCAAATCCAGCATTGGCACGGTTGCATCCTGAAGCCTCAGGCAGCCAAGCTAACCTACCTAGGTATCCAGCCGAACAACGTCAATCGAGGATAGCTTCATCTTTGGCCAAAGACCTTCTGCGGCCTATCGTGATCACGCATTCGGCAAGCATTGAATGAGTACGCTCCCCTCAGTATCGGTAACCTTTACATCGCCAAGTACGCTAACATCTGTGGCAGTCGCAGCCCGAATAATTCCGCCATGCCCGTCCCCTTCGAATCCCTGATTCCCTATGGAATCATCCTCGCCGTAAGTCCTCACACCCGATACGGGCGCAATCCCTTGGCTACCGATCCTTTCATCGTCATAAGTACTAAGGGAAAAGGCAGATGTTCGGCGTGACTGGCGCTGGACTGTCCAAGATTAAAAACATGCAGAATGGGGGCAAGCGAGCGCGACGATCCATCGACCAGTGGGATAGAGTATGAATTGACCCTACCACCTGCGGCATGCGATTGAGGCAGAATTGAAGACTGACTGGGAATGACAGCAAATGATGGACCGAGACCGAAGACTCACGGGCTTCTTAAGAGGACAATCGGATAACCCATTAGCGCCACCGGGTTTCGAATTGAACAATCCTTGGAGAGTACGTTCATGTGAGACCCAGTGAACCTGGGATTGACATACTGACGTTTAGATTAGGTTGAGAAACGCATGTCGTAGTCTTAAATCAAGCGATGGACGAAATGGCCGAGGCAAAATAGGCGGAAAGGACGAGAACGGGCAACCGACTGTACAAAGCTATGAATACAGAATTCACTAAAGTCTCAGTCCTCAACGTAGATTCTACTTTTGGCCAATCCAGGGGTATCATTGATGAACATGTCTACAACCGAACCAGGCCCTATATCCTGATCTCGGGCCTATTCTTGTTCAGCCCTTCTAGGAGCATACACGCCTGACAGAGTTTTTGACTTGACATGTAGCCGCACCTTTCGCATGTGCCCAGCTTCTGCTTCGTTATGATGGGGAAATTGAGACTAAACATGGGCTCAGATTCGTTCCTCTTCCGTCGGTCATGGCGTTGACCTTGAACCTTTTGGATGGTGACCTCAGTTTCCAGTCCTTCATCCGCAGCCTTCTCGTTCTCCTGCAGCTGCTTCTCCATTGCAGCCATCTCACCTCCGGCTGCACGGCCATTGGCTGATCCGCAACCGCCAACACTATCTTCTTCGACGGCTTTGGGAACCGAAGTATCCTTTCCCTTGCTGCCGCAGGCGTCAGATGGCTGTCCTGGGACCAATCTGGCCATGTCCTCTCCACTGCGGACAACGTCCAATATTGCACTCGGCCTTACCTTTTCAAGGTTCTTAATCAAACTCCTCGCACTGCCTCGAAAAGCCTCCGGGCTGTATATGCATTCGGTGGTGAAATAATCCAGCTTCTTGTGGTGTGCATATAGGACGATCTCCTTCTCGTAGGCGTATTTGAGCGGCTTGCTTCTCTTGACTTCGCTTGCATTACTCCCAGTAACGATGCTCGTGCTCCTCGACAACCGTGACAGATCTCCCCGAAGAAGATTCATAAGTATCGTCTCAGCCACATCATCTGCATTATGGCCGGTGACAACATGCTTGATACCCAGCATCTTGGCGCCCCGATCAAGAGCCTGCCTTCGGAAAACACCGCAATACGTGCAGTTGCCCTTCTTCCCGATCGTTTCCACAACCTGGTCCATAGTCCATCCATACAACTCATCATAGCCCACGATCTTGAGGGGCATTTCGTACTGAGTCGCGTTGCGCTTGACGGTTTCAAGGGAATCATCTCGGTAACCCTTGATACCTTCATCTATACTCAGTAGTACCAAGTCCACTCCATATTTGTGTCGCTCATTCAGGGTCTTGAGCACTGATGCCAGGACGGTAGAATCTTTTCCGCCAGAAGCTCCTATTGCAACCCTCTCCCCGGGGAAAAAGAGTTCAGACGATATTATTGTGTGATGAACCTCATCTTCGAATATCTGGATGAAGCAGCCCTTGCAAAGTTTCTGGTGATTCTTGGGCCTCTTTATCAGTGCTCGCTCCGTCTTGCACAATGCGCAGGGTATGGGCGGCATGTTGAATGTGATAGTATTACAGTGATCAGGTCATCACCCTCTGAATTAAAAAAGTAGTTTAGTATCACAGGGAAAAATAGATGTTCAGAAAAGTACGTGGTTACAATACTGAGTCAACTCTTCATAGAAGAACGAGTTCTTTAGTGGGGTGAGAGGCGATATCCAGCGCAGGTAGGTACGTACCGAGGGGTAGGTAGCGCTAAGCTCCAATGGCTCTTGGTTCTGAACTAAGATAAAGCCAATCAACCGATGATTTTCCGAACCCTACTCAACACAACTTCGCCAATTCGCAAACCCGGTCAATCGAGCTTTTTCTCGATCTCCTCATACCTCTCAAGGCCAGGTCCGAACAACCATCGCCCAACGACCTCACGACCAGCAATCACCATGGTAAGCTCTTGAAATCCTACGATATATTCTCTGCTCTGAGCATATTATCATTTCAAACATGGCGCTCGCTTGTCGAGTCGTTCATTTTCCGCCTGTTGTCTTTGGACACTGGTGAAGAACTTGGCTTGAGATATCGTGGGTGTACACAAATGACACCAGACCAAACACGTATCTCTCTAGAGACCAAGGAAGACTACAGTCAATGGAAAACATTTACTGATGTCTTCTTTTCTCAATGATAGCCTCCCAAGAGTGGAAAGAAGGCCGCCCCGGCTCCTTTTGGAGCGTCGAAGGCTGGCAAGAAGGCACCCAAGGTCAGTAACCCATACGGATACCATCTCATCATCTTCCACCGAGTGCTGACATGACCTCAACAGAACCCCCTTCTCGAGAAGCGCCCGCGCAACTTCGGCATCGGTCAGGCCATTCAGCCAAAGCGTAACCTGTCGCGCATGGTGAAGTAAGTAACTATCGTATTCTATCCTTTCCCTTTGCACCCTCGCTTGGGAATAGAAACTTAGAGCAAAACTCGTGGGATATCTCGAATCTTCTACATCGACATCACGATTGAATGGACAAATGCTGATATCGTGTGCCACAGGTGGCCCGAGTATGTCCGGCTTCAGCGCCAGCGAAAGATCCTCAACTTGAGACTCAAGGTCCCCCCGGCCATAAGTCAGTTCCAACATGTCGCAGACCGAAACCTCGCGGCTCAGGCCTTCAAGCTTCTCAACAAGTACCGACCTGAGACCAAGGCCGAGAAGAAGGAGCGATTGGTCAAAGAGGCCACCGCCATCAAGGATGGCAAGAAGAAGGAGGATGTCAGCAAGAAGCCTTACGCCGTAAAGTATGGTTTGAACCACAGTACGTATAAACCTCGTTTTTCAGCTCTCTTTTTTACTGATTTGTTTCTAGCTGTTGGCCTGATTGAAAACAAGAAGGCTGCTCTGGTGCTCATCCCCAACGATGTTGACCCCATTGAGTTGGTCATCTTCCTGCCCGCTCTCTGCCGAAAGATGGGTGTTCCCTATGTAATAGTGAAGGGCAAGGCTCGTCTCGGCACTGTTGTCCACAAGAAGGTTCGTACACAATACCCGATTTTATGCCTGGTTACTAATGTTCCTCTAGACTGCTGCTGTTCTTGCCATCACCGAGGTCCGGTCTGAGGACAAGAGCGAGCTCTCTAAGCTCGTAAGTGCTGTCAAAGATGGTTACTTGGCCGACAGCGACAACGCTCGCAAGCAGTGGGGTGGTGGTATCATGGGTGCCAAGGCCAACCACCGCATCGAGAAGAAGAGGAAGGCTCTTGAATCCGCCATCAAGGTCTAAGGGTGTCTTCGTTGATCAGGGGTAGGGGTTATAAACAAAGCTTTGCACTGCACCGGCGTTGGAGGGGTAAAATGGAATACCATCAATGAATTCTCATGACACCTACTCCACACTTGAAGCTTTCCATGCAGTGACAGTAAATTTTGGCAAAACAGTCAGGATGTCGAGAAAACTGTTTCCCACCTGTGCTCCACAACTATCTGGGATGACACATGTGAGTGCAGCTGAAGACATCGAAATTTGTACGGACAAGTTTTAGTGATTGAACTATGTACATGAATTTTGGAGAGATCGATTGCTTCCGGCCTCCGGTATTCACTCAACAAAGGTTAAATTAGCGACCGGCAACGGATTAGTAGATGTTCATGTCTAGCGCCGTACTAAGGGTTGCTGTCCTGGACCCTGTACTCCTCTGGGCTGCAGGCCAAGCCGTGCCAATGTCGTCGATCTCTCGGGGCTTCCCAGACGTATTGAACGCAGAGGCGACGTTGAGCTCCAGAAGTGTCTAACATTGTTGCTCACGGTGTATAGATACTTAAGTAGCTTGTATAATAGGGTTAGATTGTCTTCCCCAACCGTTTAAGAGATCGAAACTCTACCACTGTCCGCTATCATGTTCATTTCGCCGTGGCATACCCTTCATCACAGTAAATTGTACTCAGGCTTGTCAGGATAACAGAACAGTCCTCTATGGTCAGACCGGCAAGGGGAAACCTTGGCGTACTGTGAGATATGGACACGTTCCCTTTCCGCAATGCCGCCAGAGCAAGTAATAGAAGGCGTGCCTCTCGATATGTGTCTCAGGCACTCGATGCTGTTGGTCAACAATAGCCCTCGGAAGATAACTTGGAAGTGATCTGCCGCACAAATCGACAGACAAAACGGACAATGATTCAAAAGCGTCTCCCCAAGAAGCTTATCACTCTTAGCACCTTCTCCAAGACTCGAGCACACCCAATGCCAAGGTCCTTGGCTATGGTGGAGATCCTTGGCTCGGTTCCACGATTTAAGGGTATGCCGAAAGGTCTTCTGGTAGGTGTCGCTGCGCGACGATCAGGAGGCATGTCTTGGGTCTTGACCCAGTCCTGTTCCTGTCAAAGACTTGGATTGGCCCAGCCAATGTTGTTGATCTGGTTCTTATCTGCTAACTTGGTATCCATGTCTTATCATGACTATGTAAGATTAAGTTATCTTCGAAGCCCGGGCGGCACGCGTTTGGACCCTTGCATTCCAGTGCTTCGGACATGGGCACGAGGAATAACCTCTGACAAGTTTCATCCCATCCGTACCCAGGCTCTCGGCATGCAGTTCGGACCTTCTGCTGCGTAAGCTGAAGTGCCCTTGCCCTTGCCTTCCTACCTAAGTAGGACGAAGCGGGTTGAAGTAAAGTCTTGCTTCTACCGTCTTATGAGCAGCCGCTTGCATCTCGTCTTACTCCAGTACCTGGACGCATCTTCAACCTCATCACTTTACTATTAATATTCCCCCTCAGTAGTCTCTGCTTCAACCTCGTGCTGCAAACACAAGCAGATACCTCAATTCCCGCTTGGACATACCGAATTCGGCGCAAACGATTCATACCCAGCTGCAGGTCGTGAGCAACGGTGGTGTCTTCCGCGGCATTGTCGGTCTATCCCGAAAGCACCTGCGAGCACCGGATCATCCTGTGAGAGCAGTCACTCAACGGTTGGACAAGCCACCGCGCTATTTACAATCAGTCGAGCGTCGTGTCATTCTAGTGATTTCTCAACTCGAAAATCCCTCTTACCACTCTACCTCTATAAATCTCGTCGAGATTCCTTCCCCATTGTATCTCGCTACACTCCAGATCTCCATTTCTCGAATAAGCTTAAGCTTTTTGTCAAAGATGTCTCGTAAGTCCCTAGTTCCCCGTTCGCGTATCTTAGCGAGAGAGATCTTCCCCGCCCCATCAGATCTGTAGTATGGATGAGGGGTACATTTCTAACGGTAATCGTATGTTTTTGAAGAGCAATCGGCTGACATTGACGACAATGTGCAGAAGACGCAAGGGACCCCTTTACTTATGCCATGAGCTCGAATCAGGCTTGGGCTGGTTACAAGAACCACCAAAACCCGAGTTTCTTCCCGAATCTGGCCACTGGGCAATCGCCTTCTATCCGTACGTCTGCTCATTCTGCGATATTTCGCGCATCGGGACCCTGCGATCATGGTTGCAGGACTCCTGGCGATGCGCTGGGGTAGCCGCAACCGTAAACTATGAGAAAGCGACCAAACTAACTCAATGCGACGTGAACAGTCTGGCTAGGTTGCTCTGATTCCCGCTGCCCGGAAACCACGATCCTCGGCCTGCAGCCAGGCGACGTTTTCGTGCACCGCAACATTGCTAACATAATCTCACCAACGGACATCAACACCTCGGCCGTGATCGAGTTCGCGGTTGCGCACATAAAAGTAAGACACGTGGTCCTGTGTGGGCACTCGTCCTGCGGAGGCGCGGCTGCCACTCTTAGCGATTCCCGTGTCGGCGGTGTCCTGGATACGTGGCTCACGCCCATGAAGGCGGTGCGCATCGCGCATCAAGAGGAGCTGGACGCAATCCGCGATGACAAGGCAAGAGCGGTGCGCGTTGCGGAGCTGAATGTCGAGGCGGGTGTTAAGGTCCTGCTTGCTAACGCGACGGTGCGGGAGCACATCAAGGACCGGGGCCTGCAGGTCCATGGGACGCTGTTTGACATTGGGTCGGGACGGATTCGCGATCTCGGGTATGGGACGGGCAAGTCGAAAGTGCATAGTGCTGCGGCTAGTGCCGGTGGGGAGGAGGTCATCAGGGGAAGGCATGCTACGCTTGTTTTCAGGGGCGAGGGTGCTGGTATGCAGGTGCGATAACTCGATGTGTTGAGTTCATGATGAAAACTGCTGAATATGGTTTGGTACTGGGCACTATGGGATCTGATAGATATGGGCGCAGTATTGCATGCATGGAGTCGAGCGAGGTCGTTCAGGTTTTAAGGGTTAAGATTGAGGCTTCGGGTCAAGCAATAACCAGATTTCAGAGACAGAAAAAAACAAGGGCTACCTATTGGCGGAATGGACTGAATAGAGTCCTACGCATTCGTAGTCTAGTATACATGTCCAATGATGGATATCAGGGATGCCATGTCAAACTACAGGATTGAACCCTCGTCGTGATCGGTTACCGGGTGGAAGACTCGACAGTACAGCCACTGTATACGAATGTCGTCCTGGCTCTCAAGAATAAGGATCGTGAAAGTGAAGACACGATCATGAGTCATGTTGTTCCACCTGCGATCTAGAGTTGTATATGGGTATCTGGAGTTGCAGTCAGCGTTGCCGCTTAATCGAGGAGCAGCCAACCAGAGCCAACCCCTCCCCTCCATACGTCACCTAATGTACCTTACCTTGTATGGAGGGGTTGATTATTAACTATTTCGACAGCTTCACAACTGCAGTCAGCAAAGCAGCCAAGATCTTGGCTACGAAATGCTTGTGCCCTCATCCGATAACGGGTCTTCAAAATGCAGAAACCGATTGCGCCCCTAGGCGCTCTTTTACCCGAGGATTGCGTGCGAGAGCGCGTTTGGTCAAGTCCACTACTTGAAGCCGGACCCCAACGCCAACGCCATCGCCAAGAGTGCATGTGGGCAAACTTTCCCTCTAGAGTCTTGCACTTCCCCCAGATAAGACGAAGACAAGCTCTTCCATCGGCGCTCTTCTACTTTTCGGCATGGGGATGATCCATCGAGCTGCTCCAACCCTGTCTCATAAATAATCTGATTGGATCTCCCAGGCCCGGTGTCTGCTTGTCCGAAGTACAGACTCGGAGCCGCGCGAAATTGTATCATCTCGGTCAGACAATGGCTCTCGCCGTTCTCTCAGACGAGGACATCCGAAGCCTGTTGGAGTTCCTGACATACGAGGAGGCCGAGGTATTCTCACATTCCCTCAAATGCGCGTTACATGAGTATTCGACCGGGACGCAGTCCATTGAAGCCGGCTTGTTTCACCAGCCGGATCGGACATCTATTCATTCGAATGTCACCAACGCTACAACACTCTTCATGCCCTCTAGCAGCACAGTCGGCCATGGAATCAAAGGTCTGTTTCTCACTACTCCCTCTCAGGATCCACCGAGTGACTGACACTCTTCAAGTCGTAACATTATCCGCACCTCAGTCCGACCCAAACCTTCCGACCATCAAGCCTACCGGTTCCGTAACGCTGTATTCTCCCCAAGGAATGCCGCTCGGCTTCCTACACGCCAAAACACTAACCGCCTTCCGCACCGCACTCGCCTCGTCCTGTCTCCTGACCAAGCGACAAACCGTGCGAACCCTTACCGTCTTCGGGTCCGGCCTTCAAGCATACTGGCATATCCGGCTGGCTCTGATGCTGCGGGGGCACACGATCCGTAATGTCTACGTAATCAACCGGCGCTTCAGCGAGAACGCTAAGTTAATCCTCAAGAAATTCTACGCGGTGCCGGCCGAAGTCAAGAAGCGCGAGGGCTGGGAAGAAGCGCAGTTTAGCGTCTTGACACCGGGGTACGGTGAGTATGGTCGCCTACAGAAGGAGCATATCCGTACTGCAGATGTGATATACTGCTGTACGCCGAGCACGGATCCGCTGTTTGATGCCAGCATATTGACAAGTCATGAGGGGCGGCGGAAGGGGAGGTTGATCGTCGCGATCGGGAGTTATACACCGGAAATGCGCGAGTTGCCGAGGGAGGTGCTGGAGCAGGCCACAAGGGGTGGGGGCGGGCATATGCATTTCCATAAACATGCGACTGAGGGCGGCGTCATTGTTGTTGACACGCTTGATGGGGCGCTGAGGGAGGCGGGAGAGATCATTGAGGCTGGACTGGAGCCCAAGCAGCTTGTTGAGTGAGTTCTCCTTTCCTCCCGCATCCGAAGGAACCAGTTTGTTATGTGTTGTTGTCGCCGAGAATGTATATGCAGATGTACCATGCTCAAGGACTAACAAAAGCACAGACTCGGCGAACTAGTAATGATCCATAAAGCCCGCGTAGTCGAGGAAGAGGGATCCCTAGCCTCTCAGTCTACCAACGGCTCCAGTGACGTCTCGGACATGGACAACTTATCCCTCACGCCTGGCAGCTCGGCCATGTCGAGCGTGTTTGGGCAGGCCTCTGTGGATGGCAGCTCGAAACAGTCTTCCTCGCGGACTACGAGTCCCAGCCGCTCGCATAGTAGCAGCAACGGATTCCTCCACCAACATAAGCGGCGCAGTTCGAGCCAGGGCTCCGTCGACCGCGGGAAGCAGAAGCGGGATGATCACATGGCACGGTGGCTGACTAGTGGGAACGTGATATACAAGAGCGTCGGGTTGGGCTTGATGGACTTAGTTGTCGGCATGGAGGTTATTCGCATGGCGAAGGAGAAGGGTATAGGTAGTCACATCGAGGGTTTCTCTTAGGGAGAGGACCATACTCCCTTGGCGCCTATTTTGAGCGGATGTTGAGGCATGTGTGTACGCATGCACATAGAAGGCGAAACAGATAAGAGAAGACCGGGATAGGCGGAGTGTCTACTTCGAGTCGGGCTATAGATTATCTTGGGGTTCGGAAATGGGCATAGATGGTATGATATCAGAGGCAACGTGCAAGGATCAAGAAAGCGTTCTTCAACAGTATCTCTTCAACGGATTTACTTCATGTGCAATAGTTGCAATCCCTCTAGAATAATACACTTCACCGCAATCACAGTAGATCCGGGCGATCAGCGCAGTTCCTCCTCGTCCTCTACTCTACTCTACTCAGCAACCCAGACAGCAGCCATCCCCATCCCCGTACCAACGCACATACTCGTGACACCCACCTTCTCCCCGCGTCTCCTCAGCTCGTAAAGCAGCGTGCTGACCTGTCTCGCCCCCGTGCAACCCAGCGGATGCCCAAACGCGATAGCGCCCCCCTTGGGGTTGATCTTCTCCAAGGGCAGCCCCAGTTCATTCGCGCACCATATGCACTGGCTCGCAAACGCCTCGTTGATCTCGAAGATATCCACGTCGTCCTTGGTGATGCCCGTCTTCTCGAACACCTTGGGGATCGCCTTCCACGGCCCGATGCCCATGAGCAGCGGCTTGACGCCCGCCACGCTCGCCGCCACGTACTTCCCCAGGATCGGCTGCCCGAGCTTCTCGGCCGTGCTGCGCTTCATCATGAGGACGGCGGCGGCGCCGTCCGAGATCTGCGACGCGTTGCCGGCGTGGATGGAGCCGCCCTGCGCGAAGGCGCCCTTCATCTTGCCGAGCGACTCGGCCGTGACGCCGGGCCGGACGCCGTCGTCCTGCGAGACGGTGATGGTCTTGGTCTCGCCCGACTTGGGGTCCTCGAACTGCACCGTCAGCGGGTGGATCTCCTCGGCGAAGAGGCCGGCCTTCTGCGCGGCTGCGGCTTTCTGGTACGACGAGGCGGCGAAGGCGTCCTGGTCGGCGCGCTTGATGCCGCGGTCCGTGGCCATCTGTTCCGAGAGCACCCCCATGGGCACTTTGCAGTTGGCGGCTTCCGGGTGCGACTCGAGGAGCTCGGAGAACTCGGTTACGGCGGAGGGACTGCCGGATGCCGAATGTCAGTCACAGGGGCTCATATCCACTGGTTTGCAATGCGAGGAGGCGTGTGAACATACCCATACTGCAAGCTCATGCTCTCAACGCCCGCGCCAATGCCCACCTCGATCATGCCGGTCTGGATCTGGTTGGCGACATCGACACAGGCCTGCAGCCCAGACGAGCACTGTCGATTCAGCGAGCGTACGGCCGTCAGCTCCGTGAAGCCCGCAGCCAGCGCGGCGGCTCGCATCTCGGTGGCACCGCCTCCGGGCGCCAGCACCTCACCCACGCAGATGTCCTCGACGAGGGAGGGGTCGATCTTGGACCGCTCGAGGATGCCCTGCAGCGCGCCGACCATCAGGTCCGCTGCCTGCGTGTCCTTGAAGCCGCCCTTTCCGCCCTTGGTGAAGGCTGTGCGCAGGCACGCCGTCACAACGATGTCATCGGGGCTTTTGACGAGGAGGCGCTCTTTGGGCGTGATGTTCGAGCCTGCGATCTGCCCGGAGATCTGCTGGAGTCTGTCGGCGGCTGTAGTTTAGATGATAGCTGTCAGCGAGTCTGTCTCCAGCGCAAACACGTCTCCACGGAGAGGGAGCCCGTTTACTAACCACCCATCGTGTCTATGCTGGTCTGTATTCTTCTCGAGAAAGAATATTGTAAGAAATAAGGCTCAAGCTTTCGTAGATTGGAGTTTATTCAATCAACAGCGGTCAACGTATTAGGTGAAAGTTTACAGGAGCCGTCGTGGTGCTTCCTTCTCCATTTCTTTCGCCTTTGTGTCGACAAAATGAACCTCGGGACTTGAGCTGCTGGACCCCTGTCAATCGCAGTGGGCTGACATCAGATCCGCCCCCCGGCAAGCACATGTCAAGCCGTTGGCCGGGTCAGGTTCCTACCAGTGTCTCATCACATGCCAGTAGCCGCAAGCGAGCTAAGAAAGCTCCCCAATCCAATGGTCAAGTGACCTTCCCCGCCAACGGAACTACTGTGGTACTGCGGCAACTTTGCAATGCACATATGCCATATGCACTACTTTTAGTCTACTATCAGTACCTTAGGTACATAGGTACTGTAGATAATATGCCCTAATTTCCAAGCATCCATCTTGCACTGCTGAGTAAGGTCATTACCGAAGGAACCCGGATTACAGTGCTTATCTAGGTATTCGTCCATAATAAGATCGTTCTTTCGGCTTACTCTAACAGGCGTGTTAGTCAAATTTCGATTAATACTAGGCTTACAGCAGGTTATTTTCATGTGGCAGGAACTGCTTTGTTTGTACCGGCGTGTTTGTGTAGTGTCTTGCCATTGCTATCCTTCAGGGGAAGAATCTGCTGAGCTCCCGTAATGCTATCTATATATATGCATGTGCTGCGTCAGTGTGTAAAGTCATATCCTTTCTTTGAATCGCAACCGCCATCTTCTCAAAGAATCCATTCTCGAAACAGACTCACTCCCCAAACAACTCCGGTTTAACAGGCATTCAGGCCTTCCTCTTCTTCACAGTAGCATTATATAAGCCCGCCTTACGCTTATGGCCGTCCATGCCCAGGTAGATCGCGAAATCCTCATGCTGGCAGATGACGGGATCGAGCATCCTCATCAAGGTGCCATTGTCGCGGCCGTTGAAGGTCTTGATCAACGACGCGAGCTGGGCGCGGATGCAGCAGTCTCGGTCCGGAGTAGTGTTGCTGTAGATTTCGTCCAATCCTTCTGCTAGGCCCTCCAGTAGGTGGTTCATCTCCAACTCATCATTTGTATCGGCGTCCAGAATCGACTCGACGTTGCGGTAGAGTCTCTCGAGAGCTAGAAGTCTGGGTGTAGGCGCGTCGTACTTGTCACCCATGATGTAGACGTGGATGGAATCGGATAGGCTCTGCAGAAGCTTGGTGTGATACTTCTCTGCGTTCTTCCAGCCTGACCGTTCGGCAGCACACGCCACTTTGTCGTCGCTCTTGTCTGTGTACTTACTACGCCCCAGGGAGAAGCGCTGTCGAAGCTTCAATTCGGTCTCCTCGGTGCTCAGAAGAGCGATGGCACTGGGACCTTTGGGTTTCCCGTATAACGCGTCTTCATAGTTTCCAGTGTATATGGCTGACAGAAACTTCCCGACAATCTCAGGATCGTCCTCCGGAAGATCGACAACGCGCTCACTCGTCTCCTGTGGAAGGGTTAGAAACGACTGCATGCTATACAAGACTGAGGGGCACCCTGGTCTAAGAAACAGTCGAGCTTGTCAAAAGTAATGATAAATTTAGTACAATCCTTGCGGTCCTCATGTATTGCAGGCTAGTTCTCGATTAGACCAGCGTGCAGGGTTGCTTACCTTGAAACCAATGTCTGTCATTTTTTGGAAGAAGCGTGACTGGCTACACACCACCGCTCGATGAATAGGAAAGCGTCTCCCGTTGCAGGTGATGGCAAAGTCCGAGTACTTCTCACTCATAAAAAGCTTCGTCTCGCTCTGGGAATATGCCGCCATCTTGATGATGTACCGTGGTACAGCCTCCTCAGGGTAGACAAGTATACGTTGTATACGAGGTGTATAGTGAACGACGATCTGTCAGCTTTACTAGATGAATCATGTCAGAGCCTGTCTCTATGGTATGACTGGTGGTGGTGAAACGTACAACGGTAGGTACGCTCAAGGCAGAAACGCCAGCGCGCTGATCTTAGAGCCGGGTAGGCGTAGTGTTGGTGAAATGTGGCCTTGGTGGTTGGCTAAGAGATGGCAGCAAGCAAGAACTAGGTACGATGATTGCTGTGATCGACTGATTGATGTAGTGGACGGAAACACCTCGATGGTGATTGTTCTGATGGAACTGTGCGTAATTGATTGTGAAGAAGAGCGTGTTTGCTGATGCTGGTGGGAAGCTATGAAGGTCCACTGGCTTCCCTGGACTGGGAATCGTTATCTTCTGTGGGAGGATTACAAGCAGGCATCAGTGAATCTGTTTGCGACGAGTGAACCAGGTTCAGCTACCACTGAGAAGGTGAGTAGGTAAGTATTTAGGCGTTTGAATTGCTTGTCGGGTCAGAATTGTCTCTTTTCTCCCTCCCCCGAGTCCGCCGCCGACCAATTACAATACTTTCACCACCCAATAATACCATCTTCAAAAGTACCATCTCTCGTCACCTGAACTCATCAGTATTATCATTGTTTGACAGCGCCTCATCATTCTATACCGACAGCATCATCAGCTGTTCTAAATCAAACACAATCAACAGCACCATCAGCTTCTTCAACACAACCTCCTCTCTTCAATAACAACACCAACATACGGGACATCCATTTAGGATTACATCTGGCCAAAAAAGCCAATTGCCATCAACTTCATTTCTATCGCACTCTGTTGTGGGGTGAGTGAACCACTATCATAAAACAATTTCACAAGACATATCTCACAAAAACAGATCCTTGGAGCCGTTCTTTGGCCTTATCAGTCTACTGGCTACACTATGTCTCTTATGAAGGGGAACTCTTTCCCGTCTATGGTTGTGGTCTTGTTTATGGTGCGGCATGTGACATCGCCTACTTCTCAGTCTACCGTAAACCCGACGATGCTTCTTGTCTTACCAGCTATCCTCATCAAACAGTACTTTTCCCGATGAATACCTGTTGTCTCTATAGCGGTGGCTACAACCTTTGGGCCTGGGCCTTGCAAGCTGGACAGATGTCAACGTAGGACTGGTCATGATTTCTCGTGTTAGGTTGTGGGTGGGTGGCTGCGGGCGATTGATAGATAAACTCGGTTATGCTTTGGGATGGAGATAATTGGTCTACGTCACGGTTTGAGACTGAAGAAGGATCAATGTTTGTGAAATACTCGATGCAGCGAAGAAAGTAGTTGCTATCAATTCTCCATGCGTACCTAGGCATTGATAATACGCGCTGAGTATCCACTGTCTTTTAAATGAAGCTGGGTACCTACGAAACGAAGTCAATGGGCGGCGTATTCCAGACTAGCTGCCTCACAGCATTGCTGCGGTACAATATGATGACTGTGATCGTGATATGGGAATACGTTATGCTCCATCGCCCTCCCTCAAATCCAAAGTATACCTTTCCTTCGCTTTCACCATCTGCATTTCCGTTATCCTGACCGTTCGGGAGCCTAACCCACGCTACCCGCTCCTGGGAAATAATTGA
The DNA here is from genome assembly GCA_022432505.1 of Xylariales sp. AK1849. NCBI lineage: Eukaryota > Fungi > Ascomycota > Sordariomycetes > Xylariales > Xylariales sp. AK1849. The sequence goes on from JAJKKH010000002.1 coordinate 218,421, forward strand.
CCGCCACACTATTGTCACCAACAGTCACTTGGGTAAGCTGATTTCCATTTGCATCAAAAATATACCAATCATCGCCACTTGGGGGGTACATGAATGTGCCATCAGACAGGGTAGCTGAGCAGGATGAGAAGGTGACTGTTCCAAAGTCGGCAAATTGGAGCTGTTGCGATGGATACAAATCCTCCACGACCCACTCTGCAACATTTCCCGAAACGCTTGAACCATCGGGGGCAGTTATCACATAAGACTGGAGGGCTTCATTCTGCGTTGTGTCCGTAACTGCAACGGTGACCTGGGTCGAGGAATCAACGTTCAGGGTCATGGCAAATTGGTCACCTGGTTGGATACTAATGCTGCCGTCCGTGGTTCCGGTCTCCCCATTGGGCAACCTTTGAGAATCTATGTCAGAGACAGCCAAGGACAGGGTCAGACTCTACTGACCATTCATACCACGTGGCCCATGAAAGAGTCCCGCCAATCAAACTCCAAGTAATACCACATTGTACCAGAGCGGTAGCACCACTGGCGTCACCTGGAACGTATGATTAGCTCGTAGCTCCATCAGGGGTCCTTGACTGAATATGAATACCATCGAGGCCAATCCAGGCAGATCCGTAGTAATTCCCGTCGGGTGCTCCAGGCGGGACTGTGACACTGCTCGGTGCCGTGACGACTGCGGCAACTCCCGTGAAGCTCAAGCCATCTGGTGGCGAGACGAATACACCAGACTGCGTCGTACTTTCGACGTTGGCTCTCTTGCTGTGGAGCGCACGTCTGGGTCGAGCTTCAGCATGACTGGGCATAGACGCTGCGAACAGCGCAACGTGTCCAAGGACTGCTGAAAGCTTCATATTGACGAAGTAGGCTCAAGCTTCTGAAAGATAGAAGCCAAAGATATATAGTAATAATTGTGGCGAAGATCAAGACAGAGTATGGAGAGGCGAGGTATAATGGAATGGAGGGAAATATCTTGAAGAATTTGAAAGGGAATGGGAGCAGAGTCCTTTATAGGATTACTCGCCAGAAGGCTCTGTGATATCTACACTTGCAAATCCTAACGGAGAGCAAATGTCTCCGGCGGCAGAGGTAACGTCTGACGCGGCCCTGAAGCGTGTAAGACGAGAAGGAAGATGCACTTAGGAAGGCGGGTTACCTCAAATGATGAGCTAGACTCTAGTGAGAGATAGTGGAACGTCATCTCACTCATGCTCTAATTTGTGAAGAGCTCGGGGATCGAGATTGGCCTAGTATATAGTTGAGTTGAGCTGTGCCGCAATCCCACAGGGCATCGGGCAAGCCTACCTGGATGTTAGGCCAATCATTGGCCGAGTTCTTTACATTTCAATTTTCAGCTTTGCGAATATTAAGCAAAAGGCCCAAGGTGATATAGACCCGAGGCATAACCCTGGTTCATATCTATTTCAGGCCAAAGGAACTTTGTTGTCGGTGTTACTGCTATCCGGGCCAGCCGAGTGAAGCCCGAATGGCGGTTGGTCCAACAGAACCCATACCTTTGTCGACCAGAGCGCGTCAAAAACATAGATGCGACAAAAAAGCGCGGTCTTCGTTGTTTTGCCGTATCAAGTCAACTGATAACTAATTTGATTTTTGCAAGATAGCGTTCGAAATTATCCAAGTCCAACCTCGAAGCGTTGTGGGACACTGCCCACCGCTGAGTATAGCTTGGAGTAATCTACCCTGTCATATGATGTTTCGATATAAAGCAATCCTCATGAGACTACTTGATAGCCGAGGGTTAAACCGGAGTGGATACAAGCCCTGATTGACCGCTAGAGTTATGCGCTTATTACTCATCTATGTCTAGCTACCTGTCGTGTCATAAACGCGAGCGCGGCTTATCACTGTATGGTACGAGTTCGCAACCCCTTTTCGCAACCCCAAAAGCGTATAGCCACGCTGACGAGCCGCCTCCATCGATATTGCCCCCCCCCGCCCCCCCCCCCCTCCCCCTCCCTTCGCGCTGTAACGCCCCTCTTCTTGACAGCCCGCATTCCACGATATCTTTGGCAACTTCTTGGCCAAGGTCAAATCACGCAAACTCACGTCCCTTGTGGTTTGCGGATGAGCTGGAGTTAGCTGCAGTATGTTTGACGCCCTTTGTATACGGAGGATTCCTTGCTTTCTATGAGTTTAGCATATATTCGAAATCATAGAGTCTATTTAGAATCTCGATGAACCGTCCCACTGAGTAATCCTTTGGATGGCTCGTCGGGATCAACAGAGGCAATGATCAAATCAAAAAGGCTACCCCGGCCAGTATTCGTTCTTCTTGGTACGCTCCCAGATCAAGCACGTCCTAAGGGTCATGACAGCATCAGTGCGCTGGGAAAAACTTCATCAAAACAGTATGGATCGATACCCACGATAGTTGTGCAATTTAGACAACTTCTACGTAGCCGAGAGGCATGGAAATCTTCATGAATGGCTGGTACTCTGGTCTCGGGGGAACGACGCTCTAACATCCGCGCGGCTCTGTTGTGTCTCATAATGGCCAGGCTGGGGAAGGCACTTACCGAACTACCACAGACACACAAGTTGATGTATGACATCAGCAAGGTATACACCAACCGGGCCGTTTCTTGCATGTAACAGCCTAACGTAAGCCTCACTTATCACTGAAACGACTTCACCGCTCCGGACCACAGCCTGCATGTCAGATGCAGGCGGTGGTGATGTAGGTCGTCAGCCCCCAACTTCAGCCGACTCTGCCGAGTTCAGGCGGTCGCGTTACACAACATCAGGCTCAGCGTCCATTTATAGCCCCCAGTCAGAGAGGTATAAGAACTTGACGGTTCCAGGCTGTCGAGGAAGATGTCGTTCCTATAGACACAATCAAGCACAAATGTTCAGTCCAGTACAGACAGGGATGCGCGTGGCGCCAAAGCGCAGAGAGCCTGCTTCGACCAAGAGCTCAAGTACGAAAGAGGACGATTCCCACCAAACTCACACATTGCAAGATTCCGTATGCAAACATCGCCTCGGGCGTCGTGGCGGAGGCTGTCTGGGGTACGGTTCGGAGCGATACGGAACAGCTTGAGATGGAATTACAGTCATCTCAACAGTTGGCCTTCGGGCTCTAGGGGAAAGGTCTCTGGATTGTTGAAGTGCATCATTGGTAAGAAAGCCGGTCTTGATACTTGGTAAGAGACCTTCGTCCCTGCAACATGTAATTCTTTTTGGGGGTTTTAACGTACGCCGCGCAGATTGACCTTGAAGGAACCCCTTCTCACAAACGATAACAGCATCGGGTGGTGTCCCCGTCTTTTGTGATGCCGAAGCATTTAGTTTCAAACCTCTCAAGTTGAGGTCGAAGAATGGTGTGCGACTTGAGCTCCACCTGTTAGGTAGAGGACTCTCGAAGCTAGTTGTTGAGCTTCGTCAGCTCCTGGCGGCATGAGAGAATCTGCCAAGTCCATGGAAAAGATCACGTTCTATAATACACACACAGGATGATCCGGTTCCCTATGACCGATAGAGCTAATTTGCCCGATATGCATCGTGTCATGGCTCTGGCGAGCAGAGAAGATGATGAAAGTCTCATCGGTAGAGTTGGCATTTTGCTGCTTTCTGAGAGACAATGACTTATACTGGCCAACAGACCATGGTAATGCCCAGTCATAGTTCCAGGTTATTTGGGCAATCCCCAACTCTGTTCCCAGATATATTTGCACATACATATGTACACTCTCCTATCCTACACAACCCAATATTCTTTGACCAGTGACATGTCGGCTATCACCGACCTCTCTTGGAAGCTATCGCAGGGTGATTCAAGTTCGCTCGTGCTGATGTACCCAGCTTATGCACCATTTGCCTCCTATCCCATACGACGGACTTGCCCTCTACCACGGAGACGATCTCCTCAGCCACCCTGGCGGCGAATTGCGTTCGTCCACTACCTCTCGACTTCTTCTTGTTCACGACATCCAATATCCATAACACAGCGACCCGCCGTCGTTGTCTTGCTGTGAGGGGCTCTGGCAATTCAAGTGCCATACCGCCACCAGCCATACCCTTCATGTTTCGGACACGTAGGAGAGGAGCCACGCTGTCGATGGCAAGAGTGAGGTAGAGTACTGGATCCAGGGGGAGACGTTCGGCTGGCGGCGACCCTGGAAGCAGTGGTCTTAAAGGGTTGACCTTGGGTGCTGGTGAGGTACGGAGGAAGTTGAGGATCATGGACATGTTCTGTGGACTCTCAGCTTCATTCGGAGACTGCATCATATGGTAAACCCCTTACCCTTTCGGCTTGACTGAGCTTGCCATCCCGCATCAGCAGCTTCGTGACCTGTTCAATAACGGGTGGATATCTGTTCTGCAACTGGTCGTTCTTTCCCGGAAGGGTGGGCATGCCGAACTTGTGGCCCGGAACTTCATCGATCATATCCTCTCCTGCCGCAGCTTGCTCCAAGGCCGCAAGTGCTTCGGCATTCAACCAGTTTGGCACGAACAGTTCGGCCGGTGGTCTCACATATTGCCGCGGTGCTGCTTCTTCTGACCCGGGCGGCGGTATTGAAGAGTCCGGGTTATCTGGCCGTATCGTTGTATCGTCTGCCAGTCCTCTCCTTGCGACGGAAAAGGCGAGCCGTTCATTCGTACATGCCAATGCTGGCCGTGACCGTGTGCAGAGATTCCGGCAGACACGCCAAGGATTGAGCTTCGAAGTCATCTCGATCACCAATGTCGCATCAATCCCATTGGGCTGGTATCTGTCTCGATATCAAGCTCCTGAGCTCGGGTCGTAATGCGCGACTCCTAGCAGAATTATTTGGCTACGTCGCGTGGTGGGTTAATCCGACGCGGATATTCGTTTGCTACTAATATGGCTTAGACGGATATACATCCTGTGTAGTGTGCGGTAAGACAGTACATGGTACCTCCGGGTCCGCCTTGGCCCTGTGAAATGCCCTTAAAGGCAATAAGCAAAGCCCACCCAATTGTCGATGCCGCTATCGAATACCTCGGTGGACCTCGGCATGTGCTTCTGATGCAACGGGTAGAAGCCGTCGAATGATTTAGTGACCCCTTCGGCTGAAGACGAGCGCATTGAGTTGATGGAAGCCACCCATCAATTATTACCTATTACCCGTACAATCTCCATCTCAGGTTACGACGTTTCGCTTCTACACTGTCTACTGACCTACGTCTGCTGCCAACCCATCGACGGAGAGAGCTTTCCCGGAAACACGCAACCGATAGCCACGATGGTTGCCGACGCCGTGATCTACCACCCTACCGTATCGCACTACCTCAAGTTCGTCGCGACAACCGTTGGCCGCGACAAGCTCCTGCGCACGCTCCAGTATTTCTCGCGCTTCTATGCCTGGTACCTCCTGCGCACCAACGGCACCAAAGCCGAGATCGCGCCCTACGAGGTCATAAAGAAACAGTTTGGCCTCACGCGCAAACTGTTGCGCGTCGGCAAGAACATCGAGCACCTCAAGGCTGCTGCCACCGCCGCCGACTCCAAGAACTTGGACCCCGTCCTGCGGTACACGACTGTTGGACGACAGCTCGGGTATGCGGGTTATCTGACTTTCGATCTGGCGACCGTGCTGGACTCCGTGGGTATCCGCAAGTGGGAGGGTGCGAAGAGCGCGCAAAAGGAGGCGTATCGGTTCTGGGCTCTGGGATTGCTGTGCAGCATCGTTGGGCAGACGTATACACTCTACCGCTTGAGGGAGAGGGAAGGGAAGGTTGATAAGAAGGAGGGCGAGGGTGTGGTAGAGAGCAAGACGATTGCTATGTAAGTGGACCTCAATGCGTGTCTTAACACGCATACTACGTACTAACGATGTACAGTGAGCGAGCTGCCAGTCAACTCCAGCTGGTGTCAGACCTTTGCGACTTCACTGTGCCTGCAGCGGCACTGGCATGGATCGGATTCGATGACGGCTTCGTAGGTCTGGCTGGTACCGTTAGCAGTCTGATTGGCGTCTACTCACAATGGAAGAAGACTGCTTAAGCAGACACAGAGACCCATAGGTGTATGATTGGCCCAAGGAATACGGCGCTCATGTCGTTCTGGACGCGACTCTGGCTGCGCAAGTGAACCTACGAGTTCTTGCACTGAACCCAAACCCGATTCATATAGTAATTGTCTATAATGATCACAAGCTCAAGACGGGGTTTAAGTGGAAAATGAACATTTTGATATCATAACGATTTCGAGGCCCGATGTTGGGCGACCTAGAACTTGGACATTTGCCGGTACTTCATTTAGTGCATGTTTATCGGCCTTCTGGTCTGGAATGGTTATAGACTCCCACTTGACATCGGGATTCATATTGAAGAGACTTATTAATTACACCTTATACGGCCACAGTATAGAGGTGTAATCAGAGATTATTGAACTCGATACTCATTGTATGGGATTGTGAAGTATAACGTGAAGTAAGGGTCTTTCAAGATAGTCGGAGCTGAGACAATAAAACCGACGGCTACCCGGAAGAACCAGCGTGAGGCTAACCTGACTATCAAGAACTTATTGATCCTGCTGATACTCGGCGTGCCCGAGCAGCTTAGTCAAGATCAGATAGCTTCTCAGTCCCCATTCGAGCCATTCTGAGACAAGGTCACCACGTCGTATCAGAAGTGGGTTCTTCGTCTCCGGGAATGACTGTGGAGCATCCTACTCCTCATATTTTCTATCGTCCTGCCATGGTATGTACACAGTAGCAGCGATGCCCACTCGGCTCGGATTGCTACGCGGTCTGCCAATTCATTCTTAGTGACTGGCCCGAAGGAAACAGTTCAGAAGTCTTGACAGCCCAAGCTTCGAGACACTAAGGTTCAACTTCGTTGGGGCACGCGATCCATCTTCCTCCTGACCCGTTCGCTGCACGTCGAAGGATTTAGCGATGACTTCACCAAGCCTCAGTGGTCAATCCCGCTGCGGCCAAGACGTAATTGGACAGGGTAGCTAGTAACGGTGGCGCGCATTTGGCACTCCTGCCGACAGCAGACAAGCTTCACTTCGGCCATGCCCGTCCGCGGCAAAGAACCAAGCCAAAGACAACGTTGACCGTCATCAAACCGTGCCGTGCTGGCGTTAGGTAATAATCGGGCACAGAAGGAAGTAGACGAACAGACAAGCTTCTGTCCCGGGCGTCACAGTAACACGGGGTAGAATGTACGGCTCTGATAGGTTGCAGTGCGTGCCACCACGATCGGGACTTGAACTATGTACTACGTACTCTTACATACTATGGTACAGTACTGTACATGGGGGATCCAGACAATCGGTGCGGTGGGTGCACGAACCACATCTCATTCTCGGCTTTGAATCCTGTGTACATAGTAAGACGGTGGGGCCACCACTCGAAGCTATCCAAGCTACTATGTACTCAAGTTTGTATCTGCTATTCTCCAGACGGGACTAGGCTGCACTAGAAAGTCCCGTATCTCCGTGTCTGTGTATCTGTGTACATAGTGGGAAGGGTCGGCATGCTTGCTATCGGCAGACCCTGTCCGGGTTGCTGCCGACTTGACGGGCCCTTGTCTTTTGTACCTCGAGGTAGGCGCGGCCGAGGTGTGTGTGGTGGTGTGGTTGGTATCCATCTGCAGATACCTACCTAGGTACTTTAGATATGCAGGGTGCGTTCCCGATCCAAAATGTTTTCTTCCAAGCTTCCTTTTCCTCACTCGGGGCATCTCACCTAGCTGGCGGCGCATTCACCTACAACTGCCCTCCTCTGCATACGCGTCCCGCACACTGCTTCTGGATGTAGCTTTTGCATTGTTTACTTACTTACCTTGAGCTCCTACCCGTCACCTCCACTTTATCTCCCTCCGCGAACCGACCTATACTCTTATCGTAGATTGTCGTGAACCTCCCTCTACTCTACGTACCCGAACAATGTTCGGGCGCAAGAAGAGGGCCGAGGCAGAAGTCGCTCGAGCAAGTGTAGACAATGGTCCTCCTATCGACCGGAAGCCCTTTTGGCAAGCAATTTGGCCCGTTCTTGCTTGTGGCTCTGGTCTCTTCTCCGACGGCTATGTAGCCAGCGTCATTGGATCCGTCAGTACGGTTCTTGGATACGAATATGGAGATCTCTATTCGAATTCAAACGCCATGCAGAATGTCTCATCTGTCGCATTCGCTGGGACTGTAAGTGCCTGATGCTCTCCCGTCGCGCTTTTTGCGGCAATTTGTCCTAACAGCCTGAGACTAACTAACACTTGCGCCTTCGTCATAGGTCGTGGGCCAACTCGCTTTTGGATTTCTCGCCGACAAGTGGTCTCGCACTGGGTCACTCCTCATCTCTACTGCGATCATGATTATATTTACTGCTCTTGCAGCTGGATCCTACTGGCACGGCGAAGCAGTCGGCATGTTTAGCATGTTGACAGCTTGGAGATTCTTTGTGAGTAGACTTGTCACACCCACAGGCGCATATTCAGAGAACTGACTAGCTCCTAGGTCGGAATTGGGCTCGGAGGTATGGAATGACCTGGCGAATGCTCTCCCTGGACGTTAACTAACGGTCTTGTTAGGTGAATATCCAGCGGGTAGTGTGAGTTGTGCCGAGTCTACCGGTGAACTCAAGAGTGGTACTCGCAACACCTGGTTCATCTTATTCACGAATTCTATGATTGACTGGGGATTTGTGATTGGCGCATTCGTCCCGTGTAAGACCTTGGCCGTAGTTGTTTGGTTGGATGTTGCGCTAACAGCATCTAGATGTCGTAGCAGCAGCATGTCATAACGGGCATTATAGCACCATCTGGCGCACGAGTCTCGGGATCGGTGTTGTTTTTCCTCTCTTCCTCTTCCTCATACGACTTAAGCTCAAGGAACCGGAGGAGTTCAATCGTAACTCGATGAAGCACGCGAAGACGCCATATTCACTTGTCTTCAAGTACTATGGTTTCAGACTATTCATTGTCGGTCTGATTTGGTTCATTTACGATGTGAGTCAACCGGCCTCTGTCTCGGCTTGATAGAAGCTGACCATTGCTAGTTCTCTACGTACTCGTTCAGCATATACTCCAGTACCATTTTGGCCAATATCTACGGAGATTCGACTGCTCTTACAACAGTGTTTGGTTGGAATACCGTGATCAATATATTCTACCTCCCAGGTACTATGCTTGGTGCACTTGTCAGTGACAAGCTTGGGCCGCGGTGGACTCTTATAATCGGTGTAAGCGCACAAGCAGTGGTCGGGTTCATCATGGCTGGTTGTTATGCCAAACTAGCTCAGCCTGCAGTTGTTGGCGGCTTCGCGGTCGTATACGGCATCTTCCTGTCACTAGGCGAGCTGGGTCCAGGTAACAACATCGGTCTACTAGCGGCCAAAACCTGTGCGACTGGAGTCCGAGGGCAGTACTATGGCATCGCAGCAGCTCTTGGCAAGATCGGTAAGCACCCTGCGTTATGTTCTCCCCGAGACAGCTCCCCGAACTCCTGAATGTCCCGTCAATCTTGCCCATCGGATTCATCACTAACCCCATATGCTGCAGGAGCATTCGTTGGCACGTATGTATTCCCATACATCGTTGCTGCAGGTGGAGATACGAACACGCAGGCTCAATACCCATTCTATGTCAGTTCATGCGGTTGCGTCATATCCGCGCTGCTGGCTTTCTTTTTCCTACATAACGTCGGTCAGGACACGATCACTCAGGAGGACATCGAGTTCCGCGCCTATCTGGAGAGCAAGGGCTGGGACACCGCCCAGCTTGGTTTGAAAAGCGCAGCTTCTACGGACAATGAGCCCGGGATTGCACCTGCACACCACAAGGAGCAGACTGTCGACTTGAAGTAGGTAACCATTACGAGGAAACTATGATACCCGCCCTCTTTAACCATAGTTTCAACCCTTTGGCTTAAAGGCACTCACGCCTGTGCGCTGGAGATACGACAACTTCCCCATGACTGGTTAGGTGGAGTGTCTACAGCTCCATAGTACATATCAGATAGTATATATACCACAGTATCATCAAATCTGAGTAAATACACTGGATAAAACAAGCATGTTTCCGGCATCTTTGCAAACCTCCTAGTACATATCCAAATTGAGAGCTAGCCGCGATAGGGACCTCCTATTCCTAAGTCGACGATACTTGGACACGATACACCTACTATTCTAGCGGTGTACATCGGGCCATAGCTTCAAGGCAATTTCAGTCATGGGCAGCACTCTAGGCTAGCAACGCTATTGCGACCTCGTTGCGTTGAGTGCGAAGCCGTGCTTATACAGAGAATCAAGCACCCCAAGCGAGTTGTTGATGACTTACTTTGACAATCGATCCGACAGACACAAATCTTGCATCCACTACGAATACCCACGTATCCTACTACACCATTGTCGAACGCACATTTTCAGATATTCGTTAAGCGAAGGGATATTATTAACTTTCTTTATTTTTTTTTCTCTTGTGGGTATGCTTATGCTATAACGAGGAACGAAATCTAGGCATTAACTACTAAACACCATTCTTACAACTCATCGTGATCCGCAGGCTCGTCATTATCAGCCTCCGGTCCACCGGCGCCGCTGTACATCTTGGAGGTGATGGGGTAGGCGACGTTCGAGAGCTTCTCCTTCTGCTCCTCGAAGTCCTCCGAGGCAGCAGTAGCAGCGTTCTCCTCAAGCCAGTCAGTGGCCTCCTTGACAGCGTCGAGAATCTAGGAACAAGGTTAGAAGTCGGCAGAATAAAAGTACAATCTGGGATAGTTCAACTTACGGTCTCCTTGTCCTCATCGTCAATCTTGCCACCAAGACCGTCCTCATCGTTGACTTGGTTCTTCAGGTTGAAGGCGTAGTTCTCAAGACCGTTTCGTGCCTCGATGCGCTCACGGGTGGCCTTGTCCTCCTCGGCATACTTCTCGGCTTCGGCAACCATGCGGTCGATCTCATCCTGGGTGAGACGACCCTTGTCGTTGGTGATGGTGATGGACTCCTGCTTGCCAGTTCCCTTGTCGTGAGCCGACACCTTGAGGATACCGTTGGCATCGAGCTCGAAAGAGACCTCGATTTGGGGAACGCCACGGGGCGCAGGCGGGATAGCAGTGAGCTCGAACTTTCCAAGGAGGTTGTTGTCCTTGGTCATAGATCGCTCGCCCTCGAAGACCTGAATCAGGACGACGGGCTGGTTATCAGCGGCGGTGGAGAAGATCTGGCTCTTGCGAGTGGGGATAGGCGTGTTACGGGGAATCAGCTTCGTCATGACACCACCGGTGGTCTCGATACCCAGGGTCAACGGGTTGACGTCCATGAGGACAATGTCCTCGGTACCCTCCTCGCCGGAAAGGACACCAGCTTGGACAGCGGCACCGAAAGCGACAGCCTCGTCAGGGTTGATACCCTTGCTGGCCTTCTTACCACCGAAGAACTCCTCGAGAAGAGCCTGGACCTTGGGAATGCGGGTGGAACCACCGACCAAGACAATGTCATCGATCTCGTCCTTCTTCAGCTTAGAGTCATCAAGAACCTGCTTAACAGGCTTGAGGGTGCGCTTGAAGAGGTCAATGTTGAGCTCCTCGAACTTGGCTCGGGTAAGGGTCTCGGAGAAGTCGTTGCCCTCGAAGAAAGCCTCGATCTCGATACGGGTAGACATCTGGGAAGACAGGGTTCGCTTGGCCTTTTCAGCCTCACGCTTGAGTTTACCCATGGCCTTGAGATCCTTGCTGATGTCGACAGAGTTCTTCTTGTTGTACGACTTGGCCAGGTGGTTGATGATGCGCTGATCAAAATCCTCACCACCTAGATGGGTATCACCAGCGGTAGCCAAGACCTCGAAGACACCCTGGTCGATGGAGAGCAGGGAAACATCGAAAGTACCACCACCAAGATCGTAGACAATGATGTGACGCTCTTGGTCGGTCTTGTCCAGACCGTAAGCAATAGCAGCCGCAGTGGGCTCGTTGACGATACGCAGGACGTTGAGACCAGCAATGATACCGGCATCCTTGGTGGCCTGTCTCTGGTTGTCGTTGAAGTAGGCGGGGACGGTAACAACGGCGTGGGTGACCTTCTTGCCCAAGTAGGACTCGGCAACCTCCTTCATCTTGCCGAGAATAACGGCCGAGACTTCTTCGGGAGAAAAGGTCTTGTCAGAGCCGGCAACCTGGACCTGGACGACAGGCTTCCCACCCTTGCTCTTGACCTTGTAGGGGAAGTGCTTCAGATCGGCTTGAACTTCCTTTTCTTCGAATTTGCGGCCAATGAAACGCCTGTGAGGGGGTCGAGGTTAGTTGTGCTATCCAAGATGCGTACTTGTCATTAGGGGAATACTCACTTGACGTCGTAGATGGTGTTCTCGGGGTTACTCGCTGCCTGTTGTTTGGCGGCGTCACCGACCAATCTTTCATCTTCGGTAAAGGCTACGTATGACGGAGTAATTCGGTTTCCTTGGTCGTTGACGAGAATCTCAACCTTACCCTTCTGCATCACACCTGTAACGCTTCATGTCAGCAATCATGGAGGACGGAGTTTCGGCTCTGGAGGTCACTTACCAACACAGGAGTAGGTTGTGCCCAAATCGATGCCGATGACAGTCCCGTATTCCGCGACATCCTCAGCCCGCGCAGTCTGTACGAAGGCGAGAGGGGAGAAAAGAAGGCAGATCCATGCGATCATGCCCAGGCCCAAGGCCCAGGAGCTTTGGGAGCTTCGCGCCATGGCGAAGAGGTGGTGGGTATATGTAGAATCGCCTACAGCCAAGTAGCGATGGAATGAACGATGTCAGTTGAAAAGAAGAGGAGAAGGAAGCAGAACGCCAATGCTGGAGCACCCTGGAGCTCTGTATGTATTGGATTCGCCTTGACTGCAAAGTTGTGAATGGGGGAAAAGGAATACTACAGCTTTGGGTGTCTGGAGATTTCTTATGTATGAATACCAATAGGCCATCGGAGAAGTGAACAGATAACTCTTAAGGCCACCTCACAAATTTTGGGAAAGCACGGGCCCCTCGTGCCCCTGAGCGCGTATTCCCAGGTAGCGGCCACGTTTAGCCCACCCAAAATAGGCTCCTAGCTTCGAAGGATACTTGGGTGTACAGACTCTGCCGAAATTCACTTGGTCAGCCCTGCAATTGCCAAGTTGCATCATTGTCCGTCCTTGCCACATTAAGCTTATTCTGCTTCGCACCGTGGCCTGAATGAACGAGCGGTAGGTCTGATGCAGAGAGACATCTCAAAGAGCGGGATGAGTGTATGAATGGATGGATGGATGGATGCTGTCCTCTGGATTAGACACAGCACGCTTCGAGTCATCATGGTGTAATTATCTCCTGCCTGATTCCAATCGTTTCTTCCATACCGACGGATCAGAACAGATTGCCTTCGGTGTCTTGGACGCCGGACTTCAACATCTGTGGGTTACAGTACAGGCATGTGCTTTTCAGGGTCCAGCTCAGACAACCAAGTCTATGTACCATGGTGCCCACGATAAAACATTCCCAGCGATGCATCTTTCACATTACAGTTGTATCTCGACTTTGCGATAACGGGTACCTACGTGCTTACTTATCTAGGTAACTCGACTCGACTGGATTTGAGTACTACATACCACGGCTCACTATCTCTTGAAACCATGGTCACGTTCAAGCCTAAAAAAAAAAAAAAAAAGAAAAAAAAAGACGTTGTGCTTCCCCAACTTTAAGGTACTTCTTGGGGTCACTCGCCGTTCGTTGTCTCGTGTCATGCGGGGCACCCCTGCTTGTAGCCACATAATCAACTTCTCAAGTTCAGACGTTTCCGTTTGACAGCAGCAAAGGATCCAGATTTTGCCAGATTCGCGAACTCCTACGGCTACGGGACTACTTCGCTGCACCTGTGAGAGCTGTCCCAATCTCCCAAAGTACAGTAATACCTTTAACCGGTACACGTGCACATGCGCCGCGTCCAAGCATGGTTCGTGCCTAATGGGCCTCCACTAGGCAGGCAGTCACAGATCTGGCCTGCGATGGTAGCATCTAAATATAGTGTGGCTTTGCCTTCTTAAGAGCCGCACGCGAGGCGCCGCGGCAGTTGCTGCTTACATAGCCCTGACATTTCAGTTTCGCGGAATCCTTAGTATTTCTGTATCCATGTTCATTGAATGGGGCAAGTATGTTGTTCAGTGTTCATGATCGTGTTTTCGAGGGATATATATCCAACGCTGTCTTGGTTGTAACTACGTAGTCGTGCATGATGGATCATGCGCGCCTCTCCCCCCTCTCTTCAGACCACCATAATCCCAAATCTGCACAGTAGAGGCATCACTCCAATAGCCCAGCGGCAATGGTCTCACCATTACTTCTTAGGACCACCCTCTGACCCGCTTCCAACGGGACCTTATTAGTCATCTTGACTACGACTCTGGCCACATTGGCCGGCTTCACGACCTTCGGCTTCTTCTTCAGCACCGTGCCCTTGACCTTGTCCAGCAGAGCTGGCATCTCCATGATCTGCCCCTCTGCATGCAGCCGACCTCGGTGTACGTCAACCTTCATCGGCATCAGGATGTCAAATGCCAGGACCTTGACGGTGAAAGTGTCGATGGTGTTGATCGGTGCCTTGGGATCGCAGACAATATCTCCCACGCGTACGTGGATGGGATCGATGTTGCTTAGGTGAATGACCATGTTCTGCCCTGCAACGGCCCAGTCGACGGGTTCCGAGTCCAGTTCTAGAGACTTGACATAGGCCTTCTCGCCGCTGGGTTGGATGAGAAGCGCATCGCCAGCCTGTAGTGATCCAGCGTCGATCCTTCCTGATATTGAGAGAGGGCTCTGCGTGGATCTGAAGACTTCTGATATCGTCATGCGGAGTGGCTTGTCAAGAGCCCTGGCCATAGGTTCCGACTTCTCGAGCTCTTTGATGAGAGTTTCACCGGTATACCAATCCGCTGCCGGATCACTCGACTTGTTGACAAGGTTGTCACCGAGGAGTCCCGACACCGGTACAAAGCTGATGTTCTTTAGCTGGAAGCCGGTTGCTGACATAAATCCGGAGACCTGGTGTGTGATCTCGTCGAACCGTTCTTGGGACCACCCAACCGTGTCGAGCTTGTTGACAGCCACAATAACTCGCGACACCCCCATGCTTCGTAGTAACAGAGCGTGTTCTCGAGTTTGCCCCTTAAGTCCAGACTCGAAAGCACCAGTCGTTGCATCGACTACTAGGATTGCGAAGTCTGCCTGACTTGCTCCTGCGATCATGTTCGGGATAAAATCTCGATGGCCTGGGGCATCGAGTATAGTAAAAGATGTCGTCTCGGTCTCGAACCTGTTTGTGGCAATGTCGATCGTGACTCCTCGAGCACGCTCGGTGGTACCCTGATCCAACACCCAAGCCAGCGCAAATGAGGATTTCCCCATTCGTTCTGCCTCCTTGCGGTATCTCTCTATCGTTCGTTGATCTACGACATTCAGATCGAGTAGTAATCTGCCCATCAATGTACTCTTTCCGGCATCCACATGACCTGAGTGCAATTAGCTTGACGTATTCCCGAATCAAACAAGCGCGGTCAGGACTTACCAACGACCACAAAACTGGCGCTCTTCTTGCTTTTACTTTTCTCATACTCGCTTAGAACATTCAAGTTCTTGCTCTTTGGCAATGGGGTGTCGTCGATGTTCAGAGATTTGACACCATCCGTAGCGGGATCCGCCTTTCCATCGGTGCCTTTCTTCTTTGTCGTGGCCGCAAGCTTCTTATTACTTGCTAATCGACCTAGTCAGTACATCATCTCATTTCTCAGGCTTCCTAGCTCCCAAGAGCGAACCTTTGGCTTGAGCAGTGAGCACTACATCATCTGGGCTCGGCCCCGAGAAAGCATCAGCTACAGATGAAGTCAAAGCCATGTATGGGAGCGCATAAGAAGCCCTAGACACATGAGCAGGCGGCGTCGGAGCGGATCCCAAAAGAGCTTGTGCAAATTCAGACGGTGCAGTTGGTTCGGCTGGTGTGGTTTCTTCCCGAGTCTCCGCAACTGGAGGATTGACACCGGGCTTTCCGGGAGACTTTGCGACAGGCCCGTCCAGTTGGATTATGTCACTGTTCTTCCTCTTGCGAGTTTCTGACTGCGGCTGAGACCTTGAGGCTGCCATAGAACTTATCGAAGCAGAGGCGGGTGCTAGCTGCTTCTCTTTTTCTTTCGTGTTAAAAGACAATCGGCCCAGCCGCTGAGTCGTGTCCGCAACGTCTTTCGCCTTCTCAAGTCCCTTGCCCGTGTCTCCGACATTCTGTTCCTCAGCCTTCCTCTTGCGTTCCGCAGCGAGCTGCTGCAGTTTGGACAACTTCTTAGGAGCGCCGGATCCGCCCAGCAACCCGCCACGGGGATGAAGTGGTGCGATAAGAGTGGACTCGCGTTCCTTGGGTATGTTCATCCATGGCATATCATGGAAGAAGTCGGCAAACTTGAAGTGCTGTTGCGGCCTCCGGCTCATGATGTCTGCCACGAGTCACAGTGAGCCCAACGTGCACTGGTTCTTCGTGGACTGTCTTGGACACACCTATGTCCAAGTACTGAAGCCTGATATACATGTGATGTGTGCTGCGCTTTCCCAGGGTCTGTGCTGCTCTGGCGACTTCGCCTCGCCATGTGTTAGGTTCATGAACAAGAGAAAAGAACTTACTTTCTGCCTTATTTTTCAACGGCGTGCTCTTAGCGGCCTTCGAGGGCTGTGGGTCGACAAACTTGCTGATCAGAAACGCGACTGACTTATCGACGTCATAGTAATAGTGCCATAACGCCTCCTGTATTTGCGATGGTGTGACCTTGGATGCTTGGGGCCCTAGGATTTCCTGGATCTCAGCGGTGCCTTTCTTCATCGAAGCTGACCAGATGTTAGCTACACTCAATCTGATATATGCGCAACATGTCTCAAGTTCCTGAGGATGCGTTAACTGTGCATTACCTTGGTCTTCTGGACTCAGCTGCTCCTCCTCGTCCTCATTTCCCACGCCTCCATCGAACTCGTCGAGGTCATTCTCGTAGTCATAGTTCCGATATGCTTGGTGTCGAGACATCTTGGTCAATCGGAGCGAGTCAGGACTCGACGCAGTGGCTTAAACGAGAGGTCTGTTAGGGAACACCGGGTTGTAGGTGACAGCGGGTGGAAATGTTTTCTAATCCTGAAATCAAATGCTCATACAGAATGAAGAAATCGAATGATATCTCATATCCCAGAGTTTCGCGTATCTCCGATACAAACCAGTGCTTACTTTCATCTGGGTCTAAGTAGGTACGGAGGCTTTGGAGGGGTTGAGGCCTGATGGCGGGGCACTTTGGATAATTCTGAGAATGACGGCTTTGTCCGTGGCTGGCTGGGATCAATGACGTAACGTATACATACAGTGTTTACACAGTGCCTCACCGCTGTTAAACCCCTATTTCCTTTGGTTGACCCTGAAGATTACATGCCTGAACCTCTCCCTTTATTGACATATAGTAAGTTACAATTCAGAAACCATCAATTCTGGTATCTTCTCTTGAAGTAATCATGGAGCGTCCCAGAGTATGTCGGCGATCAAAGGTTTGCCTTATACCCATCCCCTTGAGACACAGGAATAGGCCCTGAACACTCTCCGAAGTTTTGAGCTAGGTTCTCTAATGAAACGCCGGTAGCGATAGAGGGAGCGGAGCGAAAGTGTGTGCGAGGGGAGGAAGGTTGCCGCTACGGTTACTGTATCAGATTATCGCTATACGCAGTAGATACTAATATAAAAGAACTGGACCGCTTTTGTCCTTATTTGAGGTATCGGCTAGAATAAACATGTGACGGCCCAAGTCTGCGTACTCTCCAATCCGTACATCTGTACGATCTCAATCTAGCTATAGATGTATCGAATACCTACGTGGGACTCCAGCAGCTAAGGGGCTCTGCATCTACCTGATTCCTAATCGCTACAAGCACTATCCCTTACGTAGATATCATAAACGAGACTAAGCAATGGCTTAGATATACGGAACTTAGCTAAGAACTTACCAATAAATCGCAGGCAATTATTATGCCCAGCGTACCCGAATGTAGTTGATTCATTCGTATTGCTGACCAGTCCGGGAAGGACTTACGTACTACATCTTTCCTCATCCCTCGTAGACAGTTGGTCTTTATGCTTGGGACCCGATGAGAGCCAGACGAGTTCCTTGGAGTTGGCTTGGCTTTCCATAACCAGTATCGATCTCACGAAGGTCAACTGACCATTGTTCTTGATATTGGGTATTAGGCTGGCATGCGGGCGAACTGGGAGCGTTTATGGCTGGTTCCTTGCACGAGGCGACCCCCCGAATGTCGGTTGGGCAAAGGCGCAGTCGATTCGACTCGCAGACCTCTCGATAAGTACATAATACAATCATCGTATCCCACCTTTTCCATAAGGCTATAAACATGAAAATTAACTTAAGATATGACTGATCCGGATCACTCGTAGGCTCATGTTTGCCTACCTGGCGACAGAGCACTATCTAGATATATCCGATACTGCAAGCTTAACGATCTAATGGCGCCATATTGACTGGAACCTAATTGACGATGTAAACTGGTGGCGTGGCATCGAAGACTTCAGCACCATGTGCTTGTCTTCTTGTAATTTCTACGTCGGTTGCGCCTTTAAAGACCTTCGGGGCCTGTCTCCGTGGCTCTTTGTTGTACGATTTGCACCCATTGCGAAAGCTCGATATATATTGAAATCTGCCGGATAAACCTATTCCTTTCGCACCAGAAACACTGCCTGGTACATGCGCCAACCGATGCGTCCCATACATGTAAGCTCTGTACTTTGTCGAGTCCGAAACCTGCAGTCGCAGTCAACACCAGACGCCATCATACCCGCTGCCCGTTCCTCTACAAATGACTTACCAGTATATAAACGCCATACCCATATCCTTCGTACGGTTGCCAATACCATGCCACACGAAGCCGATCTCAAAACATCGGGGTCTTTTACATGATCGTCATCTTCTCATCTCGTTGCCCCCCATCATAGGATCAGCAACACAGGCACTCCCCCTAAGAGCCCCCATACCGTCCCTCCTCGATCATCCTCGCACTCTCTCTGCCTCCCACAGCCTGCCGACTCGCACTACCATACAGCATCTCCATCAACTTCCCCTTCTGGCGACTCCTGACCCCCTCGAGATAGATGCCCACATCCTCTAGCCCCTTTACCTGCTCCTCCAGGCCCAAGGTACTCGAATTCACGCTTCTGACCAATGGGCTGACCAACTTCCGTCTCAGACTCTCGAGGTTCGCCTTCAGCGTGAGCAGTTTCCCGTTATGCTCCACAAGAATGCCCTTGTTCCGTACCGTCTTCGCACGCACATTCTGCAGGAGCTGGCGATTCCGCTCAAACTTCTTGACCTCGCTGGCCTTGGGGCCTAGAATGCGCGTCCACAGGGACGACAGGTCATCGGCATGTTTGTCCTCCTGAAGGGACGATTCCCGAACCACGGTCCGGGCTAGGTTTAGGAATTGCCGGTCGATGGCTTCGAATAGGCCGAACAAGGCAAGACTGTGCTGTAGCTCGTTGTTGATCGCGTCTTCGAGCACGGATAAGAACTCGGTGAATGTGCGCTGTAGTGTCGAGCGCGTGCGTTGCGGCTGTGACATGCCGAACACACTGGTGGCGATAGCACCTAACCTCGTCGGGGTTCCCGTGACCGGGTTCTCGAGGAGCCCCGCGTCGCAGAGCAGGTTATGGATATTGGCAAACGCGGTGCTCAGGGGCGGACTCGGCATGCCCTGCAGTTGGGTCAGCTCGCGGCGAGCCCAGTCCATGACAATCAGGATGCCATCGATGTCACCATCGACGTTGGCGAAGAACTTGGTGAGCTCAATGGCGAGCGTCTTTAAGGACTCCGAGAGCTCGTCCAGAGACCTGACGATGATGGGGGCTGAGGTCATGTTGCTGCTGCGAACGCTCTCACCTAGGTCCCATACTGCGACGCCGGTTGCCTGGAGGTCGCCGACTTGACTTACGCCGTTCTCCGAATAGTAGATGAGTGGCTCGAAGGAACGCGCTATGCCTGCTACTTTGACTAGGTCTGGGACGGGTCGTTGTGAAGCCGGTTGGAAGAGTGAGCGGATGGCTGATATAGAGAGCAGTGCAACCAATGTTGCTAGAACGATGTTTGCCCATGATTTTGTGATACCGTGGAACTTTGATCGCATGAACGCAATTGCCGTCTCAATAGGTTCCGTCCGTTGCTGGATGTCAGCACGTACGGCGAATCGGATATCTAGGATATAGTCAGCGTGCAACCTCGCCACTTATACCCCATGACCGAACTTGACCTACAGTTGTCTCTTGCGGCCTCGGGTGACATGGAAGCCATGATACTCTTTCTCGTCTGCTCGGTTCTGATGGCATCATTCTTAACAGGCGAGCCAGACAGCGACTTCATCTTGACCAGTGTCTCGTCCTCGTCATGTCCCGGCTCCGGGGTCCTCCCCTTCTCAGGACTCAGCGACCCCGTGGGCAAGCGAGTCCTAATCGCCTGCTCCAGAACATCGTGTCCCTCGTCAAGATCATGCAATCTCTCATCAAAATAATCCGCAGGACTGCCTCCCCTATGCCTGCCGTCCATGCCCAGACCTAACAGATTATCCGACCTCCGCCAGAAGCCCTGACTGCGGTCACCGTTTCCGAGGCGGCGCCAGGCCGGGGGGCTGTAGCCACCGGCGGAGAGAGAAGAGGTGTCTCCCAGATCGCTCTCCACGTCGTTCTCCAGATGATGGTCCATTCCGAGCGCGAGGTCGTCCTCCTCGGTGTGAACGGACGACTGCGCGAAGCCCGAGCGCGCCGACGGGTAGCGGACGAACGAGGGTGGCAGCGTCGGCGGCGGCGTCAGGGGTGCATGGAAGTCTTCTAGAGAGGCGTCCAGGTGGTGCGGGTCGCGGTGGAAGGCTGTCATTATCCTCGATCAAGTTCTCTACCTCGGTAACAATACCCCGATGTCTGCTGCTGCTGTTGGTACGACGGCTGGAGGCGAAGAAGGAGCGTAGGCTGTTGCGCGTTGGTGATGCTGAGGGAGAGTTATATTCGTAGTCTGTCAACTGCAGTATTGGCCGATCTTGCTGCGGTAACGCCGGTAATGCCTTCCGACCTCTCCAATCCAGCTCGGGTAGCGCTCGTGGTTCAGGTGGTGGCGCACTTGAACTGAATAGGCGGGGAATTGGATTTATACTCGGGAACCTGACGGGCCGCACAAAACCAGAGACAACCAAGTAGGCGAACAAGAAGAAAAGCGATAGAGTAAAGGATGCGATGAATGTACCCGGAGCGATTGTAATGCTGAAGAGTGCGACGTGGTTATGGACCGATATCAAAGACATCGAACTCGAGTGTCGCGAGGTGTCAATTGGGCGTGTACAAGCCCAATCTCTGTGTGGCGCCTATAATTCCAATCTCATTGATAGAAGCGTTGGAGGATAGCAAGAAAGGAGCTGTTGCCGATATCCTCTTACAAGATAAGATCAAGCAGAAAATAGGCAGCTGCAACGAGCAGTGAATTAGAAAGCGTTCCTGTCCCTTTCGCAGTTTCAAGAAACCGACCACTTCATCAAAACGGCCGTCGACAGAAGGACCGCTGAAATCGAGAGGTTGGGAGGCTCTGGTCTGTTACAGTCTAGTGTGACGCGAGAGTTGGACAGCCAATCACTCGTTGGGAAGGGGACGCTAGGGGTCTTTACTAGGTACCTACTTACACAGTAGTGTGCGTGGGGACTGGAGACGGCGTAGGGTGAGGCCCGCTGGCGGAACTCTTAACGTATAGGTAAAGTACTTACCGAACGTTAGGTAAGTAAGTAAATGCGAACCGGTTGATCTGATGTCCCCAGCAAAGCAAAGCAAGCCAACTTGGTCGCCGGAACTGGTCGTACTGACGGCAATGTCGTTCTGGCAGGGCGCAAAGGTGGCCACTCTGCACAAGGGGACCGCCCGAGGTTTTATCTGATCTGCCAGATGACTCTTCTAACCTCATTCGTGGCTCTCTCTCCCTCTCTCTCTCCCCCTCTCTCCTCCCTCTCTCCCGCTCTCCACATTATGCAAGCACTCAACGCGTAGAAAGGATCGTCAAACACGTTTCCAGGTCGAAGCTACCCCGCGACCAGCCAATGTCGTCGTGTCCCCAGTACGGACTTCCATATCTTATCACCCCGCAATTGGCCAGTTGCTCGTTCCCGGCCGCCGTGCAGACACGGATGCAACCACTTGAGCTAGAAATGACCAATGGCAGATACTGGCTCGAAACTTTGTTTACCTACTCAGTCGTTGATTTTGTTTACACTTTATAGAATCCTTAGCTTGTCTAGACGTACTTGGCTTTGGGCCGTTTGCGTAGCAGCTTGACTCTACTTTGAGGATCACACAACATGACACCATTTAGTGGTCACAATGTGTTGAATAAAGTCATATATCTAGGAGCTGGTGGTTTCTTTTTCTTTCCCCACTACTCATAGTCATGATGATAATATCGCTGAAGTAAAAGTCCGTTCGCCCTATCCCCATCCTGCTCATGACTAATTCACAATGTCTATCCCCTTCGCACGCTTGGGGGACCCGTCGAGATCTTCATTTTTCCCTTCTGACGGCCCTTTTCGCCGACTCGCCCATGAACTCCTGAGTGTAAGAATGTAGTGGCAGAACCGTCCTTCCTCGCATAATGTGTCGTCACGTATTCTGGTCCAATAAATTCTAGCTTCGGAACCAGAACTTCAATCGATCCTAGCCGTCTCCAGGCTCCTCGCAGATGGATTGGACAAATTATTGACCTGCTTCGTCGGCGGCGCTTGATACTTACTCTTCTTACGCAATCGCTTGCGGGCAACCATAACTGGAACGGAGCTCTTCGTCACCAAGTAGTTCGAGAAAGAACCCAGAAGTGTTCTAATACACAGTTAGCCGTTCGCGTCTTCTGCCCGGAGGGATTATCAATGTACCCTTTAAGTGCGCTGCGCCCACGGCTGCCCAGGATAACGAGTGTCGGGCTGACCAGGTCAATCACCTCAGTGATGAGATGCTTGGGATTCTTGCAATGAATGCACTCTACGATCACCCGGACCTGTAGTTGCGTCTTGCGTAGGAGTTTGGAAACTCGATCTGTAATATCTTGAACGGCCCTTTCTCTCTCTTCTTCCAATCTGGACTTGCCCCTGATCGAGGGTGCAGGTGATGGCGTGGCGCTATCGGCATCGACAGCACGGACGAGGGGGGAGCTTGCTGGACGATTGAGATGGAAAGGACTGGGACTAGCAGTCTGCGAAGGCGGCTTCGTGGCCTTCGTCAGGGCGTTGATAGCTGCTGCTTGCTCTTTCATTGCCTTGGGGTCGTCCGGAATCTGGCTGCCAGGATCAACAGCGCCGCTTGCCTCTTCATCCATGCAGTAGATGGCGACGAGGGTATCGCCATCACGGAGAATCGTACCCACAGCCCACTCAAGAGCGTGAGTAGACTCATCGCTCAGATCAGAGGCCACCAGGTACTTGCGAAGACGTCGATGCTCATCGGCAGCATCCCTCTGGATTCTGGCGTATTCACCACGGTATATGATGCGAATGGACCTGTGCACATCAGGCGTGGAGATAATGGGCGTAGAAGACAGTTGAAGGTTCTGAGCGTGTTTAATGGCAGAAACGTCCTGGTACTCTTGATCCGCATTCGGGTCCGGTGTGTGAGTACCAGAGAGAGGGTCTTGATCAAAGCTGGTAGAGGGTTGCACCAGATGCTTATTCGGCTTCTTAGCCTTATCCCCGGAGGGGCTAGTAACCATAATATCAACATCGAATAGTGACCTATACTGAGGTTGACCAGCCACATGTTTTCCTGTGGCGTGTCAGAAGGGCAAGAAGCAAAAGAGAAATAGATTGTCTTGGCTGGGACTTACGTTCGTCCTCAGCGGCTGCAAGGAGACTCTTTGCGGTCCTGCTGTCATCGATACCAGAGCTATGGCCCTCGGCTCTCGTCGTAAGCTTTCTGCCTCGCTGGTTCTCCTCGTCGGATGAGTTGCCGGGATCGTCGTCACTATCGTCGTCGGTTAGAATCTCGCCGTAAGGACTCATGTTCAGCTTTTCAATGCGGCCGTGACCGTCCGGATCCGACTTCTTCCGCGGCAACGATGATAAGCTGGAACCGCCGTATAGAAGGTTCGCGTCAGAGAGTCTGCGGTAGGCACTGTTCATGTCGATGATCTGGCCGTCATCAAGCATCATGGTTCCAGATGGTTGATTGCGAGACGAAGAGCCTCCCAGAAGACTGCCATGCGGTGAGCTGGAACGCATGGCGAAGCGGTTGTGTGGTGATTTAGACTTGCTGTTCCCCCTAATGGAGTATTGCCTTGTGGGATCCCCAGGCAGCACCATACCTGAGAGATCAGAGCCCCTGAGCGCCTCTCCGATAGAGCTCGAGCGAGGGTTCGGTTGCTGGACACGCCTTCCGGCACGAGCCTGGCCGACATTGGTAGCATAGATATCGGAGAACTGATAGGCAAGAGTAGGATCGGCGGTCCGTTCTCGGGGAAGAGGTGGAGAGCGTGGGCCGAAGTCAAGCACCGGCTTCGCGGCTGCATCCGACATACTTCTATGATGCACTTCTTTGTTCACAAAGGGGGCTCTATGAGTGGATAGCGTGGGCGACGTCTTGGCGCTTGCTATGACGGGTGACTTGGGAGCTGCCGGCGTGCTGCTAATGTCTAGCATGCTCCGACCAGGCGCAAATGGCACAGCTGATCGTGGGCCATCGACGTCCAGCATACTACGATACAGCGGCGGAGGGCTCTTCGGGATGCCACTGTTGGAAGACCCGAGTCCACCACCAATGTTCAGCATGCTTCTGACTGGTGAACGAGGACTCAAGTATGGTGAAGGTGATCGCCCGCTGACAGATGGGGGACCACGCGATGGCTGCTGCGACAGCAGCTCTTCAATCGCCTTCCGCTCCTCCTCCATGGCAGCCTCCAGAGACATGATCGGTTTTCCTCCCATTTTGGCAAGGACAAGAAATGTGGATATAAAAGTTGTTCTTGTCTTGATATCAAAGTGTTAGGCAGCTAGATGAACCGGGATATCCTTTCCGGCGTTGATTTGGTGCTTATTCGACGTTTTTTTTGAATGTCACGTCGTTGTCGCGTGTCGAGCAGTCAGTAGGCGAGTTTGGTCGATTCGAGTAGAGATACTCCAGGATCCTGTTCTCAGATCACTCTGAGCGGTGCGCGCCAGTGTAGATCAGGCGAGCTGCTTTCGTGGGTTCTATGTAGGCAAGGAAACAGCATCGTGGGTTTTCGTTCGCGCGTTCGCTTGCTTCTCTCGGCCAATCTAGCTCATGGTAACCCCAGGAAGCTCCGTTGTGGTTTCGCAGCGTCGTGCGCCTCTACAGCAGAGTTCCGAAAGAAGGATGGACGGAGGAGGCCCTGCGTGTCGCCAAAGGTTGTTGGAGACAAGTCGGACTTGGGAGCTGGAATCAGAGAGGGAGCTAAATCTTCTGACTGACTGACTGAGACTGACTCCGATGAAGCGGGGGGAGTGCTTGGCAGGCAGTAGGAGGTGATTTGGGCTGTTCTTGGCTTCTTGGGATGCAGTTCATTGGGAGTCGTTCAGCCAAGGACTACAGCCAAGGACTACAAGCTTTTGCAGTCAAAGCTCGAGTTGGAGTTGTCAGTCTGAGCTCCCGAGCCCCCAAAAGTGGTATGATGACACCCCCCCTGATGCAGCCCGGGCTACCTACTGTACACTGTACGAAACAGCGACCAGCCACCCGGATGTCGTCAAATTCTTGGCGAATTGCTTTCCTATGAGATGATGCTACCTCTCCGACGTACGGAATTGTATGTTGTATTGCCTTTCAAGATGCAGAGCAAGGCAATGCTGTTATATGACACATCTCGGGATCAATGCATCTTTTGTAATAGCAGATGCCAGCGGTCTGGTCTACAGCTCCAGTAGTCGTCGCAGTTCGGAAGCAACCTGCAGTTCTGCTGGCCCAAGTTTTAGGCTTCTTGCTGACGACATCATTGTATGTATCAGTGCAGATAATTTGATCAGACAACCTCCCATCGATTTCCCGAATCTTTGTGACTCAAGTACTGTACTATGTACGGCACCTTTGCATGGACGATAAGCAGCTACCTACCTAATGTGACCAAAACGGCTCATGGGTGGGTGCCATTGTCAGTTTTCTTTGCGGAGAAACGCATACTATGTAACATGGAGAAGATCCACAGCTGGGCTAGCAAGCTTCCCGTCAGGATTCCCCATACCCTCTACTACCTAGGTATGTAATTTGGGTCTACTGTGGTACAGCGGACGGCTTGTTGTTGGGTGTGCAGACCTCCTATGGTAGGTAGGTACCTATATATTTAGTAGCTATAACGCCGTCACTCCTGAGGAACAGTCACCGCTACGAAACACTTCTTATCTCGTACGACACGAGATGCAACGATCAGGCCAGCTGGCCGATCTCGGAACGCCCCACCAGAAAATCTCATCGATCGAGTTATTGAGGCTTAACAATGCACGTGGTTGTGTAGAGTATCGACACACAGTATACGCTGTTTGCCTTGCCAAGTGACTTCACGCGCCGCGGCATTTCCGAAATGGTTGCACCCAAGATGTCTGCGAGTGCCAAGCATATTTCTGACATTCACACGCCTACATTACATGGGGTCACATTACACTGGATACTTTTCATGAAGTTATCAGAAGTTCCTATCTATGGATTGACCTCTGTTCCAGTTGGGATCGTGTTTCCCAGTTGACGGCCCTAGGGGTATTGGGGCGGAATCATAGAGCCGCCATCCTATTCCGAGCCAGACAAAACCTCAGGCTGACCGACAGTGACCGTAAACGCCAGGCGACTGAAAGCTGGGATGCCACCACCGCCGCCAGCAAAAGCAAGTCTATCAATACATGCAAAGAGTAGTTGGGGATCCCGACGCTACTTGAGGCTTCCGAGATGATCTCAGATCCTCCAAGCATCGAGAGAAGGGTCGGTGAAAGCTGCAATAGATGATGCAGAAGAGTAGAAATGCAAAGATCGATAGGGTATCACACATCACTGTGTAAGCCCGGTATCATCATAAACTTTTCCGATCCGTTGCAAAGACCGACTGTGCCAAAGAAGTTGCGAGGGAAAGGGGGTCATAAACATGATTGCCAAGCAGAGCCAGCAAGACGCCCACCGCCATAGATGCTTGTGCATGCGCGAGCGCCGTCTATGCCTTATCCTCAGGCTTCTCTTCCTTCTTGATCTGTTCACCCTCGCCCTCAGGCCCAGTCTGCTGCTTGACGTACTCATCATAGACAGCCATGGCCTCATCTACCTTTGCACGCAGGGCACCGTCATCCTCAATACTGTTGCGTGGATTAGTTCAGTTGTTCAAGATATCCTCGTTGAAGTCGTCGACTTACAGGTTGACGAGCTCTCCATTGTCCATTTCCAAAAGCATGCCCGTGATCTTACCAGCCAGCTCAGGCTGAAGAGCTGAGATCTTTGGAAAGATAGCTTCACCGAGCATCTGCTTCTGCGCCTGAGGGTTACCGGCGACTCCCTGGAGTTGCGCCTGCAACAGCGATACAGAGGTCAGATCTTGCTGGGGGATGGCGGTAGCACCCATCTGCTGACCGGGCATTCCACGTCCACCCTGAGGGAACTGCATCTGTCCGTTTCGTGCGTTCATGCCGCCACCTCGTCCAGCTGGCCCACCCTGTCTAGCGTTGGGAGGGTATCCAGGCATTCCAGGTCCGCCGACACCTTGCATACCTGGCATGTTTGGCATGCCTTGCATGGGTCCACGGCCAGCAGGGCCACCACGACCGGAAGCCATAGCGGTCTGCTGAACTTGCGCCATCGCTGCCATGAATTGCTGATTCCCGGGCTGACCATATGGAGCGGCAGGGGGGAATTGTCCAGGAGGCATATACATCTGAGGGATGCCCTGGGGAAGTGCGCCACCACGACCACCTTGAGGACCACCGTAGACCTGGGGGTTGAACTGTCCAGGTCGACCGCCCTGAACACCTGGCATGCCCATGCCCGGCTGCGGGAAAGGCATAGCACCTCGGCCACCAGGCCCGGGGAAGACGGGTTGCTGACCAGGGCCATAGAAGACGGGTGCTGCCTGCATGAACTGCTGAGGCATACCGGCTTGCGCAGCGGCTTGTTGCATTCGTAGTTGGTTGCGAGCTTGGATACTAGCCTCAAGCTGGCTCTTTCGAACATCTTTTCGTTGAGCCAGGGCAACGTAGAGGGGTTTGTTATCAACCATTCGTTGGTTCATTTCTGTGACAGCCTTTGTGGCATCGTCGGGGTTGGCGAAGCAGACGAATCCAAAACCCTTGCTCTTGCCGAGCTTCCTGTCACCCTTCTTCTCCTTCTTGTCGTCATCTTCCTCCTCCTCCTCCTCCTCCTCTTCCTTAACCTCCTCGACTGCGTCTTTTTGGTTCTCCTTGTCCTTGCCCTCCTTCTCGTCGTCACCAAACTCGCTCAAAGAGTCGCGCATGACCTTAGCGGAGGTGATGGAGCCGAACTCAGAGAACATCTGGCGCAACTTGTCATCGTCGACATCATCAGCCAGGTTCTTGATGTATAAGTTAACACCCTGATACTTGCTAGCCTTCTCTTGACGAGCGGCCTCGTATGACTTGCGCAGCTCCTCCTCACGCTCGTGCTTCTTCTGGGCACGACCAACGTAGATATCTTGGCCTTGGAAATCCTTGCCATTGAGATCGTCGACAGCTTTGGCAGCTGCCTCGTGGGAGGTAAAGTTGACAAAACCGAACCCACGGGACTTGCCTTCTTGATCACGAGCCAAGGACGATGAAGTAACATCGCCAAACGCTTCAAAGAGTAGGCGGAAATCATCATCGGTTGCATCAGTATTGATGTTCTTGACGTAGACGTTGGTGAAATTAGCCTTCATCTCCTCGAATTTGCTCTGCCGGTCCTTCTTGGGGATGTGGTGGCCGACGTAAACTTTTTTCTCGTTGAGAAGCATGCCGTTGACATGCTTGATGGCAGCAGCTGCTGCCTCATCGGTCTCGTAGTGAACAAAGCCATATCCCTTGGAGGCGCCAGTCTCGTCCTGGGCAACCTTGCAGCTCAAAATGTTACCGAAAGCAGCGAAGGTGTCGTGAAGAGCCTTGTTGTCAATGGCAGCATCGAGGTTCTTGATGAAGATGTTGCCAGAACCCGTCTTACGAAGGGCAGGGTCACGCTGGGACCACATGATACGGCAAGGGCGACCCTTGATTTGAGTGTAGTTGAGCTCCTCAAGGGCGCGCTCACCATCAGAAGTGGTGTTGTAGTTGACGTAGGCGTAACCGAGCGAACGACGGGTGACAGCATCGCGGCAAACACGGATGGAGGCAACAGAACCGATAGAGGAGAACAACTCGAAGAGCATAGCTTCAGTGACAGAGGGATCGAGTTCGCCGACGTAGAGAGAGGCGGAGGCTTGAGGGTGAGGGGTCTGGGCAGAGCTGGGAGTAGGGCCAGCGGTGTCGAGCTCGTCGCCCTGGGCATCGCCAGCGACACTGGTGTTGATGACAGGAGCCTTGGCATCGCCGCCATTGAGGGAGGCGTTGCCGAGATCAGCGGCGAGCTGATCAACAGCGCCGGAAGCAGTAGCAGCAGCCATTGTAGAGGTTGAAATAAACCAAGGTTGAGTCTAACGTCAGGAAAATCTCACGTTAGCATCAGTTACTGAGAAAATCCGAGGTAGATCCAGGCCAAGATCGATGGTCGAACTTGATGGTAGAACTAGATCGGGTTCTTCCAACGAAGGAAGATGTGGGATAAATATTCTGGGCGAGAGGTGAATGCGTACCAACAATTAAGAGCAGACTCCGGGACGTTTGTATGACGGACCTTGGTGGCTGTTTGAGGCGAATAAAGTCTGATGGACAAAGAGCGGCCTGTGACTTCAAAGACGTCGATTGTCAAAAGACGAGAGTCCTCGGCTGGTAGGGGATGATCACACTTTGGACGAGGGGAATGGAGGAGGGAGTGAATAGACAAGAGATTTGACCGTAGGATCTATTCAAGAGTCGTGAGATGATGGTTTAAAGACACACGGTCCTGAGTAACGTTTTTCCTTTTATTCGTGTTTTTCTGCTTTTAAACGGTTTTACAGGATCAGGAAGCACGACGAAAATCGCACTCTTGACTGGATCCTCGCGGTTGGGTGTTGGCGACGTTGGTGATAAAGGTTGGTGTTGGGAGGAGAAAGGGCCTCTCTGGAGATCTTTTGTGCCTGCTAAAATAAAATTTCGCTCTGATTGAGTGGCCCGCTTTTCCTTCGGATAAGGCCAGTCACATCGTTGATCAGTGCCTGCCCAAATGCCCCAGGTTCCTTCCACGTTCCATCTAATACTGGAACTTCCAGAAGTTTTACAAGGTAGAGCTTACTTATAGGTAGTTACCTACATAATCTGACAAGTATGACTTCCAAGTCGCCTGTAGGCTGTGTTCTCTGGTTGTCGCTGAGTGCTCGCCCGGAGCTGCAACTGCATTCGTGATGTTCAGCAACTCCCACGAGCCGCAAACGGCGGGCAATGTACGACATGAACGGGCAAACCATGGATTTACTAGAATAAACACTCCTCTTCCCAGGTAGATTATCCAGTGGAGCTAAAATGGAGTCGTTTATATCCTATATTGTTCCATCGTCTGATCATCTAGACCAATTTAAAATCGATATAGTTCATCCCGTTAAATGTTGGTTTGCCCATAGCGATGCTCTAGAATAGCAAAAGCTGCAAAAACCACCGCCCAAAGGCTTGAGATTCTCGCACCCTATGCGACAACTGCTCTCTACACGTGGTCATAGGCCAATGGATGCCTTCAACTCATTGCGCAGATGGTTGACATCCTTAAAGAGTGGGTTTATCGTGCGTATTGACTGCATTCCGTTACTGATCCATCGAAGGTGTGACTGCTTCTATTTCATAAGAATGACTGGATAACTGACTATCCGTTCTTCATTACAGTAGTTCTGGCGGTTTCAGATGCCATTTCATACTGACGACCTCTGAACAGTATACTCAGGAGGTAGGGCTGGATAATCCGCACTTTCAAGCAACCATGGTCGAAATGCAAACCGGAATTCACCAGATGGAGGTGGTTGGGTCCCGAGTTAGTTAAATTAAACAGAAGTATCGCAATTGTTGCTCGCATTGATGGCTTCGAGATATACTCTCGCCAAAAAGGTGTTCCATCGAGAATTTGCATGCACCACCCTGCTGTGTTCTTGGAAGACCGTGTACACTAGCAATCAAAGACTTGCTCTATTGAGTTCGTTGCGGATCAAGGGGGGTCCTTAGTAGACGACCTTGGATACAGGAGAATCCGGAGTTACTGTCAGGCAACTGTTGGGACGGCTTCCTTCACTCATCGAGGTCTAGTTTGAAATCGACCCGGCACAATGCAAGTATATTCTTTGGAACTACAGTATCGGACGTGAGGTTTGCGTATGTAGATAATAAGCGCAATGTTAAGTGATGAGAAATGCATAGGTGAAAGCTTTTCAAAATGACATCAAAGCTGATGTTACGATAAGTCCACGTTATCAGTTGCTTAGTACGCTGAGTACGTAGATACCGAAGTGATAGCATAGTGGGGAGCTACCCCACCATGGAGCTGAGCTACAAAAGGTCCTCGAAGTCGAAGCCCAATGATCGCCCTAGGATCTGGGGGTGACCTGGGGTGAAGGCTCCAAGTGGCTCGAGGGGCATGGTGGCGTTTCGTGGTTGCTCGAACAGTGAACAGTGCCGGAATCAGTGAACCTGCCAAATTGGAAACCAGACTTCAAGTACCTACCTCCAAAGACCATGACTTCTCTTCGTCACAACCCAAGGATTAATAACTGAATTCAAGCGAAAAATCTGCGGCATGACGAGTGGTTCTTATTGAACAAACACTCCCAGTTTTTAGTGGCAGTAGCATGAGTGCGGCGCGCAGAGAGATGTCCCAGGTACCAGTCAGAGCTCCTCGGCTTTTACACGGTCTCGTCTCGTCTCGTCTCGCTGACAGAGCACGCGACGTCAGAAACACCTGCAGAATGGAATAACCCAAGTGCGCATTTCGCAGCCTGCGCAAAACGAACCAACATCATCGGTGCTGTGCAACTTCTAGGAAGTTCTAGGAAGACAAAATTGGATTGTTTGCCTTATTTTGACTTTGATTTGTCTATGGCCCTCTTCGCCCTCCCTCCACACAATCCCTGGACGAGACTATGCTGATGGGGTGAGGCCCGTACCGCTGCCTTCGTCAAGCATTACGCCCTACCGATCCCGCCACCCGAGCTGAAGACTACAGTAGAGATCTCGGCTTGACTGTTGCCCTCAATTACTGAAGCTTCCGCCATGTTTCCCTCTTTCACCGGGAATTCGAGACGTCCTCGCAATGTCAATCTAAGCGGCCAACGAAATGCAAATCCATGGGCAAACTCGGGTTGGACATCAGCTCCGACGGGTGCCTCGCAGACTGTAGCCAATGCTCAAGCTGAACGCGAGAAGAGACAAAGAGAACGAGATGTACAAGCAGCCACGAAGCGACTGCAGCGTGTGTGGAGAGGCCACAAAACTCGACGAAATGCCAAGGCTCAGCATCGCAAGGAGTGGGACGATCTATACAGCAAGAACGAAACCGTCCCTGACCCGGAACGAGTCACAAGAGCGCTACCTCTAATACTTGCGCTATTCGAACCAGGTAGTGCTGATGATCAGCGAAGACTTGACCAATTTGTTCAGGACTGGTCTGCCTCTGAGCCATGGGACTTCGAAAGCCGCCAGTGGGACAAGCTTGCGTGTCTATTGGTAGCGGCCTTGGAAAGGTACGCTGAAATTTGGAGTCGTGGATAATTATTACAAGGTCATACATTGGATTGCTAACGATCTCAATAGGCGCTCGATAAGCTCGTCGCATCATTTGTTGAGCATCTTAATAGGGATCATCAAGAAGCGGCCCTCCTCTATCACCGGTGTCTCTGACAGATATTACAAATTGATATCAGCATATTGTAAGCAAAGCGGCAAGAACGTCAAGTTGGAAATGGCTACAAGCGAACAGCAAAGTCTCGCCGAAGCAATATCAACACCACTAGCTCAAGTATCGCCAGGTCTGCAAGCGTATGAGGCGTTTGCCTTTTCTTTCTTGACCACCGCGGATATCCTGTTCGTCGAGCAGATGCCCACGCGGTGTGCAAAGTTCTTGGATCTTGAGACATTATCCCGGAGCATCATTGCTGGCTTCAAAAATCAAGAACGTGTGCATCAAAGCTCCCGCGATGGACTCATGTGGTTACTGGCCCATTTCATCGCATTAAATAGGGCAACCTCCACGTCTCAAGGCGCTGCGTATTTGGAGGCTCTCTACCGACAACTGACTGAGCTGGCAGCAGACATCCGTCTGCGTACCGCTCCACCAGACGAGGACAATGAATCTTCGGATGAATTGGACGAATCTGCCTCTACGAACCCACTACCTTCTTATATCCTGAGCCAGCTGAATTTTCTTCACAACGAGGACGGCATCGCCGAACTTTTGAGTCGATTCACTAGTACTGCTGCATCAGGAGATGCAAACCTGTTGGCCGGTTACACGTTGATTCTGCTGCGTTGTTTTCCTAGTCATGGTGATGATATCAAAATGCGCCTGTTTCAAGGTGACATATCGACAAAGGATGACTCATCGACGTCCACAAATCTACCTTCCGTCAAGTACTTCTGGAAGGCAGCATCGAGGACCAGCATCTTCTCTTCTATCAAGACTGAGCAGCGGGCAAGATCTGTTGATGCTTTGCTAAAACCTGATTCTGTACGAGACCAGGAATGGCGGACCATGCTGCTGTTTCTTGAACTCTATAACTTCCTCCTGAGAGTCACTGATGATGAAGATTTCCTGCCAGCGGAGAACGAAGTGGTGCCCGAGCACAGTCCGGCCGTCCTGCGAATCAGGTCAAGTGGGCTGGATCTCCCGGAGCTTAAGGAGCTAATTTTCTTCCTGAAGAATCTTTCCTTCTCACTCTACTATAACCTCTCTGACATTATGCCAACGATGGCTCGAACAGCAAGACAAAGCGTATCAGCTATTTTTCAGCCTTCGGCTTCTCGTGAAATTCCGGAGGACCTGTCACCAACATCATTTGCAGGCGTTATGGGCATGGACATTCTCACTCTAAGGGCATCCACCACAGCCGCTATGCGCTCCCTGTACGAACGTGATTCCCGCCGACAGTTCTTGCCAAAAGACTTCTGGCTCATGACGTCAAGATTTGACATGGACGGCTTTCTGTCGGCTGTGGTTCTAGAGGAACAGAGAAAAGACGAGGCCGAGGACGAAGACGATGAAATGAGCGACGTTGGCGCGGATCGTGATAGTTTCCACACCGCTTCTGGACACAGGATATCACGTGCAGCCCAGATTGAGCGACAACAGCAGTATAGAAAGGTCCAAAGGGAAAAGCTACTCGCTCAAGTCGGTCCGAAGCTCGAGATATTACGAAACATGCCTTTTACTATACCATTTGAGGTACGAGTTAAGATCTTTCGGCAATTCGTTCAACTCGATAAGACGAAAAGGAGAGGAGGACATGTTGATCCAGACCAGTGGCGCCTGTCGCTGTTCGGTCAAACCCGGGGAAGAGATGTTCTTGATCGACATACTGCCACGATCAAACGTGGCCAAGTGTTCGAGGACGCTTATGACCAATTCTACTCCCTAGGTAAGTCCTGTTGGTTGCCTTCTGACGCCTGTTTATAGCTAAATATTCTTGGCTTGTCTATTGCTGGATCCTCTCCGTCCCGCAACCGGCCCGAGTCTGATTGACTTTGTCCATTTTCTTCACTTAAACCTGTCTGTTCTGCTCTCTAGTTCGCTCCTTATCATCTGAGTTATGTTCAAATCTGTTGATTTCCCCCGACTGACCTGAAATAGGCGACGGTTTGAAGGAGCCAATCCAGATCACATTCGTCGACCAATTTGACCAAGCCGAAGCCGGCATCGATGGAGGTGGTGTGACAAAGGAGTTTCTAACGAGCATCACCAATGAGGCCTTTAGTGGTGGCGATTTCTTCGTCGCCAACAGCAAAAATTTGCTTCACCCAAAACCAACTGCTTTTGACGAGGCAATTGAAGCCCTCCGATACGAGAAAGTGCAGGAAAACTCAGCACAGTGGACAGACTACTTACAGCAGCTCACGAAACAATACGAGTTCTTAGGGCGTGTAGTCGGGAAATGTATGTACGAGAGTATCCTCATCGACATCGCCTTCGCCAGTTTCTTCCTTTTGAAATGGTCATCATCCAGCTCTTCCACAGATTTCCGAGCGAACCTCAATGACCTGCGAGATCTGGACGAGGATCTGTACAAGGGTCTGATAGTTCTCAAGAACTATCCTGGTGACGTGTCGGATATGTCACTAGATTTCACAATCAACGACCGGATCAACACCCTCCCAGAAGGGGTACGCACCGTCACTCGACCACTTCGCAAGGATGGTGAGAATATTCCCGTTACAAACAAAGACCGCCCTCTCTATATCTCGTATGTTGCGCACCATCGCCTTGTGGCGCAGCCATACAGACAGACTAAAGCCTTCCTTCGAGGACTTGGTAGCATAATCAACCCCTCCTGGCTATCCATGTTTAATCAGTCCGAGCTACAGCGTCTCGTAGGCGGAGATAGCTCGGAGATCGACGTGGAGGATCTGCGGCGAAATACCAAGTACTCAGGCTTGTACGCAATAGGAGACGATGGCCTCGAACACCCTACAGTTCAGATGTTCTGGCAGGTCATGCATGGCTTGAAGGATTCAGAACGGCGAGACGTCCTGAAATATGTCACGTCGACGCCTCGCGCTCCGTTGTTGGGATTTGCACAACTGAGCCCCAGTTTTAGTATCAGGGATGGAGGCACTGATGAGGAGAGGCTACCCAGCACCAGTACTTGTGTCAACCTGCTTAAGCTGCCACGATACAGTTCGGCTACTACTCTTAGAAACAAGCTAATCTACGCTGTCCAATCTGGCGCCGGCTTTGACCTCAGTTAGATCATTGCTGATTAGGTAGACTTCTGACGAGACCTCTAGTAGTAATTACCAAGCGACTGGCATCTTATGATTCGCCTACTCATGACTTCGGTGGTTGTTTAGATCAACGAACTGACATCTCATGGTCACATGCTCGAGTCAGCAAACTTTGATCATGCTGTGGAGGCCCAAGTCAATACTCGTTGATTGACTGGAGCCTAATGATTGGCTGACTAACATTTCACTTCATTCTGGCGATGTCCAATTTGATCTTTTTCATATCGAATTCGAGACCGGAGAACAGAAAAAGATGATAAAGGCGCTAAGGTTCGTATAGCAAAGTTCGCCGCGAAGTACTAGAGTAAACACTCCGGTGGCTTTCAGGCCTACCATAAATGGCCTGTACGACTTGGGCAAAAGGACTATCAAAGACTGACTTCCAGGGCATGAGCGTCCATATTTGAGTTCTAGCGCCAGGATTCAAAAACGTTCAAAGCCAATAGTGACGTCCTAGTTGCTGGCGAAGAGACAAGCATGGATAAAGAGATACAAGGTTAGTAATAAATTAGGTGAAGACTTGATGGCGGCGTTACGCATACTTCGCTTTCATCGGAAACTGCACGTCATATTCTACGTTATCCTCTGAAATCGCAGCCACAACTGCCCACTTGTCGGATGTGCCGTGTATCCATCGGTAGGTTCAATCCCATCGTCGTCGACGATATGACTAGTGTAATTCGAGTAGATAGCAGCGATGACCATCTTCATCTCTGTTCGCCGCTGTTATTAGCTGGGATCTCGGAAAACAAGAGGTCATGGCTTACCATGCATGGCAAAATTCGATCCAAGACACATTCGACCGCCGCTGGAGAATCCCCAGAACTGCCGACTGAGCTCTTTCGGCTTCTCATCATCGTCTGGGTCATGCAGCCATCTTGTGTGATCCCACGTCTCCGGATCGGGAAAGTACCTCTCGTCTCGATGTAGATTATAAGCTGAGGCAGAAACCCGGACACCGCCCGGCACTTCATAATGCCCTATGCGGCATGAGGGTGATGGTGTGACTCGAGGCTCCGGACCACCTGCTGGCGCATATCGTCTTACAGTTTCTATCACCAAGGCGTGCAGTAGCGGTAGACTGTCGAGCTGTCCCGAATTTGGGATACTGACCTTGCCTGCGTCGAGGCGCGTATCTGGCTTGAGTTTGAGGAGCTCATCCCGCAATTGATGCTGCAGATCCTCTGACTGGGACAGATGCCACGTCAAATAAGTCAAGGCAACACCCGTCGTTTCCTGACCGGCGAGGACATGATCGATGATCTCGGACGCCACCGACAATTTTGGCTGGAGAATGGCAGTCGAGTAAATTAGAGACACCGTTCCATTCATTTTCTCCTCCTTCTCTATACCTGTTAACAATGCACGAACGACGACTGGATCTTCAGCAGAGTCCTGTGTGGCGGGCCCAGTTTCCTCCAGAAATGCAACCGTAGAGTCGCATAGCTTCTTACACCATTCTTCGAGCTCTTTGTTGGCAGCACCGACCCAGGTAGGGGTCAGATTAAGTCCTATGAAGCTCAGAAACTTGGATAGTTTGGGCAGCTCCTGTGCGAAGAAACCGTATCCCTTGCGGACCTTGTAAAGCTGCAACCAATGATCTCGATAGGTCTTTTGCTCGATAAAGTTGGAGCCGCTGCGAGCTCCAAAACAGTACATCGATATGGAGTCCATAGCGACGGCACAGAACAGAGAATGTACATCTATCCCGTGCGGTTGTTGGTCCTCTGGGGCGGAGGCTTGGAGAGTTGGCAGTAGCCTATCATTGATGATGATTTGAGCTTGAGCAGCTAACGAAGCCGATGAGTGGATGGACGTTTTAGAATAGGCGTGAGAGACCATGCGTTTCCTCAGGGAATGGTGCTTCGCACTGGAAGACGAAAAGGTGTTGGGAACACTTGTCATTGATTAGCAGGCCTTCTATCTTCTCAAGAGTAGCCGAAGACGAACCCATAGTTATCGAAGACAGAGTACCATTGGTGCTTATCGAAGCCACCTTGGTAGACCGTCTTCACTGCTTCCATACAATTAATAGACACCTCATCTGGCGAAAGGCGAATGACGGGCCCATACTTCCTATGAGCCTCGGCCAAGGTCGTGTTCTCGCGACTCTGATATCTGGCCCAGAGTATCCATATTCTAGAGATTGAAGAAGACCAATGCGCACGGGGTACCTTGGAAAGAGGCGAGAGAATGACTGGATATATGATAAGTCTGTACAGTGCCCCTACGACTATCAAGAGTAAGGTCGAAACCACCAGATCGTAGGTGTAAAGCTGACCCATGGCGCTGTCCCTGTTGCTCAGAATGACGCAATTCGGCAACAGAGCATCATAAGATAAGTCAATATAGCTTATATCAACACTCTACATGAGAGTGAAGTTTGTTTCCAAGATTGTTAGAATCATAGAGACGCAGAGCCTTTCGATGTTCGCGGACGCTTCGATATGCAATTCTGAGCCCGCTAGTTGAATTTATAATACGGATGTCGCTTATTACGATGTCTCTTACTCAGTCACTTCGCTGCAGGCAAAATCGCCACGCCAAGTCTTGATTAATCAATTCTAGACCCTGTTTGGAGTCATTGAGTCAGCTCAAGCTTCATTGACTCATTTTCAGACTATTGCAAGGCCTTTCTGGCAATCTAAGCCACCTTAAAGACATAGAAGTCAGAGTCAGAGGCGGATCCTACAGCGATGATGTCAGTGGGTTTGCCAGGGAGATGACTCCCAACTTGATCCATAGTACACAGCCTTCAGCAAACCGCACCATGCCCTGCGGAATCATTTCATCGAATGACCTAGGGCAAGTATTCGAGCCTTCATATATCATACTAAGGCTAGCTCCGCCCAACTCTTCTCAAGGTCAAACAGATCTAGGTGCACTATTCTATGCATCTAATCTCGACTCTGGCCATCGCAACCAGAGCTAATAACAAATGTCGGAGTCCATACTCGATATGGAATCCTTACACCTAAGAGACTCGCAAAGTCTGGAGACTCTACCCCTCGACATTCTTCTCATCATACTCGCATACCTGGATACCGCCCGAAGTATCGCTGGGCTTGCCGCGACATGCAAGAGGCTTTACGAGGTCATGAAAGTCAATGGCTGGCGTATGTTCGTGTGGAACCGGTTTGACAGTCTTACACTTCCCCAATCTGTCACCGGTGGAGGGTGGCACGGCTTAGCACAGGAATTGACCAAGCAGTCACGGGATTGGGAACGACGTGCCTTTTCTGTGGTCTCGTGGACTACGCCCACGAAGCGGCCGCCACGCAACCAGCATAACCTTGGCAATGTGAGTGTCACACGCCGTTTCAGGATGCAGACAGTGCCATGTCAAGTTATGGTGGATGCGACTCTGAATATTGAGGGTAAAGCTCGTAAGGAAACCGTCGTCTGGGGTGCTGGAGAGGACGTGGTAGCCCGCATCCGAAAGACAGACAGCTCTCCTCACAAGTCTGAGGATTGGTTTGCCCTGGAAGGTGCACCGCTGGGGTTCAAAAGTGGGAAAGACGACGTAACTTCTATCTCTATCTTGGAACAACCAGATGCTACGGCCAGCATCTTGGTTGGCAGAGCCAGTGGTGATCTGCGGCTGCTATCAATGGGTCGCGCCAGTTTTGGGCAAACACAAGTGTCCTTCCGACCCTTTCAAATTGAGCACTCTGGAGCACAGATTGAGCAGAATGAGATACAGTCCTGCGACATTGACAGCTTTCGAGGTAGCCTCGCAGCGGTTACTAAGGACACTGTGCTTAGATATCCGCTGGCTGGTCAATCGGCGCAGACACAGCAGAATGACAGCGCCACTGACG
The DNA here is from genome assembly GCA_022432505.1 of Xylariales sp. AK1849. NCBI lineage: Eukaryota > Fungi > Ascomycota > Sordariomycetes > Xylariales > Xylariales sp. AK1849. The sequence goes on from JAJKKH010000002.1 coordinate 258,275, forward strand.
GGATACTCCCGCCTCACGTAAACCCAACGGAAGCTCTGAATCTGAGAGCCATCTATGCATCAAGACCGTTCAAATTTCTGCGCTCAATCAAGTTCATGGGCAACGGGGACCTCGCCGTAGGCATGGCCAGCAGTTACGAACCCTTACGATATCTTACAACAACTCCAACAGGTTCAGAACTCATTGCCGTAGCGAAGATGTCGCCGTCAGATCGCTGTGCAGAATCGAATACCCTCAACAATCGAGATCTCGGGACAGTAAGGGATATCTTGCCACTGGATGCCGCGTCTATCGCTGGAGGGCATGGGAATGTGGTTTTGAGTTCATATGACGACGCAACGATACGTCTTCAGGACCTTCGCACATCTTCCGCGATCGACACGATATATCAAGACCACTTCGAGGTATCGACACCTGTCGGACCTTTGGTATCCTACGGCATGGATAGATTTATCGCGGGAAGTGCTCGATCATCGACGCTCAAAATATTCGACTTCCGCTGGACCAAGAGATACCACTACACGGATGCGCTACCCTGCCGTGCGCAACCGCTGTTACCACTCCCGAGACCACCGACAATTGTACCCTCTCCAGATGTTGGGGGCGGTAGACGGTGCAATCATCTACTAGGTCGGCTGTGTATGTGCCATGCGCTCCAGCGGACCGACTTCTATCGTCCAAACTGTAACGTCTATCTGCCTGTGGTCCACCAGTCTGCTTCACCAGTCTACTCCTTGGCCAAAGCTTCAGATCTGTCACCGACTGTATTTGCTGGTCTAGCTGGAGAACTAGTAGAGATGAGTCTCGGGCATAGCGATGATCTAGGTAGGCCGCAACCAAAGTATCGAGCTAATCCCGCAGAGTACTCCCAGCATAGGGGCATTGTCAGTCTGATTGAGACCGGGGACGGTATTGCTCTCAACGATATCAGTAAGAGTCAGCGGGTACCAGAGATCCGCAAACAGATATACCGAGCCGATCGAACACCAAATGTCCGGCATACGATGTTCAGGCTGGATGACTGGTTGATGTAAAATCGGAAATATTGACCCGACAGCCTGCAAGCTTGCGGGATGATTGGGAAACAGGTCGTTGTGACGAGACTTCAGCCTATCCTATCAAGATTCTCCTACGAGCCACGCATCCTCTCTAGTTGTTGCGATCCCTTACAAACGTTGGACTTGGATTTCTTGAAAGGTAGATGCAAATCATTATTTATTAGTACCTTGCTTAACGTCATCTACCCGTCGACCTATACAGACACCGGAACCGTTTGTGAGGTCAATTCCGCAGTAAACTTGCCCAACATAATAGTTAGTGCCGGCCGAGGGATTAGCTAGGGTTTGGCCAGAGCCAAGACCACGATGCTGGTTGCAAATCGTAAGCTGTATAACGTGACTTCTGGTACATGTGGAGTAGGCTTTTGTAGTGGAAAGATAGGAGCAGAGTTGTGATGAGCCAGCTTGATTATGAGGACGTTGAACGGAAGACGACATACCTTTACATAGACCTCACTGAGTCCAGCTTTCACCATATTCAATCATGAAACCCAGCGGTAGCCTCAAACATCTTAGTCCGATAAGCTGCCGTCTAGTGAAGTAACAATTTGACTACCACCAGAGATGAACCATGATATGTCCCCTCACGCTACTCGATCCTGACCTGAATAATGTAAATTCTCGATACATTAGTATCGTGGTGGGCTTACACAAGCTACACCGCCTTATCAAAGTCATAGTTTGATGACTTCCATGGCGTCAGGCATTTTTTCCTACGTCCAGTTCCTTTAAGGTATATTGTTACCTCATTCAAAGCGAGAAGTCTTAGATAGTGACCTCAGTAGCATCATGAACATCATTTCTGATTGATGGAGACATGTGTGTGAAGCAGACTCATCGTCTAACCTGACGGTGTACGGGAGTCTCCAGATACGTCTAGAATCTGGGCTTGTCGAAAGTCACAGGTGGGGGGTGGTGATCGGGTTGATACTTTGGCTTGAGCGTCTATAACCTCCAATGGAGTTGTTGGTCGATAGAATTTTGATACCATTCAACACAAGAGGTAAGAGGATCATTCAAGATTATTTGTCCAAGTAGAACGAACGGAGATACGAGAATCAATGTAACACCATCCATGAATGAGATACTTGGAAGAGAGGCTCATATGGGATGAAACACCCCTCTGACTCACCCTTACGCTTAGGCGAGGCATCATCACCACGATATTAACAACAACCGCACCCCAAACCACTTTTGTATCCCCACCTTCTATCGAACTCGCTCAAAATCCATGCTCTCCCAAAACCCTCTCAGTCCACACTCACAACTTCTCCACCTTCGCTCGATCATTCATCACCTCCCATCCGCTATGCTCCCTCGCAACCGGATAATGCAACTTTCCCCCCTGGACCACCCCAACATACTCTCCCTTCTTCCCCCAGCCTACCGTAGCAGCCCACAACTGTCCCCTAACCCCTTCGTCCACCTCCACCATGAATGGCTTCATCCCTCCAATCGAGCACCGAACCCAGCTGCATATATGATATTCCAGCAAACAACACTCCCTTCCATCGTCACTCGCGACCCGGCACAACTCAAGCTTCCGGGTGGGTGGTCCATCGGGAGTTGTGCACTTCGTTGCTGTCTCCTCACCTATGTATGCAGGACCTGTCTCTTGGGAAGGGAAGAAGTGGGCATAGCTTACAGCAAACGAGAAAGGGGAAAGTTCCCAAATATTCTGCTATCAAGCATTGACATTGATATCTACAGATTCATCTACGATGACGATGATAATACACACCGGTCCGAATGCACAATGAGTGCAGGCTTTCGGTCCTCTCAACTACCTGAATGCCAAACCACTGTTGGCATGGCGCACTAACGGCTCTCCCACATTTTCACCCAACAATCGCTTGGGAACCATGCTGCAACTCCAAATCCATGATTAAACCATGCCTCACAGATCGATCAAACTCTCCTCCACTGCGGGCGGCTGCGGCGCGTGTTGGGGCGCTGCAGGAAATGATTCCTGCGTGTATCCCGAAGCGTATATAGGGTTGCCGGTCTGATAAGCTTGCGGTGCTTGGCCTGAATGCTGCTGCTGTTGCCAATACGGCTGTTGCTGCTGCGGCATAGGCGGCTGATATTGTTGCGGAGCTTGAGGTGGTTGAGTTGGTTGTGCGGGCGCTGAAGCCGGCGTTGGGGAAACTGACTGCTGGGTGTAATTTACGGGTTGCTGTAGGTTAGGATACGGGGATGATATAGGGCCGTCCGCTACGCTGGGGGTCTGGCGGCCTTGGGCTTGTTGGGCACTGCCGTAGTAAAAGGCAGCATTCGGATCCGCTGTGGGTATTGCTGCGGGTTCAGGGGCTCTACCTGCTTGGGGCTGGGATGAAACATGAGGTTGGTGACCAGGTTGTGCCAAGGGCTCACTAGGAGCGTAGCCCGGACCGGGATACGGCGAAGGTGCCGACGGTGCTTGCGTCTGCCAGTTGTCGCCTCTCTGCCCAAGTTGCTGGGGGTAGTGGCTGTTCGGGGGGATAGACATCGATGCCCGCTTGTCGTAGTTGGCAAACTGCGGCTGGTGTGTCTGCGCGAGCTGTTGGGGGTAATTCTGTGGGGGAGAGTAGTGTGCTGGTTGTTCGCCAGTGTAGAAACTCTCGGCGGGGCCCGAAGCTGTCGGCGCAGTGCCTTGCATGGAAGGATAAGGCCCTATCGATTGTCGGGGCGCAGGGAGGTTGTAGCCTCCAATGCTGTGTTGACTGTAGGTTTTCGATAGTCTCTCCTCCAACATCCTGTCATAATACCTTACCACCGTAGACAGCTTTGCGTGCAGATCGAGCAATGTGTCTAGAACTTTTTAGCAACCAGAACCTGAAATGGACTCAAGACTGACTAACCGTGCTTGCTCATGGTCTCCCCATAGGTCCGGGCTAGTTTGGGTCTGAGAGTGCCGATGGAGTCGTAAAGCTCCTGAATCTGTGGTTCTCTCAGAATGGTGCCCGGTGGTTGTGTCTGTAGACGATCGACCAAAGTCGCAAAAAGATTGATGTTTTCGGCCTCCACTGGAGAAAGCTCGTAGTCATTCTTGGGTAGAACAAATGGAGCTGCAGCTGATGCAGGTTGTCTGCTGCTCGTCTGTTCCTTGAGAGCTGCCGCATGCTGTTTCTTCTGCTCTTCCATGTCGGCTAGTGATGCGGCAATAGCAGCCTTGAGATCTTCATCCTCCTCTTCGGCAGCCTTACTCGGCGATGCATGCCCGTTCGTACTGGGCTGAGCGGCTGCCGATGTTGCAGTAGTGTTAGGAACATAACCCCGGCCCATGGAATGACTCTGGACTTCCTCCAAGCTCATAGCTAGGGCCTTCTTCAGGTCCTCGTCGAAAGCATCGTCCACCCGCGCGTCACGGGGTTGCATAGCTGTTGCACTGGTACTCCGATTCTTATGTGGGAACGACGAGGCTGTTGGCGTGTGCTCTGGTGCTACAGGGCCGCCTTTGCCCGACTTGTCGGTAAGCTTGGCATAGCAACCATCGTCGACTCGGACAGGCTGCATAATGCCCAGATGAGGCAGAGGTAGGGTCTTGGTTGAGCATTGCTGGTCGAAACAGTTGCCGCAGTTACGACAGTGGTGCTTTCGGTTGGTGAAAGTAAAGGGTGTCCGACAGCGCATGCAAACATCGGAATCAATCCATTCCGGGGGAGCACTGCTGTCTACCATACTGCTGGCGACTGTGACCCTCGGGGGAAACTGGAAGCCTTGTTTCTGTAACGAATTGTAGGTCTCGTCAATGTACTTGAGGTCGTATCGGTTCTCGGTCGCGGCAGCCCAGGACTGGATCAGTTCGAGAATCTTGGCTCGCACGTCGAGGTTCACAGCTGCGGGACCAACGGCATGGAGCAAGGAAACCAGGTTGTCCATAAACTCTCGTGATGCGATCTCGATGAGGAAGTGGGAGCCGCCATTCTTGACGCAAGTATCGGTCAAGTTCAAGGCGCTCAGTTGCGTGTTCGGGTTCTTGTTGCCAATGCGACGCTTCAGGGAGCGCATGGCCTCCTTGGGCTGCACCGTCTTGGATCTTATGACATCAGAAATCTCGAGGTTAAGCGGAATATCCTCCCTGTGGTTGAATGAGTGCCTGATGTGTTGGGCAGGAGCCGTACTACTATAACTCACAGACTGCTTCCCGTGGCCTTTTCTATCTGTTCATCCAAGGCCCCGTTGGCCGAGGAGGACCACCAACCTCCCATCATCTTGCCGGTTGTTATGGTTGGGTGTTGCTGCAGTGTGTTGCGTTTGGTAAGTCAAAGTAAAGGCGAGGAGAATAAACAGAAGACTGGGCAGATGGTAAGAGGACCAGACAAGTCGCGGAGTGGTTCGATATTTCGAAGTCAGATGTACGAAGAAGGCCGTTCGTCACTCTGATTGCGCGGCAGAGGGCAGCTGCTGGGTGAGGCTCCTGGCACAAGTAAAGTTACGTAGGTGCCTAGGTAGGTACTTTAGGTACCTCTGAGTAGGTACCTTCAAGCTACCGATACCTACTTGAGTTAGGTACCTGGGACAGCTTAAAGGTACTTAGTGCTAAGTAGGTAGGTAGATGAACCACTTATACAATTTATAATACCGTCGGAAAGTGGAACCTCTTGAAAGATCTCGGAGTTCAACGAATCTACTATTGAGTCGTTTGCATTCCATGCTGTCACTCTGTTCGCATGTTGCTCTAAAGCTGCTCAAGGTCACATATTCACGACGCGAAGGGTACTTGACGCTCATACCTACAGTACCTAGTGAGCCAGAGAACATTTTAGGTACATACCTAGGGAAGTACCTATATGCGACCCACAGTAAGTACCTACCTATATTTACAGTAACGTTAGGTAGGTCAGGTATTTGTAAATTTGAAATCATCAAGGTGGCGGGCGGTCAGCCTGGTCCTCCCCGCTGTCGCTGTCGCTGTCAGCGTTCAGCACCCTTGCGCCTCCGCTGTAGACGTGCACTGCGCGACGTCAGTCCTCCATATTGAACTTGAACCTGGACTCGACGTCGAATGTAACGGCGACCTGCACTTCTTGCGCCATACTTGAACAATACAGCTGCTTCCTTCGTCCAGCAACTGGGAATTCTCGACGACTGCGATCCCTTCCGTTACTCATCGCCGTCTTCATATTCTGTATTCTCCCCTCCCGCCGTACAAGGCCGTGAGCAGTCATCCTCCATTGTCTCGTTGAAGAATGCCACCTCATTCCAGTGCTAGTCCTCACGAGCACGGCGATACTTGGTGTCTGATCTAATTCGTTCACTTCGCCTACATATCCGCCAACTACCACACTCCGACGACATGATCGCCGCTACGAACTGAGCCTAGCTATGAGCCCCGTCGCACACACAAGACCAAGTGCTATGGCTCCTATAACCAATGGCTACCCATCGTCGCCGGCTGGGCCTAGTGCGCATAGCCGCAGTTCGTCCCGGAAGGAACCCTTTGCCCATATCGACGACTTGACCTCCGTTGCTGTTGATCTCGACCCCCACACACCTCTCCGCAAAGTGCTCGAGATCGGCGAGGCTCGCATGCGCCAGTCCATTACTTTCAGTGATTTCCGACGCCCTGATCTGGCTCTGCAAGAGTACATCACAGCCTTCACCATTGCTGTCGACAAGATTCCCAAGCATAAAGACTACCCGTCCCTGAAGAATGATCGCGGTGACCTGATCCGACGGTATAATGCCTTGAAGGTTAAGATCACCACAAATGGGGAGAGGTTTGACAGGATCAAAGCAGACATCAAGGAGGACAACCAAAGAAGTGGCGTGAGGTCTGTAAAGGTGACATCCGAGACCCTTCTGTCAAGTCTGCCCAGTGTGCCTTCAACCTTCCCGCAGCGTTCGGAAAACAACGGGTCTAATGGGAGCAATGCACAGAGGCCGATTAATGGAACAACAGCGAATACCTCCCAGAAGTCAAAACCCGCAGTACATCCAAAGCCGCAAGCATTACATGGAAACACCATTAATTCCACGTCTAACCCGGTGGCCCAGGATCTTACGAGCAGATTTGCCAAGCTACGAGGTCCTCAAGATGCTTCAAATCGGGCAGCAACGTCCGCTCCCCCCAAACCATTGGGTCCACGGCATATGTCAGACACGAGTCGCCCCCAACCAACTATCAATAGTGCTGTACCAACCATGCCGAAGCTGCCTGACGCCATCTACAGTCCAGCGAGGGGTACCATCACGAGCGAGGTTGCGGACCTGCCATCCAGCACTCCGCGTGGCATGTTCAGCCGCACTAATTCGATCGCCTCGGTTGGTAGTTCATCTGCTAGAAACTCTATGGAGATGGGCGCGAGGCCCGCCGCAGTCGAACAGTTTGTTACAGCTCACACTTTTGGGTATGGTTCCACGCCGACACCGCCTTCGCCACGGGTTCGAATCCCCGGTGGTGAGATTATCACTCCTCCGCAGCTTCAAGGGTATATGCAAAAGGGTGCCAGTGTCGTCCGGCTACTTCTTATCGATGTTCGTAGCCGCGAAGAGTTCGACGAGGGACATATCATGTCACAAGCTACGCTTTGTATTGAGCCTTCCGTTCTGATCCGTGGAAACATCTCTGCGGAGGATATCGAGGAGAGCTTAGGGATTGCGCCTGATGACGAGATGCAAGCCTTCCAGAACCGTGCCCAGTATGATCTGGTCGTTTTCTATGACCAGAACTGCACACTACTACCACAGCGTCCTTCTCAGGATGAACAGGACAATGCCCTTTACTTCTTATACCAAGCCCTCACCAAGCTCAATTATGGAAGAGAACTCAGGAACGCACCGAAACTGTTAGCTGGCGGTGTGGATGCTTGGGTTGATATTTTTGGCCTGCAGAATTTACAGGAGTCTCACACGTCAGCGGTTGTCAAAGATGGTAAATCTCGACCTCGTCGCCCCAAGGAATTTGCATCGGGATTGGATAGCAGACGCAGGTACAGAGCCCAGACCAGGACCCTGAAGCCAGAAGAGGTCAAGCAGTTCGAAGAGGTAATCCAGAAAGACCAGACGGCTGCTAGGTCACCGCAGGATTTTGTCAGATCAAAGGAAGAGTTTCTCCGTCGTTTCCCATCGGCAAACGAGATCGGAGAGTCAATGAGCTCCTACGGTCCCGTCAAGCAGAATGGGTTTGAGCCAGATCTTCCACCAATTCCACCCTCGCGTCCAGCTCCAGCCGTTCCGCGGACTAGTTACAGCGGCCTCTCGACCCGCGACTCTTCGCCCGGTGTTGCCTTGGCCAAGGCAGGACAAACTGTAAGCTCTGCGCGCAGCAGGCCCACGGGCCTCGTTAATCCCAAATCGAATTGCTACGCCAACTCTGCAATCCAAGTCATCCTCTCCTCTCCCGGGTTTGCCGCGGAACTGACAAACAAAGATTGGCCGTTGAGTTGGTCTCCAGACGCCCAAACTTCTGCAGCTGGCAAAAATCCACAACTCATGGCCCGAATTCTGGGTAACCTACTACAGTGGCTCGCCGGCAGGCAATTTGATATAATGCATCCCACAACATTGTTGGTCAGTATAGCTCTGCACCCCTGCCGGTCATGGTTTTGTGCTCACAGGTTCTTAGAGATATGCTCGCTCGATTCATACAGGCTATGTTTCTATGGCGGTACCCGGTACAACCCTACACTTTGGTGACGATCACCAGCATGACGCCCCGGAGTTTCTGGAATTCATCTATGCTGAGCTCGGCCGTGAAACCAATCGAAAGCTCAGTACGCCATTTGTGAATTACAATAACTTCGAAGATCATGCCGTGATGGACACCAAAACAAGGGAGTCAAAAACCTCCGATTTTGTGATACAGTCGTGGGGCATGTACTGTTTACGACATGACTCGGTTATTGACGCATATTGGACAATACTCAGGCTCAACAGGACGGTATGCCGGACGTGCTCTTGTACTAACTGGAATTTCGAAGCCACTCCATTACTGGAGCTTCACTTTCCAGACAACAAGAACTCACCTACAACCCTCACTCAGCTGTTGACATATGGCTTGAATTCAACTGGCCTCACACATCTCGAGGAAGGTTTTGACTGTGGGAAGGAGATGGGCGACGCAATGAAACACCAGAAAAAGGACCAAACCGTGAAGCTCGGGCGACTGCCACCTCTTCTGTTTGTACGTATCCTCCGAACAACTCAAGATGGGAAGGCCAAGATAGGTCGCCGTGTGACGTTTCCTATCGACAATCTTGATATGACCGACTATACCATCGACACATCTGGAAACCCGGATGCCGCCAAGCTTGATGGCTTTAGCAACCAAAAACTTTACGACCTCTACGCCGTCATCTCCCACCGCGGGCGCACAATCAACGAGGGACACTACATTGCACATGTCAGGGATTACAAGTCCGTGGATCGTACCCAATGGTTCGAGTGCAACGACCGTACGATTAGCAAGAAGCAAGTCGACGGTCGAGATTCATCCGTTGACAGGGCATGGTTTACCAACGCAGACGACTTCACGCCATATGTGCTGTTTTACAAACGCAAAGACGTGGCCTGGAAGTCCGCCGACGTTCTAGACGCCTGCGTTAGCAATGGAACCAAAGCAACATAGTCCACGGGTATTTTCTGGCTACCTGCGCCGAACTGAGATTAGGCGGGGAAATTCATGATATGGATAGGCAAGAAACCAGGTACACAAGGCATTGAGGTTGATATTCAACGACGCATGGCGAGCGGGAAAGCATTTTGAGGGGCGTTGGATCAAGGATCTCAGTGCATATTCATTTCTGTCTAGATCGGTTCGTCTGTGAAGATACTAGAGACTGGCTGGTTCCTGATGACCGCAATGTCATTTTCCACTTGATTTGTGACTCGAGACCCCCGTGAATACCTGTCACGGTGACATTGTACACCCTCGTGCCCTGCCGGCTCGATATTTTGGTGGAACCAAGTGAGGTTCTGCCGCTAGAAATCCATACTCTCTTCCAAAACCCCAGATATCTTGGAGACGATCGGCTCTACAGGCGGTCTGAACTTGAAGGAACCCGCCGGGCTCTCATGAACTCACGCCGGAAGAGAGTTATAAACCTCGTATAGATGCAGACCCCATTCAGCGACGATCCTTCAGCAGCACCACGGACTTCCCTCCCGTATCTTATGTCCGGCCGTGTAGCGCGTCCCTTAGACCACACACCCATACCAACTAGCTGGGCGAGTGACGAGGGATATACTCGCATCCACAAGTCCCCGAAAGCCCCCTACTTTGAAACAAAAATGAAGGCAGCTCTGCATCAAGACCAGACTAGCCTCGGAATACATACGCTTATCACACCATGACGACGCGCCCTAGTGGCATAGCCGTCTTCGATACTTGGCGCCAGTGTTCGGGACCAACATGCATCAAAGGGCATCTCGTGATTCTTGATTTCATTACGGTATGACCATTGCCTCTCTATATAGAACCTACGAGCTTTGCGCACCATGCCTTTGCCAGCAGGAGAAATGACCATTCTGCGACTCGGAATGGCCAACGGATGTAGTTGCCCTTGCCCTTTCATCTATATCCTACGATTTAAAGCCACCCTCAATCTCTTTCTTGTACTTTTCCTTCAAGACTCTTCGGTTCACCTTCTGCGTTGCAGTGACTAGGTTCTGTGGCTCGTCAGTAATAGTCAGACATGTCACTGAGCAGTAGATGGTGTGAAAACTTACACTAGCGGGTGTCCACTCATCGTCGACCAGTACGACGCCGCTAATCATCTCTAGCCCACACAGTCCGCCTTTCTTCGCTGAACTTAGCAAATCCTTCAATACAGCGTCCTTGACCTTCTTGTCCCCGTACATAGCCTTCTCCTCGACACCCTGACTTTTGGCCAGCTCGGACAGGGTCTTCTCGTTCGGGCTTACAAGGGCAATAGCTCTTGGATGGCTGCTGTCGCCGTAAACCATGATGTTCTGGACGTACTGGTTGCCACGGTAGACGGCTTCGACCTTCTCGAGGGCGATATACTCCCCTCCCTGCATCTTGACTAGGTTCTTTACTCGGTCGATCACTTTGACGTGTCCGTGGCTATCGATCTCGCCAATGTCGCCGGTCTTGAACCAGCCGTCGGGTGTGATGGCGTTCTTGGTCTCTTCGGGGTTCTCATAGTATTCGTTGAGAACTGCTTTTCCTCTCAGGAGGATCTCACCTTGAGGTGGTGTGGAGTCAGTGCTGTAGTTCAGATCGGGGATTGATACTAATTTCAGCTCGATGGCTCCGGGCACCGGTCCGATGGCATCAGGTGTCCATTGTAATGGACATCCTAGGGATCCATTGGCGCATGTTTCCGTCAGACCGTAGCCGGATATCATAGGCGCGACCACCATAGACATGAAGTGCTGGGTGCTATCAGAGATACCCGAGGCTCCGTTGAAGATGAATCGAAGACGACCACCTGTCATCTTCCGTACCTTGCCGAAGACGATGCCATCGAAGATCGTTGCGCCAGGCAATCCGTTTGCCACCAGCGCAGACTTCACATTGTACGCACCCCAAAAGAGGGCCTTTGTTAGAGCGCCTGCCTTGTTAACCTGGCCTTCGACGCCCTTCTTTACCGTCTCCCAGATCTGGGGAACACCCACCATCACCGTTGGTCGCAGCTCTCGCATGTCGCCCGCGCAATTTCGCATACTCGAGTCAGAGAGAGTGCGCGGTGAGCCGTAGCCGAGGGTTCCGCCGATGAAGATGACCAGATTCTCGAGGCAGAGCTCGAAGATGTGGGCGAGTGGCAGATAAGCCAAGACGACTTCGCGGAACGAAACTCCCTCCTCGACCACAGAGAAAAGACCTGCAACGCCGGCTACGATGCCTTCATGAGTCATGGGTACGCCTTTTGGTGGGCCTGTTGAACCTGATGTGTACATGATACAATAAAGATCTGTTGGCTTGGGCGGTACCGGTGCAACCGGATTTGCCTCGCCAAGCTCCCGGAGCTCCGAAAATGAAATTACCTTCAAGTGAGGGTGGTTGTCTTTGAAGGAGGACAGCTCTTCGTCCTTGATGGGAATGTTCGTTGAGTCATTGTAAATCACATATTTCACATCCTCGGCCGCCTTCAGTGGACCCGTAGCCGTCTTGAATAAGTGAGGGTCCGTATACATAGCTTTGGCTTTCGTCTGGGTGAGGGAGTGCTGAACACCATCTGCGCCGAGGGTGTCGTACGCTGTAGCTATTGTCAAAGATTGTGACGAGCATGCGTGAGATATGGAGAGCCAGTTCTGGCTTGTTGATGCGAAGATATGCAACTTGTCACCGGGTTCTAGTCCCAACTTTCTCAAGCCGGCTCCAACCTGCAGCACCAGCGTCTCATACTCGGAGTATGCGAGATAGGTAAAGCCTGAAAGCTCGAAGTATTGCCATTCCTTGTCTACCTCCTGCGTGACACCGTCTACCACCTTGGAGACTTTCTTGACCTCCTTGTGCGTCTTGATGAGCTTGCGAGAGCCCACGGCATCTTTGTTGGGGTACAACTTGGCGCTGTTCTTGACGAGATCGAATATCGTGCCCACGTTCGGCGCTGGCCGCTCGATGAGACCGTCTTTCGCCTTGAAGTGCCGGTAGGGGGCTGTTTCCCCTGGCTTTGCTAGCTCGCCTGGTGACTGAATCGAGAATGGCGGCTGCTGCACAAAGTGCAAGGGCATGAGGCCCTCCTTCTGTTCGGAGAGGCTCATGTTGGGTGGCTATGGCTCGGAAGAAGTGAATATAGCTTCGAGACGAACTGGGGTGAGGTGCGCGCCTTGGTGTCGCAAGCACTGACGTCGATCTTTGGCGCCTTGTGCGTGATGATGTTACACGTAATCAGGAGCACCTGACAGACTGACTGAGGTATTCAGAGAGGCGCAATAGACAGAGAACGCGGTACAAGAATAACGATCTCACGGACACTCTACAGAAGGTAAGAAGAAAGTGCAAGCCCGGAACGCACCTACAACTTGGACGACGTAATGTGCCTGGATGAGCGTGAGTGACGTTTTGCTAGGGGACCTAACCCGATAAAGCTACTGTAGCTACTAAGTAGGTACAGTACACAGTATCTAACGTTAGGAGCTGAGCTAGCGTTTGGGGCAGCTTTTCGAAGCTCGGTGGAACTTGGCACAAATGGAGCTGCTAGTTAAGCCATGAAATCGTTTCCACAGCACAACATATGTCGAGCTGCTGGAAAGTCAAGCCAGTCATTGATGAATTATCGTGATTCAAGAGTCGGCAGTATTCAATGTAGTTGGCTGTGATTACTCACATGGTTTGTGGCCTAGATGCCTGCCGAGGTACTTGTGCCAGGCTGCTGACACTCTCGACCGTAGCGACTTTAAGCGCAATGTCGAGTCATGCAGTTCAGAGATCTGGCAAGGTAGGGTTTGGTGTCGTTCTGATGCGGAGTAACACACACCTGCTTCCTTGAGGCTGTACCCCATACAGCTAAGTTGGCTATCTACTATGTAAGCTAGGCCCCGCCCTAGGTCAATTATAGTAGTGTAATTTTGATATAAACACAGAAGCAACCAATCTCCACCGTCAGCACCCTTCCTCAACAGAAGCAGCTCAGAATTTTGTTGAGAGATACCACCTCTTCCGCCGAATCTATCGGTGATTTCCATAGCTTGCAGTCGAATTGCTTAGAAAGGAAGCTGAGCAGCTCTCGAACGTTCCGCGGTCATGTGCCGCAGTCAAGGATCCCACAGTATCGATAAACTTCGCCAGAGCCACATTGTCTCTATAAGACTGTCTCTCCACATTGCTGCAGCACATAGCGACGGTTGATTCTATGAGGTACTCCCATGTAATCTGAGATTAACCTTATCTTAAGTAACCATCTGAGTCTCACATTCAATATTTGCTTTGAAACTCTATAGCGCAGTCCCCTGGACGCATCAGCAGCTGCAGTCGGGTTGCTGAGGGAATAGAAAGGGTGTATCATAAGGCTAGTTCATGAGTCTTGATATTGGTGAGATTAGTGAGTGTTCGCACAACTGTACTCCGTTCTTGACCTGCCCAAATAATCAGCGTTGTCAAATATCAGCAAAGAGTGTCTCTTTACGCTTCTAGGATGCTTTTGAATTGTTTAGCTTAACTGTAATGGATTTCATCGCTGCGGGAGATCTGAGACAAGACCCAAGGAAGTGAAACTTGGTGATTGCACAAAGGACTGCTTTGTGATGTAGACAAAACCACGACATACCTAGGTACTTGCATGATGACTTCTACACCATATCAGTCGAGATCCTCAAAGAATCCCTTCACAATATCTGGCTTCAATCGATGATGATGTGTGTAAGGTTCAGATACGACAATGGCCAGATGAGGCCTTCATCAAAGAACCCCAGAACCAGGCGTCGTCTCGAACGAGCGTTCATGGTTCCGGATCTTCCTGGTGATGGGTAGGATACCAAAGCCTGGTTTCCCGGCGAGACCAGGATTCTACGCCTCAGGATCCGTGGAATGCCCCGTTAGAATTTTGTACCTTTAAGATGTTGCTGCTATATCTTGAGCTATCATTCCAAAACACATCGTATGAAAGCCAGGAGCAAGATACCTCGAGATATTTCACACAGATTGTACAAATCGACCATCAGGCCACTCAATCCACGATAATACTCTGAGCATGTCGAACCGAATCGATCCCATCCGCCTGGTTGAGTGGAAGGCATCCACTTCAAGTCCACCACGTTCATCCTACATGGAAAGTATCCAGAAGCTCGAGCGTCTATCATCAAAGATCAAGGCAAACAGCCTTCTTCCCATCGCCGACAGCACTACCAGTACCAGCCGTTTGCCAAAGCCCAAGGATCTATCAGCAGTCTTGAACCGCAAGCATTTCACTGCCAACTTGTCTGCTGGCAAGGAGCCTGGTAGTCGAGTAAGCCTGCCCATGCCTAGCCTGGCACAAGACATTGAGAAGCCCCATCCTATCAGCTCAACGTTGGCGCGGATCAACGTACTTCTGAATTCGCTGTCCACCTCGGAACTTGTGCTCGTGAAGCAGAACATTGACCATCGTCTGTCGACGGCGGGAGTCGCGAACGAGAATGGGCCCAAGGATGAGATGGATGAGTGGTGCTATCTTGATGGAATGGAGAACATGGAAGCTTTGGAGGATCAGTTCGTCCTGGTAAAGGACGGGGAGCTCGAGGAGAGTGACAAGCTCGGCACATTGACTGACTGAGGATGTATTGCGGGATGGGATAAGAAAGCACGTCTCGTACCGCTCCAGAGGGATGCATGAGGGACTGGATCAAGCTTGGTTGCTGAGAATGATGGCATGGATACTACGAGATTTACGTAGAGGAATATCTGCAGACAGCTTTGGCATCGCATACTACTGCTAGTAATGCGATACTCCAGAGAACACTGTACCGCAAAATCTGCCAACTGTAGCCCCGACTGTGTGCGTGACATGGTCTACTAAGTACCTCCGAGGCCCTTGCCTTAGACACAATCTAACCTCGAAGCTTGGATTACTTGCTCTTCGATGCCTGAGAAGACTCTTGTCTGGCCGCCACTAAATCGTGTCCGATGCCTAGAATAACAACATGAGAAGACCTCTGGTGACAAGGGCAAAATTGGTAGAGCCTCGCAGGGATGCAACTGGAGCTTGCATGTCAGAGCAGACAAAAGGAAGGCGCAACTAAGCCTTAATAGTCGTTTGCTTCTCATTTCCGGGAGTGTTGTTGCCATCCCGCACCCGCAGTGATATCGATGCCGCCAGAACCAGAACCAGAACCAGAACCAGAACCAGAACCAGAACCAACGAATTAACATAAGTCAATCCCACAAAGCACATCGGGGCTGAGAGGGAAGGAGGGCACACTTTCCCTAATGTCATCTGCTTGCCACCTTGTGTCACCTTGTAGTTGGAAAATAACTCTGGTGGGTTCACAGTCCTTCCTTCCCTACTAAGTAGTTAGTTGAGTTTGTGTTACTGTTACTTGTTATTCTATCACGAGTCTGGCTTCCGTGAATCATCACCTTTATGATTTGCTAGTAGGGTCAAAAGATCTAGTTTCAGGTTCCACTCCCTTGGTCCTCGTGCCGCCATCCACGACTCTGGACAAATCCCCAGCTATAACCCAGACTTTTGGTTGAAGCCTTTTCCACTCCCTCAACCCTCCTTGACCACATCAAGAACCACCTCGACAGGTATTCCCTCACACATAACCGCAATCTCAACCCAAACCAAACCCCATGCCCAAGTTGAAGATGCAATTCACTTCGCTCCTCGTTGCTGCCCTGGCAGGCATCACCAATGCCCAGTCCGAGACAGTGGCTACTTCGGCTTCCTGCACTGAAAGCACTGCTAGGACCTTCTCGACCAAGACCATCACGACATTCCCAATCCCCCCTGCGATCAGATCCACTGCAGATTCGAATTACTGCAGCACCAGCGCATCGAATTGCTACGGTTCGTACACCGAGTGCTTCGGTACCTCGGGTTACTACGCCCAGTAACTTGCTCCTTCTCTTCTTTGAATTATCCACTGGTTGGCTTGCCTTGGATTTTGCCGGTGTGGTGTATGGACTTGTGTACTAACCCGCTGGCATAGCTGCTACCCACCCTGCGTCACCATGACCAGCTTCGAGTGTTATCACCTCACTACCGGCGTTCCTAGTACTTCGGCGGCCAGCAGCACGACTGCGTCTTGAGTAAAGTCGGTGCTTGTTTGGGGGATCACTGGTCGAAAAGGAAACGATGGAGAGAGACTTGTGGTGGGAAATCTGCATGCGTTACTTTGATCTTGACATTATCAGCCATGACTTGAGGATCATCTGAGGATTGCACATGAACCATGGAAATTTGAGATGTCAGCAACCACGACGTCAGTCTTCACGAGTAATCAAACAGTAGACAACCTCTTGATAGAGAATTGACAAGCTGCTGCTGGACCTAAGGACCCATCAGAACAATACTCAAACCACGTTTCTCCTCTGCACTACATGTTCTGCCGACCTGGTGTATCGGCCGTAATATTAGCATTGTCTGAATTCTCGGAACGCACAATCCACGGACCACGCCGATAAAGGAGAGCGGAGCCTACTCCCGGGGAGTGAAATACAACTTGTCAATGCACGGGGACTCGTGTCGCCATATTATACGACTCGACGGAAGCTTCAGTCTTCGCTGTTGAGTCTCGATTCGAGAGTAATGAGAAAAAGAATACACGGATACTATGACGGTAAGAGCAAGGGCTAGACTCAACGACTCACCAAGCGCTAGTGCCACATCGCCATCTACTGGCGGCTTGATCTGTAGCTATAGGCGTACATTGAAGTAGACAGGGCCCTTGACAAGATGTCGGGCAATCCGGCTGCATTTCCCCAAGTCCATCACCCCTTTAACGCAGTACCTATGGACTGGCATACCTGACCTCAACTCTATCCTTCGAGCCCTCGCGGTTGGCCCAATCCAACTACACAGCTACTGATCGCTCTAGTCGTCAATCTGATCTGCAGATCGGTGTGCTTTAGGAGTGGAGATATGAGTTGCCAAAACCCTACGGCCGGTATAGAGATCTCATCGGCAGGAGGACCAGCTTGTACATGGAGCTGCAGCTCGTGGGGAAGTGAGGACCTGGTTCTGCTGGGGTCTATGAAGAAGGACAAAAGGGTGGAGAAAGCCGTGGAAGAGTCTCGGGAGGTTCACTTGTCCATGTGTCTAAAACGAGATTGGAGAGTTACCTGGTTGGATATTATCATGCTTCTTGGAGATTCATAGCTATTCCTTAGACATCTATCTCTCTACACCCAACGTTAGTGCAATGTTACGCAGTGCAACAAAGTCAGCCGCATAGCAGGAAAAGGGCTCAGACACAATTAGGGGAGTGATGGAGGACCTACATGATCCTCTAACACTTAGGTATCATGACTTTACCGTAGTCTATCTATCTCATGAATGGTACATGCCAAGACCGCGCCTTTTGGTTCCCCGAGTACTTTGTAAATACGCTCGTCTAGAAATCCTCTTCGCCTGACCCGCTCACGATCACGTTGTTGATCTTGAGTATCATGCGGCACAACTGCGTGGCCAACATCAGTTGCTGTCGCTTTCCGATCAGCGGGTCAATGACAAACGCCTGTTTCATGTCGTTGCTACCCCGGTTCATGCAATCGACACCCAACTTGCCTCGGGCTGTCGCTCCGGCTTTGACTTGTTGTGACTTGATCTCTGCTAACGTCGCGATGGGGCTCAACCCGCTGTTCTCCGCTAGCGCCATAGGTATAGCATCAAGAGCCTCCGCGAAGGCACGCATGGCATATTGCTCGAGGCCAGGGGTCTTGACAGCCTCATCTTCAACGGCCAGTGAGCAAGCAATCTCAGCTGCACCTCCACCATAGACAACGCGGTTGTCTCGCACCAGGTTGCGTACAACACAAAGAGCATCATGCAGAGATCGCTTGGCTTCGTCGATGATCTGTATGAAAGTCAGTATTGGCGCCAGTCTTTGATGTAGAGTTCGATGAGCCATACCATCTTGTTGCTGCCTCTGACAAAGATCGTGACAGCCCTTGTATTTGCACACTCCTCGATTACCAACATCTTCTCTCTCGTTGTGCCAAAGGACATCTCGCGGACAATTCCGGCCTTACCCAACTTGTCTGCCTTCAAATCCTCGAACCGGGGTACGATCCTGCCGTTTGTGGCAATTGCGATGAGCTCGATCTCGGGTCCACCAACCCACCTTACCGCCGGTAGGTCATTCTGGAGCAACAAGTGATTTGCCTCGTCATCGAAACCCCACTGGCAGATGGCTAAGTTCGCACCGGTATCCTTTATCTGTTGGATCATCTCAATGAACTTCTCTCGCTCATAGTTCTGCAGCTTCTTGAACTCCTCCACGGACGAGATTTCAAGCTTGTGCTTAGTCTTGGGCTTCGGCGGCTCAAAAGCACATGTCAGAATGGCGATCTTGGCGTCTCTGACCTCTGAGGGCATTTGGGGATGAGAAAAGTCCTTGTCGACAATGACACCCTTGACCAAGAGGGAGTCCTCGAGAGCACCGCCCACCTTCCCGTCGACCTTGATCAACTCGAAATCAACATCTTTCCGCTCCAAATCCGCAACAGACATAATAGCATCGACCGCAATCTTGGAGAACTGATCATGTGCCTTGGAGACGATCTTGCTGCCTAAACTCGTCCGTGCCACCTTGAGTAGAGTGTGTGTGTCGTCCGGACCGAATTCGATAGTGTCCGATATCCTGTCTAGCTCGGCCACGGCGATATCACAAGCCTGCTCGTATCCATCCGCAATTCGGATGGGATGAATGCCCTTGTCAATGAGCTCGGCAGCTTGTTCGAGGAGTGCGCCTGCTAGCACCACTACACCCGTGGTGCCGTCGCCTATCTCATCATCCTGAGATTTGGACAGCTCCACTAACAACTTAGCCACGTGGTTCGAAACCTCCATCTGTTGTAGGATAGTCGCTCCGTCGTTCGTCACTGTGATGTCACCATCGGGTGAAATGAGGATCTTGTCAAGTCCACGAGGACCTAGGGACGTCTTGACAATATTGGCGACTGTTCGGGCGGCTAAGATATGCGACTTCACAGCTTCGTTGCCATACTGGCGCTTCTTCTTGCCTTGGCTGTGAGGGAGGTAGTATTAGAGCTTGTCCGAGTATAAATAACACGGAGACGAGATGCGCTCACTCTCTGACTATGATGAAAGGTCGTCCCTGCTCATCCTTCATCACCGCCGCTATTCATGTTAGTATCTCATGGGTGAAGCTGCCGTAGGAGCGCTTGCGTACCGTTCGACATGTCAAGATCTGAAGTTCATGTTAGCAGTTTGTCTCGATGAAGGTGGGGCAACCTGGTGGACGTACTCAACGCCATGGTGAAGGAGTTGGCAGCTCGTGAGAGCTTCTCTGTTTATTGGGTACGAAACGTAATGACCAGGCAAATCCTCATCAAATCTGAATGGTGGGTTGTGATACTTCGTAGCTGTTTACTCTCAGTCGCCTGCCTGCCTGACTGTCCCTCCTCTGAATCGAATTCTCGAAATTCTGCGGGACCGGATTCCTAAATTTTGGCGGGCCGGAAGAATGATCCTCCACAGTGCAGCAACTTAGCAACTCAGCACCTCAGCACATGAACCAAGCCAGTCAATAATACTACTCCGGCTATTCGTCATATCTTGGAGACGATCGTGATGTAGCCGCTGGGGTGCCATGAACCATAATGGCAACCGAAATCGCCGCCTGCACAATAGCCACACCGGCGACATGAACGGTGGTCGACCGGAACACCATATTCAAGTACAGGTGAAGGCTATAGATTGATAGAAATGAATCAAAGCACACATTCCCTGGCTACTGCGGCTCAGGTATGCAGATCACGAATTTAGTATTCGTGTTCCTATGACCAACTGTTCTGCTTGATGGCATACTGTGTGCGCAGCACACCACGTTACTTTGCCTCCTTCATTCTCGACGCTGCTAGCTGGAGTATTGGGAATAAAGAACGATTGCTTGTTGATCACGCGAGGGCCTCATATCAAAAGGCGGCTTATACTAACGTCGCGAATCACTGGTCTATTAGCAATATTCTATATGCTAGGGTCTCGCGAATCATTCTTGAGGCCGAACCCATGCAGTCCCTCGTTACTACGATATTCTCCTGTCCATATCAACATCAGGCTTCCGAGAATAACTCCCAAGCCAGCCGATCCCTACAAGATCTGGTAGTTGTAGTACTTCTGGTGATTGTTTTGTTTGTTCAAAGCCCATTCTTGTCGTCTCTGGGCATTGTGCTCCTGCTTACGGGCACGCTGTTCTGCACGGCGAACCTCCTTCTTCTTCTGATCTGTCACTCCCTGCATTCCTCCGTTTTCTCGACTAATCATAGCTCTATTACGACCGCGTTCATGTTGGACGGCCACCTGATTTTCGGAATCATCAACGTCCATGGGGTCGGCGCTAGCCTCGACGGCCAATCTCTCCGCACGCTCTTCAGGCGAAGGATGGCTGTGCAGATTCTGTCGGTAGTACCTCGCCAACGAACGATGACCCACAGCCTTGCCAGAAGGAAGATGAAGCTGTGTGTCATCGTAGAAGACAGCACGGTGCTTATGGGCATGCGAATGCCAGCCATCCATTTGATGGTGGTGACGCGGATCATGAGACGAATGATGAGGGTGCTTGTCAAGTCGCTCATACTGGTGATAATGCTGGTCCACGGGAATAGAAGTTAGCTCGTCAGAGTCCATAGACGACGCCGAACTGTCAGTTTCCCAGCCATCCTCCTCCATGATCTCATCACCGTCGTCACCCGCCGTCGTCGTTGCCCGCTTAGCACCAAGCTTTACACCACCTGCAGGTTTGCCATCTGCAGACTCATCGTCGGAATCCTCGTCGTCAGAATATGAACTCCGGAAGTCGTAATACTCGCCAATCTCAAGCTGCTCGTCCTGTGTCGTATAAGGAATCTTGCAGTGACCCTTGTCGCGCATGTGAGTCTGTACGGCGAATGATGTATTCTTCATTTTGCCACAGTACAAACACTCACACAGTTCCTGAATCCGCTCCTGTAATGACTTCAACAAGCCATCTAGATCGACCAAGTATTGCTTCTCCGGAACGAACATGCCGTGAATCCTTTCCATGTGAACAACGCTCAAGGGAATAGTGGGGGATTCATAGTTGCAGAACAGGCACGACTTGAGGGTGAGCGTAGGAACTGGGGTGGCAGCGCTGGAAGCGGCCTGGCTAGAGGTCTCAGAAATAGGATGCGCTCTTGAGTGCTCGGTCTCAGCCGAGAGGTGAGAGTTTGAAGGACGTTTGAGAGGGGACGGACGCTCGTTGAGAGTCGTCTTCTTGAGACCCTCGACGACCTCACTGAACTCTTCCTCGGCGTCGGAATCAACCTCATCAGCCGCCGTAGGTAAGGGATCACCTAGCGAGAAAGTCGAGCTTATGAGTGAACTCGCGGCTTCATCGCCCACAACACTACCATCCACCTTACGCTGCAGGGCCAACTCCTTTGCCTTATGTTGACGACTACCAATGTGGTTCCGATACGAGTTCTCACTGAAGTAAGTACGTTGACAGACGTCGCAAACTTGTTGAAAGCCAGCCTTGTCGGCTTCGGCGGTAGTGGCAGCACGAGCTTGTATGACCTTCTCGGTGAACACTTCGGAAGAGATGGGAGGTAATGATGCTACGCGTCGTTTGAGGTTATACCGACTAGAGGTACATGTCAATGCCGAGAGCTCATCAAAGCACTATGGCCAAAGTGGTTTCACTTACTGCCAATCACTCTTCATATGACCCTTCTGTGTGTCTGCAAGTCGGAAGGCAACTTGACAGGTGTTGCATGTGTATTGATGAGATGGTGCTCCAGGAGCTTCAGGTCTAGTTGACAGACCTGAAATGCCGTTTCTGGTTCCTGATATTGTTGCCATCGTGATCGATCATGCGACAAGTCGACAGTAGGTGGTAAATCTCGGCGATCGTTCGAAAGAGAAGAGGGTATAAGAAGGTGGATATTTGCTTCACACGAGGCAGCAACGGTACTGCCTTCTCAGAGAATCGAAAGTGTCAGAGGTGTGCCGCAACAAACCTTTGTCATTGGTATGTGAAGGTTCAACAACAGTTCCAACCCCAACCAGTGACAATCGTAGTCGTCTAATACAGGCGTCCGAGCACACGGTGGCTTTCAAGGCGTTCACGAGAGCCTGAAGACCAAGACTGGATTACTAAACGTGAAAAACAGGCCGAGATTGTACTACGACCGTCGAAGATTCACAAAGTCGATTTCTAGGACAGAATGGTAGTCATCGGCCAGAGGGATACTTGTGACGAAATTCCGTGGTGGCGTGCGACGAATGGTGGGGGTTTCGGCAGGAAAAACCAAAGATTCACCAGGTACGTCAGGGTCTGCCAGGGCTAAAGTACATTAGGTACTTAGTTTAGATCTTAGCAATTGCCCCTCCAAGCCTTGGAGGTGATTGCGGCTAACAGTACAGTAACGCTGGTGATAACGCCCATACCTTGGCGTAGAACGTTAACGGTATTATTTCAATGTGTTCCCCTAATCGACATCAAAATAACCATAGCGAACTGTCCGATTCGTGCAGGTTGTCCAACACATCCCTTCTAAAATAGTAGAGGCGACTGATGCCTTGTTTTGGTATCTAGATCTTCGCAGAGGCAAGCTCGCCTCAATTCTGACCCAGTATTCCAGGCAGACAGGCTCTACTATGTACTACGGACCCTGCTTAAGTACAGAACCTAAGTAATCTAGATATTTCCTCATTTGCCGCAAACTCGAGCCCAGATGAGGTAGTAACTACATTACACATTAGACATGAAAGTCCCAAATTGTGACAACTATCGTATTGTGATATTGGACCGTAAAGACTCTATGTTCCGGTCGTCCGGTTTCAATCTAGATCCATTGCAATATAATTATTGTGCTGATCAATCAATCAATCTCAACTGGGCACGTTCGTGGCACGCTGTCCTAGTTAAGTGGCAATGAGCCTGTTGCAACACTATCGTAACCCGTCAATCACGCTGTAACTTTGGCCTTCGTCCATTTGAAGAAGACCGGTAGCCTAAGATACAATTATGGGTTTATTCGCATGATTCTTCTAGAACGAACTCAATCACCACCAACTTTATACCAGGTCATTCATTTATGACAGAAGTGGCGAGTAAAGTGTCTGATAATGATCGTGTTACATAATCGTCGACCGCCTTTGCTAGGGTATGTCAGGGAGTGTCCACCGTCGAAAGCCAAGCAACTGTGGCAACGCTATCCCGGTCCGAGTCGCGCATTCGGCATCGGTCATTGCATTTGCATCACGGCCTGCTCCGTTCTGGGATACACAAGGCTTCAGCCTTTCAGTCAGTAAACTTCTTGAACATATCATCTACCTTGCGAAGCTGTACGAGACACAGTCTATCTTGAAGGAAGCCTCTTGTTTCCCGACCTATCAACACGAACGATTTTGTACCTGCAGAGTCTAGATCAACTTCGTCGCCTACGCAGAAATACTCGACCCAATTTGACGGCCGCGTCGCAGAAAGCGCTGATCCGTATGTCATGACGCAAGAAGCTGCTTGCAGCAGCCATGGCCACCATGTACAGCCACTTGAGGCCGAAATCCTAGCCGCCCTCTGGGAAGAGGTGCCGTTCCCCCGATTGCCTCTCGATGCGCCGACAGAGTTGAAAGACTTGGTGGTGAAGATAGAAAACCCGAAGAGGGTATATACCATACATCGCGCGACTCGTCGACACGACCTACAATTGCTAGTGGAGAAATTCATCTCTCAGCTTCGATACGGCTGCGGCCACAGTGATTGCCCAACCCCGTCTTGCTTCAGCTGTCGCAGACGTCTAGCTGGGAAAGCTCCCATGCGACGCTATAGTCCGACGAGCGCGAGGACTTTGGCAATTTACTTGGCGGGCCAGGACAATCCTGAGCTTCACCTATGTCCTAATCTCCAAGTACCGAGAGGACCAAGTGATGGGATCAAGCCGCTGATATTCGGACCTAAGCAACACCCAGTAAAAACCGAGCTGGGGGACAGTCGAAGCTCCAAGAAAGCGAATGGCCATGCGCGGGGACTGCCGTTGCCGCTGAAGGAGAGAGACACAACTCGGCATGGTACAGAATCCATGCCGGGGAAGACGGCATCCCATACACATTCGAGAGGGGCAGGCTACGAACATGACAGGCACTCTCATGGAAAGGAAGGAGAGCCCGGACCGCATTTTTCATCCCCATCGAGGCCGGTACCTGGAACCTCTATAAGCGAACGACCAATCCGCAAAGATTACCGCTCCTTCGCAGCGAACGTCTTCGGCACCGTAGCCTTCAAAATGGTTGAGTGGTTAACACCAAGCAATATCGATGCCATAGCATACAAGGCAACAGATGCTCCAAATCCACCCGGTCTGTTCAGTCTCAGCGCCAGTGGTTCACCCGCGGGTGAAGCCGACGACGAGCTTCCTGTACCACGTGCATCATCTCCTGGTCATTCCGATAAAATGAACACCACAGGGAGGCTACAAACAGCCATTGAACAGGATGGTGAGGCTAATTCGGATTCAAGAGGGCCTGTGGAAAGAAAATCCTCTTCAATGAATGGTACTACTAATGGGCACATTCGCCCATCCCATTCAAGGAAGAATTCGAATGCTCGGGTAC
The DNA here is from genome assembly GCA_022432505.1 of Xylariales sp. AK1849. Lineage (NCBI taxonomy): Eukaryota > Fungi > Ascomycota > Sordariomycetes > Xylariales > Xylariales sp. AK1849. Next base: position 283,461 of record JAJKKH010000002.1, read on the forward strand.
GGACCTCGTCAGTGACGAAACCACAGTCTAAAAGATCGACAGATCACATACCTGATGCGTATCTGGCTGATCAGATCTCTGGACCACTATCACCTCGTTTGCTAGTGTCTCCAAGTGATAAAGCACCCAAAAGTTTTGTCAGAACTACCTCGACAAGGACCCGTCGGCTTTCCAACGCGCAAGTTCTTGGCAAGATATCTGACGAGGAGCAGCCCGAAGAACATTTGATTACTCAGGACCCCAGTCATCAGCATCGTCAGGTCGATGGTGAAAGCAATGAGGAAAGCTCCAGTGTTGGCGACACGCTTCCGTCTATAGACACTCCGTGTGGCTCTAGCGAGCTTTCCTTAGAGCAAGGGGATCCAGATTCTACATCTGCATTGGACGATTTGCTGCCGCAATCGTTGTCGCGCTTGGATTCCAAGGCGGTAGACTTCCTCTGCGACGTTCTTCAAGAAGATCTTACCACCGAGCGTCATCTACTTGAACCTCAGGCCGTTCAAGGATCCGCGAAGAGAGCTCGTAAGTCGAAAGCACTAAAGAGGCGGGCGCCTCGTTATCCATATTCGCACAATCTAAAACTTGAGTGGAAACTGTTCATCGAGCAGAGTATCTTCAATGTTCTCAGCGACCCGTACGCCATTCTTGAGTCTTTCACAAACCAAGACGGTATAATAAGCTCGCAGACACTCTGGCATCACATGCTACGCTTAACCCGGGTTGCGCCAAGCTTGGTTTTTGACAGCTTGTGGATTGCTTCAGCAAGTCTATTTGCTCCACCTAAAGTCTTACAATCGGCGGAATCACCCACAGCCACTTTCTTCCCTCAAGAGGCAAGTTCCTTGACAAACGAGGAGGCTGGCTTCGTGCTGTCTGTATGCTTCCATGCTCTCGTAGCTGCTGCGCCGCTGATTACGGATTCGATTCAGCTGCTCGATATGTCACGGATCAGGTCTCATGGTCTAATACTGGCAGAATCTGGAGCTGTCGCTCGACAGCCACCATCATTGTGTCTTGAATACGAGGAGGCTTTCACGGACAGTCTGGCTCTTCGCTTAGCTAGGAGGCTTCTAGCGGCGATCCCCACGCGCAAGTATTTCGACGAATTGATAGCACGAGATGCAGATTCTGAGGATGGGACAGCAGACTGTGATATGCTGGAAACATTACTTTCTCATCTTGAACCAGGAAGAGATACACAGTCGGCGGCAGAATTCTCCCATGCAGAGCGTGACGTCCACGAAAAACGAGTTCCGATTCTGCTGCTTGATTGGGCGCGTACAGTTATGATTAGTGAATGGCAAGGGAGACCAGACGTCCCTGGAGACGGCCCGTTTGGCGGTGCCCTTTCGCTGATCGCGGCTATGTGTGAGTACCTTACCATGCGGCATTCTCCAAACACATTGAGGCTAACTTAACGCAGACCAGAAACGAAAGTCACTCCTATTGGGGGATTTCATATTCCGAATCGAGTATTTCGGGGATCGACTAGATGCCATTGAATTGCCAGTGTCGTGGTTAGCATTCAACTCCACAAGACAAAAGGCACACCTCTTGGACCACCCGTACATATTTCACCAATCATCTCTCGTGTCTTACTTCCGAGCAGTCAACTTCTCGCGAATGAGCCGCTCCTATGAAGAATCAAGCTCGTTACAGAGTCGGATTAGCGCTATAATCGCGACCGATAGTCTGGTGACGGAGCAGCATCACAAGGGCGTTCTACAAGATCTGCTCAAGATTGCCTCGGCTAAGTTTCTTATCCTGGACATTGGACGTAAGACAGTCATCAGAGATGTCTTCGACCAACTGTGGAGAAGGCAGGAGCGCGAGCTCATGAGACCTCTAAAAGTTCATCTGGGCGAGGACACAGGGGAAGAAGGCTTTGATTCAGGCGGTGTCCAGCAGGAATTTTTCAGGCTCGCCATCGCGGAAGCATTAAACCCTGACTACGGCGCCTTTACGGTTGACGACAGGACCAGGATGACCTGGTTCCAACCCGGGTCTCTGCAACCAGAGTGGAAGTTTGAACTTATAGGCCTTCTCATGTCCCTAGCCGTCTTCAATGGCCTCACACTGCCTATCACGTTCCCGAAAGCATTGTATAGAAAGTTGCTGGGCGAACCCGTCACCGAGTTACATCACATCGCGGACGGCTGGCCCGAGCTTGCCAGTGGTCTCACTACCTTGATTGAGTGGGATGAAAAAGACGGTGCGGTAGAGGATATCTTCGCACGTACCTATGAGTTTTCTATAGAGATGGTCGGCCAACCCGTTTCGCGGGAAATGGAGCCATCGCAGCGTACCTCCTGGCCTCAGTTTTCCAGCCTTGCGTCCGCCGAATCGCTCACATCTTCAAATCCCGAAGACGCGCCACTTGTTACTGGCGACAACCGCAACGCCTACGTGAGCGACTACATCCGATACTTAACGGATGTCAGCGTAGCCCAGCAATACGAGGCCTTTGCCCGCGGCTTCCGCACCTGCTTAAACATCAAGTCCTTATCGCTTTTAACCTCGCCCCTTCTACAATCCATCGTCGAAGGAACCCAGGAAATCGACATTACCGAGCTCCGTCACGCTGTCCGCTATGTCGGCTGGGACGCCTCGCACCGCTCCGTCCGAGACTTTTGGAGTATCGTCAAGCGCTACGACGACGGCATGAAGCGCAAGCTGCTCGAATTCGTCACCGCCAGCGATCGTGTACCCGTTGGGGGCATGCGGAACATACAGTTCGTGGTGCAGAAGAATGGAGAGCAGGATGGAGAAAACGGACATCTGCCAACGGCTTATACGTGTTATGGGACGTTATTGCTGCCAGAGTACAGGGACAAGGAGGTTTTGAGAGAGAGGTTGGGCATGGCGTTGGAGAATGCGCAGGGATTTGGGTTCGCGTAGAGGGATAACGGAATGCCGGGATGGATGGGTGGACAGGGGGTGTCAATTTTAGAAAGAGTGAAACAACAGAGATAAGTCAGCGGGTTCTTGTTTCTTAGGCTATCAGTTTGAGGATAGGGTTGTATACTTGCTTCTATGGCTTCAGCGTATGACATGGCGATCCTCTTTCCTCCGTACTCTGCATTCTTCTTCTTGTACTAGGCTATTGCTGTGGCAAATGTATACAGAAACATGATGGGAAAAGTCTACAAATAAAGTGACTCGCCGTCATGATATAGGCAGATTAACCACGAATTGCTTCCGCAGATATATTTACTTCACTAGGTACTGATCAGCTTCAACTTCGACACTAGGAATCGCATATCCTGTAATTGACTCCATTGAAGATAGATGTTTGACTTGAGGGAATATGTTTTGTGTCTGGAAATGAGATCTAAAATTGTCGCTGACTTTCTTGTTTGTGTTTCCTTTTCTTGGTATTTTGCAGATCTTGAAGAGGCGTTGGGCAGTTTTGATTGAAAAAATGACCCCATTACTCGCCACCGTTCTTTCCAGGTGTAGCACTAGCCTTATTTGATATTATTAACTACATTTGGTTGCATATATTAGTGAAGCCGGTAGGTGGCTTGCTCAACGGAGATCTCCAGGCACTCAATTCTCCTTGACTAAAGGCCTACAATACAACTTAATAAACTAGAATCCTTTGCCTTATGGAAATCGGAGTTCTCGGTCACATCTGTGGTCCATGCCCATAGATCTTAGCCACAGTGATCTGTGTAGCTTTTCAGAGTACTGTTCCAATGGAGTTGGTCCCACGAGAATCGTACGATGTGTGCAGTCTCAATCTACGAATTTCCAAGTCATAAGCGTGGCCAGTATCGCCGCTCACCATCACGTGGTCCATAGCTACGCAGTAAGTACGCTTAGGGCACGAGCTTCCTCCGCAGACTACCATGGACCTATCATCTACAGAGTGAAAAGGCTCTCGGGTAGCAGAGTTGCGGGGATATGATTCTGGAGAATCCGAGCGTACAAAGTCTGGGTTTATCAATCGAAGCAGTTATTCAATGTTGTCGTGGGAAAGCAGTTGATGATAGTCTGTCAAACATAGGGGTTGCAGTGTGTCTCCTCGCACTAGAATGTCTATTGGAGGTTTGGCGAAGTTATATGATACCACAGGTTGCAGCTCACAGGAAACTATATCTAATGTTCGTTCATAACACTGTGTAAAGCACCTGAATCACAAGCGGGTGTCACAATTAAAAACTTATCTTGTCAGTCTTGGAACAGCGCACAATAACCCAGATGTCCCCCCGCCCCCAAAAGCTGAATGTTCGCGAAAGAATATGGTTCAAGTATAGTAGCGTCACAGATAAAGATATATCGGACTTTCAAGCAAACCCAAAAGTCACAATCAATACCCACTGGTCACCGCATCGTCGTCCCCATCAGCAGTCCGCCTATCGATTTGCAACCTCCGCTCGAAATACTTGCCAGCAGTGAATGGTTCGTACGTTTCTCCATCCTTCCGAAATCGCTCGAGCACATTCACCACTCCACCCTCGTCGGGGCTGTAGAAGAACGGAATCGAGTACCTCTGCTCACCCGTCATGTTCCTCACTCGATGTACTGTGCTCTGCCATTCGCCTCCGGTGAGCAACTTCAAGAAGTCACCGATATTCACGACAAATGTCTTGCGATCCGGGAAGGCCGGTACCCATACACCATTATCATTGAGGACCTCTAGTGCTGGGAGTGCTGTCTCCTGTTGGCAGACGAGGGTGAACCAACAGAAGTCGGTGTGCGCGCCGATACCCACGTCTGTGTCTCGTTCCTGGGGCGGATAATGCAACGCCCGGATGTTGGTCATGGGAAACTCGGTGACGGCATCGAAGTAGTCTTCAGGCATGTCCAGCGCCAGGGCGAAGATACGCAATAGTCGGGTTGCAAAGGCGAGTATGTGGTTGTAGTAATTATACACAGCGTCTCGCCAGAAAGACGATTCTGGCAATGTCGGCCATTGGTTCCGCGCTCCTTCTTTCAGTTGATCTGCAACAGTGGATGGAGTGGCTCCCTGCTCGGAGTCGAGGGCATCCTCGCCCATGAGGAAACCCTCCTTCAGATCTCCACGGGTTGTGGGATCCAGCTTAGTCGAGAACATGGGCTCATAGCCGCGGAATTTATGGTTCTTGCGGCTGTGCGTCTCCATCTTGACGTCTCCTGCGAGGGAGAAGTACTTCTGCATGGCGACGAAAGTTTCATCGATGACATCTTGGTCCACCCCATGGTTTGTAGCGTAGAAGAAGCCTACGGTGCGAAAAGCCTGGTCCAACTCACTTGCTAAAGCTTTCCTGTCGGCGAGAGAGGACGAGTACAGCCTGGTCAAATCGATTTTGGGGAGCTCGGTAAAGGTGGGCTTAGCCGCATCGCCTCCTAGGATTGGACGACGCCCTGGGACCCCACCATCATGGTAATGCACATACTGCACGCTTTCCACTATAGTTTCCGACATCTTGACGGCCTAGGTTGATAGTGGCTCTGGATTGATGTCCCTCTGTTGCAGTGATGAATATATCGTCCGCCATAAACGATACGCGACAGACAGCAGGACAGTCGTGTGGCGATATCTGGGCGGGGTCGGATGAGGCAGGCAGTGGTAATGCTAATGTGCGATCATGACTTGTCAGTCTGCAGTATTCGTATAGGTGTTGTGGAGTCGATAAATCACTCGCTTACAGTCTTGAAAATTGAATGTTCGCGACAGAACGGAATGTTGAATATATGTATTGACTCTACCAGCTCTCCGCATCTGTGATTCAGGTCTGAGCCGCTCCACTTAGTTTTCTGCAGGCTCAAATTGAAGCTTACGATGATTCCCACAACTTCGGCTGATGAGGTTTGCAAAATCAGTTCACAGAGCGTGCAGTCGATACAAGTCAGAGACCCAAATCCTCAAGTGGGCTCACATACTAACGATCGTAGGGCAACTCAATTGTCTTTCGTAGAAGACTTGGGTTTCAGGTGACGCCTTGTGAATAGTTGTACACTAACAGAATAAAGTAAAGAGAACTTGCTACAGGTATATATATACCAAGTATCTCGCGCCATCTTTGGTATACAGTTTCACGGGCTAACACTGGCAAACTGAAGTGCAAACCCACTGTATTGTGCACTACAAGGTAAACTCACGCAGCTGGAGATTAATATCGAATCATCTATTACGATTAGACGGAAGTCGACTGAAGCTTTGTGGCACCAACGGAGCCGTTCGCACGAATCTAGTAATGATAATCAACTTCGGGCGTTCGACTTGGTGTTCTGCGCTGCTTCGTATATACCAGCTTGCCCGTGTCTGCACGGTCTATGGTTTTGTTCCCACAAGCGCAATCTCACCATGGTTGCTAGTGCTCCTGCCAGGTCCTATCTAAGGATTGCTCTGCCCATTAGTTATATCGGGCTCAGCTGGGCACCTGTGGCCGGCTACAATCCTCGGACGTCATCTATGTGTGAGTTTAACATCGATGGAGATGAGCAACGATACGATCCAACGGGGAGCGGTCAGTGATTGGGGATCTGTAGCGGTAATTAAATGCGGCACTGCCTGAACTGACGTTGACGTTCCGCTAAGCGTAGTCAACCGAAACACCCCTTGAAGTGGAGATTGCATGGCATCCTGGCCAAAGACTGACAAGTACGAGAAGGGGAATGAAGTGCTTGTCATCCGTGAAGTGCTAACAAGCTGTTGAATGGCAAGAGAACTAGCTTCGAGATGTCGTCCGGAAGCCTCGACAGTGAGCAAGTATAGGGAATTTGGAAGTCAATTTCTCGAGCGCTCCGGAGCTGTTGCATCTGAATTATGTAAAAGCTATCATGTGCAAGGTCCTGCTAGGGCAAACATGCCCTTACACAGTAGATAATTCAGGCTGTTTCTTCAATCGTCGTGACCTATGAAGGTCGCACAAATTAGCGCAACGTGCAGGTTAGCCTAGTGATATTAGCTACATCGTAGTTCCCTCATAAAACACGCGGTGTTGTATGGCTGTATACCCTATATTACCCAGTAGCATCACAACCCTAACAACCATGACGCAGAATTCGCTATAGAAGGAGATGCAATGCAGAAACTACACAGTACTCTGTACTTTTACTGGCTTTTTTCTTTTTTCCCCCTCTTGCGCCGCCAGCTGCAACCTGTGATTATAAGAAGCTTGGTTCCGTGCCCCACCCAACCGGACCGGGTGCGGCACAACACTAAGTACATAGTAGGCTAGCACGGGCGTAATCATTTCTTATAAAACTAGCACATGCAAATGGTTTCAGGTGGATTTTCTTGTTCACGCCACCTGCGACTTCTCAAGCTCGCAGTCCGACTTTTTATTATTTCACCGCTCACACCCAGCAACGGACACGCCCGAATCACATCCCGGCGCCCTTGTAGCATCCACAATACAAGTTGACATTACCTTGATTCACCGAGTAATTCCGATTTGCGGTTGCATTGTTGGAGCGCCTGGAAGGCTGCATGCGGACAAAATCCTTACTTGTGCCACTTAAGACCGTGTAAAACCAACCAGAGAGCTGTTTTACTGCTATTCCATTGCCAATCGGAACGCCGCTTGCCCTACAACCTTAGCCGTTCACCGCGCCTGCAATTCGCTGCGTCTACACCATGGATACCATCACGATCAGTGCCGACTTGACACCGCCGGACGTCGTGGTCCTCCGTAACCTCGCCAGCGATATCCGCCTTGGTCGTGACCAGTCTGCCCAAGAACAACCAACCAATGGCCACATCTACACCAATGGGAAGTCTTCTAGAAGCATTGATCCAGCACCGCAGAATGACTCTAGTCTTGAATGTGAGCCCAATTCCACCACAGGAGTGTAGATGATATCCATTTCCATGACCACTGGGCTGCTTAGATGCTAATACCTGGACCCGAAGCCTCGCGGAAGGATGGTGTCACGAGCAGGTCTTCCGCTGACATCGCCAAGATGATAGCAGACAACGACCCGGCCAGCAAAGATTTCGAACCGACGATATTTGTCTCGATCGATCATCGAGACCTGCGATCTCGCCTCCACCCAGTCATATACAAATACATTCTGCAGCCCTACGTGTCTTGGGCACGGCACGTGGTTAGAACTGAGACAGATGTGGTCATGGTGACTCACTTGATTCTGTACTTCGCGACGTCTGTTCCTAGCGCTCTATGGCTGTTCCACCATTTCACCTACCTTCATGGCGTTCTGCACACTGCCATGCAGTTCTACTACATGGGAACATACACGTTGATGATGCATCAGCATATCCACGCGCGGGGTATCCTGGCTAAGAGGCTTGGGTGGAGCTTGTTCGATTCAAGCTTCCCGTATATCTTGGATCCCTTGATGGGACATACCTGGAATACATATTACTACCACCACGTAAAGCATCACCATATCGAGGGTAATGGTCGAGACGACCTCTCTTCGACTATCCGCTATCAGCGAGACGACATATTCAACTTCCTCCACTACCTAGGTCGCTTCTTCTTTCTGGTCTGGCTTGACCTACCCCTCTACTTTCTGCGGAAGAGCAGGCCAAGTACAGCCCTGCGCGTCGCCTTCTGGGAAATCGGAAATTATGCCGTTCTCTATGCCCTCTTCAAAGTAGACAAACAGGCTACAACCTTTGTGTTCTTGCTACCTCTTCTGCTTATGCGAATCGGGCTCATGGTCGGCAACTGGGGCCAGCATGCCTTCGTAGACCCCGATGAGCCTGACTCGGACTACCGATCAAGCATCACTCTAATCGACGTTCCAAGCAACCGATACTGCTTCAATGACGGTTATCACACTTCGCATCATCTGAACCCAATGCGCCACTGGCGAAATCACCCGGTGCACTTCCTGCAAAACAAGGAGGTCTATGCCCAGCAGCAGGCACTCACCTTTCACAACATCGACTACCTAATGATCACCGTCAGACTGATGCTCCACGACTACGAGCATTTGGCCAAGTGCTTGGTGCCCATGGGCGAGCAGATCGGATTGACAATGGAAGAGAAGGTTGCGATGCTGAAGAGACGCACAGAGCCGTTCAGCGAAGAAGATATAAAGAGCAAGTTTGGCAAGCCCGGCGGTGAGAAACGCTGAATACTGCCAAACATGTCGTGGGAAGGAAGAACTAGGAACGACTGGAAGTCAGACTCCGCGATGATAGATTTGATGGTGCTTCGGGCGGTTCTCACTTGGAGGAGCGGTGCCCGAAACCTTACCGGCCCCACCTTACTTTAACCTTAATAAGAACCCCGTTATGCACCCCCTGCCAGACGGCACCACATGCCTATTCCGGAATGGGCGGCCGGACGGGCGCTTGTGATTGACTGGCTGATAATCCGTCTCGGGTTGAATGACAAAGGCAGATCTCAATGTGTCTCCGCAGCCTACCAATCTTAGTTCGCGGCCTCTGCTATCGCGTGCTACCGTGTGTTTGGCTGCCCACCTGATGGAAGGACTATCACTATTAGGGAAGGCCGCTTCATGATCCGGCCCGGCATCCTGAGTCTCCTCTTCTGCTGCCAGTACAAAATGGACCCGTGATCCAACACGGAAGCCTCAGGGCCAGATTGGACTGCGCCCGCAAGCAACATGCCTTCAGTGCCATCCATCTCAGCGTTCGCGCTCTGTGCGCTGGGCGTCGTCCAACAAGCCGCCGGGGCTGCGTTGGACCACCCGGCCTATCGCAGCACTTTCAACGAACTTACTTCGACTTCTTGTCCTGCCACCTCGCAGCAGTCCTGTCATAACACGACGGTACAGACCAATCTGTGCTGCTTCAATGCTCCCGGTGGTGCTCTGTTGCAGACGCAGTTCTGGGACACCGATCCCGTGACCGGTCCAGACGACAGCTGGACCATCCACGGTCTTTGGGTGCGCTCGCACTTCTACCGATTATTCTCTCGCTTGCAAGTGACTGACAGGTTGAGCAGCCGGACAACTGCGATGGCACGTACGAGTCTACTTGCGACTCGTCCCGCCAGTACACAGACATCACGGGATTTATAGAGGCGGCCGGTGAAACTGAGCTGTTGACATACATGCAAACCATGTGGGTCAGCAACGACGGCACACCAGAGAGCTTCTGGGACCACGAATGGGGCAAGCACGGCACGTGCACGTCGACATTCGACACCAAGTGCTACACCAACTACAAGAAAGGGGACGAAGTGGTCGACTGGGCCGGGAAAGTCGTCTCGCTCTTCAAGACGCTCCCGACTTATACGTGGCTGTCGGCCGCCGGCATCACGCCGTCCAGCAGCAAGACCTACACTTTGGCCGAGATGCAGGCTGCCCTTACCAAGAACCACGGTGCCAAGGTTTATCTTGGCTGCGACGATAGTGAACTCAGCGAGGTTTGGTATTTCTTCAATGTCAAGGGGTCCGCACAGACTGGAACTTATATACCTGTGGCCACGCTGACCACCCCCGACTGCCCCACCACTGGAATTAAGTGAGTTTTGCATATACATGCCTAAGCGTGAGTAATTCACTGATATTCGACCCCTAGATACTTACCGAAGAGTGGTGATGGAGGAGGTAGCGGCGGAGGTAGCGGCGGAGGCAGCGGCGGAGGCAGTGGTACGGCGTTCTCCGGCTCTGGGTACCTTAACGTCGTCAGTAGTGGTAGCCAGAACGGCTGCCTTATCTCGGCCGGAACGTGGTACACCTCTGGCACGTGTGCCACTTACACAGCGACCGCCTCCGGAAGCGGCTTCACGCTCACGTCATCCAAGGGCAGCTGTGGCCTGTCAGGCGGTGTGTTCACCTGTGGTTCCGGCGTTTCGGCCACCGTCTTCACGGCCAGCGGCAGCAGTCTGATGGCAAGTGGCTCGACCGCCTTCTCGACTGACAGCACACCATCGGGGAGCACGCAGGCGAAGGTGTATTCCGGGTCTAGCCACTCTGTCCAATTCACTGTCACGTGGGGTAGTGCGTAGGTTGGTAAATATATATCTATGCCAGATAGCTGTATGCAAGATTAGCTACTGAAATTCATGACTCGGCCTGTTTCGGCTTGGAAATCGTCTTCATTGCCTAGGCCGAACGAATATCACGCCAGCCACGATTCGGGAGCTTGATATTGATGAAGCTCCTACCCGCAGTGACGGTCTCAGCGTGTCGACTAGGGTGTGATATGATTTATACCGCAACAAAGGTCATTGTTACCTCTGTGATAGTAGTGGTTCCATTTTCGGCGTCTCTAAGCGTCTCTAAGCCGCTACCGATATGAAAGTTGTGAGTGGTATTTACACTAAAGCAGCTCAGGAAAACCGTTATGGCGGCAACCGAAACTCGCGGCGTCAGCGCCCCTCCGGATTGGGGAGGGAATATTGAAGTGAAAACAGCGACGTACCACAGATTTCAGGCTGAGATGTAGCGCCTGACCGCGAAAGACACGGCGGAGTGTTCCACGAGAAATTCGCGAATTCTCTTCCCGCTTTCGCTTACCGATTTCATAGCCGACGCCGATGGGGCCGTCCCGTATGTCGGCACAGCCAGCATCCGTAGGAAGCCAAGTGGCTCTGCATGTTCGCGAGGTGCTTGAGCTGATGCGACGAGCACGGCTGCGGTATGAAAGGGGATTATCTGCTTGAAGCCAAGGACACGTTCCGGTGGATCTGGAAGATAGATTCCTTAGGCACGTCGAGATAAGTGAAGGTCTCCATGACGTGTGTGCTTAGAGGTGCTGCGGAACACGATGACCTACGTCAGTGGTAAAGAGGCCTCCCGTCGCTTTGGTCAAGGTGGCGTGGCGCTCCTAGACGTCTTGAGATCAACCTGCTTTGCGGGTCTGGAAGCTACGGATATCCGAGACCGTAGACATGGCGTACTGGGACTGGTTGCCGTAGAAGAGCGCAACATGGTACCAGTGGACTATAACACGTCGATGATGATGGAACGCTTACTTTTTGTGTTTATGAAGTTTCTGTTGGAGCGGTATGAACTCAAACTCCTCTCCGAATGTAAAGGCAGCGAAACGTCCCTGAGGCTGCCGAGTTTGGGTCGCAGGTTGGATCGCAGAGGGTGGCGTGATCCATATGGGCCGTTCTAACATCTGCGGAGCCTTGCGCGGTTGGCAGAGTTGGGATTACTGAGCACTTGAGATGACATCCTATGAGAATACGGTATTGGTTGTTCAGGGCGCTTTTGCTTCTACAGTACAACGCAAAGCACAGAAAACGCCAGAGGCGAACGAACTCCCCACAGCGAAGGCTTGTTTACCAGTCTGCAGTGGATGGAATTCTGAGATCAATGGTCTTCTGCGCGTTCCTGATGGGCAAGCGATGGATAAGGACGGGTAGAAGATGCAGATCAACCTCGTGAGACTGCCAATGGCATATAAGGGGCACAATCTAAACTGCAGCAGAGGATGTTGCTCAAGGGCATCGTATCCAAAAGGACAACGTTAGTCCATCAGATGACTGGCCGGGTGTTGGCGACTACTGGGTGTTGGAGCACACAGCTACTTGTCGCCGGCGGTGGCGGACTGGGCGGCGGCGTACATTTCTGACAAGCAATGGTCGCCCAGGACTCAGACCCAAACTGCCAGAATGTGGCGATGCAGTGTGTTTGTTTGCAGGCGTACGTATGCCATTGATGGTGAGAAATGTAACAGCTGACAAATATGAGCTGATTGGCGAGGCTTGGACATATGGTGTAATGAGGGAGAGGCGACAGAAGGTGTGCTGAGCCTCCAGTCGATCGAACGTGTATGATACAAGAGGTCTCAGAAGATAGAATGTAATCACTGGGTTAGATCTCCCAGCGTGTGAGATGCGATAGGTCACTGAAATGCCTCTATTCAGAATCCGATGGTCTCATCAATCCGATATGCCCCATTGCAGAGTAGATACAAAAAAGTCGTCACTGGCCTCATTGTGCATTGAGCTTATGGTATCTTCAACGAAAGTCCCTCGCAAGCCTTCAGAAAATGATAGGTCTTCCTTAATGCTTCTTCCTGCCTCTTGCTGCTTCATCTCGGCAGCTTACGTGAATCGGGTCAGGCAGTTGCCTGTCGTACCTTTTGTCTCGTGATCCCCTGGTGACTCTAGCATCCCTACTACTTCATCTTCACATAATTACTTGGAAATATACCATGCCTCGTGCCAATCATGCCGGTCCTGTAGTATTGTCAGAGTTACTTCAAAGGACATGGGTACTCTACGCAAACTCACCACCAATCAGTCTCATTTTCGGTCCTCTGGAGCACCGTAATGACCTCACCTTTCTTGAATACGAGATCCCCAGCTGTATCGGACTCGAAGGTGAATAGGGCCACCGCTTCATTCTTCGTCAGAGCCTGCTTGCTTGTGAAGTTCGGTTTCGGTGCTGCTGGCCTACCAGGGCCCGCCTTCTTGTCCGTTGGAAAACCCACTGCCGTCGCAGAAGTGGGCTGGTCCCGGTAGTTGTAATCATCTTGCTGATCGTATGCGGTGTGCCAAGTGCTAGCCCGTTGAGGACCTGTAGAGAACCGGCGATCGTCCTCACCTTGCGGCAGGGTACTGTGTTGGTCGAAATCCTGTGTCGCGTTTCTGCCCATGCCCTGAAATTCAGGTCTTCTCAGGACATCCATGAGTGACTGGGCTTGCGGAGGTGGTTCGACAGAGCCGCCCAGCAGTTGCATGGCAGTCAGCCGTTGGCCATATAGCTTCTCGTTCGCATCCTTTCGCTCTATGATTGCGGAACCTTCCAAAGACACACCGGCGAATAGCCCTTTGGTTTTGCTGTAGCTGAATATCCCTGCTACACTCTTCAGTGATGCTGCGCCGGCTGCCTCGGCGTTTCGACCCACTGGTCCCGCTGCGATGGACACATTTCCGCCAAGTGTAATGGATCCAGCCTGCGCAAACGTTTTCACCGCGTTTCGATCGTTGAGGATGAAGACGAAGTCCGTTATCTCGAATCCGATCTGACCCCCGAAGCCTGCCCCTCCGGTCATGATAGCCGTTGGCGCAGACCAATTGTTGCCGTCAAGACGGGCTACTACCAGGCCAGAGCCGAAACGCGCCGAGCCTAGAAAACCAGCTTTTATCACTGTAAGAATGGCAAGGCCCTATAGAGTTACATTGCATCAGTATGGATATGGTCGATAATGTCAGACTGGAGTACGTTTTGCGAGGGAACTAACCTTGGCCTCTCTAAGGACTGATGGCGGGATAACCTTGTCTGGGGAGAAAGCTTGTTTGGGGTCGATGAACGAGTTCAAGATCTTGCCGCACTTCTTACATTCCGCTGGAAAGAGAGCAGTTGTCAGTTTCCAGTCCTTTCCAGGTGCGCCATGGCAGCCCGCGCCGTTCAAGCATGCAATGGAGTTGGGCGCGAATGGGACGGAAGACTTGACTTACCCGCCAAAGACGACGGCAGAGGGTTGTTGAGACCCATATTGACAGGTTCCTCGCTTGCGCAACGTCTGTCCGGAGGACTGAGTTGCCACGAACTGGGGACTTAGGAGTTGATTAGGGGTGAAGTTGCCTAGTTAGAGAAGTGATGCTGCGACGCCGTCTTGAGGTGGGGTGTTATCGTGAAGTTCGGAATCCCAACTGCGGGCATTTACAGTGGAGTATCTGTGCAGGGTATCTTGATTTACTATAAAGGTATCACCGACCTTTCCGAGGATCTTATGAATAAGAAAATCAAGATTCACGACGGGCTATCGGATTTATCTAGTAGTGCGCGCAATCTCTCATCGTCGTCAGCTACTTAAGTAAGTACCCAGGCTGCCGCTCCCTCCAAGCTGTTAGTGGCGTAGTAATGGCGTAAAGCTGCACCCAAAGCTGATCCCAAAGCTGATCCCATCATCAGCGGGGTCACAATGGAGACACTCCACACCCAACCGCAGCCTCCAATTTCCGTTTGTGGCTTGCACTTGCGGCACAGCCACAGCCTGCGTCATGCCTCTAGAGTTGCCCCTTTCTGACTTGGGCTGTCAATTCTTTGGTAGGTAGGTAGATTGGCAAAGCATCCAGCATTGCTCGCGTTCAGACACTAACGTACCTAGGGTATCAGTCAAGCCCAGGTGCGAAGAGCTGGCAACGAACCCGTCCTGGAATCTGAATGTTGTCGCAACACTGGCCCTCCCGAAATACATCTATTCAAGGCACCACCTGACCTCCGGAGTTAAACACCGGCGGTACTGAAACGGAGTCAAAACGCCACGCAGTGTCTGTCTAGCCCAACAACACCCGCGACTGCTTGCGAATTCCTTCGACCTGCAACCGCACCTCCACTACACCTCTTCAATCTCGAAACTCGCGTGATCCAACCATGTCCGAAGCATACGAGCGCGAGCGCCAAAACAATGCGCGCCTGGAGGAGCTCTCCGCCAAGGTCTCGTCGCTGCGCGGCGTCACGGTCGACATCTACGACAATGCGCGCGCGCAGGATGTCATTGACAATACGGTGAGACGCTACCACCTACCTCTTTCCCACTACCCATTTGCCTGTAGAGCAGCTTAACTGACTACCGTCCGTCGCCTAGTCCGATACTTTCTCCTCCATGGCCACGCAACTCAAAGGCTCAGCCGGACGACTAGGCCGCATGGCCGCCTCGGGGAACAAAGTCGCCATCTTCAAGCTCTCGGCTATCATCATTGGGGCATTCTTGGTGCTGTACTATGTCTGGAAGTTGTTTTTCCGCGGTTAATGAGGGGTTTCATCCGAAATAACACAGAATCATATGAGAGAGATTTGCTGCTTGTAAGCTCGGTCACGCCAACCCGGGAATATATGGATTGGCCGTGGTCTTATAGCACATCTTAGCGGATGTAGAGAAGACCGTGCGCTACGTTGTGGAGGAACAAGAGCGATCATTCGTTGCAAATGCGGTTCCAATTCAGGGAGTCATCGTCCGTTGATACCGGTCCAAGTCGAGGCAGCCAAACTGAGGGTTGGAAGTTATGCCACACCCAGCCTTGGCCATGGAGTACGTTGGACATGTTGGGGAAAGGCTGGCACGACGTCAACTGGCACGGTTAGGTTCTGCGCACAGGTCAGGAGGTCAAATCACCCTTCGAAGCATAGCATTGGCGTTCTGGGCTAGGCGAATAATATCATTGTAGCTTTACTTTGCGGGATATAGGACGGGAAAGTGACCACAGATCGTCGTTAGGGTTTGTGTATTGCCATGTGGGATAGTTCATCTCTTACGCAATTTTGACTAGCCTTAATTGACTAGGACCAGTGCATCATGTCAGGACAGCTTTAGCCCCTAATCTTTCATCTAGTATAAGTAATCGCCAAAGTGTATATATTATACACTACTACTGCCATACATTCGAGAACAAGTCGTCATTCCCGAATCCACCTCCCTGTTTAGCTGCACCGCCGTTGCTGCTCGTAGCCCCAGTCGGTGTACCGCTCGTCCAGCCACCGAATTCTTCATCCGCTGCCACTTTCGGAGGAGCCATACTGAATCCGCCGGATTGTGTGCCAAACCCAGATTGTCCGGGAACGATAGAGGTGTTTGCAAGAGATCCGCCGGTGTTGCCCCAGCCGAAGTCACTTCCGCCAAAAGCCGAAGGCTTACTAACTTCGGGACTTTTCTGAGCTGGAGCGGCTGGTGCAGCTGGTTCACCCCATGCATTGCCCCACACATCTGAGTTGTTCAAAGACGACGTGTTCATAGAGGCCATGGGATTGGCAGCCGGTGGTGCGGGCCTCGGCTGTGAAAGGTTGAAGACAGAGTCCATTGCAGGTGCCGGGACAGCTTTAGGAGGGGATGGTACACTTGCAGGTTGAGGTGTAGGCGCAGGGCCAGAGAGATCAAAGAGATCCCCAAACGACGACGAAGCCGGGGCTGCTGGCTTCACGGGTGCTGCTGGGGCTCCCCATCCGCCAAAGCTGTCGGACGATGTGACGGAAGGCCTTTGCTGGATTTGTGGAGCAGCAGGTTTTGCTGGTTTCGAGTCAAAAAAGCTGCCTCCACTTAGGTTAGAGAAGGCGGATGTAGGTTGAGGTGCTGACTTGTTGCCAGACATGTTTGCTAGCCCAGAAAAGACATCTTTCCGCGGGCTCTTAGGGCTGGTAACATTTCCACCAAAGCTTAGTCCTGCGAAAGCGTCGTCGAGACCGCCGCTGTTAGACTTCTGCGATTGATGGCCAAAGGTTGGGGACTGTAGAGGGGGAGATTGCACTCCACCAAAGCTACCAAAAGAAGCGGTCGACTGTTGTTGCTGAGGTGGCGGTGGTCTAGGGGCTGACGCGTATAGCGATAGAATAGACTGCTTCAAGTCAGGTCTCGATTGAGCACCACTACCCGAGCCTGAAGTGCCGGTGGTACTAGCGGGGCGCGGAGGAGCAGCAGGTGCATCGCTGAGGAAGTCAAGGCCGAACAACGAGTCTTTCGCGGCAGTGGACTTTGGAGGGGCCGGCGCAGCCTTTGGCAATTGCGAGGAGTGAGGACCTGCAGTACTAGCTCTTGGTGGAAGATCATCGCCGCCGATGAGATCCGCTTGCGGTGCTGCTGCTGCCGCTGTTCTTCGAGGTGCTGCCGACTGTCCGACCGAAGCCTTCCGAATCGATTCCTTTCTGTCGATGGTCTGCTTCTCTCTGACCAGGCTCAGAGGTATATCGTCATCCCCGTCAACATCCAAGCTTGCTGGATCGGGTATTGGGCCTTCCATAGTCCATCTCTTGAGTTCATATTTGGTTCTGATGAAGTTCTCGATCTTGGCTTCGGAAGGCACGTGGCCTGCTGCCAACTTAGCTTCCCAGTACTTGTTCGCCCGCGCATTACCCCAGCTGAGAATACTCTGAAGCTGCTCATCGGTCCACGAATCGAGATCTACGGATTTAACGCGGGATATGTGTGTTCCCATTCCTCGATGGATACCTGAACAGCGAATGCAGACAAAGACGCCCAGGTTCCAACTCGCCCATCTGGGATCTGGAACAAGCATGGTTAGTTCGTTACTGCCGTGTTAAATTGAATGGATCGCGTGTTTGGAGGGACTCACGTTTGTTCTTTTTGCAATCGGCGCATATCTTGTTCGCGTCCAATTTCAGGAGACTCTTGATAGTCGCCTGATTTTGGGCTGCCCTTTCAGCAGCCGGATTCGGTGGCCGTCTAGACATGACGAGGAGTGTTGGTGAATCAAGAGTGGCAACGAAGGATCCAAAACGGTGTTGACGAGGGTGCGATGCGAGGGGATTCGGGTGCGGAGGAAGGAGAAGGAAGCCTGTGTGGTGAGAGTTGAAGGCAATATGGCCAAACTGTGGCTTGTTTTATGACGGTCGCCAATGAAGGTCAATTGGCGGAGATAGACAATGGGTCCTTCCCGCCCTTGCTCATCGATGGCCCTGGTAACCCGGAACCTAAAGTTACAGTAGTAGTACACAGTACGGAGGTAGCGCGCGTCGGTGGGTCCTCGGAGACTGCTGCAATGATGATCCGGACTTGGATGTTACTGTGCGAACGCTCAGTGGGCTCAGCACTGAACGCACGCACTGGCGCGTTGACTGATAGTGGCGTCGCGGGGTACCTGTGCTTTGGCAGCAGGTGCCGTTCCACTGGAATCTCGCCCCGCCAAATGGTCAATGGCATCATGCACAGCCGTCGATGATTCCAAATCTCATAACCTCCCTGGTACCCAACTTCAACTTGAAATTGTAATCACGTCTCTCTATAAACTCCCCCTCATTGTCTCCGCCCGCCACTCGTCTCGTTCTATATAATACTTCGTCTCGAAGTCTAAGACTCATGCGCTTGCCGCCGTTCTCCAGCTTCATTCGCACACTCTGCATCGTCTCCAGCTTTACGAAAGCGCGAGGCTCAGCTCATCATTCACTCCATCGATTTCCTACGACTTCAAAGTTCATGCCAACCATTCCTTTCTTCGGAAGTCTTTTCAGTTCGTCAGCTTCCAGTAAAATGTCATACCCAGACCAAAGATCCAACGACGAGTGGAGAGCAGTGTTGAATAAAGGTCGGTGATAGTACGGTTACTTACACTACAATTACGTCACTAACATCCACTCAGAGCAATTTAGAATCCTGAGAGAAAAGGGAACAGAGCCTGCAGGCTCTGGGAAGTACGACAAGTTCTTCTCTGAGAACGGTGTCTACACTTGCGCCGGTTGTGAAGCTCCGTTATATAAGGCAAACCATAAGTTCAAGTCTGGCTGCGGTTGGCCTGCATACTTCGACAACATTCCGGGCGCTGTGACTCGCCATACTGACAGCTCCTGGGGTATGGCACGAACAGAAATTGTCTGCACCAACTGTGGTGGGCACCTTGGCCATGTGTTTAAGGGCGAAGGCTATGCCACCCCTACCGATGAGCGGCACTGTGTCAACAGCGTCAGCCTGAACTTCTCGCCCGAAGACAAGTCGACCAAGGACAGCAAGGCTTGATTTCGCGATGGCAATCAACATTTTGAGAGAGGGGCTTGGGATTTGATGAGAATCGGTTAGTTCGCAGCACTGTAAAATACCTAGGATGGAGCATCAAAACACAGGCCCATTTCTTCTTTCGCTTAGTCTAGGTCTCATCAGCCATACGCTCACTCATTGTATACATGAACGTTTCTCTATTTCCACTCCCAGGTGGCATGGCGTTACACTACGAATACCATTCAGATGCTGACTACGTTGTTTGAATCATCCAACCCTTAACAGAATCCATACATTTGGCATGGCCACACTCGTTTTATAAGGAGCCGCTGCATTACTCATATGATCTTGACTTTGTCCCCTCATATTTTTATATCATGCGGCGTAGAGCCCTTAAGTTACATGCAGCTCATATAAAAAAATGATCTCGAGTGGTATAGTATCGAGGATCTTTTGTCTCATTTATTTTTCATTTACGCTAGATCATTCGGTCAGTTCAATGGACACATAGTAACGTGCCGTCATATTATAGCAATGCTACGCCTCCTAGCTATGCTCTAACACGGCCCATCAGGGGTTCATCTAAATATACTTCATGATTCACCTAGCCCTTGTCGCCTTTCCTAGAATCAGGCCATCACACCCAAACTGTCGGCTGGCTCTGGTGAGGGTCATAGAACTGTACAGTTCTCGGGCAAATATATCTACAAGTGACTTGGTTTACTTACCGTTATGTTTGACATCAATGTCTCAGAAACAGGCTTTTGTCAAAAGTCTAAACTTAAATCGTGAAGCGACCCACGCACGAAGTGGCAGCTTGATTGTCTGAGCCTGAGCCTGATTACCATCATTGTATTGTATGTCAAGTAACGTCGGCCAGCCCTGTAGTGGCACGATCAACACATTTTCCTGATCCACCTAAACTATCCTAATCACGTCGGCTCGGTGAGTTTACCCGCACAAGAACGCTTAGTCTTCCACAGCTGTTGACGAAGACTTGCATTTCGGTTGACCCACATGCAGACTATAAAAGTAATACGCCGCAGTAGAATTTGCAGATACCTCTCTCAAACACACACTTACACACAACTTTTCCGCCTCCATCACGTCCTCCCAAAGACTCAATATTTCTTTGAAAAAGACTTTTAGCAGAGACCCTCATATAGTGCTTGTTCTGTCAAATATTCAACACCGAAATCCTCGTCATTTGTCGATCTTTCTGGGTCGCCCAATCCTTGTATTTCGCTCAATACACACCGCGGAATCAAAGGAACAGTCCCCTAAACCCAGCCAAGATGCCTTCCAATTACAACCTCCGTCGGACTATCCGAACCTCGTTGAGGGCTCGTGAGTCTATACCAACACTCCACACTATAACCGACAGAAGAGGACGACCGTCTAGGAGAACCACCATCAGACTTGTCAACCGAGCGATCCCGGAGAATGCTGGCCAACAGCAAGAGAACGCACAACCGGCCAGAAGGCGGATCAGAATCAGTCTCGTCGGCTACTGGACACCAGAGAATCTAGAGAGGAGACGCCAGGAATTCGTGAGAGCACGATCCAGACTAGAGGCCATGCGTGCAGACGATTATAGACGAGCTCTCCATGCTCAACAGCTCCCGCGTGCTCGAGGGGATTCGGAAGATCGACAAGCAGCGCGACACGCACTGAAAGCCATACGCGCGGAAAATTACAGACGAGCTCTCCGTATTCAGCAGTACCTACGCGCCCAACAGGCTGCAGCAGCTAATGCAGCTGCACACAGGTCAGCAGCAGTGGGCTCTTACGTTAAACAGGAGGATGAGGGCAACATAGACATCATGGTGGAGGACGCGGACGAGGAAGATGACATCAAGGTCAAGGAGGAAGATGAATCTCATCTTTCTGATGGCATTCGATGATCAGCCGTTGATTTACACTACTCAACGGTAATCTACACAACGGCCATCTTCGTGTGTCCTCATCTCCACGAATCCCCTCGAGGTCCAGTTTTCTATCTGAAATCCACCAACGGCTTTTTTGTGCGGCGGCTGAGCAGATTTTGCACTATAAAGTTTCAATCCTGAACCTTGTTTCGAAGAAACGTGTAGATTGGTAACGGTTCCACTATACAACCTTTGAACCATTCTCTCGGCACCGTACTCCTGGAACGCACCGCCGAGCACACGCGGCCACGACGAAGAGTCCAATACATGCTCCTAGGTTGCGCCGGACCTACAATGCGGCCAACGATATCCTGTTGTTGTTCGATATGCTCCATCATGGCTTTTGTACAATATTGCTACGGGTGGTCGTTGAGTCATCTGCACAACTGCTTGACACCCATCGCAGCATCATATTACTAACAAAGCCCCACTGCGTTATTTGGGCATCATTTTGGAGTTATTGTTTCATGGCGTTTATATTTCCATGAGATACCTGCATCTGCATCGCTGCAAAAGGCGAGCGATGCAGCGCTTGTCGAATATCTTTCGCCCCGGATTTTATGACCCGGCTTGTTTTACGAGAAGGTAGGCGTGGTAGGCATGGGGGACATTATGGGTCCAATAAATACACGAGAACATGCTTTTACTGCAATGATGTGATTGCGTGTGATTGTTGGATTTTGTACACTGGAGTTACTTTAATGTCACTAATACTAGAGGGCTGGGTATCAGTCTTAGTATCAATCATAGATACACGGTACATCTTAATCGTCATGTTTCGAATACCTGGTTTCCCTGTTTGTCGTCAAATGAACTAGATTTACGGCCCCACCGAGTGAGATTACACAACAGTTAAACCTTAGCTGCCTCCTTTCATAGAATGTACGAGGTCGGTTATTTTAGATTATTCTCTCCACACTGGGTGCCTGTGAACATTCACACGATACTACGCAGCGATGGATGCTATGGCATTTACTTAGTATAAACATCGACTCCTTAAGCGTATGGGATCTAGTTGTCGTACCGGTCACACGGCTACTTCCACAACACAACCGCATCATATTTCCATCCTGCTCCAGTAATGACCAGTAACGTATCGAAGTTGCTAAAGCCTCAATTTTCAATCATTAGAAACTAATGACGTCCTGTTCGCACCTGTTAAATATGCTTATATCATTGTGTGACTAGGAAATAGTAATCGCTAAGTTTCAAGCATCAGAAACTCATACCAGAATTGCCGATTTCGATGCCGTTAGTTGCTCAAACCTCCCAACAGCTGGCTGGGTGCCACGGTTTGCTCATAGGTAAATCCACGGATCGCTTATCTCTCCTGACACAGCGCGCTGCCAAGATGTCAGCACCACTGATGCATCGAAAGAGAGGATTTCGGCGGCATTGTATCCTATCGTCTATCGCACAGTCGGATTTCCTTTTTGGAAGGCGAAATTTTAAGGGGTATAGTGTTTGTTTTCTGCTACCCAAGTGGCGAGAACATGAGTTGTAGCTTGTGATGTGATGATTTTCTTCCTACTGTCCGGATTGAATTTTGTCACTTGGCTATAGGTGTGCGAAGTGCCGTTGGACGTTCACTGCGGGGATGAGAGGAAAGGGTAACATGGCAGGAACATTTGAAGATGAGGTATGGCTCTCTAAACTACTCGTTGACTGTATACAACAGTATACTTTTATTGTGTTATGTTGAGAGACATGATCAAAAGATGTCAGCAAGGTAGAGCTGGTTATAGGAACAAGACCATTGACACGACAAGATAGTGAACTAAAGGATCTAGAATTATTTCATGGAAGCTCATTGACTCAATAAAGAGACAAGATGCAGACATATGACAACGACGGAAGCTCATACATTCAATTGATCATCTTGCAACCCAACCTGAAACAAATCAAAGCAAGACGATCAAGACTAGTCCGATTGCGACGAGCTTCAAGCATCTGTCGGCTTTACTTGCTACATTTGACGAAGCAGACTGGACAGTAGCAGAATTCGACGGGGTCATACTGCTACTGGGCGAGAAACTGCTCCCAGCATCCCCTCCCGACGTTGAAGGAGGCCCAGCCGCTGAAGTTGTAGCAACTGCTGTAGTCTGACTTGCTAGCGTCGTCGAACCAGCGGTTCCCGGTTCTGCCGAACTTGCAGCCGACGTGCTTCCGACTGGTAATGAGGTTATCGCAGTTGCCGTTGCCGTTACCCAACTCATTGTTGCCGAGTAGTCGTACATAACACTACTGCATCTATCTAAGATGCCATTATCGGTATACGAGGGGCAGTCTCCGAAGATATCACAGCCGATAAAGTAGGTAACGTCGCTGACGACGCTGGCGACGCCGCCGGTGATATCCGACCAAACGCTGACCACGCCGCTCTCAATGACAGTTAGGGCAGCGTCCGGAGCTGTTACAATCTCTTCGATTATGCTGACGACAACCTCGCCGCCTTCGACAATGTCACTGAACAGCTGGGGAACAATAGAAGGCAACGTTTCGACAAAGGAGGTCAGCGCAGCAACTTCGTCAGCCACTTCGCTCTCGACCAGCGAGGGTATCTCGGCAATGGCGTCGGGAACGTCCCCTTCGAGAATCTCGCATATGAAGATAGCGGCATCACCATCGTCTGAAAGGTCGGTTGTAAGAGCATTAAAGAGCGTGTCGAAGCGATGAGCTTGCTTGAGGCCATCGATGATGTCGCTGGCCATCTTAGTCAGTCCATTACATTTAATCGTTATTGAATTGTTAAAGAGCAGAGAGACGAGAGAGATGGACAAGGCCGAGAGTTGCAGAAGTCGGTACGTACCTCCAAAAGCCCCCATAGACAATATGGACTAACCCGGCAAAGGTTGTGATATTAGTGACCGAAAACCTCATGATGGCCTGGTGTTGTTCTCTGATCAGGGTTGATATTAAACTTCGTTGAATTGAAGGTCCAGAGCGAAAGTGCAACTTCCAACAAGGGAAAGGCAGCATTTAATATAGAAGGCACGAAAGCCATCAATGAGCAACGGGTCTCAACTACAATACCTGCGCGGCTACTTCGGAGTGCGTAGCCTGGGCCAAAATGGCAAGCTTATGCTCAGCCTGCTTGAGCTGAACAATCCTGATTTGCACTTTGCCCCTCCAACGTCCAACGTTGGTTATCGTGACTCTCTGGGTCCTTGGAATAGCCCAATAGTATCCAGGGCTTGGTAATATTGCTGCACTTTATTATATGCGGTGACATCGTTACCTTTCTTGGGCTGTCTGCATATGTAGATGGTGTGACACCCTAGTGCCCCCCAATGAAGGCCCTGGGAGCGTGAATCTGTCACGGATGCTTTGTGTATAATTGTACTCGCCAACTTACTCCTCGACACTATCGTTCATTGCTGCCCAAAGTAGATGTTCGATATGAAAAGAACAGGGGGTGGGGAAAGGACGGACAGCACGTTTGGAGCTACAGCAGCTAAGAGATATTGGCGAGTACGAATGGAGGGATGGGTTTCGCACTTCTGTTACGTGGATATACACATGTGTGAGCCGAATCTAGCAAGGTTGGGGCCCAAGAAAAGATAGACTGGGCTACTACAAGGCGTTTTTACACACTGGAATGAGTACTATTCTGGACGACCATATCTCTCTTCCATCAAATTACTCTTGTTTGCCAGCTCAGCCTCAATCCACCTGGAAGTAGCGAGTTCAAGCAGACGCCAAGAAAGGCAAATCACACGGTATGAGTTGTCATCTTCCTTTTCTTCGCTGACGCCTTCGTTGACGTTTTTAAAGAACGGAGACATCATCGAGGCCCATGCCACACCTACTGTCCTGATTTGCATTTACACCATCAAAACTCGCCAAATTCGATTTTTGAAGAGATCGGATCGTATTCATAAGGATCTCTTCAAGATTCCAACGCTGTTATCCATATTAGTGGTAATATTAATCAGTATCTAAGTAATTAAGAATGTTATATGATCCTCAGGATACATGCTCAAAGACAACGACGGCAGCCCAAATGGAACTTCTACCACATTTCTGTTGCTCGATCTACCATATATTCCCTGGTAATAACAACTGGAAGTCTAGCTCTACTCACAACGTCCAGACCAGTGTCGAATCTCGCAAGATTCAGTGAAATCCTGAACCTTAAGTGGACTAGGGTTCCCGCAACGACATTTCTATTTCAAATACTTCAAAGTTTTTCTTGACGGGAATTTGCGAGTGGCGAACTGGGAATTCACTAGGGTGTACTAGGTTATAAGGAAGAACCAACTCTGTTACCGTTGTTCCTAAGTCACACTAGAGATAGCATATCTCATTTCAAAGGCAGGGTGCTATGGTGTGAATAGACTCCTACTTGGCAGGTGTACAGCTCGATCACCACTTTGACTCAAAATACCATATATAGATAAACTCCCAATCTATGCTTGTTCGTCTGAGGTCTATTCGGCTTTAGCCATCCATGAATATTATAACTTCCGAGTTTAACATTCATCATTATGCGTTATTTCTTTTGTTCTCCCTATCTTTCGCGCGCCGAACTCGTTTCATTCTCCACTTGGCCCCGAATCGCCACTCTAGTAATAGCAATGGACACGCCGCCGCTACGACAAGCCCGCAAATCAGATAACCAAGTCCATCTCCAATCTCTTTGATCACAAAGTCAATAACAGCAACTCCTCCGGCTCCAATCAAGCACCGCACCAAGTTATTGACTGCAGTAGCGCTAGCGGAAGCACCGGGGTAAAGGTCGACAATAAGCGTTGAGTTGACAGTGAATATGGCGGTAGCCGCGTACGCGATGAGAAATTGGAGTGCCAAGGGCGCAGCGAGATGATTCAAATGGAGCGAGTAGCCGTAGGAGCACGCCGATAAGACGACAATGATGGCATGCCACCACGATTGCCTGAGACGAGCGTGCTCGATCGGGAAGTCATCCAAGGCCGTCTTGTCCAGCTCTGGATCGGGTGCGATGCTGTGTTTGGACCGATGTTTCGCCTCGTAGAGCTTGTAGTCTCGATCCATCAGCCTGCCCATCACCCAGGCCCCAAAGATCACACCCACCCCATTAGGTAAGAAGACGAAGCCGATTTGTAGGTCATTCAGTTTGAACCTCGGTTTCAACATTGCAGTCGTAGAAGATGTTACCATGCTGTGGACAGCGTAGACTATAGCGCCAAAGAAAAGAGTGACAAAGACGTCAGCCTCGCATAGGAAGCGGAGAGGGGAGAAGACGGATATGATGGAGAAACGTTTGGGGTTCTGTTCTGTAGGGCGTTCTTGAAGCAGGTTAGGCTGTCTCTTTATGGCGTATATAAGTGGTTTATAGACACCATGCAGTTGGACGGAACCGTTTCCCGCAATGCTGCGCAACGTCTCCGGTAGGAAAGTGGCAATCAGGAGAAGTGTGATTGAGCTGAGTCCAAAAAGAAACCAGAATATGGCCCGAAATCCAAGGTAGTTGGTAATGAGGCCACCCAGGACGGGCCCGATTGCCTGACCTGTCTGTCTAACTAGCGATAGAGATTAGCTTCCGAAGCGATGAACCCTGCTACTGGGAAGGTTGTCTTACATCCACCATAAGTTCCGGAGAATCCGCCTCGCTCCCTTCGCGTTGTGATATCTCCAATGACCCCAGAGCCTGGATGAAAGTTAGCTTGTGCGCAGTTCACCTTGGCCACCTTTAAACTCGCCAATCGAGATGGTGGCTGCGCAGCCAGCGGCCTGTATAGCCCTAAGGACCATCAGACTTGCGAAGTTCTTCGTAAATGCCAAGCCAATATTGGCTACCAGGTATACCGCAAAGGTGCAGAAATAAGTGACTCTCCTCCCTTTCGCATCTGACAGTGGCCCCCATAAAGACGGTGAAAGTCCTTGAACAACCATGTAAATAGTGATCGTGAGCGCTACCAAGGATACACTGACATTAAGGTCCTTCATATCTTTAGTCTTGATACAGGCATCAGCGGAGTGAAGGGTTACCTACGTTGGCGATGGCTACAGTAGCCGGGAAATAGATATTACTTGACAGGGGCGAAAACAACCCTGCTAATGATACGATATACAGGCAGATGCGCTTCTTAGAAATACTGAAAACATGCTGCTGATTCTCAACTCTGCTCTTCTCGTCGCTGCAGATGCTCGAACAGATGGACGGGACCTTCTGCATCGTGGATGATTCGTTGATAGTATGAGCGGCGCTATTGTCGCCGGTCATGGACCGAGGTTGGCTCGTCATGAGGTTCTGACAAGATACCAACAACTAATTTTAGTCCAATATCGAAGGATGCGATGGAGAAACTCTTTGCTCTGCTCTGGCCGTTTGTCTGGAGGAAAGTCGAGGAAGACGGTTGCGTCATCTCAGTCAAGACACATGTTTGGAGAGGGCATTTTTGTTAGTTGCAGTACGTCAATGGTCTTCGTGGAGCCATCTACCAGCGTAGCAGCAACTAGCTTGAGTCTACACAGTACAATGCTAGTACATACATCCTGCATCCTAAGCCTCGATGTTGGTAATACTAAACACTCATATGTAAGCCTGAATTATGACTGAGTTACGGACTCACAGATGTTTCACGAGAGCTTGGTAGGCTACCAAAATCCAACTTTTCACGGTTTGAAGTACACAAGAAAGTAAAAGCACACACCTAGGTAGGTAGCTCTTGATGAGCAGGGTTTACAGACACTTACTGTGTAGTGGTGGGTAAACCCGAAACTCTACGCTATCGCTTTTCGTGTGAATCCATGCTTATCCGTATCCTTCCAGTCCTGACGATAGCTTAATTGACGATCTTTGAAGCAGGCTTGAACGGTCTTGCCGTCTTGTTACTGCCGCTGATCGTGACGAGTACAAAGGCAAAGCTGGGTAGAAAACCACACTGGGCGGCCCATATGCTATGCGTTTAGGTTTCAATTTTAACTGGAACAGTTCAGCCACCGCTGTTGAGTTGCTCTCAATTCTAGTAGTGATGTAGCTTAAGTAAGTTCTACACAAGCGGCACTTCTACTTTATGAAAGATGGCCTTCGTCAAACTTTAATTGAAGAAAAGGTTGGAGGATGAGATCGGAAATCTGCAACCGCATGCCCTTTATAACGGGCAGCAGCCTAATTATCTAATGTCACGTGGAATAGGGGTCAGGGGCTTCAGGGATCGGCCCCTCAATGATCCGGGAGATCCTCACTATATAGATAGCACTCTAGAACTCTCTTTTGTAGATTACACTTAATACTAAGGCTCTTCACGAGCGCTGGAATGCGATATCTAAGCATAACGGTATTCGGAAACTAGCTAGGTAGTGTATAGCTGTGTCCACCTAGCACATCCGTCTTTGTAATGAGAATAAACCAATAGTGTGGACATGCTTTATACATCTATCCCACGTGCCAAGGGTCATTCAATAAGATGTCAGTGTATTCTATGTACGAAGCTTGAAGTTACATCGTTTCGAAGGGAGCCGTCTTGAATGGCTGTGGAAAATCTCGTGAGTATCGTCCTTGCCTACAAAGGCTAGCTTTATGTAAGTGACAATCCTCTTACTCGACGCTTCCTAACCGACGTTCCTTACATGTCAATCAGATGAGATGCACATGAAACTAACCAAACCCAGAAAACTAGTCTCTCAACGCAAATACTAGATATCTTATTCAACGACATCCTACCTTGTAAGTGCCAGTTAGCCTCACGATCGCACTGAGACTAAACCAATCCCACTCCTCCTTAGTCGTTGCGTGGGATTTAGATCAAACCACCCTAATTAAGACTTCTCTGTTGATTAGTGGTATGTAACACGTCTTTCCTGGAATGGTCATGCAAGCCACTCCAAAACATCAACGCTCTGCACAAGTACTTCTCAGGTAGCTTTCGACCCGTCATTCCACAATACACGGTCACCCAGAAGAGGACTACAAGCAACCGATCTAAGACCAGATGGTATGCAGATGGGTGTCTCTAGATCTATACAGAAGGGAATCCCCGACTGGGACTACATACCTGCGATCAAGAAACTCGTTGATACTTCCGAGATCGTGAATAGAAACACCTGCGTTGCGGTCATCAACCCGAATTTTGACCAGTTGCTAAAGAGGGATGATATGGGTCGTGTGGTGATTTGCGGCGATATGACAGACAGACTGCTGCTGTGGAAGTATGACTAGGAGTACTTTCAACAAGGGTTGGGAAACATGGCTCGTTGGCGACACCTGGTGGAGCGTCGATGCGGAGCAGCATCATACTGGATGTCACGACGATTTCGCCTTTCGCGATGGACCCGTATGGACCACAAATAAAGTTGTCAAGTCAGTAAAGGCGGAGATGGAGGGGTGATCATTACTAATCAGGGAAATTCCCATAACGGTGTAATTCGGTCAATTTTTGAGTTACGTGTTCTAGAACATGTTGTGGATGCTGCTTCTATTTGAGTGTGAGTATGCCAGTGGAGAAAGTACGGTAATAATCGTTTGAAAGGAACATCGGCTTGGAAGCTTGGAAGCTTGTGATCATGTAGTAGCAACTCCTCAGGCTTACCATGTCGTCGGCCAAACAGGCTCAGACTTCATCCAGAGCTGCCCTGAGCGACGTTCTCTCAATAAAAGGTGTACCTGCACGTGAGTGGGAGTGTTCCACCTTGATAGTGACTTTGGGCTATGCCTCTCCAACTACGCAGCAAAAACGCTCTGTACAATCCCAATAATGAGATGCCGGACAGAAAGCACCGGGACCACCGTAACTTTACCAGCAAGTATCTCAGTAGAAAGGTAATGTGTGCCTTAGCCTTCTACCAACCATGGCCAGCCATCATCCTGACCGGGAATAAACCACAGATGGTAGCATATAGGGTCACTCTGTAGTACACAAGTTACACAGGCCGTGGAAGCCGATGGTATACGGACTGTATATTAACAAAATCCCGTGACGAGATTCAGAGGACGAACGAGAGACTAAAAATAAGGCAGGATTAGCTTGGACCGATTTTACCAGTCTGAAGGCAGAATAAACGGTAAGCTGGCTATCCGGGGTCTTCCCACGCTACTTTGAGCTCGTGCCCATCCAGGTGCCTTGCCAGACACTATTTCACCGGCCATAACTTCTTTAGGAAATCCTCAACTTGAACGAATTCATAATCTGGCAGAAGCTGGTTCCATTCATCCGTGACAGACCAAGCACCGCGTCCAGTAGCAATCAAAAAGCCAGAGAGTGCCATCTTGGTGAACTCATCGCGTGCTTCTTCTGGGATGGAGGGGTGCTCCACACGAGGGTATTTGTCCGTTTTGATAACTCCGGCCTTGAGGTCCTCCTCCCTTAACCAGTCGACCGTGCATGGTTTGCCTATCAAGGTCATCAGTACCAAGATAAACTAGATGGGATACTGGTTTCTGCAATTCCACGATATTGGAATGGATTCTTACCTCGGATGGTTTCCCCAATTCTGAGGAGCTCTGCTATAGTGACTTGACTCCCACGGATACCTCCGACCACCGGCCATTCACCTTCATAATCAATAGCGCGAGCGACTACATTGGCAATGTCTTCTACGGCCGTGTATGTAACCTGGTCGTTCTCCCCGCCTTCAAGGGCCATAAAATGTCCGGTGTCGAAGTTGATCAGCAGAGGCGCGGTAACAACATGCTTCGTCGTTTTGTGCGGATAGCCAAGGTAGTTCAAGAATTGACCAACCTGGAACAACGAATACTCAAGGACCTTGTTTGATGAGTTCAGCCATTTGATCGCCGAATATCGAATTCATAGAACTCTGTATATAGTTGAGCTTTACCTTCTTGTCTTGGTTGAGCTTTTCCAGGTAGTCACGTATACCTATCTTTCCATCGTACCATGGCACTACATCTACAATAGAGGCTGTTTCAATACCACTGACCGAATTAGCTCAATCAAAAGCATGGGAAATATAGTGGACGGCAGAAACTCACGTTGCCCACTCGGATGGCGCATAACGCCTTACCCCTGCCTTAACTGCCGCATTAATCAGTCTCTTCTGCGCTTCAGAACCTGGATCGAGGTGCACAGTGAAGAAGCACAACACTGTGTGCACTCCCTTTAGCAGCTGAGCCAACTCCGTTTCATCTTCGTATGTAGTCTGCACCCATTCGACCCCTGGTAGAGGGGGAAACTGTGCAGGGTCCTGGGGGCATTAAGTCAGTTTTCATATTTGAGCTGGCTACACGAAGGTAATGAGGCAATGGACACATGTTCTACCTTTCGAACAAGGGCGATGACTTCGTGTTTCTGAGTCGCTACCAACTTGTCAAGAATTTCTCTAGACAGCTCTGACATGATAATTAGCGAGAGGACAAGTCAGTCTAGTAATATACTGCCACTGGGGCGTAGGTAAAGCGACTAGAAGTGTGTCACACGTACGGCTGCCGGCCCCTGCAATAGCGATCTTAACCATTTTTGACGTGTAGTCTTCAGTGGTGACACGGTTTCGATTTGAATGTGAGATTGTTGATAAAGTAATGCTATGATAGTAGCAAGGGAAATTGTAATATTTATAGACCATTCGGAGTACGCATGTACCGTGAATCAGCTCTATTTCGTCGTTTGCGCCGATTCTCAGTCTCGATTTAGCTAGGTCTTCCCTCAGGCTCCGGCGGCACCACAGCACGGCGCAATGTTCACATACAACGAAGCGTTGCCACGTAACTAGTGAATGCTGCTTGATGGAGATAACGTACTTTATTACCGAGCGGGCTATCTCGGTGATGAAATATGTCTTAGGCGGGCGACGGAGCGCATGGATGCCATGTTTTCGACTGCCTGCTTACGAAGGAATAACTTCAAAATTACCGTCTTGAGTCTGTTTCTGGTTAGAGTGCAATGTATGTTTCCTCCTAGTCTAGCCCGGAGACTTTTCTTCCGGACCACGATCAACCCGACGGTCTTCCGGTGATTTACGTGATCGGGTGCAATCTTCGCCGTGCCAAGCCACGAGGGCTGACTTCACATTATGACTTAGTCTCACGGAATTTGGAACGTGAAAGACGAGATCATCCTTTAAGGTTTCATGCAATCAAATACGGATAGTTTTTCGACTATCACTAAGTGGATTGGTATACCAGTCAGTTCTATCCTCTCAAAGCGGCACTGGGTATCTATAATGAGACGCTGAAAACTTGTCTGCTCGAAGAAGCCCTGCAACCCATATAAAGAGCAGTGTAGGCAGATCGCTTGTATTGCCATTGCCGGAGTGCAGACTCGGTACGCCGCCGCTTGTTTTCCCGGATCTGTGTCACTTCTGTCTCGTCGTCTTCGGCCAGTAGGGGTTTGAAAACCATAGTTCTTATGCCTGGTGGTAGACTGGTCCAGTCGCCGGTCTCATGCGGGAGAGACATATTCGCTGAAACTTCCATTATGATGCCGTGGCGTAGAGTGGATGGGCAACTCTCCGACGCTGATTCGAATGATGTCTTATTACCACACATCAATCTGTTACCAGAAAAGCTTGAACCATTGAGTAAAAGTGAAGCATCGGAACGAACGAAAGTCGAAAATTACGGAGTTGAACGCTAAAAGGCCCTGTCCCACCCATTATTCAGAAGGATAACTGAGTTCAATTAACACATAACATAGTCACATTGAATGTAAACCTCCATACCCACAAGTATGCGAGTGCCTGTGACTGTGACTTTCATGGTCGTTGTCTTCGGAGGATGATTTCCGTTCAAGGCCACGAGCCCTGGTCGGCTGCCCTTGGCAATTCGATGTCAACAATCCACGGCGGCTGCGAAATCAAGTCGTCGTTCCTTCCTTCGATGGAGGCATTGACGAACAAAGTTTGTGACCCAGGTTTGAGCGGCTTTATGTCATCAGAGCAATGACTAGTGCTGCAGAATCCTCGACGGGCACACGCCTCTACCTTTTGCGCCTTTGCCCTGGTCGCATCCCTATCGTCAAATTTGTTTCCAATCAAGTTTGACAACTTTTCGATAGTGACTGATCAGCTGTTGTCAATATCTGTAAAGTGCGACGGTCTCTCGCTGATCTTATCTCGCCAGGTCACCAATTTGCTACCCCAGCCCTCGTGAATATGGCCAAAACAATGCAGCAAAGGTTTCGCTCGTCTTATGGCTCCAAAAAGGTGGGGGCAACCTGCTCTTTGCTTCGAATCTGTATAGTCCATAATTCCGTAAGGTGGACCGTGCGTAATTATAACATGGACGTTGTCGGCGATGGCGAAGTCATGCTTGTCGCCTCGTGGGTATTAGAAGGCCCCGCCGCCTTCCGATGGGGTAAACGGACTTGCATACACTCGCAGTAGCGCGCCATTCTTTAAGGGGAACTCGTAATTGCCTTCGTCTAGGAATACAATACCTGCATCCTTGGCCTCATCAAAAAGGCGCCTTGCCTCACCAAACCCACCAAAATCCTTTTCGACCAGGTCGGGCTCGATAGGCTGCGTCGCTTCCAATATTCGCTGTTTGAAAGTCGGCTCGTCAAGAGTCAAGTCGTGGTTGCCGGAAATAACCAGCTTCAAGGGCGCAGGGAGTTGCCGCAATAGATTAATCGTCGTGCGAAATTCGTCAATCTTGGACTCCTCAGTCAGATCGCCACAGTGTATGACAACATCTGCCCGTTGCTCTTCCTTCACATCGAACACTTCGCCATGTGTGTCAGAAACGATAAAGAATCTAGTCTTGATCGCCATAGGTACCAGGACGCGGCGTCATAGGCTATTTAGCAATGGATCTGCAAAGTAGATGCAAAGATGATGAGCACTCCAAGCTGGGCAAACGGCCAATTATACTTCTCGACTGTTGCCGTCTCCGATGCGTAAGTATGCGAATATTAGGTGTGATTGAGATTCTGAGATGGTATATACCATTTCGCTGCCTCATGCGCGAGAAAAATTAGCTAAAATATACCCGTGGTTCGTGCATGTACTAGCTAAAGTTAGGTACTTCGTAGCTACTTAGGTTGATAAGAGCGGCTGGGTTTATCATCACACTAATAAGATATATTCAAGCTCAGGCATAAACCTGGTTGGCTCGGGAGACATCAGCCAGAGTTTATGGTAATTAGTCATCGCTCAGGTGTCCATCCCAAGAGCTCGGGTCCAAAGGCGGCAATGGATTTTGGTGAGGTCAAGTTTAAGACGCACTATACCGCAACTTCATGCATCAAGGTGCAAAGAGGGAGTGAAACCAAGGAATCCTTTGGCGATTCGAGACCCCATGTGCCTTATCCACTAACAGAAATTAGTTATACTGGACGGCGGCATCCTCAAAAGTCCCGGGCTCATGTATATGGCTCCATGGTCATTAAGTGGAAGGATATGTGATCTCAAGTCAAGCATACCATCCGCCAGTAAGCGTCAGCTGTTTGGACGAGAGATCTCGGCCAATGAGGGATACACTAATCAGCCAATTTGAGTGCAGACTGGCTGTTTTGAAAAGGCTAGATAACTTTAACAATGCCGGGGACATCTTGCTCAGCAAGTTCAACCACATCATGGAGGACAAGCTTGAGCCATTCAGAGTCACAATCGTCAGTAGCCAGCGAAGTCAACATCTGTTTTGCTCACAACGCGCAGCATGATTTCATGGGGTTTCCTTCGGATTTTACTGCAATCTTAGCCTAGGTGAAGTCGACGACCGCAGCCTTACCCAATTAGCCATCATATTAGCTGAGCGTCTTGTAATACACGATAGAGAAGGTCTCGGTACGGTTATAAGATAGCGATTCCAGGTGACAACGTAACTTGTCGTACAGACAGGAACTCGTATGCCTGAGGCAGAAGACCATTCTATGAAAAGGTGAAATCCGACAACGTGACGTGATCATCAATAGAATGCTGGTATATATGTGAATCGAGGAAGGCTGGTCCAATGCAATATAGTGCCTTCTGGCCAATGGGAACCTGCTCATTCTTGTCAAGGTACGAGCTGTACAATAACCAAGAACGTAGGATAGCAGGCTTAAGAGTTGGAGAGCGACCTCTGTTCGACGGAGTTATGCGAGCAAAGACGAGATAGAACTGAAGACACTCCAAAATCTCAACTTGCCGACTACTACCTGGAGCGACATGTGGTAAAATTGTTCTCGATCAAACGCCTTTTAATACATCCCTTAGCTTGTCCATTTGTATTCCTTTGTGTTGTTTGTAATAAAACACGAAAAGCTATTTTTCTAATAATCTATAGATAATTATCTTTAGTATCACTAGAAGGTAGTTATTCTTATAATCAGTAATACTCTTCTTGAATTCCGATTTGAGTTAAATACTTTATTTAGTATTATAGATTTACATTTCGGGATAAATGAGTATATATGTTTAGCTTTAGTAGTGGTGGAGAGTTTAGAAAAAAACTTGCACCGTACAAATAAATGCAAGCACACGCCCATGTGAAGAATCGAGAAAGGCAGAATGCAAAGAAACCTATACCTCCTAGTATCGAATGATCGGCTGGGATTGAGGCGCTGCGATATGCTGATGTTTCGACTTGGCTGTCGGCAAAAGAGATCCGACAGCATTACTAAGTGATACCATATGTCTCTGTTATGCTTATTGCTGAGGCCGTCACTTATACCATGAAACGATAGTACATTACGTCACTGCAGTTGGACACTGGCCTATAAGATGTTTAGCATGTCTCATCACTCTGACACTTCGACATAACTAGTAGCTCAGAAGAAACCTATTATGTCACAGACAATATGAATGCTACGTAGCTTGCACCAAGACTGAGCACATCACAGCACCTTGGCACGGCTAGACTGTACAAGACGCTGGCACGTTACAGATATTGCAACGACGTGGCGTCACTAGTTACAAGCCCACCAAGGATTCTACACGAGGACGATGAGACTGTACACACTAGCATTGGACTAAGTCGGACACGAGAACTGTAAGAGACGGTACCCATTTGGGGGAAATATCTCTGTTGTATTCTGCTTCATAGAATTCTGATATAATGGGATAATGGGAGCAGCTAGCTCGCTCTTGGCATAGGCGTAAGATCTGGCTTGAAAAGATGGGGATGGTGTTCTTGACAAAGTTTGCTACGGCCCGTCGCAAGATTCTATAGTCTACCTAGGTAAGTTCAAGGGAAACTGGTAGTATGCCAGGTTGGGTTCAAAGGTTTGTACTGGTCAAGACACTGGAAGGTATAAGTGCATTCTGCTGCTGTGAAGCAACTTTGGGAAACTACCTGGATTTGTCATGATCAGTTTCACGGAGAACGCAAACCTCTAGACCCAAATCCTACTTGTGTAAAATATAAGAAGTCCCTTTTAACACAGGACTGAGACGTTGAAAAACAAGGTTTCCCACCGGCGACTAAAGTGGGCCTCTAGCAGCCCTACTACAGTACCTTGACGATCAACACAGATTAACTAACTTAATCATCTGCCCTCTTAGTTAGTACCAAGCTACCAGGTAATTATCAACTCTGTGTATCTGCTGAATTCAAGGGCAATCGGACTAGATGTGTTTATGACTCGTGACTTCGAGTGAGGGGGGGGAGATACTGCTTTTGGGTTTGTTATTTGTAGACCTCTCCTTAACTCCGTTTATCTCGCTTATCTCCAAGCTGCTTCTGGAGCATTTCCGTGCACGATGCAATAAAAGCAACGTCGATCAACGCAGCACTGGGTAGTCTGGAGGATTGTGAGCTAATCGGCTCTTTCACTATACAAGTCACTCCTGACATGTTCAAGTCACATGAGTGCCTTAAAGAGTATATCTTGAAGCGGGAGATAACCCTGTTGCTCTGATGTTGACTGCGAGGTCAGACTTGGCTTACAGGGGCTAGCGACACCACGATAAGACACGGTGAGCAGCTCACCGACCAGGAGAGCCCTCTTCATAGTCCTCCATCATCCTAACCACCTCCAGTCTATACTTCATTTGTTCATTTCCACTTCATCCTTTAGAAGTATCTACAAGATTGTAACCTTTGTGTCGCCACCTTAGTTGGCCAAGTTAAGCATCGATTGCCTTGAATGGCGGCAAAGCTTCCGTCATCGGGGCTTTTCAGAGCCACAGCTGTGGAGGCTCGAGCTACCGCCGTTCTCCCATCTGCTGCCCCAAAACATCTCGGGTTCACCGGCAATCGTCATCAACGGCATGGATTACGACTGACATCAGGTAAAGTCAATTACTCATTTATTCCTACGGGCTGTACTTGTCCTATGGCTTTCTAGGCGTTCGTCCAGTAGACGTTGAGTGAGACGGCTATCTTTCGATCACTCCCGGTTTCGGAAGCAAGCGGACATGACCCCCAACTGCAAGTGCTCTACGGACCGTCCACTATATTGGCCGCCTTTTAACGCCTAACGACTGGCTGGGCTGCTAGACTACAGTCGTACCCTTAATTCCCTCGAGTCCATGAGACCCTTGCCGTTTTTCTCTGATTGCCTTATACTGCGTTAGGCATAATGCGGTGTTTCTTCAGCATCATGCGGACTACCTTGGTCGGGTCCTCTGGCCCTTCCTTATTATCTATGTTTCTCTTCTCAGGATTTATGTGCTTGCTTAGACGTTCTTGAAATTGCCTCATCGTCATCATATAAAGCTCAAAGACAGCTTGAGTTAATCTCTCTGCCTCAAGCCTTGAGGTTCATGGTTTTTTGTAGTTAATCAATACTCTTCTTCAGCTACCCCGCCATCGTCACAGTCTATCACCCCACTATCGTTCCATAGACAACGATTTCCGAGCAGCAGCTCACAGACGAGACAAATTCACAGCACTTCTGCAACTTGCGCAATGGCTCGTCTGACGATCAAGAACATAAACCCACATATTGTGGAGGCTAAATACGCAGTTCGTGGCGAGCTTGCTGTCAAGTCGGAGGAGTACCGAGCCAGGATTCGGAAGGGTGAGGCCAAGGACCTGCCCTTCGACCAGGTCATCAGCGCGAACATCGGCAACCCACAACAACTCGATCAGAAACCCATCACCTTCTTCCGACAGGTTCTGAGCTTGCTGGAGAACCCGCTGCTGCTAGAACATGAGGATGTTCTGGTCAAACAGCTCGGTTACAAGACTGATGTCGTGGACAGGGCGAAGTGGCTGTTGAGTCAAGTGGGCAGCGTTGGAGCATATAGTGCTAGTGCGGGTGTTCCGGCGATCAAGGAGAGCGTTGCCAAGTTTCTTGAGAGTATGTGCTTGTCCTGGAGCTTGCCGACGAGACCTTCAGACGCTGACTTGTTCATATAGAGCGAGATGGCTTCCCAGCAGATCCATCCCATATCTACCTGTCCGCCGGAGCTTCATCCGGTGTAAACACGCTTCTGCACACCATCTGTGCAGCACCTAACTCAGGCATTCTCGTCCCGATCCCACAATACCCTCTGTATACCGCTTCACTTTCAGTACTTAACGCAACCTGCGTGCCATACTACCTCGACGAGTCTTCGAACTGGGGGACCTCACTCGACACAATCAAGGAATCCTACGAGAAGGCCAATTCTGAGGGCACCGATGTTCGGGCAATCGTGATCATCAACCCTGGTAACCCAACCGGTGCCTCCCTTTCCGAATCTGATATCAAGTCGGTCATCGAGTTCGCCGCGCAGGAAAACCTAGTCGTCATGGCCGACGAAGTATACCAAACCAACGTCTTCCTAGGCTCATTCCACTCTTTCCGCGAGATCCTCCTCAAGCTGCAGAAGGAGTCTCCAGGCAAATACGACAAAGTCGAACTGGCCTCGCTGCACTCCACCTCCAAGGGCATGGTGGGCGAGTGCGGGCACCGGGGTGGGTATTTCGAACTCCTGGGCTTCGACTCGGAAGTCGAGGCGCAGATCTACAAGTTCGTCTCCATCACGCTCTGCGCGCCCGTTATCGGCCAGTGCCTCGTCGAACTCATGGTCAACCCGCCGCAGCCGGGCTCGCCGTCCCACGAGCTCTACGAGAAGGAATTCAGCACCACCTTCAACGGCCTGAAGAAACGCGCCTCGGCGCTCTACGAGGCGTTCAAGGACATGGAGGGCGTTGAGTGTGCCGAGCCGCAGGGCAGCATGTACCTATTCCCCACGATCCACGTGCCTCCCAAGGCTGTGGAGGCGGCGAAGAAGGAGGGCCGGTCGCCGGATGAGTTTTATTGCATGCGCATGCTCGAGGCGACGGGAGTATGCGTCGTTCCGGGATCCGGGTTCGGCCAGAAGGAGGGGAGTCTACACTTTAGGACTACGTTCTTGGCGCCGGGCACGGAGTGGGTAGGCACAATCAAGAAATTCCACCAGGGATTCATGGAGGAGTTCCGGTGAAGGGGCAGTGGAGAGGCGAAGAGTTGCGGAGAAGTGTCGGCTGTATTTGCAAGCGAGACGTCATTGGCATGCGGGATGTGTAGACGCGGCGGCGATTCGGACGGAAACCGGGTCATGAGTTAAGAAAATAGGATGAAACGATGGGTAGATCAGTCCCAATTTGAAATGAAATCAACAGATTAAAGAGAAAGAATACAGCATGCGGTGACGGACAACCATTCTGACGAGAATGAATAGCATGCTGAGCAAGACGCTATTACAACTTGCCAAGGCACATTCCATTAGCACCTTTCTTCGTCTATGTGATAGTATACATGTTCTTCTATTGCACAGACGCCTGGCTCTGCCCTCTCACCACTCCTTCCACACGGCGTCGCAGTTCCTACTACGCTCTCTCGCTACCACGCAGCCGCACAGCCTGACCGTATTTCTGTAGCTTAGTAATAAGTTGATCGCCCTGCTTCACGACGTCCTGGTACTGCTTGTTCTTGTCGTCGGGGCGATTCGTCTCGATGACGCCCTTGTCCTTTACACGGTCGATTGTGCAGGGGATGCGGCCGCCTGCGATGAACTTCGCAAGGTCGCTTCACATAGAGTTAGTGAGAGTGCATCGTAAGTCGGGGCAGAGAACGAGGTGAAGGGGGTGGAGAGGGGCGAGAGGGGAACAGGTGAATGAATGCATACCGATCCAAGAAATCCACCGTGACACCGAAATCATTCGCCATGCTTTCAAGTCCCACGACACGGTAACTTTGCAGGAGCTGCTGGTACGCTCGCAGCCGCATCTCGCGGATGAACCAGCCCTTGTGCTCGTGTAGATAGCGGTCTTGCGTCAGGAATTGCTCCTCGACCAGGGCAAGAGCCTGGAAGAACTGCTTGTAATTACCGTTGTATAGACTGTTGACGAGTTGGCCCAAAGGTGAGAAGTCGACGGCCATCTCGGACTCGGGCTGGTCGGTGCCGGTGCCTAGTGTGGTCAAGTTGACAACCTTGGTGCCTTTGGACGGCTCTCGTGCCGAGTTGGCCGAGGTGCCCTTAGCATCAGCCATCTCAGCATCCTCGTCGACTCCAGGTCCGGCAGATATAGCACCGGAGAGGGCCAGGAGCTTGTCGTCACTGTCGGCGCCTAGAATGGCCTTGATTTCCGGGGCATCAACAACCTTACTCTTGAAGTCTACTCGCTTCAAGGACACGGATCCAGCTAATACGGAATAGACAACCAGGTTGGAGTATGTGCACAACTCGTAACTCGTGAATGTGGACAGAGAGTCGAGGAGTAGCGGAGCGGCGAGGTTGTAGGAGCGAACGGTCAAGAGATGCAGGCCCTCGTACGCCTTAAGACGGTTGCGACGATCCCAATCACCTCCGCTCTCGACGAGCGTCTTCGCCCGCGCAACGTGTTTCCTCACTAGGGCCTTGTCGCCGAAGAAGAGTCCGATGCGGATTATTGCCAGGACAATATCGATCTTGGTTCCGAGGATGCCGGTCTTCTCGTCCAGGTCCTCATAAGCCGCTATCGCCTTATCCTGTATTGTGTATCAGTATCATAGCTTGGCTCGAGGTCGTGGACAGCTGGGTGATGGTAGTTCTTGCGCACCTTATCACCAACTCTGGCATAGAAATCAGCTCTTTTCCCTCTCGCAGCTGTAACCTCGGTATCACCGGCCTTCTCAACGGCCTCATCTTCCTCCTTCTGGAATTCGTCCAGCTCCTTGTCATTCTCAGCCTTAAGCTTATTGTAGACGTCCTCATCCCACGGCAAACTTGCACCTGTCGAGCTTTTGCTTGCGACCATGCCCAGACCACTCGGCTTCCGACCTATGGGCTTCTGGGGTGCAGCTGACGTACCCTCGCCAGCCGAGTTCAGGATTCCCTCGACCGGGTGCGCCAGGTATTTGTAGAGAGGTGCCATTTTATGCTCGCTGATGGCATCTTGTAGACTCTTGGTCGAAGCTTGTTGGGCGGGACGAGCGGCGTAGGGGTTCGTGAGGGTAAAGACATGTTGGGCCAGCGGCAACAGGGGCCATTTGGCGTATTGCGGATCAGAGCCCATGTTGGGGACCACGAGCTTATGGGGTCCTCTAAACGCAGGGAATTACGACAATTCAAGATCGACCGATCAAGCAGAATCTGTCGATGTATTGACAAGCGAGAGGTTGATTGTCGAGAATCGCCTCGTGGTCGTGAGTTGTCGGGTCGTCAAGACAAAGTAGATACAGGATGAGGATGGGGATGGGGATGAGGATGCTGAAGCTGGAGTCCAGCCTTCCATCTTAGCAGAGCTGCTGTTTGCTAGGCTCAGATCGTTCAAGTTACAGGTGGTCCAAGCGGCAAGGCGGCAGCTGCTCTCGTAATGCAAGAAAATGCAGCCAACCACATACTCCCATCTGGCCCACTTGAGCCGCAGGTACGTACTGTACCGCTTAACCTACTACCACAGTACCACAGCATGGTAGCAACGCGCTTCCGCAAGCTTCTTTACATACTAATACACAGCACACGGATCCGGAGAAGGGATCCACTCCAATTGAACTAGGATCTCGACCACATGCAAAGAAGGCAAAGCAGCTCTTCCTTCATTCCGATCTTTGTTGGCTCGCTAGTATTACTGCCACGAACAGATCTTCAGAATACGATACATTGACCGTTTGCTCTCAGTACCCACCCACCCCCTTCTACAGCGAGAGGCCAGAGGCCACCGTAACGCGCCCAGCAACCCATTTCACTTCCAACAATGGCGGGAAGCGACTCGGACGAGCAACCCCAGCCCATCAACGCAAAGCGTCTCGTACCAGCCAAGAAGCGCGAACGATCTCAATCAACAGGCCACGACAGCAGCGGCAGCAGACCACGGGATCGGAAGAAAGAACCAGAGTACGAGGAATTGCCTCAACCTTTTGACGCAAAGAAGCTCGAGCCTGCCAAGAAGCGACAGCGGTCTACATCGCCTTCGGGCATGCCCCGTAAGCAAAAGAAACCAGGTCGAGGCGCACGGATCACAGACAAGGAGAGAGAAGACATTCGCAGGCGACACGAGGAACGTGAGAAGGAAGCTGCTGCCGCCATCGAACATGCCGCTAGGGGCGCCATCAACGATGTTGTCAGACAGCACTACAACTCCGTTCCCGAGAGAGGCAGAGATTGGCGCAAGACCAGCAGTAACATCAAAGGCCTGCGGTCCTTCAACAACTGGGTCAAGAGCACCATCATTCAGAAGTTCTCGCCCGACGAGGATCATACGCCAGGTGCGCATCAGCAAGGGAGAGACATGGCTGGCGTTGGTGGCACTGAGTTACTAGTACTCGACATCGGGTGCGGCAAGGGTGGTGATCTGGGGAAGTGGCAGCAAGCACCACAGGCTGTCCAGCTATATGTCGGCATGGATCCTGCAGAGGTGTCCATTGACCAGGCGAAGGATCGGTACCGACAAATGGGCAACCGAGGCGGCGGCGGTCGAGGAGGTAGAGGCGGCTTCAGGGGAGGCCGAAACTCGCGCCTCTATGAGGCCCACTTCTTTGTAAAAGACTGCTATGGTCAATCCATCAGGGACATCGACATCATAAAGCAAGTTGGCTTTGAGTCAACCATGGGAAGCCGCGGCTTCGACATCGTCAGCATGATGTTCTGCATGCACTACGCATTCGAGAGTGAAGCAAAGGCCCGACAGATGCTCAAGAATGTATCTGGCGCGTTGAAGAAGGGCGGCCGGTTCTTGGGTTGTATACCGAATTCTGATATCATTGGCGAACAGGTCACCAAGTTCAACGAGCGCATAGCGGCCAAAAAGGCTACTTCCTCGGAGGAACCGCCGGAGGAGGGTGAGGAGCGCGAGGAAGGTGAGGCAGAGCAGACCGCAGAGTGGGGCAACGATCTGTACCGAGTCAGGTTCCCCGGCAAGACGCCTGACGATGGCATCTTCAGGCCTCCTTTCGGTTGGAAGTACAACTTCTTCCTCGAGGAGGCAGTCGAGGAGGTCCCCGAGTACGTGGTGCCGTGGGAGGCGTTCAGGGCTTTGGCCGAAGATTACAACCTCGAGATGCAGTATCATGAGACCTTCAGAGACATCTGGGAGAAGGAAAAGGACGATCGCATACTAGGACCTCTAAGCGAGAGAATGGGTGTCCGAGAGAGGGGTGGTGGTGCGCTTCTGGTTTCGCCAGAGGAGATGGAGATTGCGAATTTTTATGTGGCCTTTTGCTTCTACAAGGTCTAGGCAGCATTACCGACTCGGCAGTAGGGCTGGGATGATGCGTAACAAAGCGACCAATTAATACCAGTCTCATGTAATTTTATCTCATCGACGCTATTTGGCAGTCACCTGACAAGATCAATTAGAGTCACTTTCTACCGTGAACAGAGCTATGCCCGAGATATATCAGCCCTCCCACTACCCAGGATTCCAATATCGACAGCGCATTGTTGGATGCTA
This sequence comes from Xylariales sp. AK1849, assembly GCA_022432505.1. Taxonomy (NCBI): domain Eukaryota; kingdom Fungi; phylum Ascomycota; class Sordariomycetes; order Xylariales; species Xylariales sp. AK1849. The sequence goes on from JAJKKH010000002.1 coordinate 327,304, forward strand.
TATGATGAGCCCCTTTGCACAAGACTCCAAACACAATCGGTGCCCAAGATTTGATGCTATCTACCACACAGTAGCTTCGGAGAGTTGATCTCCCATGGACCGAATAACCCCTCAAGCAGCGCTCCAGAGACATGTTGTCGCCCAGCCACCGGTGAAGGTCACACATCACTACTTCAGAAGCCATTTAATCTGCCGCGAGTTTCAGGGTAGAAAACGGACAGGACTCGTCCTGTCCGTTTGAAACACGACGGACCAGACACAGAGTCCCCATCCAAGTACAAGGTGGAGTTGTGAAACAGATATATTCCTTCGTCTAACTTCGGGCTGCCTCTCAAAGTATCACTGCAAGAAGCTCTGCAAAAATCCCAACAAGAAGGCGATGTACAGCAAGCCCCTGAACTGTTGTGGTGATACGTTCTAGGGTTAACAGATTTTGAGATGTCAAGTTCTGACTGCCTGAGTAAACTTCCAGGTAAATTCAGGCTGTAGCCCCCAAATCAACAGGGCAAGAAAGCGCTGTCAACGAAAGAAAAAATTTAATAATGAACAGGTGCTTTACAGCAAGCACACATCACAGTGGAAAATGTCCCTCGAAACACTCAGCCACGGGATATTCGTCGGTCTTCGCCGTCTACTCTCCTATCCAGGTCACGAAAGGTATAACATCTAGTCATACCCACGATCTTGCCAGATTCCGTATCAGTACATCTAGTCGTACACCCTGTCTCATCTTGAGTCCCACTATTCAATGATCCCCTTAGTACATGACTTTTGAGACGTTCATTTATAGATAATTCATGATCGGCTCCTTCCCGAAACTCGAAATATCTTAACTTGTTAAAAAGATATAATTGGGTAATACCCTAATCATTAAACTTTGTGCTTCTATAAAGCTTAACAGGATACCAAAGGCCACCTTTTCCCGGCAACGAATGCCTCCTTCTTTTTAATTTTCCAAACCCATATCTGCCACTTGAGGACCTCCCTGAAACATGTTACTGATAATGTAGATTGTAGGCCCAACATCACTTTCGAGCGCCGGTAGCACAGTCCATGGCATCAAGAGACTAGAAATTGGCTAGGAAACAAATAATGATTTAGTGCGCTAAGTGAGGTTTGGCGATTGAAACAGGGTGTAAGCCTGAATGTGTCAAGGATGTGTGCCGTCGGTTGCGTACCAACTCACTCGCGACCGATGTGTAGCATAGTTCAATTTGGGAGGTTTCCGTAACCTCTATCTCGTTGCTTAACGTGTAATTCTGCTGTCCGAAATCGATTGAATCCCCTGCCTCTGATCTTATGGAACTGGTTTCTGTTACCCGCTAAAGGTTTATCTTAGGTTATAGAATTCAGCGCACCCGCTAAACGAACCATGCTTTTATTTTCATTTGACTGTGGATTTTTCTCTGCTATGAAAGACTGAATTTTGTCCCGATGCGGAACTTTAGTGATTTCCCGCGCTGACACTATGGCATCAGTGGTCATTGTTGTGCTCGTCTTTGAGGCGGTGGCGATAGGCCGTTTTCTGCATGCTGTTCGACGTCCCATCTTGTAAAAGAAGGAGACCATCCATCTCGTTCAGTATCTGAGCTTCTCCCACCCTGAGCGTCATATGCTCTTGAGCCCTGACTTTCCGATAATGACCATTGGTCGGGACTAGGCAAGGTACGAATTTCATGTTCGGCCTCTGATGACAACGGAGAACTCCCCTTCTTCGACATGTGCTCTGGCTCTTCTGGAATTTCCCTGAGAGCAATCGTGTCTACACGCTTCGTGTCGAGGTCGTCGTTCACACCATTTGATGCCCGCTTCGTACTAAGCTTGCTTCCCAACGCCGTACTTCGCGATTCCACTGTAGAACCCAACTTCTTCAAAGTCGACGACGTGGTGGTTTCCCGCAAGAATGTTCGCAGTATGGGTATGCATTGTACGATGATGGTGCCAGTAATTTCAGATGAATACCTACACCACACACATCAGCGATCACACAAATACCAAGTAAGTGGAACTCCGGGACAGCCCACCAAACCTGTGAAATGCCGTTCCGCCCTGTTGGGAACTGGCGATCAGTATTGAGCGGGAAGGCGGTGGATCACGCATGACTTACATATATAATACTCATCGTGGCTATTTCCATCGTCCTTCCAGCTAATCCTTATGGCCGAAACGATAGCAACTCTGTGGGCTGTCAGCTAGTGCTACAGCGGTGGTGCAGCCCGAATGTTCCCAGCTCACATCATTCCTAGACTCAAAGTCACACAGAGACCGATCTTTTCGGCCCTGCGCATTTCCAACGACCGAGTGATTAGCCATGGGTAAGATGCAAATATGAAATCCATGATGATGTTGTAGACTGGTCGCATCATTAGTCTATTGTTTATCCTCTGTGAGCGCTGCGTCAATACTCGCCGTTGCCACCCTCCTTGAAGTCATCACGGAAGGTCGAATCAATGCAGAAGTCAAGCCGGTACCAATTCTGGTAACTAGCTTTGTCGCATACTTTTGCCCACTGTAAGATGACTTTCAAGATCATCCATATATTCATTGTGGCGATACAGAACCACAATATCCACTGTTGCCAACCGTTGGTCAACCGCAGGAGGGTCACTCCAAACGCCGTCTTGGTCCATGCTTGCCCTAGAAGCGTGCCGCAAGAAGATACGTTGATGAGAATATGCATGCGATCATCCCACGTTTCCGTCGTATCTTTGAGAATATAACCGGTTGCGAACTGATAGACAATCAAGATATTGTTCGCAAGCAGGACTGACTAGATAGTTGTCAGTGAGCCCAGCGTACAGTTGGTGTGTGGCACGCACCCAGGACACTATGAGGATGTAGTCATCATACCACAGCCCGTGTCGGCGGCTGATCTTACACCACAGTCGTATGCCGAGAAAAATTGTTGCGGTGGCGAAGAGAGACCATAAACCGGCATTTAGTTCGGTCCAGGGCGAAACATAGTAGACCGTGTCCGACTGATCGCGAGGAACAGCACTCATCGTCACATGTTGATGCGGGAAGTCACCCAACTATTCCTGACAACGGTGGCATAGGAGAGTAGAAGGCGACCGCTATTCCGGCAACGAAGAGGAAGTACAAACAGGCCATACCCAACTAAACAGCACACTACTTATTTACATACGTGGTATGTTTCCATGGGGTCGTCATCGTGGACCGCTAAAACGCTGCGGTGGTGGTGCCAGGGGCCTGAAACTTCTCCACCAACCAACGTCTTTAAATAGTTGGTCAATAGATTGCATGCATACCGAAAATGCCCGACTTCCATTTTGGGTAAGTTTTACATAGAGTGCTTGGGGGGGTCAGTCTCTTCGGTTGCGGGAAGCATCCTGTTTGGGATAAGAGGCTTAGGCTCATCCGTACTTGTATCTTCCTTAATGATGAATCAACTGTCATGATGGACTGCGATATGAATCAATATTTGAGCTTCCAACCGATAGATGTGCTTATTTGTACCGAAGACGGCATCTTGAGAGCCGATACACATTGTTTGATCTCGTGGCTGAAGATGGCCCTGTTGGCATCGGGCAGTGTCCATGTTCGAGTCACTGTTTGGTACTTGGACTACGATCGCCGACAACTGTATAAGTCCCTGGAAACCTACCGAAGATGTGGGAGATGGAAACTGGGGTGCATCGGTTCCCATGAAGCAGTGAACTTCCTGCATCACATGGGTATGTGGAATGCCGGGGTTTTGAGCCCGGCGCATACACAGTAGGAAAGTAGAAACCTAACTTAATCGGGTGTTGAGGCAAGGTGGACGGACAGCCACGTTGGGACCGATACGGTCTAGTAGGCGATGATACCCTTGCACATAATCGTTCCACGTCTCTCCTTGCCAGCTGCATCTCGGAAGTCTCCAGCCAGTTTTGAGGAGCATCAAGAGCAGATTGTAACAACTCCCGGCACAGTGTGCTAGCTGGCTTGAAGCCGAGAAGTAAAATACTTGAAATACTTGAAAAGCTTACTTGGCCTCGGAGCTGAGCAGTCGCGTCTATATCGAAAGAGTGGAGATCCAGTCTAGGGACATTAAGTAAACTGGTGGGGTAAGTACCATGATCGACAGCTGCTAGTCAGTTGCCCTATTCAGTATGCTGTATCGTCAGTCAAAGCCTGAGTGGATTGATTAAAGGTTTTCTTCGGGTACTTGGACTACGGCAAGAAATTATATAAGACAGCCTTGTTCGAATGAAGACAGTTGACGATATCCAGAGAAAGTGACAGCCCTATGCACTATGTACCTAAATAGACAAGCTGCGGGAGTGCGAAGCTAAGCGCAGTGGTGTGTGGCAGAGAGTTACGTTGCCCTCCATCAAGACGGCCTCCTGGGGAGCAGTACAGCTCTTGGCGGGCCTGTTGGCAGGTTCCGTCTTGATTTCTTCCTCGATCTGGTGAGTGCGATATTTAATGAACGCGAAACGATCAAATTCGACGGAATTTGAACGCTGGATGAGTATAAAAGACTGTCGCCGCGTGTTCGCCGTGGTAGTCGTCAAGCGTGCAGATGGACTCGAGCGCGAAAGCACTCTAAGCCAGCTATCTATTAGGATGCGAATGTCAGCTTCCGTCTAAACTTTACTGAAGAGCATGACCTTCCGTTGGGCGAAGAGTGACTTCTCATAGCAACACTGAATTTCTTTGTAGTCATACGTAGCCCAACATTATAGCTAAGGAGCCTCTGTAGTCCTATCTTGACAAACGTCGCTCGTATAAGCGATGATGCCTGCGAATCCAATGCCGACACCGAAGTTGAGGAAACCAAAGAAGATAGCCGATGCCCATGGAAGTCGAGGAGGCACCGAAAACAGGCACTCCTCCAAGCGCCTCCCTAGTCAGACTAATGTCAAGTGCTGCGAGCTTTGGCTTTTTGCAAAGGTCCCCGTAGTGTTGCCGACGCGCTATAGTGATCCCTTGGGATGACCCGGATTCGAATCTGCCAACGAGTCAATGGTTAGTAGCGTCCAACTATATCGAGGCACGAGGGGATGAACCCTTGATATGTACGGAGAATGCGGGCATTGTATCTTGTGGGTCCCGCTGAAGTATTTCAAGTCTTTACGAGTTCCCACTCTTTAATAGTAATCACTACAGCGGATGGACTGGATGTATGCTGAAGTTTTAACTAATATTTCCAATATACAGATTGTCAGCTTTCAGGTTGTTGGACCCTAGATAGGCTTTGCATGGTGGACCAGAGACCAAAGGGACAAGCGGTAGATATACAAGGTCAACATAAGATGGGATGTAGTGATTTTGCATGTAAGCCTCACCGAAGCCTACCCTGTTCCTTAGCGTAAAATAATACCACGGAACAGCACAAGGATGCGGCCGTAGTTTCTTCAAACCTTGTAACGGGGATGATCATATAGCTCTTTCAAGCTCCTTTGGATTAAGCTGTCTATCGGGGAGAACTCCACTCTTGAATCATTGGATATTACTACTGCGCCTTATACCAAACTTACCTGAAGCATGGCATACCTCCAGGCGGCACCTGCCGGTTCTTTATGTATTATATGCAAATCCCATTGATGATAAATTCTAAATGCAGTTCGTGGCTCCATTCTTACGTTAACTTACATTGCAATAGCGACTGGAACGATACTTCATTCGATGGGGTACACATCGTCTGTCTGCAAGGAGTAAAGCTACCCCAGTGGATGGGAATGGAGAATTCAGAGGAATCGCCATCATTATCTTCCAGATGTTATTCGTCTTCAGGGTAGGAGGATTGCGCAGAACTAGACTCGTCGTCGCATTCAAGGACTGTGCCTTTTGGATTGGCATGACTACTTGTAGATGACGGGGGAGAATTGAGAGCGCGGGGTTGATACCTGTCAACTATACCACGCTTTGGTGTAGGAGTCTCTCTACAGCCAAATCTTCAAGGCTTCCAGTCATTCATTTCTAGCTGTAAGAAGCGTTTAGGGATCCCACCACTATCCCTGGTGAGATAGACATGGGCAGAGTGCCGGCAATCATCAACTGATGCGCTTAGCCTGATTGTCTGATGAGTCTTGGTCTTTTCTGTTTTACGTGTTACATTCCCTCGCTCGTCACCCTCCAGGACGTGTGTGTTGTGTTCTCGGGCATATTGTTCATCATGATCCTCCTTCATGATCAAAACTACGGGACATGCGGTATGCTGACGTACCATCTTGGCAGCTTTGGAATTTCTACGCACCCCTGTTGAATGGACTTAGATGACCGATGGGGTTTCAAGCCAGCTCTTGTATGCCGGCGTGAATCGCCATTGCAGCTTCCAAGGCCACAAGGTCATTGTACTCCATGAACGGATAAGAAGGTTTGGGGAGAGCGTCCCCTTTGGTCCATGTCACGTCGGCGATTCAAGACATCTCGAGGTATGACTGTAGACATTCAAGACTTTTGAAGTTATGGGGGTTTTTTGTGATGTATTGCGATGCTTACACACTATCTTGGTCGAAATCGGCCCAAGGGGAAGCGACATGCAGACTAAATCCTCATCTTCCATCTCATCTATCTTATTGCAGATGCATAGACAAGACCCGTTCCCGCAGTATTTGTCCGACACGAAACAGCACACCTCTTTAAAAGTGTTTGTGATATCAAAGAACAAAGAAATTGCTTACATGAACAAAATCATTCCCCAACATTATGGCAAGGGGGCCTTTCAATGCTACATCTTTGGTACAATACCGTTCAAAGGCGAAATGTTTCTCGGTCTATTGCCAAGAGTCTTGACGGGATTGAAAATCCATCACAGCGAACCGCTATAAGCGAAGATGGATAAGAACAGGCAGACGTTCTCGGTGGGCCCGGAGGTCTAACTTGACAGCGATCATACCGGTGGATGGCGGCGAAGTACCGAGAGAGACCTTGGCGAGACCACGCAGGGCGGTGACTACGATCTGATACCAGAAGACTCTTCGATTCAATGTGAGGACGTGGAGAGACATAGACCCGGTGGGCTTCATCCGACCCATATCGGTGACTTCCTCGATGCAAATCAGGAATTCAGATCTCAATCTGCGCTTGGGAGATACGTCGACTGTATAGCTCTGTCGTAATTCCGCCAGCATTTGGTGCAATGCTGTTAAAGCGATAGCAGCAGTCAACTCGGCATCAAAATGTGCAGATAGCGCAGCGGTTATGACTTTGATCAAAATTTCCAAAGAACAGCAGGCATCACACTCACTCTTCATATGCCAAAAAGAACAAGAAAACTTCTAATCAATGGCCCCAATGGCCGCCACCTTTGCATCGTTATGGCGAGGCTCGGGCCAGGTTTCATTTATCAACTTGAGGATGCTGGTTGGGACACACCCAAATTCTTGACCGATATTTGCTGTAATCTTGGCCGCGGCGTTGGCTTTCTGCATCAACACGGGGTACGCCAGGGGAACTTGCAACTACGCAAGGTAGTGCTACCACTCGACACCTATGAGATGCATCATCTTTCCTGGGAGAAACTAGAAAAGATCTATCTTCACAAACCGTTCTATTGGAACTGAGGATACTGAAGCGAGATCTCCTGTCTCACGGCCCAGAATACCTAGTAGGCCGGGCATATTCGGTACCATTGGAGAGTGACTTCAGGACAGGCAAGGTAGTCATTGCAGACTCATGTACTCTCCAAGACGATGGAATGATTGGTTATGTGTACCGCCTCCGCGGGGAAGAAGTTGACAATTTCGCTGTCCTTCTGACAAAGATGTTGCAAATTGATCCGCGAGATCGTATCAGCATCAACGAGGTCCTGAAGGATAAGTGGTTTGGAGATAGGAGAAGGATATTTCAATAAGATAGAACGGCTGATACTTGCGCACCTCTCTGAGAAAGGATGGACTGCGAACCCAATGCACATAACTTGATCGCATACCGGTACATTTCGTCATCACATCTGCACATGAAGCACACGACGCCAATTCAAAGCTGGGTTGGACTGACTAACCAAGAAGAACCGCCAACCAAAATTACTTGTCTCATTCTTGTATCCGAAGGCAGTCATCTTACTGGCTTCGGCTCTCCGGTGGTTCTCTTCCCAGGGATCTTCTCCTAACTTATCTGTATCGTCTTATTTCCACGTCGTTCATTCAGTCGTAACTTTTAGTGGCCTAATCTTATTGGGATTGCCTTAAGGTGCTCGAGTATCTATGTGTTCCAACCTTCAGGACTCCCCATTCAGCTGAACAGCATTGACCCAATATGTCCACCTCTATCACTCAAGCAGGCTGACGTGCCCGGGATCTCGTAGCAACACACCACCCTTAGATCGCGCATGTACGGCCAGCCACACACAGGCGAGCCAGTAACACAAAGTCGCGAGAGGACCGTTATTCGTCCCAACGTCAACCCGGATCTTGATTGAGCTACGTCGAGAGCATAGCCCAGATGTCTCTCGAAGCTATCCCTCATAGTGCTGACGGGCCGAAGAGGCTATGCTGAAGCGAGGTTGAAAAGACCGAAATTCATGGATACTCCTCGGAAGTTAACACGACGAGGCTGTCACCAAATTTCTTCAGTTGCGAGGTGAAGACCAGAAGTGCAGCATTGTCGAATCCACGCGAGTCTGCGCCTCCGATAGAGCCTAGCGGCCGGGCCATGACGACGGTCTAACCCCACGACTCCACTCCCCAGCCGAAGTCGTGCCCCCACATACTCCGTAATCCGTTTGTATGGGATCGATCAGCGTTCCGACCCAATGACTAATGGAATCGGCCCACGTTCCGACTTGCCAAGTCGGGAGGAAGAGGCGCTGCTGAGACGCGATGGGTCGGTCATTGGTGGGAGGGTTACTGTTGCGGCGCAGCAAGTCTCGATTAGGGAATCAGGGGGCCCTGACGTAACTTGGGATGGCTGTGGAATGCGGGCTTCCGCAGGCTGGAGTTGCAGATTTGGGGTCTGAGGCTCTGCGATGGAGTCTGACGAGTTCCTGAAACGCAAGGCCGTAGAATGTTCTATGATTGTTCCGGATTGCTCCGTGGGACCTGGTTGAGTCTTACGGCACGTTACCATACGATACCTGCCGATCTCGACGTTAATTCGTAGGTCCTTTGGGGGCCCGGGGAAAAGCAAACCAGATTCAGGGGGTTTCCGTGCCCACGATGTCGGTGACAACGGAGCCACTGATGACTCAGTCTGCTGGAGAGGTTGTTCAAACCCGAAGTTGAGTACAGAAGGTGGTCACTAGCAAGTGTTACGTCTGAGGAATAGTTCCATGAGGAACAATGTAATCGATTGGGCTTCTATACTAAAGCGAAGCAAGTCTCATTGGTATAATGAACGAATAGGCCATGAAGGGGAATCTCCGCTCCACCGCGGGACTGACATAAGAAATCTTAATCACCCATGTGATCATCTCCCCCTAAAATGATTGGCCCCGACTTCCGAGAATCTTGTGGACTTGAATCTAACAGTCCCAGCAATAGAACAAGGAATGAAGTATGGACCTCGTAGGTCATGATCTGGAAACCTTCCGTTTTCTATTGCGTGTCCATCATGGTTTCCCCCACTCGTGCCTTGGATGATAAGCAAACATAGATCTAGCCAAACATTGATACGACCTTGCCGGACGTTTTACGTTCTCTCATGGATCCCTGGAGTCGTCACCCGGATCCTCGGAGTCGTCATCCGGATCATTGTTGTTATTCCAAGGACCGTTGTACTCATCATTGTACGGCGAGCTCTCGTCTCCAGAGTAGGCTGGGAATGATGATATCATTGGACCAGTGGCGTAAATCGAGTTCTGATGGACATTGGATGTCGTGTGATGCATGGGATGGTAACTGCCAGACCAGTATGATTCAGGATGAGGATCGGGATATTGGATGTTCTGTGACGGTACGAGCGGTGTCTGACCCTGACTGCAACTCAAGGGGTGTCAGTGATACTGTCTAGCTTTACGAAGACGAGAGTTGTTACACACCTCACAGTTGGCGGGGCGAAAGCACTGGTGTCGGTAGTGCCGTACGGAACACTATGAAGAGGCCAAGAAGTTCCCATGGAATAGGTTGGCAGAGTGTTCCCTCGCGGTGTGTTTTGCCATGGGCCTTCTGGCCCCTGCCGAGGTGCAGGGGTCGACGAGGGACCTGCGTTCGAAGTACCGACACGATTGTCTTCACTCTGAGAGTCTCTCCCGGCGTGCTTCTCGCGCTTCTTATACTTGCCACAGCCCCAAGCATCAAGCTTCTGTCTATAGGCGCGAATGCTGGGGAAGTTAGTTGCCATCCGCTGCGAAGAGCAACCTCAGGGCGGTATCAGCTTACGATGCCTTGAAGCCGTATCGCTCATCCATAATCTGCCTCACAATTTCGAGCTTATGTAGCTGATAGAGTGCCTTGATATCGGCCTCGTAGACTTCCCACGCTTTGGTCATGTTGTCTGTGTTGCTGGCTGGTGTTGTCCGTGACTAGGGCCTCGTTCGAAGTAGAAAAACCAAGGGGTTTCGGGCAGGTCAATATAGGGGTTTGCTCCAATGCTCATCTTTTTCATCGCGAGCCCGACTGATGCGAGCCTCGCCAGGCATAATAATATATAAGATAATGTGCTGATTGGGGGTTGTTAAGAAAGCCTGAAGAAGTCCTTTCGAGCCATTCGAGCAAATGCGCGGATGGTCAGAGCAAGGCGGTGCGTAGCCAGCCCGGTGCAGTGTTCCCGGAAACGAAAGCGTCATGAGTTGTTAAGACATGGCCGTCGATCTGGGTCACTAGTCAGAGGGGATAGGAGGTTGTTATCGAGCCGGAGCCTCATTGCTGAAACTTCGAAAGGGATTTTGGATACTTGTTACCGATCCTGCAAGGTTTAAGTGGAACAAAAATGCCTTTTGATGCAATTACAGCTGCGGTTGTATCACCAAGCCATCAGAATTGCACTTTGATATCGGTGATAGAGACAAGCTCCGATCTCAGCCACTTTTGGCGGTATATCCTCGCATGCGTCCGGCCCCCATAGTCTAACCCGGCTCCGTTACAAGGGGAACATACGGCGAGGCTGAGCATCTTTTAACCTTACCCTTCAGAGTTTGGCATGGTATGTCAGGTTCTTTTCCGCACAGGAAGTGCCGGGATTATACTAAGTCAGGTCCACACGGCTATCTCATGGTGGGAAGTTGATCTAACTTATCCTGGAGCAGTCCAGGCTGCCCTTGCGTACTATCGTTACATTTACCAAAGAACACTGCATACCCAATGTCGCTGACCAATTCAACTTCAGCCTGTGAGGATGGAGATGCTGATTGTGCGAACTGGTTGCCTTTACCTTTCTTGACCATCTCATCGGTCGCGCCGTGTTTCCATCACGGCATGACGATGTCCCCACGGCCTCTCGAGTTGAGGATGGAGATTCGCGGGGTTCTTCCAATGAAAACTTGCATTTCATCAAGTTGTATAAAGTCTTGGATAATCTGGGATCATTCACCCACACTCCACGTCAAATACCCTGATGTGAGGACAGACATCTGGTGCCGAGCTGGTGATAGGTGCGGGTCGACACAGTTTCCCGCTGCGAAGACAGATTATAATTACCTCGAACTCGCGAAGGCCATGAGATGAACGGACCAGTGCACAGATAATTAGATAAGTGATGCTCAACATATGGGGGGGTTAGTTGGTAATGGGGCAATTCATGCAATGACTTAGCTTGCGATTTGGTAAAACTGTACGACTACAGCGAGTAGTATAACCTCCTCAGCGATTGCCTTGTGAGGACGTCGGTGCACTACCACCCCCAGACTTCATGCTTTATTCTTTTTCTAATTCTTCACATAGGACTCGTCATGGAAGAGCACTGTACCGTGGGATGTCTGAAACGAGCGGAGGCTTTCCAACCTGCGCTGCACAAGTGGAAACAGAGAAATGAGCCAATTGGATGCTGAAACGTTAAAGAATTGCAGTCACTGCGTCAAAGGTTGCTAAAAGTCGAATTCCACTTCCATGCAGTAATCTAAGATTTGAAAATTTCCTGTTGCCTTAATGATCATTACAAGCTGTTGATCGACATGCAGTGATCCGGCGAATTACTCCTTTCGACTCTCTCGTTATCGTTGTATCGTAACCCGTCGTGTGCTTCCTAATAAAGTGGTATCTCGCGTCAATCTCCTTCCCCAGTCCTGCTCCTGGCCATGGATCGGTCTCCTCAAGATAGTAGACGTACTGTGTTTCTATATAGTAGTCTTCTTCTCCTCGCCAACAGAGGACGACGCTATTGGGGTCGTCTCCTTCGCACCCACGGGAGACATCGCTGTAGGGCTAGACACTGTATCGTCACCAGTGATACCAGCTTCCTGGTCCCGGTCAACCTTCTCGGCAGAGGGGCTAACATCTGTAGAGCCAGGACCGCCGACGATGGGCGAGTTGGGCGTACTCTCATAAGCTATGCTTGGGCCAGTTGCGCCAGCTGCGGTACGGAGGGCTTCATACCATTTCTGCGCGTCGGCAGCGGTATGGGCTTTGAATGAAAGCTCGGACGACCCGGCAAGCTTGCTGCTGAAACTCTTGCTCTTGTCCTTGCCCTTGACATTGAATTTGTCGCCGCTAGGCGCAGCAATGATGGAGTCGGGGAGATAAATGGAGAGCTCAGGCTTCGGATCATTTCGTAGGTTGTCATCGTCCTTAAACTCATGCAAATATTTGGATGGGGTGATAACGTAGTAGCCTGTCTGCGTGCCAAAGGATAGCTTATTGCGCGACTTGCGTTCGAGACTGCCCTCGATCAGAGGCTTCGTGGCAGTGTGGCCTTGGTTGGGGAATGCAATCGAGTCCACACTACGTGGCGGCTCATTGGGATTGGCAAGCATGTTACCTTCTCGGTGAAGGAAGCCCTGCCATTCGAAGTCAGGGGGGATACGTTGAGCAGCCCCCAGCATATCAGCGTACAGGGTGCGAGACTTCTCAGCTTGACCACCGGCAACGGCGTTGAAGGCCTCCATGGCCTGCTGAATCACTTGAATTACGTGAGCTTCAAACGTTTGAAAGCTACTCTGAACGTGAATCAAGTCATTTTGGTGGTTGTTCTCCTCCATGACCTGCTTGTTCAACCTGTGTAGAATACCACGTTGAATGACATATGGGTCGTCAGTTGGGTTCATGCGCCCGCCGGTGGACTCGAAGGATGCCGTATGCTGGCCCAGGAGCTCGATATGCTTCTGTGTGTTGTTCCTTGCCTTGTCGACCTCCTTGGCACTCTTCTGGGCGCCGTTCAAGACTTCCTTGACCTTGGCTTTGATCTCCTTGTGTAACCTCTCCAGGATCGGCAGAACAGTTCCCTTGAGTGTTTTCTGCGTCTCGGCGTTGGAGTTGATCAAGGCCTATTTCGAGTCAGCGCAATTTCATAGGAGGCAGAAAGTGCAGAAGTGTATACCTGAGTGTTGACACGCATGTTCTCGAAGAAGCCGGCCACACCTCCCAACCCTTGGTCAAAGTGCCTACCTCCTTTAAGTGGCTGAGAGATAGTCTTAAGCACCTTCTCGTACTCCTTCGCATGGTGTTGGTGAACCTTCTCCACGGAGCCCACGAAATCCTCGAGGTTTGCTACGGCATGTTTCCATGCTTGAAGCCTTTCGGCGAGCAGGCCGGAGGTCTACGCGATTTGCGCCCAATTAGCTGAAATGCCCCTCACCAAAATGCGTAACGGCGTGGTAACACTCACAGTGCCTGGGTCAGCATCGGGAATGGCGTCATCACTAAATGTGCTGCTCATCGTTGTGCCATGACGCAGGGGCATCTCCTTCGAGTCTGCGCTCATTTTGTCCCAGCTGCGATTCAATCACTCCAGTAGATAATTAAGGCTAGTTTGTGGGAGGGTGTGCTATCGGGTATTGTATGCGTGTCGTGTGATCTGCGAACTTTGAAATCTTTGGTGCTCTTTCGTCAAAGAGAAGACTGCGCAAATGCAATGAGATGAGACAGCAGTGAGGTCCAAGTATATGAAGGGCTCTTTTGAAGGCGGAAATATTGTCTTATGATGGTTGTGGCAGCAATGACGATGGTCTTGAAACTCTCACGTCGGACGGCCCAAGCAAGCTAAAACCCCTGCGCCGATCTTAAGCTCTAGAGACTACTGTAGTAGACCGCAGCCGTCTGGGGCGTGCCAGGGTTGTGACAAGTTGTGTGACAATCGTAGCACTTGGATGGTCGAGATGTCAAAACGAAAGAGACGGTCCTTGTCCTGAAAGGTGTTAGAGCAATACCAGGGAGGAAGAAAGATCGTGCTGATAGGAGGTTGTAGAGACAGCGGAGGTCATACGCATCTAGAAAAGGCCTCCTTGCGATCCTATGAACCCTTGGTGGAGGGGGAGCGCAACTGGCGCCATCGAGCTCATGGTGTACGTGGTGCACATGAACTTCCCACGGCACTAATTTCATTCTAGGGATGACGTCAGTTGCCGATGGTGGATAGCCCCGCGCGCAGGTGGGCGCACAATCGTGCTTGCGGAATAGCTTCTCAATTTCTTGATTCAGTGCATAACTACCTAAGGTAGAATGATCGGGAGAAGCCAATTCTTACTTGACCTATTCTGATAACATAACGCCATGCAGGGATCCCGAAGGTCACGATTGCGATGTAAACAATTCTTCCTGACGGGCAATCGACTTCCGTCTTTCGCTTATGAGTAAAGATGAGTGGTGAGTTCGCTATTATGTTTAGACTCAGGGTCGCGGTCTATCTTCGGAACCAAGGGGTATAGAGTTTCTAGAGTAAAACCAAATGTGTATATGAGCTCTCCGAGCAATCAATACTCGATAGCCCTTGCCGTATGCAAAGCGCCGCCCATCGCTGCTTCTACCGTCTAAAATGGGGTGCCCGCATGGTATCAACCTTTGACGCCGTTTACTCTCCGTCCAACCGATCCCATTCCCAAACGCCAAACTGATCGGAGCATGTAGCCCGATTGCTTATGTATTGCGAGACTTATGTTGTTACACGACGGGATTGAGGGTAGACTCATAAGCTAAGAAGATCAGGATGGGGAGCCTCTTGACTGCAGCAGCCGCAATCGGCGTTCACCGTGACTATCGCCATTCGTTATGTGATGTAAATAGCTGAACCCTATGGAAGAGTTGCTGCGTCTTGTCGTGGAGGTGGGCCTTGTATGTCCCGTCGTCCCGGTTGAGCCGACCTGAGAACCTTCAGTAATCGTTGCCAACGGGTCATGCAACACCGTTCGCGTAGGTGAATTCGGCGCGCTCATAGCGGTCTGGTAATCCGGGAGTGCCAATGAGCCTACGAAACTTGGTGTCCTCGGCAAAGGCGTCCTTGTTGCTGTTGTATAACTCGGCACTTTGCTTAGCTGTTCCAAATCGAGGTTATCCACGTGCTCAGGCGGCGTGCTGTGCCCAGACACTTCACCAGAATGCTCTTCTGCACTAGTCTGACGAGATAATTCGGTAGAGTGACGCTGCGAGGATTCTGCAGTGTGGTGATCGTCGTTCAGATGCAGGTATGGGGTTGCCGTTCCGGAATGAGAGCCAGCCGAAGTAAATGATGAATTTCTGTGAGAGGGATCCAGCGAGACACTCTGTAATCTGGAAGAGAGGGCGGCAGGTGTGACTGCACTATTGGCCAGGGCTGCCAGATTCTCGGAGGACCCGGCACGGGATTGCGAGTAGAACGGACTGGCAAATCCGCTCTGTGCACCTGCGGGAGTCATGATTCCACTCGGGTCCAAGTCGTCGTAAAGTTGATCTAGGACATGCAGCCCGTAACCCGGCGGGGCCATGTTGCTGGATTCGGCGACTGCTGCTGTTCTCTCGCTTGGTGTTCCACTTGTGTCTTGAGCAACTAGGTTACCCTCCTCGTCCAAAGGTATGTTTGGCGAGATGAAGATTGTGACCGGCAGGGTCGCTCTAAGCTGAACAGCATGTTAGGATGCACTGTAGCATTGATCGAGGTAGTACGTACCTCGGAGATGTGACCGTCTGGGTTTTTGAGGCCGACTGTTAGTTTGATTTTATGCCTGATCTTAATCCCATGAACACTGCAGTCCTGTAAACACTTGGTCAACTTCTTTGGCAGTGGCAACTCCTTCTTGACGGTCCATCCCTCTTGCCCGGTCTCCTCGATGTTGTCTTGCCAATGTTCTTGCTTGTCCACCTCGAAAGTCCATGTCTCTATGTCGCGTTCTGTCCTATGGCTCCTGGTGCTAGTCGTATAGCCTTGTACGCTGAGCTCCTGGATTTCGAATAGCTTCACCGTGATATCACCCATGTCCAAACCTTTCAGCAGAGGCGTGAATCTCATCTCCAATGGAATTGTGCTTCCAAAGACGATTGCCTTCTGAGGGACGACCACCGAATATTCGATCTTGTTTGGCCAGATATTTTCCACGCTCATAGCATGATTGAATTCCAGGGCTGCGGGATCCAAGGTGCGTACAACTCGCACCCTCTTATACGCATGGTAGTTCTTGGCCAGCTTCCCTCGAGAAACAGTGGCCTTTAACCCGTAGCTGATATTAGTCTGAAAGAGGCCTTCGACACTCTCCGCGGTGTCTCCGGGCAATAGCAGTTCGAACGGCCACTCGTAATTTCCTGCCGACAAAGTGTGGCTGTGATTCTGAGACCCTGCCACAAAGGGTGGCCATGTGTGCTTCAGAACGGTAGTCGTCCTATCTACCTTCTGGCTGTGTGTTCCGGTCGGAGTCTGCTTCACATCTACCCAGGCTACACGGCAGTTTCCCATGAGGCGAAGGTGCACATCTTCGACTCTCACCGGCTCTCTCAGACATAGTACCACGACACCCTTCAGTAACTGGCCAGATGCCTCGTGTTCGTTCCCGCGAAACACTATGAAGTCGTTCTCGAGGCTGCGAGGGACGTCATTAGCGACCGGCCATGCTAATCGGTCAATCCTCGGTACATGAAGACTCACCGAATCTCGAAAAGCGTGCAAGCATTACGGCCAGTCACTGACGTGAAAGGGTTGAAAGAGGGCATCTTGAGATGTTATCGAGCCGTAACAGCCGCACTGATGACGGGAGAGCAATATGGCACGAGCGAACAAGGACTCAACGTCGGTCACTTGAAGCACACGAGTTCCAGAACAAAGTAATCCAAGTCTATTGCGCAATAAGTCGCTCGCCAAGAGCGCGCCTCTGTTACGGGAGTCAGAGGGAGACAAGGAGAAAACCAAGAATGACAGGAAAGATAGGCACGAAACCCGAGTGGGACCGCATTAGTTTTATCTGCTGCAAACGATCCAGGTCAAGAGGACCCTGAATTGCGACAGACTGACGGACTGAAAAGCGAGCCGTCCTTTTTCGCCGCCGTCCTCGCAGCCCGTCAAATGTCAATGATGGTGCAAGTGCTCGAGGCGAAAGTAACGATCAGGCGCTAACAGACAACCAATCTAGTGGGGTCGCACTGTACATAGTACCTACCATCGTAGTGTTACTGTGGCTGTCCCGGCTGTCAGGGGGGCGGGGTCACCCCCTTGGACCCTCTGTCATTGCGTGACTCGTAAGCCGCGACGCCCAGCTTCCTTGTACTGCACAGTCTATAACTCGTTAAGCATCTTAAACGGCGGTCTCTCGGTTAAAAACGTCAGAGGATTGGGAATACATAGTAACAACATCCACAGGGGGAGGAGCAGACAGTTGTAGAACATTCCCAATGACGAACAGCCAATGACGAACAGAAAATGACTGTTCCTCGGAGACGTGTCATTGGTACAATTCAATATGGTTCAGCAAGTACGATAATCTAAGTTGGACGTTCTTCCAAAGCCATGGGCAAACCATATGTGGAACTAATCGAGCTAGCATACGCCAGAACGTCTATCAATATACCTACTTACTGTACAGTACTTACTGCAACAAGCGTTGAGCGCTGTACCCGAATTATCACAAAGGTTCGAAATGACGCCTTGTCACCCAATATACCTAGGTATTCAGCCCCTCATCAGCACGTAGTATGTACTTCGTCAAGCCGTTACCCCCACTCACAGCCACATCAGAAGTAGACTGCAGGTCTTCCAGGTTGCGTCTATTAATGGAGTGCTCCGATAAGTTTCCAGCAACCACATGTCAACGCTTACTGTGCTGTAAAGACTTTCCGAACGTCGAAAGGTTTGCTTCATCGTCCGCACCCGCAACAGGTCTGTGGAGAAAGCCTCGGGCTGAAATAGCCCCCGACGCCTTTGTGTGCAGATGTGAGATCTGGCTAGACATTGCAACTGTCATGCCCTGTGAGATCGAAAGCTTGATTGGCTCATTTGTTCTAAATTTCCCCCATGACGACTTGGCTATCGCAAAAGGGTGCAGCACCACTGCTCAGGTAGAGAACGGTGGCAGCTCACACAACATCTCGGATACGCGGCCTACTGTGTAGTTCAAGACTGCTACATGACCATGGCCCAGTCCACAAGGTACCTAGTCATACGATCGGTCGGCATGTCCACAAGGCCAAGACGGTTAAACATGAACCATACCTGGCTAGGTGTGCAGTGATCGACTTTGCACTGTGGCGCAACGACGGGAGCTTGCAGAGGGTCAAAGTCTTGCAACTTTCGAAACGGGTTCTGAACAGGTCTCAATTTGCAGCCTCATGCAGCATTGGTAGATCAATCGGACGGTGGAGCGAGCCGCAGTAACAACGCTGCAGTCTGGCATGCAGAGCCCTGATTGATATGGGACGAGCATGCAATAATCGGCTCACCAGTCTCGGGAGAATACTATCTCATCGGCATTTAGATCTCGTAAGGTTAGCCGACAGTAGGTACCGGACGCAACTCTGCAGCAGCCGTCGAACGACTTTCGAATTCTGTGCTACGACACCTCTCGGCATACACCGCATTGTGATTTCAATAACCACTTCTTTCAGGACACTTCTATGCAGCCTCCATCTGTCCTGCGCGCACACACAGCAATTGTGCAGGTTATCACGGCCAAGATACTGATTACATGTAAGCTATTGAGCTTGACCTGGTCACATCACCATGAGCTCCATCTGAAAACATCCACTTTCAAGTCGCTCACGACCTATCCCATGGCCACACCGATCCAACCCCAGTACTACGTATAAAACCTAGAAACCCATGCCCAATCAAGCCTGGCCGTGGTTAAGCGTTGAGCCGCTATGATTGACCCTTAAGCCGTCATGAAGATAAGGCCACTTGAAAGCTGGATCCTCGGCACAAGCCACTATGGGTCCTGGTCCGCTGTAGCTTAATCGTGCTGCAGCTTTCCGCGCCATGAGATCCACTCCTCTACCAGAGATTATCGTTAGAATTACCGCTAGAAATCCTTTACACCTTCACTCAACCCAGTTATACGGCCCCCCCCTCCCCATTTTTGCAATCCGGCACCCCGGCCGTATAACTGGGTTGCCTTCACTGGCATTGACTGGACCGATAAGGCGATGTTCGTGATGACAAGCTGCATATTTGCCTGTGAGCATCAACCCGTGCCAAACCTGACTGTCAAGCAGAGAAGGCTGACCATAGATTTACTCAGTTTCGTCGGGATGCCTGATTCAGAAACCCGGTTCCACTTCAGCAGCAAGGAAAAGGGGTCCATGAGGGTACTATGTAGGGGCGTGGGATGTTTCCGAACCGTTTCCGGATCATCACCGATGATTGATTCATTTTGCGAGAATGCCTTCGTCCTAAAAGACGGTGTGTACAGCGGGTTTTCCCGATATACCGGACCTAACCAGCCTTGAAACACAACGGATCGAGTGGATTCAGATAGGACTATTTCTTGCGTTTCAACATTCAACCCAATCCAGCAGCAATCAAGGCTTCCCGCGTGGGGCTAAGCAACTTCACTGCGAAAGGTCGGGCCTTTCTAAATTTTCTTATCCAAAAACTACTGCGAGGACCTCAGACTTCGTGCGCATTAAGTTTCAACTAGCCCCAGATGTCAGCTTCAAGATCTGCAAGCACAGCGCACCGATAGGAGCTTAACGTCCACTCGTCTTTGATCAAGTAGGGCCGAATCAAGAAACAAGGATGAGGCTCTTTAGGTTCAGATGCAGGTACTGCATCACCACGCCACAGAGCTGGAAATTATAGGTCGCGCCTAAACGTTGCCAACTTCTCGCACGTACCTTTCGAACAAGCCCTTATCATGCCGGATGGACATGGTCGTGATCCTTAGGAAGAACTGTGTCCAAGTATTGGATACGCAACATATCGACGAGAGATAACTCTCGCGTCATGACCTCATTAGTCTCAAGGGCGACCTCTAGGCAAATGACAACATCGACAATCTATCCCCCGTACTTACCTAGACAAACTTAGATTCCGGCCGCGGCTTGTATATACTAACTTCGAAGGCTTGGACTTTACTGTCCACCTAGAGTCGCGAACAATACTCCATAGATGCATATGCAGTCCCGACAATATTCCAGCCCCGCATATGTAAAGTTGGTGCTATAGCCAGTATCAACGGTTGAATTGTCCACATAGACAGATCCGCTTGGGTTACACAGTTCACTTCCAGCAGTACCCGATGGAGTTACTTACACAGGCTGCCACAAGAACCGGCTCCCAACGAAAACACCATACTAAAGCAAAGTAGCACCAACAAATCATGGCCGGGCCGACTCCTTGGCCGCACTATCACGGGAGCCCAAGCGTCCGAACTCACGACCGGACTAAGTATTCAGTATGGATGACGTCGGGCTGACTTATCATATTCACTTGACTTTCAACTCTATAGTCATACTTCGGTACACTACCGTAACTGGCAATCAGAGTCGAGGTGTCACCGTTGGGCAAGGTCTGCGCACTGGATTGTGAGAGTCAAAGACACGGAGTTGCACACTTGAAAGGTCCACCGCCCCAACTACCCACAACGAAGCTAGGCGTACGACGTGCCTGTGTGGCTTGCTGTAATACAGCTTGTGAACCAGAGAGACGGGCCGACGGACGCATCTTCCTCCTGACCATCGTCTTCACGCCTAGGAGAGCCTGTACTAGCATGTGAAAGTCGTCTAAGAAGCGTTATCGGACATCGAGATCGAGCTCCTACGTTGGCCGGACTATCTCGCGGAAGCATGCCACTCACAGATGTCGATCTCGTATGTATCTTGGTCATACTTTGGACCGGACCCGGCACTTCATTATAGTTCGTGCCCGTCGTGCGCTCCATTGGTTGAAAGCACAGCACATCTCGGAGCGACACATTAAGAGACAACGTACTTCGTCTCTAAACGGCACTACGCCTTTTGATATGCCGGGGAACTCATCCTCATAAAGCTCAACGTACGGTCAAAGGGGCAAATGATAACATTTCATTTGTACGTGTATATTGTGCACACAACATATTGCATGGGTACGAGCCTGAGTTGGTCACATTGATTCGATTTGCCGTATTGCCAATTATTTGAGTTCCGGTCGCAACGGATATACAGTACTCTATTTTTAGAGAACACCTCAATATAATGAATGTCCACGTCCGGCTCCTACAAGCAAGCCTGGGAATGGTCGGATCGTCTGCTCGCTTAGAAAAACCGAATAGTTCTCTGTCGGCAATACGCATGTATAGCCACACCAGACATTGTTACCCCCATCACCCTCTGTCAAGCTACCTAGAACCCAATGTCGTCCCTAGACCGTATTGTCCGACGGTCTACTCCAGGTCCTCAAATGACCTGTCGGTTTATTAGCATGGCTCTTTCTCTATATCCCTTTCCTCCTATGTCTTCCCTAAGGACCCAGAAAACTTACCAGATTTGCAACTCGTCATGATAGCATCCTCTGTAAACTCAAGCCAGCAAAGCGGGTCTTTGTCAGCCTGCTTCGTCAGGACAGGCGGCAATATCGCAGTCCTCGACCGCGGTTCGACCGGATGGCTGATGCTGTCCTCATCCTCGCCATCGGCGATGGATAGAACCGAGTTCGAGCGTAGCCTACTATTCAAAGTGCCCTGGGTTTCAGCGCGCTGTAGCTGTAGGGCGGTCATGCGGGAGGAGACGGAGCCGCGGTGGCGGACGGATGTCTGCGGAGTTGGTTTCAGCATAAAGTCCATGAATACTTGAGCCGTGATGGACAAGCGGCAACTTACAGCCTTTGGTCTATGCAACATTCCGACATTGAAATCCCACAGGCATAGTTTGCAGTCCTCACCCACGCTGCCGAATCGGTATGTCCGCTCATCGCATCTCCAGGGATCAAAGGCAACCGCCGTCACAAAAGATCTGTGCCCTTGACATCTTGCTATGAGCGCAGACTCGGACGGGCACCAGATCGAAATCAGGTCATCTTGACCACCCGTCAAGACGTATTTGGAATCTGGCGACCAGCAGACGCAGATAAATCCTCCGTAGTAGGAGTTAAGTATGCTCAGAATTCTGTGTGGGATTAGTCAATGGAGGACCCCTACTTTCTTGCTGTGGTTCACTTACTCTTCCTTGAGGTAGTCGATGATTCGAAGCGTGCCGTCTTCGGACACTACCGCCAAATGTCGGTTATCTGGGGAGAACGCAAATGCGTTG
Source organism: Xylariales sp. AK1849 (assembly GCA_022432505.1). Classification (NCBI taxonomy): domain Eukaryota; kingdom Fungi; phylum Ascomycota; class Sordariomycetes; order Xylariales; species Xylariales sp. AK1849. The sequence goes on from JAJKKH010000002.1 coordinate 349,737, forward strand.
ATTCGCTGGTTAGAAAGTTTCCAGATTGCCACAGGGTTCATCTTCTGATGCTTTGAATGGACCGACTTCAAGACCTGGATTTTCTTGAAGGAGTTGACACCATTGCTTGCAGCCTCGCTGTCTCCTTCATGCTTCTGTTCTTCTTCGTCGGCGTTGAATACCGCGTCTTCTTTCTCCTTGTCATATACTACAAGTGAGCCATCCAAATGTGCTGCCATGAATAGATTCTCGGAGCCCGGAATCCAGCGAATCTGGGAAACTGGAGTCTTATTGATTACACCCTGGATGAAGTCAGCATCGGTCCCCTAAAGACGGGGTTGTTGTCATATACATTCTTGTTCAACCTCGTATATCTCTGGGAGATTGGCTCCCACCATATGATTTCGCCTGTAGAGAAGCCCATTACAACATCCAGGTGTCCTGGCCCCTTCGTAACAATATTGACGTCGTGGCTCAAGCAATGCGCCTTGGTGAACAGGATCTTGGTCAGGTAGTCGGCTTTCGTTGGTGACGACAGGTCTAGCCATTGAAAGGCACGGTTGATGTTGGCGAAAGCGAACACACCGTCGCTCGGCCGATCTTGCAACTTCTTGGCGAAGGTCTCGTTGATGATGACACGGGATATGAAGGACGAATTGCTCTTGGTCATGTTGTTCTTGGGCTTGCGCCTTTTGTTCGCATCCTTCGTTCTTTCCGGAGCCAGCATCGCGTTTCCCTCTCCGAATGCTGGTGCCGAGACCGCGTGCGGAGACGTAGGATCGTCGCTCCCTGAGCCTGTGCTGCGTACTTCGCCATCGCTGCTTAACTTGGCGTCGCTTGATGGTCGCCCTTCGTTGGGGTGCTCTGGAATGCTATTTGAGAGAGTAGTGGTCGAGGTCAGAGAATAGAAAGCTGGCGGTGGCGCTCGCACATTGAAACCTATCAGGGAGATACGTGTCCCTGCTGTCGCCGGCTGCGGAGTCGTCGCCAATGGGTTTGGATTCACTACCGGTGCTTCGGAAGGGTGCGGCGGAGGAGTCGCGAGGTGGAGGTCCTCTTTCAGCACGTACGTACCCTCTCCCGCCAGGAAGTGGTCTTCGGGGTTCGAGAGGATGTTGTTCGTCTCGATCATGGGTGTCGCATAGCCGGAAGCTACTGCTGCATTATACGCTGCCTGCGTTGGATAACGCGGCGGTGGTGGAAGGACGCTGCCACAAGCTAATCAGCAATGCCGATACAAGGAGGATAGTCGTTGCATGACCAAACGGATGGCGAAGATGGCTGACTTACAACATGATGAAGCATCAGAAGGTCAATCACTTAGGTAGAATATACGAAAACTACCGCCGCGCTCACAGAATGCGTAGATGCACACCCCTAATATCCAGCAGTAAGTATTCACTGGTCAGCCATTCGAGTTGGAATCGGGGCCCGGGCCGTGACACAATACAAAGACTGCGGGGAAAATAAGGACGCTCCACGGTGGTTGTAGATTATACCTCGTGGCTCAATGATAGCAGAAGGATGAAACACACACATACACGAAGAGATGCAAGCGGCATATGTACAGTAGCAGGACAAGCTCCTGGAGGTTGCTCCTCGAGTTTGGCAGGTCCCTTGCTGCCATCGAACCTGGCTGGAACCTGGGGCTGGGGAGCAGGAAGCAGCGGATCCAACAGGGATAAGCTCACGTTTGGGTTCGCCGAGTGTGGGGTAAGAGTGAATTGGACGAGGGGAGTTTTGGGGGCCGGCATGGTTGCTAGCTAGGTACTTTACCTAGGTAATTAATGTTAATATTATGAGCAGAAAAGAGCTGGATGTAATGGAGTGTCATAGCAAAGTGTGTACATTTATCAATATACTTCAAAGACATAGGCTGGAATTATATGACTTATAGTGAACAGTTGACAAAGAAGAATACGTAGAGAGGAACAGAGAACAGTACTGACTGACTGCCTACGTCGTTTACCTGCATCGGGTCTTTTCTTGTAGCAGTAGGTGGGGATTAGTACCTAGTTAACCGCTAAGTATCCAAGCGCCACCGTTGACGATGACGATGACGGAGCTGGGGTGAATGGGTTCATGCAAGCAAATGGGCCGTTGAAACCAATGATTCAAACAAGAACATAGCATAGCATATCTGTAGAGGCTATGGTCTTGCGCCTATAGACGTATATCGCCTGAGTCATGGAAATAAGAAGGACAAGAAGAACTGACACCTGAAGTATCGGAGTCGTCCCATACGTGGGCGGCTAAAAATGAAATCGATAAAGCACCTAAGGCGGACTAGAAAATCCACCGCTTCCGCATTCATACCTTCCTGCACAGCTCCAAATCGGGAGAGAGACAGCCAATGAGCAGAACTGTTATCACCAGAACTAATCCGTTTCCTCCCACGAGCATCGCGTGCTGCGGCCTGCTATCTCTTTGCCAATCGACGGTTAAGAGCATTAGTGTGCGCAGTTCCTGTTCTGCTTCGAGTAGGCAACCCGCCGAGCAATTGGGCCTGGGGATGGCATCGTGATCCGGCTTCTCCGCAACCAAGCACAACACCTTATCGCCATGGCTACCGGTAAGCATGCCCGGTCTTACCCCCAATGTTCGCTTCTCTGTGAAGTGTTCGTATTACTAACATCGTGACAAGTGCGCGTTTGCGTCTGCGGAGACGAAGGGACTGGCAAATCGAGCCTAATCGCATCCCTGGTCAAAGACGTCTTCGTGAGCAACAAGATTCAATCCGTCCTCCCTCAGATTACGATACCGCCGAGCATCAGTACCCCTGAAAATGTCACCACGACCATCGTCGATACGTCAGCTCGACCGCAGGACCGTACCACCCTGCGCAAAGAGATTCGCAAGTCCAACGTTATCCTGCTAGTCTATAGCGACCACTACAGCTATGAACGGGTGGCTCTATTCTGGATGCCATATTTCCGATCACTCGGCGTCAATGTCCCTGTTGTGCTATGCGCCAACAAGTCCGACCTCACCCGGGACAATACCACTCCACAGGTCATCGAGGAGGAGATGCTACCCGTTATGACCGAGTTCAGGGAGATTGACTCATGCATACGCGCAAGTGCGCGGGAACACAACAATGTCAATGAGACCTTCTTCCTCTGCCAGAAAGCAATCACACATCCAGTTGCTCCCTTGTACGACCACAAGGAAGGGATTCTCAAGCCAGCCTGCTTGTCGGCCCTGAAGAGGATATTTTACCTTTGTGACAAGGACCAGGACGGTTATTTGAATGATCAGGAGATGTTCCACTTCCAAGCCAAGTGTTTCGATAAACCTCTTGCCTCCGAGGATCTCGAGAATATCAAGCTGTCCATATCCAAATCTATCCCGGGGTACGCTGCTGAGAAGGGGATAGATATGAGAGGCTTCCTGCAGCTGAATAAGTTCTATGCCGAGAAAGGCCGACATGAGACCATTTGGGTCATACTGCGGAAATACAACTACACAGACAGTCTTAGCTTAGAAGATAGCTTCATCCATCCTAAGTTTGAGGTCCCGGAGTATGCTTCGGCAGAGCTCAGTCCAGCGGGGTACCGGTTTTTCGTCGACTTATTCTTGCTGTTCGACAAGGACAATGATGGCGGACTGAACGATCGGGAGCTTGCGGCATTATTTGCGCCGACACCGGGATTGCCGCAATCTTGGCTTGAATCCTCCTTTCCATCTTCGACAGTTCGAAACGAAGCTGGGCATATCACTTTACAAGGATGGCTTGCACAATGGAGTATGACCACGTTTCAGGAACCCAAGACAACAATTGAATACCTGGCGTACCTCGGCTTCGAACCTCCAGGTGCTAGAGATCCCCTCACCTCTGCGTTGAAGATAACCAAGGCGCGCAAGCGGCGAAATCGCCCGGGACGGGTTGAGCGAAACGTCGTGCTCTGCTATATCATCGGCGCTGGGGGAGCCGGCAAGTCCTCCTTGCTAGATTCTTTCCTAAACAGACCATTCGATAGCTTGTACCACCCAACTATCAAACCTCGACGGGCCGTAAACAGCGTCGAGCTGCAAGGAGGCAAGCAATGCTACCTGATTCTCGAAGAACTCGGCGAGCTTGAGCCCGCCATCCTAGAAAACCAAGCCAAGCTCGACGCTTGCGACCTAATATGCTACTCATATGACTCGTCAGACCCCGACTCCTTCTCTCACATCGTCGACCTACGAAAGCGTTTTCCGCAGCTCGACGAGCTACCCGCTGTCTATACCGCCCTTAAGGCAGACAAGGACAAAACGACACAGCGGAGTGAGCTGCAGCCGGATCAGTATACGTCGAGTTTGATGATGGGCACACCGTTGCACGTCAGCGTAACATGGAATAGCATCAGTGAGCTCTTTGTGGCCCTTGCCGAAGCGGCTACCAACCCGAGCACCGCTTTTCCGAAGAACGAGGAGCCTCCTCCGGACAGATCGAGTCTGTATATCGCTGTCGGCGCCACTGTGTGTGCTGGTGTGGCTGCATTCATGATCTGGCGTCGGTCTACCACCTCTGTTTAGGATACAGCGGCAGCAGCTGCGTCGGCTTACCCCTTTTGAACGTCCCTTTCAAAGTTTCTCACCTTGTCGCAGGCCCCTTTGCATCATTTCTACTTGTAATAATTTCACGAACCGTCACATCGCATTTTCTGGAGCTAGGGCACTACTACACGCAGCATATGGCTGTTCACGTCGAGATTTATTTGCTTGAAATTGTTTCGTAGGAGGACTGATGTTTGTTATCAAGGTCCTCCACTCTGATACCCCCCGCTCTCATGACGTGCACGTCCAGTACATACTACATACAGAAACAGGAAGAAATAGGCTTAGGCATATGATCCGTAGTATCTAATCAATCTTAATTCTAACTATCAAATGAGCTTCATCCATGCCGTTTGCTATTCAAAGTAGTTTGATACTCATGAGACGTGACACGTTCTTACTTTAGCTTAATACACACCTATAGAACCACACACTTGACCCACGATCTGATTCAACACCCAAATCAGCATCGCCATAGATAACATTGACATAATCTGTTGGAGCAAGCAATTAGATACTGGCACCACGAACCCAGCAGGCTGCCAGCCTCACCGTGTTCAAAGCATTCCTATAAAAGGTTCACAATTGCCGCGTTTGTCGATGAGCACTGGGGATCCGTTGGGTGGTATCAGTCGACGAGTGCGCATCCCGTATACCGCCCAAACTACCCGTTATCTTATAAGTACCTACTACACGGATCCACCGAAGCGGCGCTCTAGAGAGCAGCGTAGCTTCCGGTTGTTCTTGTTTCTGGGCTTATGAAGCTCAGTTCCTCGCTGCATCTGTCTGACCCGGGAGGAAACAATGCGTGCTCAACACACTATAATCTCATGAAAAGGCTTGGGAGAGGGGTGAAATACCCACACCAACGAACACACGGCTATCGGATCCCATTCAGTGGATTTGCCAAAGATTCCAAGCAATTCTTGAATGCGACACAGTAGCAGAAACCTGGGGGGTCAGTCGTAGTTACGTCTGAATGAGTGACACGCATTCTGATGCTGGCCGGCACTGACGCGGTAGGCCAAGCGATCACCTAACGCATCAAGAATTTTCCTCGCTGGCGGAAAGCAATTATAAGCATATATCTGCTATAGTAAAGTCAGGGTATATGACTATAGTTCGCACCAGTGATGATGAATAATGGCCACATAACCTCTCTTTCTATTTGCATACACAAAGCCGAATTCTGGGTTCGGGGGGTCATAATTTCGGGTATCAATCATCATAATCATCCTACCCCTTTTCAGTTGAGATCAGAGGCATCATTCAATCAATCAATCCTCCCCCTCCTCCTCCATCTCCTCATTCTCCTCTTCGTCTTCTTCGTCTTCTTCTTCCTCCTTATCCTCTTCGTCCTCGATCTCCTCAACCTGCCGTCTCCGTCCTCGATGCTCCCTTTCTGCCTTAATGTGCCGCTGTGAAGTGACCCGCATACTCGTGTCGCCCTCAGCATCATCTTCGTCGTCGTCATCGTTATTCTTATCCTGAGCTCGCTTGATTCGTCGCAGCATGACTTCGTCGAGGTGGAAGTCTTTCATGGAGAGCTCCTTTTGTGTCGTTAGACAGGGTAACATCCAATTAACCGCCCGTATAACGTAGAAAGATGGGGGAGGGCAAAACATACCTTGTTACACCCCGTCTGCGGACACTGGGCCTTCCTCCCGGGTTTCGAGTTCAAGAATTCGGAGATAGCCGTCTTTTCGAAAGTGTGCTTGCACTTGTCGCTCGTGTATGGCTCCGTCATAACTATCAAAGACAGCGGGCATTTTAAATCGATGACCTCCTCAGCGATGATCAGGTCTTCATCCTCGTCGTCGACACCCTCCTCCCCGTTCTCGTTGAACCAGCGCTCAGGGTTGGGTAGGGGCTTCCCTTCATTGCCATGGACGGCGTCGTGCCAGAGCTTCTTGAATTGGACGTAGTCATTGTTGAGACCATAGCGTCGGTAGAGAGATTGCGACGCCCAATCCGTAGCCATCTTCTCCTTTGCCGTGGCGTGATAGCGAAGGGCACCGGTGACTTCGATATCATCTTCGGGATCTCCCATGTCATCGTCCTCGCCCCCTTTACTCTCTTCTTCCTCGTTACGTCTCCGGCGTCTGACACCCCTCGCACCCGCACCCCCAGCCCTCCCACTCTCTTCCTCGACCATCTGTCTCGCCTCCTCCAACGCCTGCCTCCCATCCATCACCTCAACATTCCAATCAATGACCTCCCTAACCGCCTTCTCACTCTTCTCCGTGACGCCTGGGACCTTCTCCCTCAACATCCCCACGGCGACCTCCAAAGCCTTCTCGTGGTCGCTCTTCTCCACATCGCCGTCCTTCTCCCGCCGTTTATCCTGCAGGTGCTTCAGGGATGCCTTGCGGTCCACATAGCGGTCGTTTATCTCGGCCACCGTGGCGCCCAGGAGCTTGAGCGAGTGCGAGAGCTGCTCGCTATATTTGCGCGTGCTGGCTACGTTGGAGAGCTCGGACAGGGCGGTGCGGGCACTGGAGTCGAGGGGGCATGAAGGGGGCTCGTAGTCGGGAAGTTCGATGGGGGAGCGATGGCGGCGGCCTTTGGAAGATGGTGTCGGGTTTGACGCTGTGGTGCTGGGACGTCCGCGAGGTCGGCCGCCATGCGCGTGGCTGAGGAGGCGGCGGTTGGACATTTTGGGTGGTGATGGGTGGACTTCAGACCCGATGAATCAAGCGTAGAGGTCAGAGGAACTATTCCTTCACTTTCAGGATGGGTTGAAGGCCTTTACGCGTGGGCAAGGAGTGGCTTACGGGTTCGTAGCGAGGCCACAGACTGATTTGTGGTGATTCAAGGTTTCCGTTCTCAGAACGAAAGTCGAAGGCCCGGCGCGTCTCTAGCTGCTAGACGCGACGAACAGCTGTGGGCGGGATAAAGAGGCCGTTTTCTTGGAGCTCGCACTGTGTATTTGCACGGTCACAACGGGCCGTCCTCTTGAGTACCTACCTAATACTTAGTTTATTACTTACCTACTCAGCTCCTTCTTTCAGACTCTCGCGCCAGATACGTTGACGTAGAGCACGACGCTCACAACAGATTGGAAATTTCGGAGTGCAGAACTACTAAAACTACCCAATATCTCCAGACTGTTCCAGCTGCACTTTGGAAGCTTTCAAGCTTAACGCATAGATAACTTCTAGTGCAGCGCTACCAGTCAAATCGCAGACCGCTTGTCGATTCCAATTACGTAGGCCATAAGTGAGTGATCAACTCCATCATTGGTAAGATTCGAGGTCAATACACCCTCGCGATCGGGAGTCTCGAGGGGATGACACCTTTTCTAAGCAGCACAAGAGGTTAAGTATCTTCATACATGCGGGGAGGTGCAGAGCTTTTATACCAGTACATTCATGAAAAAGAAGAAAAAATTTTCATCCGTCGTCAAAAGTACCGTACAGAATTCAATCGGCTTCCAAAGGTACCATGCATACACCAATCGTACCACGCATTGACCAAACGTCTTACAAAAGTACCGTACTTTCGTTGATATTATTGTTTCAGGAAAATCCCGGAATTCTATATAAATGTCATGTCTCGTCCGCCATGCGATTCCTCTCTTCGCCTGCGCCTTGCAAGATCAGTGACCAAGGAAATCTGCCCCTGCAAGAACTCGTTCAATTCCTTGAGATACCCAAGACAGTCAACAAGTCTAGATAACCCTTCAAATCTACATGACGGTCGTCATTCGTATTCCCAGTATTAGTCTGACGTCTCAGAAAGCTGGTCTCCGTAGTCGCTTTCGCTTCGTTGGCCACCATTGCCAGTCATTCCATCGTGAATAGTGTAGAGCGATCGTAACCACATATCGAACATAGATTGTATGGACCGTGCATGGCCAGCTTCTAGACTCATTTCCTGCACCTGATTCCGCAGCTTTTCGTAGGCTTCTATCATGACCCAAATCTGCAAAGCAGATGTCTCGGCACTGGGCCGGACAGGGCTATCGCTGACTGCCGATGACAACTCCCTCGTAAGAAGGTCGAAACATATCTTTAGACTGGGGTCGTCTGGTATTGTTGATACCATTGACGTTATGATTCTTGAGCTTTCATTCCCGTTTGGGCACGGGGAGCGTGCTTCAGGCGAGAATGAAACCGGCTTGAGATAAATTGTGTCCTCTTCAAATCCGACCAGTGTGCCATCGTCAGAAGTTGGTGATCCCATGTCACCCTTCGGTGTAAGCGGTATGTCGACGACTGTTCTCACAGGCAGATCGGATGAACCGAGGTCTGGCTTCACCTCAAAACCGTAAGGTTCCTGGTCGAGTGATTCTGATGCATCGTAAAACCTATCCGTCATGAACGAGCAACGAGAGTCCAGCAATGCTCTGTAAGACTCCGCTAAGAGCTCCACGCTGGAGACGTCCTGTTGCGCCGTGGCCTGGTCCCCAACTGCTAGCGCTTCCAGTTGACCGATCCTCAAGACAGGCGTCTTCGCATATCGTCTCATGCCCGACCCTAAAGATGAACGCGTTGAAATCGTAGATGGGGATACAGATGGGCCTATGCCAGATAATTTCCTAGGCTTTGCATCTGAAACACTCAGATGCGCGAACTCAGGGATCACATTGAGAGCGTGCGACGGTGACTTTTGAGAAGAGCCAAGAAGCAAAGGATCAACATCGTCGGTGATGATACCGCTCTTCCAAAGATATTCAGCCCATTTAGAGTCGCTCAAGTCAGGCGGCAATGACAGAGATGGCAATGATCGTGGGACAGCTTTAATTGGGACGACTTTCTCAGGGACTGAAGGCGACTTATTGGAATCCTGAGTTTGAATGGGCCTGGCAATATCGGCGTTCGTTGGCTGTGTAGAATTGCGTTTATGACTGACAATTTTCTGAAGTTTCCTTCGGAGTCTCTTGCCCTCTGGTTTGACCAAGGGTTGAGGCTCGGCCACGACGGGAGCTCTATACCGATTCATCCTCTTGTAGGTCGTTGAATGGCTGGATATAGGCGCGAGATTAACTTATGGGATGAGGATAGCAGGAAAGAGTGCGCCAGCGAGGAGGATGATGTCCTGACCCATATACATCCAAGGTGAGTGAGATATCAAAGTTCACGAAAGATGACGTTGGATGATTTGGCAGAAGCCATCGCTATCTACCAGGCCAATGTGAAAACCGGATTCACACCTGGCAGGGCGTTCCTGACCTACATATGTGGGTGGGCTGAGCTGGACCAGTGGGACGGCTTGGCTGTCTACAACTCTCGATCGTCAGGAGTCATCCTTGCATACCACGAGTCGAGAAAAACGGTACTCAAAACGATGAGCCGGATCCAACCGTAAATCGCTCCCCTATAGTTGGTAACAATGCGCGATGCCGAAAGCATTGGTTTCCTGAAGGTGATGATGGGATATGGAAACAGAACATTGGTTGCGGGCCCATCGTGGACTAAATAACGGGCGCACTCGTGCTAAGAATCGCCTATTGTTTTGACCATTGACAGTTGTTCGTATTACTTTCGGAGGCAATTGTCTGAAATTAGCATGATACTTCAGGTACTCCTGGAATTCGATAACAAAGCATCGAGGAAAGCAGTGGGCACCCAAGAGAAGAGCCCGGTTATGGAGAAGTCTCGGGTGCGGGGACGTCTTCGAGGTGCTCAACGGCATTCCACGAGATGACAGGGATCACCTTCACGGCTAGTCAGGGTAGGTTCAGCTCAATTCCAAGATGTCGGTTGGCTGATGTCATACTTTGCAGCGCTCGCATGCTCACGTACTTTCTTACCCTACCCTTCTCTCAATCTTTATGTCCTGCTAGCCTGTCCACCCACACCGACACGATGACAGAAATTGGTGTTTGTCAAGGCCTGCGAGAGGCCTGCGACAGCCCCAAGACCTGTCAAGGGAGAACGGCTCGAAGAGATCCTTTCAAGCTCACGGATGCTGGCGGAAGTGTTAATCGATGAACAGTGAATTCGCTGGTCAAACGGGTTGGGCATGCTAATCAGTTACACCCTCTTTACACAAAGCCTGCAGCTGCCTGTGTGTCTTCATATCGCAGGTGTTCTCAGCTAAGCCAAGTTTTGGTGGTGTCGGGTGATTGCTAAGAACGTAGCGTAAGATCACTAGCAAGGTTCAGCCCTATAGCATCCCTCCCACGCCGATCACTGGTCCGTACTCAAGTGCTCCGCATAGTACAAGTACTATGTAATTTGTACAATCCTTGGATTAGCAAAGCAAGATCTCAGGGACTATCCACTCACTATACGCAACGTGAGAGTTTCCAAAGGAGCTGCTGCTAGATACACGACCTTATTGTGACATGCGTTAATTTTAGGCGAGGAAGGGAAGGGAAGGGAGGGAATGCTTCGTTGGGCTTGCAGCTGGCGTGATACGATTGGCCCCCATGCCCCATGCTGCGCTGCTCATCCTTCCTACATCTATTTTGGTCACATAAAAGCAACGACAGCGACACATTCCCAAATTCCTAACATTCAGACTTCACACTACCACTACACGATCGTCAAGATGGCTTATCAGCAGTTCATCAATCCCGTCGCCCTGTTACGGGTAATGCCGTTGGTCGCATCAACATGTGCTTTCCGGTTTTCCGTCGATCAGTACTTCTTTCTCAACTCCTTCCTCGCCCCGCAACATCGTCAGAAAGCCAACGAGCTGGTGCCATCCTTCTTCAAAGTCTTCTTCTCCTGGGGCGTATATACAATACTTATTCTCTACTCCATTTCTATAGGCACCGGCGTAGCCAATTTCTACGGCAAACCTAATGACGCATGGCAGTGGTATGCAGCTGGGACGGCATTGGCAACTGCGCACTTCACTTTCGTCCCAAAGATTAGTAAGTTCCATTTCGGATCTCTAATGGCTATGCAGGGTCTTTTCCATAGTGAGTTCTGCCTAAAAGAGGTTGACTCTAGGTTAAGAGCTATACAGGCCGGTCTCTGTAGTAGAAGCGCCGCTGTTTGCGAGGACTTGACTGACACCAAATGGTATAGTGTGGCCCACAAAGGCTCTTTTTGAAGATGACCACAAAGGACAGAGTACTAATGAGCTCAAGAAATGGTTACATATCCACATCATCAGGTCTGCTCTGGTAGACTTCCCGGCTTGGATTATCTTTGGGATTGCTTGCCTGAAGTCCTTCCAACCCCTATAAGTATCAGGAGGGGTGATCATGTAGTGTAGAGCAGACTGAGGCGCGTGCATTGGTAGATACGATATGAATTCTCATCTAGGCTGAATATCGTTATAGGACGAAAGGACCTCACCCTCAAGCATATGTGACCCGGGGACTTTTCAGCCTATAGTATTTCTTGTGACAGAACATATGAAAAAAGGAGCAAACTTCGATCAGATGCGAAAGCCAGCTGAGTCTCCGCGCAGCAGTCGGGGGTCGAGATGGCTTTATGAGAGAATCGATTACGACAATGCCCGCATTCCGCTGCGAGGATGGGTAGGAGCAGCAAGGAGGACAACAAGGATGCCTGCCGCGAATGGAGCTCCCATTTCCATTTTAAACTCCGCCAGATCTTGAGGCCGGTGCTAACAATGGGTAGAAGGAAGAAAGGGGACGGATTCACCATGTTTCATGGGTTCTACCTGCTCGTAAACCAAGAACACGCCCTTGTTTCTCATTCTCACACCAATAAGACACGATGCACTCGGACATGAGCTCAGCGTTCCTTCCTGTTGCTACGTCAGCTGCACCTCGATATAGTAATTAGCACCGCTTCACTTGATGATACTTATCTCCATTTACATCTATCTCATCAAAATGCCGTGCAATTCACGAACTGTTCTACAATTTTCGAGTGTAATGGCAGTGGTACATCCATAACCGAGACCTAGCACGGCTGTGGTCTCAGCTCGACAATGCTAATTGCTGCTGGGCCGTTCAGATTCTGAGAGGCCGAGAGGGAGTAGGTCTCCAAAACCTTCCCTCGTCGACCTAAGAATCTGGCTACGAGTCGATCGGAGGATGTGAGACTTTCAGATTGTCCTAGTTTGTAGCGAAACTTATTCGGATGTTAGTATAGGTGAATTTGCAGGGACTATGAGTATATCTCGGGAGATAGATTAAGCGGTATTTACACTGGATTTGGTAGGCAATGAACATATGTAGGGATCTCCTCTGCTCTCTCAGAGATAACCAAGTTAGTATTTCGTGCTGGTACAGACAACAGGTGCCTCCCTTTTCGGCCACTCTCGGTCGTGGTTGCACCCCAAGCCTAGACCCAAAGATCGAAGTCCAGAGTTCTAAACATAACAAATGGGGTTTGGCGGGGACTCAGCTACTGCTCACTGAAGGCTTGAGTAGCGTGTCTTCCACTACTTCCTTTGCTGGGATATCATATAGCACGCTCACCCAAAGAACGGACTTGAGCGATAACCTAACCTCATCCCAAGACTTCAATTTCATATCTTGGAGCACCTCTGCCAGAGCAGGCTGAAAGTAAACTCGCTCGTTCTCGTCGAAGACAGATGTAGAGCCAATGATGTAAAGCCACAGCACGAGCTGAGCCGGCATGGTGATGAGGCTATGCCTGGTCATAGACAATACACATCTAAGCCGTTGAGCCAGATACTCGTAACGGGTTTTGATACCGTACCACCGAAGAAAAAGGATGCTAGAAAATGCCAGTAGCGCAAGACGGATGGTCTCATTCACATCTCCCGTATCAAAGCGGAGGGTGACGAGACGGTAATGCATCGAAAGCATGAGTTCCTGGTACAGTTCCTTGTCGACACTGAATTTACACTGTGTTACGATGTTGGCCGTTTGCACAAATTTGGAGAGGTCATTCCAGACGTAGCGGAGCCGCACGTCTAGAGTATCGACAAAACACCCGAGGTCTGAGGCGGATAGTTGGATACCTGGATCTGGATCTTGCGCTCTTGAGATGGGTAATTCTCCCTGCGAGGCAATATAGGAGTGCCATAACACGCAGTCCGAGAAAAAGAGTGTTTCATTCCCCGTGCTAAGGGCCACCACAAGATCAGCACTACTAACATCAGTAATGGGGTTCGTAAGGTAAAGCAATTGGCTCAACTTGCCGGAGAATCTTGATTAGTAACCGCCTGTTCCTCTCAAATGCCGATGTACCCCCCCTTAATGTAACCATCTTGTGCAGACCCCTAAGATGATTAAGCGCAGTCTTGGTATCACCATGAAAAATTGCTGCCATGGTAAGACCGATGACAGTCAAAATGGTTGAGTCAGAAGTCGCGAGCTCATCATCGCTGCTAGCCAGTCGCTGCTGAAGAATCGCCAGGGTCTTGACGAGATGACCTTGAGCCGTCTCCCAATTTTTCATCTGCCCATGGATAAAGTCGAGATATGTTTTTGTTATAAAAATGGTGAAGTGGAGACAAGCAACATCGTTCCCTATAGGCTCGCACCACGATGGCTCGGTCTGGGTGGAACCCAAAGCTAACTCAGGAGGGAATATTGTATGTTGAACTTTCGAGTAGTGAGCTGAGATGGTCCACCCCTGATAATGCAGCACTAGTGCAGGGGAATATGCTTACAACTCCAAATGGTCTCGAGCATATCTGAGTCTATCTCGTCCGAGAAAGCTGTGAAGGAGAATTCGCCGCCAACTTTTGCTGGGATAGAGAGCTGTTTTTCCTCCTCTCTCCTGACTATGCCGTCGAATTTACCGACATTGATCCATGATCGGGGCCGTGAAGGCAGCTTTTTGCGGTTCTTGCCCCGCATGACATGGCTGCGGATTAGCTTGCGATTCTCTTCGACAGACTGCCTTGCCGGAGTAGTAATGACGAAGGGTATTGCATCGCCGTAGGTCATCAATTTCGGCATTGTCACAGCCCGGGCCAGAGTAGCGAAAAGGAGATGTCCAAGACTTGATCTAGTCACAACCGATCACAAGGTCCGGGATGCACGGAGGGAATCTCAATATGCCAACGCCCTTCTGGCTTCATACCAGAACAGATTGATGCCTAGAATGGGAACGGAGTCTGGAGAGATTCAGTTCGCCCAGGTGAAATAACACAAAGACGAGGCAAACGAACACAGTAGCGTGCGGCAGAGCATTCGGGCTAGACTGCCAAGACTAGATTGTATTCCAAATCGGGTTTAGTGTGCATCTGATATCTTGTTGGTCATCTATCCTTTTGTATTTTTTCTATGGGATTTCGTCCTTGGAGGTGCTAATAAGAAACGAGCTCCTCCTATCTACTATGTATTTACTGATGAGGCCCTCTGTTGGGTCCAATGAAGTGGGGCGGTCAGCATGTTATATTTATAAATAGTGGTGAAGAGCCAGCTTTTAACAGTATCGCGATTCATCTTATTGTAGGACAACTTTCTCCTCCATTAGCATTGACTTATCTAAGTGTCATTGACCTTCGGGAGCAGCTAACACGGCCTTTCTTATACTACTTGAGTGGTCAATCTTAGTAGATCTGGCCCAGTAAGTCAGACCCTTCAGTCTCCCTACCCTACTCAACCCCGAACATGTCAGCATCATTCAGCCTCGGGCCTCCCAAGGAAAGCTCCAGCACTCTGTTCCTCAAGTCACAGTTCTGTACCTCCGTCCAGTGGCCCCCTAAAGATACCACTCTTGAAGGCAAAGTCGCTATCGTGACAGGCTCCACCAGCGGTCTCGGACTGGAAGCATCTCGCCAGCTTCTGTCCTATGGCCTATCGGGCCTGATCATCGCAGTGCGGTCGACCAAAAAGGGCGAGGAGGTTGCGTCCAAGTTCCGTGCCCAGTACCCCAAGGCCAATATCCTCGTCTGGTACCTCGAGATGGAATCGTACGACTCTATCCAGGCCTTTGCTTGCCGTGCCGATGCCGAGCTCTCGCGCCTCGATATAGCCATCCTCAACGCGGGCGTACAGGTGGCCGACTTCAGGTTGGACTCCAGCACTGGGCACGAGAAGCTGGTTCAAGTTAATTACCTCTCGACTGTGCTGCTAGCTTTCTTACTCCTGCCGGTCCTCAAAGCTAAGTCGCCCTTGGGGCAGCCCGGCCGACTGAATATCGTCAGT
This sequence comes from Xylariales sp. AK1849, assembly GCA_022432505.1. NCBI lineage: Eukaryota > Fungi > Ascomycota > Sordariomycetes > Xylariales > Xylariales sp. AK1849. The sequence continues at coordinate 365,257 of JAJKKH010000002.1, forward strand.
TCGGGCTCAGCGCGCGGTGCAAATATCTCGGAGCTTATGGGTGCGCCGGTACTACCCGCTCTTGATGATACGTCGCGGCCCTGGAACCCCGTGGAGCGCTACGCCGTTAGCAAGCTTTTAGGCCACATGTTCATGATCAAGCTGGCGCACTATGTCAGGGCTGATGATGTCGTCGTCAATCTTGTCGATCCGGGACTGGTCAAGGATACGAACTTGCAGGGTTCCGCACCGTTGTGGATAGCTGCCTTCTTTTACTGCTTCAAGGCTGTCTTCGGGCGAACGGTGCCTGTGGGTGCGTCGACATATGTCGATGCGACAGTTGTCAAAGAGGACGAGAGTCATGGCTGCCTTGTTGCGAACTGGAGAGTTTCACCGTAAGTCTTCTTCCACTTTGATTCCTCCCACCCACATGTAACAGTTTGGTGGCTCTTCCGTTCAACTTGTTCGGTCGGGATATATCTCCATTTCAATACGGAAAAGTGAGTGCCTGTTGGAAGGATTGACTATTGACTGTTCAACGCAGGTTTGCTGCGTTTGTCTACACGCCTAAGGGAGATGCGATTCGAGAGCAGCTGTGGAAGGAGACGATGATGGAGTTTGAGTTTGCTGGAGTTCAGAGAATACTTGACGGTCTGAAAGAATGAGCTATGTGAAGATACCGCAACCGTGGCTGTCATCAGCAGCTACCTAAAATGTTCTTTTCAATCGAGTACCTCCAGCGATTATAGACTAGGACTTGGAGAGTCGGAGTGCTACATTGCTTGCCTTGAGTGCGTTGGTCTGAAGCTCTAGTGAGAAAACAGTAGATTTGGTGTCGTGGTATCTCCCATCACTATTTGACGAAGCAGCCATTGGGCCTTGATATACCTGCTCTCGCCGGGCGTGCCGCATTGCAACAGAGGTGAATAACGGGTTCGTAGATACGATACACACCTGACTTCCCTGGGCCTTGACCAACAATCGAAGTATGTCATCGACGTATACTTCCGGTCGGAATCCTGGAAGTCATGCAGCGCAGCTGCTATACTTTCCCCCACGTCAATGTGTAAGTGACCCCCATATAGACCGAGAGCGAATCAGAGCCTGTCAGTCAGCCAGCTCCGCAGTCACGGCTGATCTCTGCCTTCAACGCAGTGTGGGTAAGTCTGCGGGCGACCCATGGCAACTCCGCCAATCGAGAAGTACCGTACTGACCCCTTTTAAGCATTTGGATTCTCTGCTCCGGTGTCAAAGTGAGTTCAGGTAGGCGAGTTGCTATGGAAGTTGGTGAAATACTACGCCGAATAGAGTTTTCCCACCAACCAGGGTTCTTGCCGGCATCGCTACCGGGTCCACAAAAGGTACCCCACGATCATGCGTGCACTACGCCAGGGTCCACGTTACCACGAGGTGGGATGCCCCTCAATATACATGAGGGGAACAGGCAGGACGACGAGCTTTAACAAGGTCCAGATCCACAACTTTGCAGTACTTTTACTCACTTAAGTAGTCAGGCTCGTCTACGTTTCAATGTCTCACATTCCTGAATCATTCTTCAATTTTCCCGTAGACTTTACAAGTGAACTGTTCGATAGTTGGGCCTCGTCTGGTGTTCTTCCTCCCCTGTCGAGACACAACCCCCCCTGAGCCAGCAAGGTCTGAGGATACTCCAGCAAAGGAAGATGCCTGAGATCACTATCACCGGTTGGACGACCCGGGACGTGCGGTTCCCCACGTCCCTGGACAAGACGGGTTCCGATGCCATGAACGCCGCAGGTGATTACTCGTCCGCTTACTGCATTCTACAAACGGATTCTGACTACACCGGCCACGGAATGGTAAGCTGCCCCATACTGCCGTCCGGCTAGGTGCAGCAGGAATGCATACCATCTGCACCTACCCGAGACGTGTAAACTCAGCCACGACCGCCAAGCTAATGACGACCTAGACTTTCACCATTGGCCGCGGTAACGATATCGTCTGCGCTGCCATCAACCACTTGGGTGATCGTATCAAGGGCCGCACGCTCTCCTCTCTTGTTGAGAACTGGGGCAAGACCTGGCGGTACCTGGTGAACGACAGCCAGCTTCGCTGGATCGGTCCCGAGAAGGGCGTCATCCACCTGGCCCTCGGCGCCGTCGTCAACGCCATCTGGGACCTGTGGGCCAAGGTCCTGGGCAAGCCCGTCTGGCGCATCGTGGCAGATATGACGCCAGAGAAATTCGTCGAGTGCATTGATTTTCGCTATATCACCGACGCAATCACCCCTGAGGAGGCGGTGGCGTTGCTGAAGGAGAGTGAGGGTGGCAAGGAGCAGCGCATCCAAGATGCGTTGAAAAGCCGGGCGGTACCCGCGTACACCACCAGTGCCGGGTGGTTGGGTTATGGCGACGATAAGATGAAGGGTCTGTTACAGCAGACCCTGGCGAACGGGTACAAGCACTTCAAACTTAAGGTCGGCAGCGATCTAGAGCAAGACAAGAAGCGTCTTGCCATTGCGCGAGACGTCATTGGGTATGACGACGGCAACATTCTTATGGTCGATGCGAACCAGGTCTGGAGCGTGCCCGAGGCCATCGAGTACATGAAGAACCTCAAGGAGTTCAAGCCATGGTTCATTGAGGAGCCGACGTCGCCCGATGATATCCTCGGACACAAGGCTGTTCGAGAGGCTTTGAAGCCGTATGGGATCGGTGTCGCGACTGGCGAGATGTGCCAGAACCGTGTTGTTTTCAAGCAGCTGCTCATGTCAGGCGCCATCGACGTCTGTCAAATTGATGCATGCCGCATGGGCGGTGTCAACGAGGTGTTGGCCGTGCTATTGATGGCAAAGAAATTCAACGTCCCAATTGTGCCGCACTCGGGTGGTGTTGGTTTGCCTGAGTACACTCAGCACCTGAGCACGATTGACTACGTCGTAGTGAGCGGTAAGCTCTCTGTGTTGGAGTATGTGGATCACCTCCATGAGCACTTCCTGCATCCTTCGGTGATCAAGGATGGGTACTACCAGACTCCAATGGAGGCAGGATACAGTGTGGAGATGAAGCCTGCTAGCATGGACCAGTACTCGTACCCAGGCGAGGAGGGTGTGAGCTGGTGGAAGAGTGATGAGGCGAAACCAATCTTGACTGGCGAGAAGTACTAGACGAACGAGTTAACTTCCCGGAGGAGGTGGATAAGGGGGTAGGTGTAACCTGAGAAAGGTACCCTTCCGCAGGGCAACGATGGCATCCTGTTAGCGACTGCCCGTCGATGTGGGGTGGTCGCTATCCTGTAGCAATACGGCATGAAGCAGCTGTTAGGACAACAGCTTCCACATGGGGTCTGATCACGGTTGGTCATTCCGCGGGGCAACGATGGCATCCCGTACGCCTTGGCTCGAAGAGTCAGTCGTCCAGTGTATTATGCATGGCATCCGGGGTGGGCTGGATATCAAAACGGGGCTCTGGTCAGGCTAGATCAGTGCGTAGGGCAACGATGGCATCCTGTATGGAGGTTACTCTATCCCCTAGGTAGTGTTACCATGATTAGAAATGGAGGTTCTATAATCTTTATCATCTCACCTACTCCCTCGATTTCAGTGATCCGGCAACCGTCGAGTAATAAATCTCAGGAATGAATACATCCTGCTTGTACAGAAAGCGTTTCATCACGATTGACACGATACCATCTGGCAAACCCAACAAAGATATCACTGTGTATTTCATGTTGTTCAAAGATTAGTGTCTCAGGTGAGTTCTGTGTATATCTATGATAGCTATCTACGGGGAAGCAAAGGAACACGACCACATCTACGTCTATGTCTAAGCGTCTAGCCTCTATCAACCGTCCTCCCAAACTTTATGCCCATCTAAAGAATCAACAACCAGAAGCTCATTCATGCATGAGGCGGAATAACAACAGCATACGCGATTGCCACACCCATGACCGGGGCATATCTATAGCCCTCCATTATCGGCCTGTGCTTGCTGAAGTCGTATTGTGCCGTGACAGACCACAGGTCTCCGGTCACGGCTCGTCCCAGTTCCTTACAAATTGACATGGACGACAGGTGGGCCTCTCCGTCAGGGTCGATAAAGGCCGCGGATTCACCATATCCGGCGACGATATCACACATGATCTGGCCGTTCTTGGTGACCTGCAAGTCGATCCCACCGTCCTGGATATGCCCGCCGACCCCAGTCATGATTCTATCAAAGTTCAACTTGAAGGGAGGCGTTAGGCTGAGGTTGAATGCGCCACCCGACATAGGTGGCTCGACATCCGCTGTAGAACTCGTGTTAGTGTGTTCTTGCAGGTAGACTCGGAAGAATTCGGGGTCTTGTTAGTTGCATGAAGACGTGCGGTTGATGTACCACATATGGATAATGGGCAGGGAAGATGAATGTGGGCAATGACTTACTACTTCCACAGATCCCAGAAGCATCCAGGTAGATAGGAAGCAGTCTGGCAAACAAGGTGAAGTTCCTGGGAATGTACTCCCACTCGATGGTCACGACAATATCGCGGGCTTCGGTGTCGTAGTTGATCAACTCGGTCTCGATGGACATATGCTCCTTGGGTAGGTAGTACCCGGCCGGCATAGTTCTGAGAGAATACTCGCTAGCAGCTGTTGCTGGACTAGTGTGACTAGGCAGATATTGTTTTACTTACCCATTGCTGCCAAAGTCGATTGCGACTCTCTCATTCCCAGAGGCAAAGAATCTCTCGGCAAACTCTGGGCAAACCGTCTCGTTGGCGGCGTTATTGATGGTGATCAGGTGGTGCAGCATCATGGAGCTGTTCATGTTGGCGTAGGTGCCATCGGGATACTCAAGACCAGCTTGGAAAGTGGTGATCACACAATCGTCGCAGGGCTTCGTGGCATTCTCGATGTGAAACATCTTCATGCCGCCGCTGATGTCGCTGCTAGGAACTGTGAAGGGCCCATATCGAATCTTCTTGCGCTCCGAGCCATACTCATGAAAGTAGTGGGGCTCAAGAGGGGTGACAACGGAAGGGCAATTGTCTGGGATTGTGTGAGTAGGTTAACAGTGTAATGGAACTCGAATATCACGATAGAATTACATACCTAGGATCTCGGAGGGCCAGAGGGGTGTCGGGAAGACAAAGGCGGAGGCGCTATTGACGAGAGCCAGATACGCCACGATGGCAAGAACAAAGCTATAGCGCAGCATCGTGTTGATGATAGCTGGAGTCGAAGCCTTGATAGTCTATCTTGTTTGTGAGAGTCAATGACTAGGGGATATCGTGAAGGTTGGTGATGGTGTGATCGCCGACTCTATCCCGGTGAATGACGAGGTGAAGTAGTGTTTAGTAGAGGAGAAACACGGACTGGATCGGGGACGACCAGAAAAAAGAGCGTAATAGAGGTAGGCTTCAAGACTACGTAGAGGTGGGTGTGGTCAAAGGTGTGGTTAAGGAAGGAGGATGAGAGTGTAAAGTGGTTGGTGGTTGTGGAGCATAAGTTTTTGGAAAGGATGGCCGAAGTGTACTTTATATACATTTTCTTGGTAGACATACGAACCGAACAGTCCTTAATATTCACTGCAAACAGCAGGTGCACGACCCTCGATGTGGTGAATTTCCGTGTCGCCAAAGGGGAAAGGGGGTTAGACATCTATAAGAAGTCTTTACTGGCAGGCAGGCAGGCAGGCAGCAAAGCATAACCCAAGCCAGCATTTACTATACAGGTAGTTGTCATGTCGGACGTGATTCATTGAAGATGATGGCAGTGATCTGGGATGCTTTGGCTTAGAACTTATATGAATCTAGATCCAAGGAGGTTATGCTTGCTATGAAACATACAAGACTCATAGCAGAGCAAACTTCCAGGACCACTGCACAATATGTTTCGATATTCGGCAGAGTGATTGGTTTCCTACAGCAACTTGGACAATTCGTCACAGGTGTGTGCAAACGACTACAGACACTTTGTCTTCATCCACTCGGTTGTGCCCAACCCCAAGTTCAAGCCATTCCTAGCCCACCAGGTTCTGACAGGCCGTGAATCGCCAATGGAATCCTCCAGTGCTTCTTCAATATCGCAAGTCTTGTATTCGACTCGATGTGTTCTTTTATCGCCATCTTGCTCACCCCTGGCATATTGCTTCCACCACTCGAGTACATTAACATGGCCCTGCCTCGTCGGTGCAACAAGTACCTGTGAATCGAATGATAGCTTATCACCTTTCAGTTCACGCCACGCGTCCAGGACAACGGTATGTCCGTTCGCGCTTGCAATCTTGGGTACGCCTTCACTATGCGCTACTGGAATTCCGGACGACTCCCACCATCGGAGGATCGCTGTTTGACCCTGTTGTGCAGCAGCGAGGAGACTGCGCCCAGGCTTCAGGAGGATCATATCGTCTTTCGCGGCAGCGTCTCGCCACCATTCTAGAACCAGCAAATGGCCCTTTGCCGAAGCCGACTCCAGTGCTGTCTCCGTGTATTTAAGGGTAAGGCCGGAGCGCAACCACCAATCCAAGACATGGACATATCCCATACGAGAGGCAAAGTCAAGAGCCTCTGCGTCATACTCTTTCTTCATGCAGGATGGAGACGTGTTCCACCAATCCAGGATATCTGTTCTGCCATACACACCAGAAGCCTTGTTGGGTAGGAGCTTTGAGCTGAAGGAAGCCCAGAAGACCTTGCTAAGGTTGGTCTCCAAGTACGTTAGGACATTGGTAAGTGAGAACTTGATGATCAGCTTCACTGCCAACGACGAGACGAATCGCAGGCCTTCTGGTGCTTCCGAAAGCTTCTGGCAGATGGTCGGAGACCCAGGGCAGGAGAGGATCATCCACTCAAGCTCATGCAGATACACATCGAAAGGATCGATCAAAGTAGCACGGGTTGTGCGCCACTCAGGCGGCGTTGGAAGGTTGGTATAGACATCAAGAGCCCGGGCCAGCTCCCAATCACCAACATACTCGAATATCAGGGTCCAAATCTCGGGTGGCAGGACAGTAGCGACCCTACTTGGATCGGCTGTATGTAGTGCCTGTTGGGCAGCAGCCTCGACATCATGGCCAAGACTCAGCAGCTCCGCCTGGTTCTTTATTATGCCGACGAGATCGTTAAAGCCGTCCCAAGAGACTGAACGCTTTAGAGGCGTCACCCGATCGTAGTGCCACAGTATAGGAGACATGACGGTGATCCAGTTCCACTTCCGTTTGATTTTGCTTAGCTGCTTCTTGGTCATGGGGTTCTCCCACATCTGTACCGACATGCCCGGCACGAGAAGTATCTTCTTCGAGACATCCCAAGCACGTAGTACCTCGAGCAGCAGAGTGTCAGAGATGCCGCTCATCATCTTGGCCAGGTGATCGGCATCGATAGGCGCGAGCACCAGAATATCTGCCCAATCGACCAATTCGTATGCCGTCTGTCTTGCTGCCTCTATAGCCTCTCGTGTTCTCTGATCCGCATCTATTGCCATGGTCGCCAAACTTCGATTTTCCATCACGATGATATCATGTGTCAGTCGCAGCGGTATCTCGTCTAACAGGGCTCTCGTCTCGATTTGCGAGTCCTTGAGCAGTCTGATAGCAATCGCCTGAGCATAGGCAACGTCTCTTTGTCCATTGGCAGCTACCAGCATACGCAGCTTTCTAGTCCGCGGCATGTCGTGAAGTGACGAACAAGAAGAGTTTGCAGTCGGCGCTCTCAAGAGATGGCGACGTAGGAATGACGCAGGGAGAGGATCGGGAGGGGGGCTACTGTCTGCCATCTTGTCGCATTGTGTGTGCACTCTGCTTGACTCCAGTCGGTGGAAGATCAAGTCGTAATCGGGGTCCGGTTGTCTCACCTAGCGGGAAAGTTCCGAGCTTGCTGGTGGTTTTGCTAAGCCGTTGTACCAACAGAAGGGGCAGAGTCTCCAGGTGATGGATGAGGCGTTCGTCCCCGCGTCAAGATCTCGGTAGGTTACTCGATTTACCTAAAGTTTTGGAAAGGCGGTTCTGATCGGACTGGCACTCATGTTATCCTGAGATGAGAAATCGTATCGTATCGTACCCAGTTGTGTAATCGTGCCAGGACTCGACAGAGTCGGTGAGTGAACCAGTCCTGCATCTTGCATGAAGAAAAGCAGCCGCGTCTCAAAGGCCCAAGTACGAGTTGGTCGTATGGAACTACTTACGTCAAATACTTGTGGGGTACATGCACCTTGGGTTGTTTGAGTAGGTACTTAGGGTACTCGCACCTCTAGCTTGTGCCTGCACAGCACATGCTTTCAAATCAACCTTACTATACCCAGGCACATGTCTAGAAGCAAATTCTACCTGGATATTTGAGAAGTGAGATTATATTATGAAGTGTCTCAATGTAGGTACTGGCAACTTCAACATCTGCCAAGGAGGTACTAATGGTACTCCAGTGGGCTTTAGCGGGGCTTCTACCATTGTTCGTCTCCAACGCTAGTGGCGCCCCGCTTCCCTGAACCCCACCCACAGTCCCACAGCGGTCGGACAAGAAAACTCCACACATCTGAGAGACATCGAACCGATTCAATTATACTGAAATCCTTGACGGCGTGACTTGCATATAAACAATCGTGTATAATAAGTCCCTCTGTTCTTTCTCGACGTAAACCATCCTCTTTCGTTTCTTGCTACCGTGTTATATTTTGAAAGATATGTTTTATTCCATAGGGTAATGACTTGCTTATATCTAGTATATCACGCCAACAAGAGCCCACTTCAGTGGTGGCATCGTAACCGGGATCAGGATATTCTGGCAGGAATCTTTCTCTATAATCCACCGACAGAATCTATTGCACCTGTGCGAGATACGTCTTGTACAGTTGCACTTAGGCTACCACATCCATCAACAGCACAGATAGAGACGTCATGAAGGCTAAGTATAGTATGCGTTACACGTTTGACGATTTGCTAAACAAACTAAGGTCCACACATTAGAACCATTCGCCTCCATTCATACCATTGGAGAGGATTTTCCGTCCCACCGCTAGCAATTCTTTCTCAGCACCATAGCGAGGCGTAACCCTCTATAATGCTGCTCCTCTTGATGAATAAATGCAATCTACTTCACACCATTGTTCACAAAACCCCTGTCAACGTAAACACTGCGAAAACCTCAGTCTTTATGTGATCGGAAACAAGTTGGCCTGCGCCTTTTGCGTAGAACACGGAGGTGTCACCATAAGATTTAGGAATGAGAGCTGTGGACTTATCCTGACTCGAAACCTCATGGTAACATCTCCTAACCACCGTAGTCTGTAACTGTACACTGGTTCAGCACTTATCAAAGCATAGCAGCATAGAGCAGGGACGAACCTTCAATGGCTAATTGACCCACCAACTGCCTTTCGGTATAGCCCTTTCCGTGCACTGCAAGATCCGGGGTCAGTAAGAACTCGAATAGGCAAGCTCGGCAAGTATTTGGGAGTTCTAGGAGCTGTCTCGGGAGCTTCCACTCTTTTCAGGCAATATTTGTCCCCCAGGCTAGCCGGAAGAGCTAGAAACAACTCAAGAAATTGCTTACCACTTGGGGGCCCAGGACCTGTGAATGGAGGCTCCTTCAGCACCATCTCGCAACTATGGCCCAGATGACAGCTTCCGTCACAGCGTATTACTATTTGACTGCCAAAAAATGAGTAAACCTGCTCAAGATCTTCGACGTCATTGATGGATATCGTCCTCTTGAACTTAGTCGGTAACCGACCCTAAGCGTTGTCAGCGGTGTCCTATGCTTTGGGTTATGGGCATAAGAACCAGTCGAGCTCGTTGTGCATATTGTTCGAGGCGGTCTTGAGTCACGGTCGACTCGTGCTGTCTCTTCTTGGAAACGTTCGGGGAATATAGCAAATCGTTTAAAGGATCCTCAGACCCCGAACGTTCTCGAGCTATAGTGGGAGCGCGTTCATTGATCACGGAAAACAACGTTGGAGGACGGAGGCTTTCGCAATTCCGAGGAGCGACGGGGAAGTTGTCCTGTCCTCGGCAGCGCGCTTGGAGTGCCTCTATCTCATTGAGACAACGTAGCAGACGACGTAGTTTCTTTGGTTGATGGACTTGTAGCTTCTTGATAGTTGCTTCGGCCTTCGCGGGTTGGAAATTTGCAGTTCGGAGACGTCCAATGACCATACTTTCCACTTTCTCGAAATTCTCGGCAGCTGTGGCCAGTGTATTCTTACACCTGTCGAGTTCGCGCTGCAAATCTGGTGACAAGGAAGCCTCGTTGTCTGCTTCATGCTCTGCATCCTGGAGCTGATGGCGCGCCCATCTCTCAGCACCATCAGCCATGTAGTCTTCCATCGGCAAACCTCGTAGATCTGGGACAATTGATCCATCTCGCCGAAATCCTTGGCTGGCCATTGCAGCGACCTCTAGAGTTAAAGCCCACGGGTATTGTTCTGGTATAGGACCAAGTCGACAAACTCAAGCAAAGGCCAATATCAGGTCACAATCCACAACAGCTGTGGGTAGGTTGCCGGTGGCCAAGAAAATACGTACATAGCTTTTGGATGCGGGAGACAGGTTAATCAGGTACTGGGTAAGCTATTGGACGATAACAGATTTGGTTTCCAAGGATGGACGAGGAAAAAAGAAATGAGCGACATGGGTAATTTAGCAGTGTCCCGAATCATGGCCATGGTCGTAGATCCTTGTATGAGCTGCGTGACGCTGAAAGGGGAAATGGTACGGTGGATGATGAGTCAGTTCCCAGCCCTGTAGGAATCAACAGTATAGTCACACTGTACAGCATGTGCGCCGTCCATGCAGTATTGCTTTTCACCATTCGTGTGCCAGCGAGAGTGAGCTGGACTGTCACAAATTTTCGCCCGGGTCGTGTACAACAGATGAAACGCGGGCTTGGAGGCGATGTGACAGCGAATCACTATCTAGCAACTCATCCATGCTGAAAACAGCCACAAAACTAATCAACACACCACGTCCAATTATATAGCGATGCAAAGCATGGCAGGCGACAACATGGATGGAACATGGTAGCAGCTTCCATAGGTCTCACACACATTAAGCAACATCATCAATGGTCGGCAGTGGCACTGGCCGCTTACACAGTATAGAGAGGAGGGCCTTGTGATTTCCTGGTCTGCAAACGCCATGGAATCTTGGATTGGAAGAGATTTGAACGCAAAGCACTACACACTCGCGCTCGATCATCACTACCATCAGTTCACCCACTCCTTATCGCCACGAGACTTTGCTCCAAGGTTATGCGCCTTGACTGACTCAAAGTTGACATTCTCGCCCACGACGCAGCAAGGTTTAATTTTCAAAAAGCAACTAGCGAGATCCAGTCTGAACAAATGCTTACCATCAAATCGGAACAGTTCCTGAATTTCCTCAGGTGTAAAACGCTGTTCGTGTTTTTTGTGGAAATGATGCACTGCACTCCCTCGGAAGAAGGGACTCGTCGACCACAATCGTGGACCCTGTCTGTTCTTTACTTTGTTACATGACCTGCCGTTACAACGAACAGCAACAAATTATTGTACTCCATTGCTGTCATAATCCATGCAGACATACTCTCCCTTTGCTTCCCCCAAGGTGATAGATTGGTTCCTGTGAGGAGGCAGTTCGACGGGTTCGGATTCATCGTGTGTGCTCTGCGAGACCTGAATGGCTCTGGACGCAGTTGGTAGCCCTCCGCCTGAGAGGCTTGGTGAAGATTGAAGTGAGCTCAGCATACTTGACTCATCCCCAGATATTAATGGTGACTCAAGCTCCATCGATTCGTTGACGCTTGCGGCAGATTCGGCGCAATCTGGGCTTAAAGTCAAGGGCTTTCCTGACATGAAGGCATTGTATACATCTTGAAGCTTCTGGATATCGTTCAGACAGGAAGCAACCTTGTCGGAATCGAAAGGCTGGAACTTCGGTACTGGTGGATATGGATCGACTCTTCCCGAGTTAGCCTCCGCCAGACTCATGCTCAGAGTCTGGAGGGCTGCAATCCACGCTTCGTCGACTTTCATGTCTTCCTCGTAGAGAGACTGCACTTCAAGTTCGTGGTCAACGAATATGCTGCGCAAATTTCCAAGAGTCTTTTCGCAGAGACTTATGATCTTCAGTTCCAGCTCTCTTTGCGTTTCGCCGTAGGTTTCCTCGAAAAGGTGCCGTAGTTCATCCAGTTTGTTTTGCCTATATTTGGCCTTGAAGGTGTCATCATGACCTAGGTTATGCTCTAGTGAAGTCCTAACAGAATTGTTGACCAGTCCGCCATATTCTGGCTCTTGCTGCATGTTGACGGGAGGGCTCGTATGCCGGAGTTACAAGATAGTAGAGGAGGTTGGATGGATAGAGTTTGCAATTGCTCAAAACCCGATCGTTAGAGAAGAATGGTTAGGTCAGTCTTGGATGAGACGGGCCTCCACCTAGGTAGCAAAGTGATTCAGGTACTCCTAGGTACTGTACCTCGGAGCCCACGTGATTCTGCAGTGATACTACATGGTCAATTCATCCAGGTCACCGTATAAGTAAGTATTTGAGTAGTTGAGTGCACCCCACCATCCAAAGTGCGTACTGTGTGCCACAAGAAACGACCACCCTTACCATTGTAGGAAGGGATGACACGTTCGAATGATCCATGTACAAAAGGCAAGGTAGGTAAGTAAGCAAACAGTCAGCCAATGCTTACGGGTTAAGGTTGACAGACACCGTGCCGGCTGATAGGAAGCCTGGCCGACTATGTAGTGTGGTAACCCTGTAAACCAGAGCGCGACCATCCCTGGGCCCGGCACTTCACCGATGTGATTGTACGCTCGTTGGCCACATGCCAGAGTATCTCACCATCTTCTTGCAGGGCCGGATTGAGTAGTTTCTATCTACTTCCTGGATTAGAACCCAGCCAAACTCAGCCTGCCCCAGTCTTGTTACGAAATCGAAACATCATGAGTGCCGGACGTCCATTTTGGGAGGCTTCTACAAGCTTTTCTCCTTTGACTGTAGCCGAAGCTGAGTTGAGAGACCTTGCTGAGAGGTATGACAAGCACATTGAAGCAGAGTTCCAGAATCTTCAAACGGGCTTGGAAAACTTCCGAGAACGTTATCGAGGCGAATTGAAGAACTTCTATGAACAAAGGACGCGAATATTGGAGCAATTCGGCACAAGCTTCAGTTCGGGCATGGCGCAACTAGCACAAGCAAACATCGTGCCTAGCCTGTCTCGCAGTTCGTTAATTCCTGCTGTTGATGACCTACTGGAGCAATTCAACCCGACAGGAAACGACCGAGCGGGAGCTGGGACAGCCGCAATTGCCACCGAATCAGTCTCCTACTGCCAGGCGGAGGTTGTGGATTCTGCTTGTGCCGGGCCGCTGTCTGTAATTAAAGTCGATCAGCAGACCCAGACCGAACCCTTCCAGAATCGTGCTGAGACAGCCGATGAGAACGAGGAAGAGCCAGTGCTCCTGGGATCGCAGCATCAACAGGAAAACCACTGGGAAATTGCTGCAAAGGCGGTGAAGTTCCTGGAACAACCTGTGAGTAAACAGATATACGACGAACAAAAGGGGACGAGAGGGAAAACATGCCCCAGAACTTTCGGTCTAACCATGAAACTCAGCCGATATCCATTCAGCAAGTGCCTTCTACTGAACGCATGCCAGTTTCAAGCCCTCTACACGATATGTCACGACTTTCAGGATTGAACGCACCTGCCAAACCGCAAGGTAGCTCTGAATCTGATCCCCAGAACCAACTGCACTTACAAGCACCAGATCACACACCACAACAAATACCTGAGGCAACAGTTGGGAAACCTAGCGAAGAGTCTCGAGAGTGGTCACGTACCAGGATCGATCTCAAAACACGGAAAGACTCGGGTGCCAATGAGCCATCGGCACGACCACAGAAGCGTATCAGGCCAACAACCGTGGAGCAATCCGTACCACCTCCAGTCCTGAAGGCACCTACTATCCGCGACGTCGCAGGTACAAGTCTTACCAGGTATTCTTTAGATATGCTCGAGGTTTATGGGATGGAAGGAGTACTTGAGTACCCCCAAGGTTCAAATAACTACTGCGTTATTCGTTGTGATTTATGTCCAGCCATACGATTCAAAAGTTCTAGTGGGCAGAAACAAGGAGTGGTGAAGCACTGGCGTGGGAGTAGATACGGGCCTCAACACAAAGTCCTACCTTGGGAAGATATTCTCAAGTATCACACACACAGAGGTAAAGATTTTCATTGTCCGATCAGTATCGCGTCTCAGCTTACAGAACACATGCTGAATGATATTTAGTCCCAGGTGCAGATTCTTCTTGGGCGGATGATAGCAACAATCAACTTTGTAGGTTTATGCTTCTTTCCACGTCCAGTAGTGTTCTTTGTTGAACTTGGTATAAGCCAGCAGCTTTGGGCGAGCATAGCTGACGTGGCCCCGTCGCTCGTAGATATACGAAAGATGACGGAGAGGAACAACAAGCTCCGCGGAGCCAAAGAGACGATAACTGTACAAGTCCCACCAGGATGGGGACAACCCAACAGCATATCTAAGTCGCTAGAGCAGCCAAGGAGTGATAACGACATTGCACCTTACCGTCGTCCATTGGATCAGCAGACCAGAGCAAACCCAGACGACCCTGGACCGGCGACTCATACAGATGAGTCCCGCTCGACAGGAATACTCGAAGCCTTGGACAGGGCGGATCTCTGGTCGGCGTCAGCACTGGACTTCTCTGTAGGTTATTATACGACGATCAAAATGGAGCCTCGAGGTAGTTCTGAGGAATCTCGGTGAATATGAGGTCGACGAGTTTGGAATGCGTTACATGAAGTTTCTCTGCGGTTACGAGCTGGAAACACTCTTGCCGGTCTTGTCTTTGGGAATCACATGGCGTTTTGTTGCTGAAGATGTTTCAAGATGAGCCTTTTCCATATGATGTAGCCGGTTTTATATAATATTGAGTCTGATGACTTAGGTACCTACCCTGGATTGTCTCAAGTGTAAGTGCACACCTAAATTTATGACTGCGATACGATTTATGCATATCTGCGGAGTCTTGTCAATATTCGAATTGATCAGGTAGGGGACACTACCCTCAAAACTCCCTGACCGAGCAATTGTATCAAGGTCTTCTCTGCGCGGCGGCGTGTAAGTGGTATTTCGCGGGTTCTTCCAACTCGGTCTACTACGAAGTCGATAAAGCTTACG
The DNA here is from genome assembly GCA_022432505.1 of Xylariales sp. AK1849. Lineage (NCBI taxonomy): Eukaryota > Fungi > Ascomycota > Sordariomycetes > Xylariales > Xylariales sp. AK1849. Next base: position 380,380 of record JAJKKH010000002.1, read on the forward strand.
GACGACCGGTCCAGTATCTTCCAACTGCGGTATGATACCCTGTCAAAAGACCGGCTGATCCATTTGTCACTTACAGGTAGTAGGTCCTGCCATGGTTCCTGTCCTACCAAGGTAGCCATGGTCCTTGCCACTCGAATCAGCGTGCTGCAAGAGATGGAGGGCAAAACAACTGCAAGTGTAAATATATCAACGACTGCTTCTTCCTCAGGTGTTTGGGGGAATGCGTTGCTTTTGTCGAGACACTAGACCTCTTGTCCAACGCACGTCGGTGGCTCGTACTTGACCTGGAATCACAGGCTGTAAGTCTTGTTCTGCGTCGCAGGTCCTCTCCCGGGGTCTGCTGTTGACCATCATATCGATCCCAAACTGCGGAAGCCAATCTCTATCCCATTCGACTGTGTGTCTGCGCAGAGTGAGGTCTCCAGTTGTAGGAGGGCCGAAACCCGTGTTTTAGCGCATTTCAGAGATGTCCATAGATTCGACGGTGCTCGGCTCTTACGACTGGTTATGCGTTCTGCTATGACCCTGTTTGTGAGTTCTTTGAAGTATATTACATACGCACGTCATGAGGAGGAATGTCGAAGGTCGGGCCACCTGAGCGTGGGAAATGTATGTAGACAACTAGGGAACTGATATACTCGGCTCCTGTTTTCTCGAAGAGCAAAAAGACATAAAGTATTAACAGGTTGGGGAGACCCCAGAAATTGAGTGTAAGCCCGTTTTGCTGTTGGCTTCAATACTCGGATGCCGCTGAACAAACAAAATCATAGTCATTAACCCCTCCACTTTCGATTGCTTGCCCACGATGCCTATCAACGCAACCCAATAACACTCATTTCGAGTGTCCACACTCGACGAATCCACACCTTTAGAGTGCCTTCAATACCTTCCACGTCTGCTAGGTCCACACCCTCCCACCAGCAACGACGGGCAGGTTTCCTCCAGAACAGAAGTAACTTCTGTGCCATACCAACGGCGTTGTTACCCACATCGTTACCACGGACATCGCTGCGTAACCTGGCGAGGGCAAGACTGCATACAACGGCCTTGTTAGGCTCTCCAGCACGATGTCCCCACTTGTCGTCATGGTTGAAGCCACTGGAGAAAATGTAAGTGCTGTGATCCGAACATCCTAGTCGTTCTTCATACGGAGACTTACCCAGCAGTGAGCATCTCAATCAAGTGAGCCTCTGTCGTCCCTGGCTCGTCGCTCCTCTTGAGTCCAGAAAATATACCGTCTTGCTTCAGTAACGCTCTTGCTGCAGCTCTCTTGACCTCGATCATTTCTTTGTGGTCGATGTCTGGTCGAGGAGGTATGGCGTAGAAGTCCAGATCTTCTCGAAGAACGATGATCCCTGCGCGCTTGCTACCGTCGTCCCTTCCACCGCCAAGGGAGTCAAGGGGTACTACTCCACCATCGGGTGAAGCACTGGGAGATGATTCAGGAATGGTTTGAGCGACAGTGCGGAAAAAGTCAAGCATATATTGTAGAGAAGCAGGGTCATACTGGGAAGTGAGGTCAGTGAAATGCATATTAATATTGGAGAGTAGGTTGCGTGTAGTAGAAGAGCGAGGGAGACTTGAGTTTGTAGGGCTAGCAACCAGGCGCGAAGGATTTGTGGCGGCAGTGGTTTGGGTGATAAGATGGTGTTTCTGGGTACTGACATCGACTTGCACAGCATCGCCTTCAGCGAAACCGCCCATGTGTCCTTCTGGGAATAGGCCATTGGGGAATAGTGACAGAAGCACAAATTCCGGCAAGGTTAGAAGCTCATCTCTAGATAGGACAAAGCGGGTGCCCCTGGTGATGACTTTGTTAGCAGTGAACAGCATGATATGCCTGATTACACATCTTACCGCAGGTCCATCGTAATGGTCTCATCAGCGCCAACATCTATGTAGAAAGTCAGTAATTATGCTCAAGGATGACACAAATCACACCAAGCTCTTACCTCCGATAGCACCTGCATTCAAAGTCGGACCCCCCTGCTGGACCTGAGTAATAATACTCGACGCTCCGCCGGCAGCAGCCATTAGATAGGTGAATGATAGAAGCGGACTGTCTCCTTCGGAATATGCAGGCGGTGGCTCGTTTGAAACGTCACTTTTCTGACCTGACGCTTCGGCCTTGGTATCTCGCGGAAGAGCGAGTTTAGTCTGGGCAACTACGTCCTGGAAGGCTGTAGACGATGCGGCCGCACTCGGATCAGAGGAGCTCGAAGCTTCTAGCGGAGCGTACGCTGGGGCTGCTGTCGCGGATGAGGCTGCGGCTTCCGAGGCTGGTCCTTTCGAGGGAGGCGGTGCAAGTTCGAAGAGATCGTTAGCAAGGTCTTCGGGGGAGGCGTACTCGTAGAGACTCGAGAAAGGCGGGGGTGCCGATCGCGAAGCAGTAAGCGAAAAGGATGTAGACGGAGAGGCTTCAGATGTTGGGTAGGGATATCGCGGAGGAGGTGAGCGTCCACAGGTGAGATCTCGGTCGTGATCGCCGCCGTCAATATCGTCAGAGTCGAATCTCAGAGGCTCCGTTAATGTCTCGGCAGGTTGCAGCCCGGCGGACACGGACTGTCCGTTATTATCTTCCTGCGAGTCTGACAACGTGGCGGTTGACAGACGACTTTCGTTAAGCGACGCCGTTGTCGAGGTGGTACGTCGGGCGATATGGTACGGGGACTGAAATGAAGCAGAACGGCGCTTCCTCCACCGATTGATTGAATGATTGATCGACTGATGAATTGATTGCTTGCTTCCGATGTGGTAGCGACTTGCCAAGAAGTCAGGTGTCGGCCAAATTCAGACTCGTGACATGCCCAGCCAGAGAATGCCAATTGACTGTCGAATGTATCTCGTGTGAACTCTATTGCATCTCTCTCTTTTCAATCTTATCGAGTGTGGATGTTGACCGTTGCAGTGACCGCTGTGGTTGCTTCAATTGTTACTCTGTCCAAGGTCGTGACATCCCAGTCAGGCTTATTTTAGCAGTATCCACTCCCTGTCTCGAAATGTATCCTACAACTCATTTTGCAGCCATTCTGAGGAGTGATACATGTTGTTGCTGCCAATAAACTCGCTTCCAGAGCTATTGAAGCTCGGACCTCTACTTCTTGACTGGCCCGTTAACCGCCAACATTGAAGCATTCAGGGGTGTGATGCTTGATAGGATGGCCTAGGATGGCGGCCTAGGATGGCCTGGCATGGCTGCTGATTGTACTGACTGTCCGCATACTATGTAGGCGCCTTGGTCTTTATGGTTTATGTAAGCTCGGGGCTTACTCGCCTCGCCTATGCGGCATAAACAGCACCCTTATCCCACTCTTAGGTCAGGTTACCACAACGCTTTCAGCACGGCTTGGGTTGTCGTTGCGAGCTTCGAGATTGCTCGCAGTCTCGCTGCTATCAGATGCGGTTCACGTCCTAGGAACTTCTAGGTATTCCATTTATGATTGATCCTCGGCGAGATTGGAACGAGATAAGCAAAACTTTAGATTAGCAGTGAACAACCTTGAAACACAAATGCTCTAGTACCTTTGGAACAGGAATCTCTACCTTCGAGGTGCTCAACTGATTCTACATCTAACAGTGATGATCTTATGAGAAGGGAAGGACGCTGGGACACGTCTGATCACTTGGGATTGTTCGATGTAAGTTTGTAGAAAAACACATGACGCCTATGATTATAGTCAGCTAACCAGAGCATTTTTCATAGGAACTATCCAAAAGCAGAGTCACAGCCCGGCGCACAACATTCCATCTGACTGATCAGATTTACCTGGATGTCAACATCTAAAGGTCAATGAGTCATTGAGACTACTCTGTCTCGGCTAGAAATTCGGCTAAGAAGGGTATCCAAAAGTATGTGCTGAAGAAGACCGGTTACATCAGAAGATCTTGTCGTTTCGCCCTAGCTTTCTCTTCTTTGTACCTCAAATTGAAGTTGTCGAGTCCCTTTTGACATCCCAACCACGCTTCTGCTAACAGATGCCCAGCCCATCATCCAACTTAGCTCGGACTTCCCAACGCCTGCTCGATCGTTGCAGAGATCGAGTGCGGCGTCAATGAGTCCGTCGTTCACCTCGAGCCCGAGTACCTTCTCCAGGCGATCTTCTCCATGGACAAGCTGGCGCAGATTATGCGCTATCGAGCATCCAACGTTCAGGAGAGTAGCTAAGCCGCATTTGAGAGCGTCCAAGATCCGCGGGTAAACCTTCTGTAGCTGCAGTGAAAGGTCCACGAAGCGGAATGGGCGTACGAAGGACCAAGCTGAGATAGCCCGGGTCTTGTCCCTCTAGAAGCTACACCTCATAAGTCGTCCGAATGTTTACTGCACAGGAGGTATACATCTTACCATCTCTGCGACACGCTGAACTACGTCGTCTGGCGCAACATGCAGGTAATTCTCCAATAGATCGCGAAAGTCTACGAGTCCGGAGGTAATGGGCATATCATACAACCCATTGGCTCATCGACGCTCCTGAACTCCGAAATAGCCGTCACATTAGCATACTTTTTCCATGTCAAAGCGACTGTGATTGGGAAAAGTCGACTATCTTGGGGCTATCGCAAGATAGAGCATGTGGTAACCCGTCGGACAGATTTTTCAGGAAACTGGACCGAACCCATGGTCAAGCGAGGGTAGCAAGGCAGGGGTTCGACGCCTGGTAATATATACTGTTATGGACCCCAGCAACCTACTACAGTATGCAGGTATGAGTAACCCGCAAGGTTAATCATCCAGCCTAGACCCAATATTACTCTTGTTGCTATCGCCTTATTCCGGGACAGAAAACGGCTACTAGATGTTTATATTCCAATGGAAGCTTCATTTCTGCTTATCAAGTATGGCATGAGGGCGAACGTTTAGAGCACAAGAGCCTCTAGGAATCAATCAAGTAGGTGGCATATAAGGTGCTCGTACAAGAAGTTTAAGTCATTGTTCCCTGAATGAATGTAGCGTTGAGTAATTTACATCTGAACTTCGAGACGTTGAGCAGTCCATTGACGAGTACACAGGTACTACTTGGACTTGGAGGTTACCAGGCCATGTGCTTAGAACCTCATGATGTCATCCTTGAGCTGACGGTCATAGATTTCTTTGTCGACATTACTGTTGCATCAACTACACTGTAACTGCAAAAGAATCTAACAGCTGACGTTAGTGCGCATCGCCGCATCGCGGGGTAAATCTACCAAGGCTCTCAGCTGTGTGATCATCACTTCACGGGAAACCGATAGGATTGGTAAATGCTCTTACGACGGCGTTTCAGAATAGCGTCCGATTAAGATGCTCGGCCGAATTCAGAGCTGCCAAGCCACGGTAGACCATAGCACTGGGAAAGGCCAAGATTCCGTGCGGAGTCGTGACGAAGGTGAACTACCTGACCTCTCGATCAGGGTCAAATGAGTGGCCAATTCAACCATGAGGCACGAGGTAGCCGAAAGTTTCCTATATTCACCGTCCGGTTCTTCCGCCTTTTATTCACTTACATCCTAGCAGAACGTGCCTGCGAACAGCTGCTAGAGATTTACCTACTTCTATTATAGGGGTCATACAGACTGGTTGTTATCTTGGAATTTGAAACTTCCATTACGACATCTGTTTCGCGGCGAGGTTACTTCATAAGTGATATCATTTCTTGAGGAGATCTCATCTCACATCTCAATCCAGGCAAAAGTCATCTCATTGGTTCTTCAATCGGGTTTCGAGCCATGAAGTCAGCCGGTCTAGTAGGAGCAGTCGGAGCAGCTTTGCTTCAAGCTGCAGGGGCTGATGCACAGGATGGCAATTGCACATCTGTGTTGAAGCCTTCGTATTCCACGCCTGTAGTTGGTTCTGGTTGGGTCGCTCAGCTCGTTGTGACCGGCCTATCAAAGCCACGCGGTATCGTTCAAGACAGCAGTGGCCACTTGCTTGTGGTCGAGCAAGGAGTGGGTATCCAGCGATTGACCTTCAATGACAATGGTGGAACATGTCTTGAAGTCGGGGACTCGAGCAGTGTCCTTAAGAACTCGAATGTGGGTAGTTCCGCGGACCATTGATCTCGCTGACTAAATTATGGTAGCTTACCCATGGTATTACATTTTCCAATGACGGCAAGACGCTGTTTGCCTCCACCTCTGAGGAAGTCTTTGCATGGACCTACGATGCCACAAGTGGTACTGTTAGCGGTGATCAGCGAACCATTGTTCAGAATATGGGCGGGACCGATCATGTCACTCGGACACTCCTCATGTCATCAACCAACAAGCTCCTGGTTTCCAGGGGAAGTGGGGAAAACCTCGATACACGTGCAAGCAACATGTCATCGGGCGTCTCGCAGATTCGTGCTTTCGCCATGGAAAGTCTACCCGAAACGCCTTACGACTATCCTTCAACGGGCACCATGTTGGGTTGGGGTCTACGGAACTCAGTTGGCGTCGCTGAAGAACCAACGACTGGTGGCATCTTCAGCGTCGAGAACTCTGTTGACCAAATTACCAGAGACGGCACCGACGTTCATCAGGATAACCCAGGAGAGGAGATGAACTTCCATGGATTCCTCAATGGGTCAACTGACAGCCAGGGCGGCAACTACGGCTATCCGGATTGTTTCGCTCTCTGGGACACCAACGTCCCCGACGTAGGCACCATGGTCGTTGGCAGCCAGTTCCCACAAGTGCAAAGTGCCTCATTGAACGATACAACGTGCAACGATGACAGAGTTTCTCCCCGGTTGACATGGCAGGCGCATACTGCACCACTGGACATATTGTTCACACCAAATGGTACTGAGGCTTATGTGACCTTCCACGGAAGCTGTGAGTTATCCAACTTTACTGTCTGTACTCCTTAGGGCTCTGTTGACCAATACATATAAGGGGATCGCGATGACCCGGCAGGATACAAACTGTCTAGCGTTGCCTTTGCGAATGGCCAGCCCGTCGAGCCCACTACATCCACAGAATCACTACGCGATATTCTCTCAAACGCCGATAACAGCGCCTGTCCTGACAGCTGCTTCCGGCCGGTCGGACTCGCTCTTGATTCTCAAGGTCGCTTGTTCATGAGCTCTGATTCCACAGGCGAGATCTACGTGCTCGTCCAAGCTGAAATGACTGCCGTTGGTGATCCGACAGCAAGTGGCACCCTCGTCACACCTTCAGCAACGAGTAGTGGCAATGCTGGTTCTTACGGTCATGGCTTGGGTGCAAGAGCGTATGTTGGTGGTGGTGGAGAAGGTGGCTGGGGACTAGGCTTGACTTTGATGTCTTGTTTCATGACGGGCTTCGGTGTCTGGAACGCATTACCTTTCATTGGATCACATGCCCGACAGGCCTAGGGAGTCTTGTTGAGATGATGAGTCTAGAGATTGGAGAGAGCAAGTCTTGGCGGCTGTGCATGGACTCTAATAGAACTACAGACTTGATACCCCTTTATTTACAGGTCAAAACTTCGTGCATAGAACAACAGACTTCAAAATGCAATGATCTCGCTATTATGTGGAGTTGCTGATACACGCCGACATGTCTCTTGTCTTTCGTCTATGGAGGTATAGAAAGCCATTTTGGCCTGTGGTATGTCCTTATGGACTGTGTTGACGATTCTCGCGAAGAAGGATGTACTTTTGCTCAAGGTGCATAGACTCACTACACGTATAGAGTTCTTAGGCGCTTCTGTTCCTTCAATGCGCAAATACCGGTGGTACTTACTCCCAAACATGACAGCATCCCAATCTTTCTCACGAACTTTCTGGTTCAGGGGCTCGAAGTCCGTGTCGGCCGTAAAACATCTCCCAATCTTAAGAAGAGCCGGTGTATGAAGGTGTAGGATATTTGAGTTTTGCACAGAAGAAGCCCCCTTCCTCTGGAAAGACAACCACAGAAGATAGCTCGTCACGCTCATCTGAGAGATGGTTGGGGCTCAGCAACGTGCGCTCGATCAATTATCATAGTCTCGACCTCCAGCTTGTTAGGGTTACAGATCGATGAAACGACCGTAAAGTTGGATGAGTATTGCAAACGCCTGTCCTCATGTCTTTAACCTGTAATAGACTCCCATACTACCAAGAGCTGTATTGTGATGTGACTTTGGCCCCATTTTTGTCATACCTGATCAAGTCTCGGATTACAAAACGCTGATTATACATGGTATAGCACAGTTGCCCCTATTCGGTACGTGTCCTCGAAGAAATGAATTTGCCATTCCCAAATTGAGACTTTCTGTTCTGCCAAACCTCTTGCGACGATGAACACACAAAGTCTAAGGATATCAGTTGACACTTTATCAAGTATTCATCCTTGTCGATGACTGCGGCGTAAACATTTTCACATAAGGTCACCGCCCGAATGGTGATCATCTTCGACATCTATTTTTGGGACTCCATAGAGAAATCACCGCGACCAATCGTAACTTTTATGCTGCAACTGCACGTAATGCTATCGGAACTTCTTGAGTAGTCTCTCCAAAAGCAAAGGTCTACCCATTGCCACCCTTCATGTCGCTAAACGCCTCATCAAACATTGCTCTCTTATGGTATCTCTACTCGTGAGCCTACTCCTCCATCGTCTTCACACACTCCCATTCGCCCCGCAGATTCTCTTTCCACAACGAAACCTTGTTGTCACCGCCACTAACGGCCAGCACGTTTCCGCTCAGACTCCAACTCACCCGCCAGACCACCGCGTCAAAGTTCAGAACCTTGCAGGACCATTGACCTTGGCTTGCGCTGTCGCTCGTCCAGATTCGTACCGTCTTGTCTTGTGACGCCGATGCGATGTAGCTCTTCTGCAGTACTGTAGGACTCCACGCAACGTCGCGTACCCAGTCTGAGTGTCCTGTCAGCGAGGCCCCCTCTTGACTGTATCCTTGCGTCGCGGGGTCGAATGACCACAGCTTCAGAACATTGTCGCAACCACCGGTGACGAAACGTCGCTGGCTCAAAGCACCTTGGCCGGGAGGTGCGGAGGAGACGATGCTGCCAGGAGTGGTAGCGGGAGCCCAGGATACTGAGTTGACACCCAGGCCGTGGGCAGGGAATGTGACGTGCTGGAAGTTATTGTCTTTAAACTCGAGTACGGAGACATGACCGTCGGATGATGCACAGGCAAGAAGACAACCGGACTCGTGTGGCGACCACGAGACCATGTTGACTGATGCCTTGTGTAGTGCAAAGTCGAAAATCTTCTGCCATTGGTTGGCCTGTTCGCGCCAGATGAAAACCTTCCCGTCGTAGCCTGCCGAAGCCAGAATATTACCGTATTTGGGATGCGCCCACGACACACACCAAACGGCGCCCTCGTGGCCCTTCAACGTCTCAGTCAACCGTTGCGATTCGCCCTCAATTTCAAAGATTTTTATTGTCTTGTCGGAAGAACACGTCGCGAGCCGCCGGCCGTAATAATCGAGGACCGCATCGTGCTACACACCCAGGTCAGTGACGATGTCCCAAGCAGGCAATTGCCCGGTGCGAGCTTTGGCAGTGGGGCACAGCGTGGACCGCAGGCTATACTGCCATTGAATACATACGATCATGTCATCGTGACCGGAATTTGATATGACCTGCGCCTGTAATGAACGGTTAGCTGTTGTTTAGGCAATGTCCACGACTGCAATACAGAGGTTGCGGAGAGCTACCTACCATGTTGTATGTGGGATGTGAGAGTGAAGCAGCGCAACCAGGGGATGAGAAGATGTGGAAGAGGTCTTCGACGACGAGTCGGCGTCAAGGAGGGCAGACAGCAAAGCAATGCGGATCGATGTGTCGATACCTGTTCACATCCAACCCGAAGCTGTCCTTGTTGCTGTTCAGACTAGGTACTTACTCAACTGCCACGAGCCACTCTTGAGCTGTTGCCAGGTGCGAGGCCTAGCCACTCCCCTGCGGCTTACATATTAGCGCACAGCCACATGATCAAGTTCGACAATAACTTCCGAGGTGCCCTCAGGGCCAGATTATCTTGGCGCTTCATATGATCCATCTTGAATTGTGATTGAGAAACCTTTACCTTCACTTGTAAGTTACACTTTAAAGTAGACCTTGTGACTGCTGGCTCTCAGAAGCTCAATTCATCATATCCGTGTTGAACAAAAGTGGGCACAAATTCATCGATAGCCGACCGTCGGCCCGGATTATAGTATTACCAAAGCGGCTTGCGGACTATAGTGTTCCCGGTGCCGCAGCGGTTCGAAGCGCGGGTACAAACCCTGTGGCTGCCTGCCAACAGACTAACGCGAAGTTCAAGCTCGGTACATCAACCCCAGTCAATCCCCCGCATGTGACGATCGCTCGGCTCCGCGGCTCAGCTAGACTGGATAGTGACATACTCGGGCATCTCTTTCATGTAAGTCTCTGCGATCTGGCTCTTTTCTATGATCATCTGCTAGATATCGGTGTCGCCTTTCTGTCGATATTGTCTGAATATTCACCGTCGGCATGACTTCGGCAATTTTCGATTTCTGATTGTTGTCATTCACAGATACAGAGCTTGACTTTTGTTGCCTCGTGCATCCGGATTGTTCGCTACTTCACACCCAATATTACTAAAACTCACAATCGCGCTTCCTGCAGCATCCATACTAGTAGTTTACTCTGCGGTATACTTACTGGTCTGTTCATGATCATCACTTGTCTTCAGCATCATTCAAAGAATCTGCAAGATCGCAATACGTCACTCTGGATTGCCTCTTTCTGATCTCACTCACAAATACGATCTACCGCGTCTAGTCTTTAGTCTTTCAAGAGAACAGATGGCGGGAAAGAACGCTGGCCCATCTGGAGGTAAGGGTCTTGCCCAACATTTGGAGCAAGATCGTTCTCTGCAGGCCGATCGTCTGCGTGCCGAACTTCGAACTGGCAATCCGGTACGTGATCGACCAATAACTCCCCCTCCTGTATCGCCGCAAAAATTGACTTCATATTAGGTCTTTAGGACTGATCGCTACAATCCTCGTCCTGACGGATTCAGAGGGTCGTACGGCGAGCATGTGAACGCCCAGGTGGACGTGCTCCCGAATGAGCTGCCCCCGAATGCTTACCCGCCTCATGGTAGCGTCGCTCCTGGTACTATACCTCATGGTGGCATGTCCCAATCGACACCTTTGCCGGGCCAAGCTTCTTCGTTCAGTAACTGGGCGGGTGACTACCGTCAGATGAACGATGGGGTTTCGAGAATGAATCTGAACATTACTGGTCCTCCCCTCGTCTCTCATCCCTTACAAGCTCCCAACCAGTTCAATGTTCCGGGTCCCTTGCGCGCTGCTACCCAATTCAACGTTGCTCGTGGTCCAGCTCCAGCCATCAAGCCTTACGTTCCTATTGATCACAGCGATACGTACACGTCTTTTGAGGAGGATAACCCTACCTTCCCACGGGGCCTCATGCGAAGACTCAGAGAAGAATACGATGCCAAAACGCATGCCAGAGCTGTTGCGAGAGATATGCGTTCTGGTTAGTGTTCCACCCCTTCCTACTGCATCACAACTAACAATCCTAAAGCAGGACAATTGGGCCAGACATACGCGCCCGCTCCAGCTCACCAGTACAATCCCAATTTGGCTTACCAGTACAATCCCAATTTGGCCTACCAGTTTTCCGGTGCTCAGCGTAAGTGCCTCTTCCCCATGCCCAGCAGCATATCTAACGGCCCATATGTAGCTCAGCACACCGAGGCGGAGATCCGTGCTGTGGTGGAAGCCGAGTTCGACGCTGAGATGGAAGAGTGGTTGAGCACACAATATGACCCGTTTAGGCCCGAGCGTGGTGCACAACTCCAAGAACCCTCTCTGTCCAACAGCACCCGACCTCCGGACGTTCTCGTCTCTTCCCCAGCCGACCTGGGCCAGTCCTCCGCTCCCCCTGATACAAATGGCCCCTTGACCAACTCAGAGCTAGCCCGTGCCGCTGAGCAGCTTGTCAGCGCAGTGCAGGACGACAGCTCTGAGAAGTTCCGTAACTCCAAGTTCCTGGACCTGATGCGCAAGATTGCATCCCAAGAGGTCATAGTGCAAGGAAACAATTTGGTTGAAACTTCGCAAACCACAACCACTCCTGACCTTGGTAATCCCCCTGATGTTACAGGATCTCACGCTTCTCCCTCGCCGGAGGTACGTACTTCCACAGTGGCAAGTTTCCACAACTAACATGACTCAGACCACTCCGAAGGCCGACAAGGGCAAGGGTAAAGCTGCATTCGCTCCCCAGCCTGCTAGTGTCGCCGATTACGAGTCTCCTTCCAAATGAGTTGGTTAGTCTTGAACAACGAGCAGCATGAGGTCAGAAGCCGCTCGGTTACACCCAAAACATCGCAATCCCCCCCATTCACCAGGATTCACGGAACCAGAAAACATAGAGGACCCAGAGCAATGCGGGACTTAGCCGAAGAGGCCATTGCCAGGAGTAATTACTCCAGGCCGCTGACCTCGCCTGGTGAACAGTCGCCCGTTAGTTCCTGCTCTGGTACTGTTTCTTGTCCTCGTTCTGGCTCTCCTGCCGCAAATATTGTATGATTAGGATCGTCGACGCTATGAGATCCAGATAGAGAAAGGAGTTTCGGCGTTTTCAGACAGGCATTTTCGACAAGGAACGGAAAGGCTTGTACACTTTGAGAGATACCAAAATCTTGCTTTGATAGGGACAAATCGATAGATCATACCCAACTTTCGTGAGGTTGTTTGTGCTAGTGTGAAGACGAATGAGCATGGAGTGAAGTCAAATTTGATATGTCTCAAAATCGACTGCCTATTTCCTACGTCCACCTAAGCGGACATGATCCCCTCAGTGCGGCCTTTCTCTCTAAATACCGGTGTTGGAAGGCCTGCTTCTCAGAGTAGGCTGTTATGTTTGAGCTTCATCGACTGTAAAGGTCTGCTCCCAACCATAACTTAGGGAGGTAAAACAACAAGAATGCCACATAGTACCATATCCAGAATACTGATCAATGGCAATTTCCCATCACTACCTCTTACGAACTGTCGTGTGAATGGTCGGGGAGACGTCTGCCAGACTATCCCGTAGCGGCCAATAGCTAGGTTCCGATGGGTCCCCACGCAAGTCTGCCATGGACAGTGGTGAGCCGCCTAAGCTTAGCCAAGCATACTTCGCGGAACGGTCCTTGACGTGACAGTGGACAATTGTGTATCCTCCGGTCCTCAGTGCGGATGGGCTCTACGGCGCACGTGGGTTGAGAGCCACTACTCAATATGGAATCGAGGACATGGTGAGTTCTTCTCGACTATCTTAGGCTTATGTAATTTGGATGATTTGATGGGAATGCTACACTGGTGAGACACCCCGGGTGACTGTTCGTCTAGCTTTAGGATACGCTCGGCGTAATAGACGCAACGTTGATAAAGCTAATTCAAATATAGTTTTGACCCATGAGGATGATATCAGTGTTGCCAGGACGTTCCACCGGGCTGTCTACTCTGGGTCTTCATGAGGTATCGCGGGTGTCATGTAATCAGCACAGGAGATGGGCATCGGAAAACATGGCAAGGGCCGTGATCTGACGTCTCTTTCTACCGGACAGGACTACAAGCGCCTTCTCGATTTCTCCCAGTCTTGTTTAGCTAGCGTGGAGGAAAAGTCGGGTGTCCGACCGAACAGACGGCGAAGACGGAGTTCGGAGTTCGGACCAAGAAGTCCAAACGGTGCTCGACACACGCGCCCAGCTCGTTATCTCCCTCGTTGATTGCTTTTTTCATCAGCCAGCAGAAGGACCCAGGCTCTACTGGTACATTAGCGAATGCACGATGACATCCGTTATAGCGTATCAAACACAAGTATGGCAAAAGTTCCATCACGAGGCATATTGTCTTTTCTCAGACGATGCCGAGGGGACGGGAATGCACCGGCGGAAAAGGTGCCCACATGATGAAGGCCGCGCGGGGATTACGGGGCAAACCGGCGGTAAGGTACAGTAAGCTGACCCATTACCTACCTACCCTCCTTGACGATGGCGGAGTTTAGGGCCAGTAACGATGATTGGCTACTAGAAATGTCTCAAACCCAGTGAGATAGGATGGCGGAAGAGAGTTGCATACCTCACGAGCCTGGGTCAAAACAAAGATGCGTGTGTCTCGCCAGAACATGCCGGAAGGAGATTACTAGTGAGGAAGCATAGGCAGTGGTCTACAATTAGGCCCACTTCATGTTCAGCCTCATCTTACCGGTAGGGTGCGGGCTTGGGTGGAAGTTGAATAGAGATCATAGCTAGGGATGGTGTCACTACCTGTTGTATTCGAATCTCGTGCCTAGATGCCGACATGCTAAAGAAGAAGCTGTGTCCTGAGCGCTGGCCAATTAACTGTATCTGGGATCTGCGGTTACGGATCCAGAAGGTGCCGCTTGGTTTCGTTGGGCTATGCGGAGGAAATCTGGCCTCAAGCCCTGGGAGAAAAGTACCCTGCAAGTCTTGGTCAGCAGGACAAGAGTATGCAAATGCATCCGTCAAGCTCCAAGCACACTTGGTTATGTAAGCTTCCAAGGCAACGCAACGTTGTAAGCAGGGTTGAGTAAGCCACGGAGGAACTTTAGGAAGTTTAGACTACGTGCATGTGCTGAGGTACTCGACGGTGTCAATCCGGGAATGCGAATAGATAATGATCCAAGAACGTGAAATGAAACTGACGCTATATCCTCGTGGACGGCACGAGGCAACGTGTTTAACCTGGAGTCTTCAGAAATGTGTTGGCGTTCTTGTTAGAAACAGGCGGTGATGTTGGATAGCGCGCGTACTCCTTTGACGAGATACTGGCCGTACTGGGTGATTGCAAGGATGAATGAGTACGTAAGTTCTTACGGAGATATTCGCCGGATTCTTTAGGAGTCTTTGGGAGGAATCGAGAGAGGGAGGGCATGCGAATCATACCTATCAATCTGCATAGTCCCTAGGAAATGCTTTGGTACTGTACTCGGCGGCACAGTTGAGTCTAGGACTTGCAGTGGATTGTGCGCTATGTACAGATCCTCTCGCCGAAGGTACCTACTTTAAGCTGCATGATGCCCCAGTCTCTAGTCGAGTAGCTAGCGAATAGGGAACTTCGTAAGAATCCAAAGGAATACGGAATACGGGGCGTAGCTACGACGCCGCCTACCACAGTAGCTCGTAGCCATTAAACCCGGTGAAACAGCTTGCTTGGAAGCGAGAGTGAGTCATAATGAATATTGAATTGAGTTGCAAGGAAACATTCCAATTGAGACTTCTGATTCGACGGACACATTTCCGGAGGCGATAGATAAACTCTGCGACAATTTTTGTGGGGTAAGCGAATTCATAGTCGATGCACTCGTAGAATTGCGACGCGGACTTTTGCGATAGTAACCACCTTTCCAAACACGCATGCCTTCACGTAGACCTGCAAACTGGGTGGAAGGCAGCATTTGTCACAAATCGTCTCATCCTATCAGGACTACTATCAGTTTTAGAACCGACCCGATCCTTTTGGGACAGGATCACGCTAGTCAAAGAAAATCAAGTCTTACCGCAGCATGAGATAGCTTAGTATAATTCTCTAGTTAGGTTAGTGTCATACTAAGATACCGGACAGGTAGTAGATCTAACTACATTTTCCTCTGTATTTTGATTGGTGTCCAAGGAGACGAATGCTAAATCTCAGGCTTATGGCAGGTTATTGGTATATGTGGCAGGCTTATTCTGTTTGGGTTGGACCAGCGTGAGGGTAACGTGGTGATCTTGCGTGGCGGTGCGAGGGACTGTCGTACTAGGGACGGCGCAGAGATAAGGAATGGGCACCTGCTCAACATAGCCGCTCGAAGACAGCCAATTGAACCCGGACGTTGATTACGGCATGTATTACATGCGTCTCATTGCATTACCTATTCGTATTGTGTTGCTACGATTGAGAACAGGTATTACATTTCGTGATTGCTTCAGAAGAGTAGAGGCATGGAAACCTACCGCCAAGAATCGTGGGGTACTTTGAGACGAGATCCGAAGATGTGCCAGTGCGCCCTTCCTGAGGATTGAAGCTATTCTACTTACGGCTGACCGGCTCACCAATCACGATGAACAAAGCATATACTTAGACACCACGTGTCGTCTTTTCATGATGGGTTAATCCAAGAAATAGATCAAAGTTTAGCAGATGTGACTACGGCTCAAAGGCTCAACTTCCCTTGGGGCGTGATTTACAGCAAGTTTTAAGCTCATCTCAGTGCCTATGCCAGCCAAAAACTTGAATCGAGGTTCTACTATTAATTAGGTATGTAAGCACGGAGGGGAGAGTTACTGTGTACAGCCCCCAGATCCCAGTTCTCAGATCCCAGTTCTCAGATCCCAGCTGGATCCCAGGAGAGACGCTACACCACGCTAGACAGGGGTAGTGTGACTCACACTCTTCTGTTGTCTGATTGGACCAAAACTCGCACGGAATAGTATCCACTCACTGCCGCTGTTGGCTGCCTGATACTTAACCTTAGGCTTCCCACAATCAGTTGTCGGCTTTTCCTCTTTTCTCTCGCAACCCACAACTTCACTACACATCATAATAAAAGACATTCAGGCATCCATTCAAGATGCGTTAAATACGACCACCCGTCAACGTCTCCCCGTGCTCTCCGTAGCCCCCGTCAAAATTCAGTCACCACAGCAACAAAGCACTAACTCCACTCACCCCTTCACTCCAGCTCTTCCTTCCCAGGTCGAACTGAACTTCAACGAAGCTATCCCCAGCTCTCGCACAAGTTCCTTCCCACCCGCTACCTTTTCCCCCCGAGACTTCTTAGTCTTCAACACGGATTCCCAACAGTCAACATGGCTTCCCTCCAGTTCCCCGAGCCTGCCGGCATCATCCGCGCAACAGCAGCCCTCCCAGCCGCCTCAACAGGACTTCGTCTTGTTCGATCAACCCGCCAGAACGAACGTTAACCGCACTGCCTCATCGCCTGCGACAGCAGCAGCATCATTTGGATCTCTAAACAACCGTCGTCACTCGTCTCACAATACCAGCGGTTCTCCAGCGCTCCAGAACCATCGAGTGGCACACATCATCCAAGCAACAGGGCATCAGACCTCTTCTTCGGCGTTCACCAACCGGTTCAACTCTCCAGCGCAAAACCAGCAACAGCAACAGTTTTACGCATCGTTATCTGCTCCATCCTCTTCCGTCGCACTGAACCAGCAGAATCGAGCTGCTCGTCCACCTGTACCACTGTTTGCACAGGGCATCGGTAGTCGAACCTCGGGCAAGATGGATCTTCAAGGTAAATCATCCACAACAGCGCCTGCTGTCTATCTTGAAACCAAACGCTCACACAAATCAGACGCTATGAGTAGTTTTGAGGACCTGTCCGCCTTCGAGGGTGGGGCCTCCACTACAGCCTACTCTTCGCCGGCTGTTCCGACGTACGATGTGAATGTCAGCTCTGCTTCAAGCTCTACAACCAACATAGGCACCGTCTCTCCCCAAGATCTGCTTATCCGTGAGCCCTTTTCTGCGCCAAACTCCAGTGCATTCACCAACTTGACTTCGCCTTCTATCTACAACGAGTCTCCTGAGTTCCATGACAGCTTCGATATTTCTCCCAACTTTGGTAGCGACGACTTCAACGGTGGATCCAATGACCCTTGGTTCCCTCTCTTTCCCCAGGAGAACACTGTTACCGAGCACATCCCTGCCCTGGACAACTCGCCTGATCAGCAGTCCGATGACCTCGACATGGTTGAGACAACCTCTCAGCCTCGCCGCAAGTCTGGCAATTCTCCTGCGACCGGCGGCCATGGTCGACACTCTTCTGTCTCAGGTGTCAACTCTCGACGGCGTGACAAACCTCTACCTCCTATCGTCATCGACGATCCTTTAGATACTATCGCCATGAAGCGAGCACGTAACACTTTAGCAGCCCGCAAGTCACGTGAGCGCAAGGCTCAGCGATTTGAGGATCTAGAGGAGAAGATAGCGAAGCTTGAGGCTGAGCGTGATCATTGGAAGCGGATAGCCTTGAGTCGCACTGGTGGCTCATGAACCATATTCTGGTAATTTGGTGGATGGATCGCTTTATTCGGATGAACTGGAGGGACAGGCCATTGACGGCCTCGTCGCCTCGTTCTAGGAGGCAGTGGTAACAGCCTGACACTATCGGCGTGTCAGACAATGACGCTACGTGCCGTGGATCCTTTTGGTATTTCTCCTACGTGTCGTTTCTAAGGGTTCTCTCGATTCCGGGCTTCGGCTCCGGCTCAAAACTGGTGTTGTCGAGATTTCCTATCATCTGTACGTCGTCGCACTGCGGTGCTTGATGATATGTGCTACTTCTACTCTCTCAGTCCGGATAGTCAGCTTCAATTGACTTCGCATACCCACATCATTCGTTGTTATACCTTCGGTGGATAGATGGTTCTCCTCCTGACTGAGAGTCTCTTGCGCCGAGTTGTAATGCCTACACTTAAAATCAGCTAACTCTGATCACTGCTATTGCTTCGTATTGTAACCGAATGGGTGCAAGTCTTGTTGCGCCTTGTAATATATAGGACCAAATGGCCGGCACTGTCTGTCTCCACATGGGGAATTTTTTAATCGTAGCAATCTTACTTGCGCGGGCTACCAATTGGATGATCATTTGCGTGTGTGCGGTCCCTCCTGCTTCAACTCCACGTTCTAGCTTCCAGCTAACAATAAGTGGTGTCAGTATCTCAGTTTCAGCCTTCGTTCCAGATCCCTGGCAAGAGGTCTATACAATTGATACTCAATCGTCGAATCCTTGTCCGAGCATGGTGGCCTTGCAAGGATACTCTCAGTGTATCCGGCGTCTCTACTGTGAACGACGTCTACGCTGGTCAGTCGCCTTGTTACATTTTGATGCGTGTGCCGGGCCTGAGCTTGCGGTCCGGCAAGAGACGAGTAACAGCGCCTCGAGTCCGCGATGAGCAGGTTGCCCGCTGAGCTGTGCAGCAGAGACGCTCGGAGATACACATAGTGAAACATGATTGTTGCTTTTGATCTTGAGTTAGAAGGAATGAAACGACGACAGACCTCAATGACGCCGCCGTCCAGATAACCCTCGTGTAACTCTTCACCTGTGCCAACTAGCCCAGTAGATAAGCCCGCCTGCCCGTCCTCTATATCTCCTCTAACTATCGTATGAAATACTAAACGTGAGGCCCCCAGTCCTTACATGAGAAATCTCCGGTGTCCACACTTATATAACATGACCTAACGGCTTGGTCCTATTCAATAAGAGGCGGCAACCTGAACCGGCACTTAAGAACACACATATCTGTATGAGCTCCGCCTGGTTGCTGTGTCGCTCGTACGCGATGGACTGTCTTCATATCCCTCTTCAGGTTGTCGCCTCTGTTCCGCATGCTTTCTATGCCGCTCATGCCCCATGGGCTGTCTTCATATGCCTCTGCAAGTTGTCACGTCTCTTGATCTGCGTTTGACAGACTGGACATACGAAGACCTTCTCGTCGTGGACCGTAGCTTCGTGCCGTGCAAGATCCCTCCTCGTGCTGAAGCCAATGTCCCTGCCCATGCACGTGGGATGCCCGCAGAAGTGAGTTTTGACATGACAGCGTTCGTGTTGTCTACGGTCCCTAGGTCAGTATCTAGCACGGGTATCTAGTATGGGGTGTCGGCCAACCTGAACTTCTTGTAGTCCTCGAAAGGCTCGCCGTTACGGCGGCACGCCAACGCTGTGCAGATCCATGGCTTCGAGGCGGTCGGCTCCGACATGGGTGACTTGGTTGATGGATCATGGTTGTGTTTCCTGCGTAGCGACAATCAACCTTAAAGGGACACTTGAGGTTATACCGTGAACTGGGGTTGGGGTACTGACCCGACTCGCTCGCTATCAAGGTGAGCCGCGCTTCCCAAGGTCAAGGGGGACGTGTCATCCGTTGGCGCTGGGGTTGGAGAAGAGACGTGACGAGTACATATCATTGGATTCAAAAGGGGGCCATCATCCGTAGGATCGTCCATCCGGAGGACGTTGCCCTCATCGAATGGTTCAGGGGCGAGAGAACCGGCGAAATACCCGCCCTCGGCGGTGTTGGCATAAGTCGAAGGTCAGGGTTGATCTTGAGTGCCGGCTGGTACAGGCCAGAGCATACTCTGTGAAACCATCGTCAGTGCGCTTTGGGTCTACATGGATTACGATTATCCTTGATCCCTTTCCCTTCAGTATCACTTACATTCCCAAGCGGTCTAAGCATAGTGTGTAAATCAAGACCCGGAAACCATGGTTCTGCCAAATGATTCTGATTTACCGAAGCATCGTTGACAGGGTACAGCGGATCGATGCTGTCGGGGGAGATCCAATCTCGCTCTCCGTCTTGGTTCGGCCAGTTATTTCCTGTGAACTCGAGAAATGTGTCTAGGGAGCCAGGAGATGCAGTGTCTAGGTGTGGCCTTGATGGAATGTCAGTTGAACAAAAGTTCAGCAGAGGTACGCATAGAAAGATACTAACTCATCAGCTTCATCTGAATACCCATGTTTCAACAACGGCTGTGTCCCTGCCATCGATGTTAGTTCAATATCAACACAATTGACGGATACGAAAGATCACTATTATTGCGGTATGATACATACTGCGTAAGAAGATGCGTGAGCTTGCGGGTTTGTGTTTAATATATTGATACAATAATCGCCATCGGCTAGATCTATACCTACTTTATGTAGAATGACTAGAGGACTGTGGGGAAGCTGGGAATCAGATTTAGCGGTATGCGCCTCTCAACATGGCACGCAACGCAACGCAACCAGCCATGTCCAACATGCTCAGCCTTATTCAAAGCGAGGCCACCCCACGTGGGGGTTCCGACTTCTTTGCCGACTTCTAATATCATATCTGGCTCCGGCAGCGTACATGTTGCATCCGAGGCTCTGACCCTTCGATCACAAAAGCCTAGTAACACTCACATCCAACTCACAATGACTGCATGGCCTGCTTCTCGACCTCTTGAAAGTTGTTCATAAGGCCGAGGAGATGAAGGGTGGCGATCAGGCTTCGCTTAACGGAGTGGAGTGTCCGCCTCATGCTGGGCAACCATCAATGATCAAAGTGTCTGCGCCTCATAGAGACCATGACCTGACGTTTGGTCTACGAAACACACCAGACCTTCCTTGACTCTGTGCAGAAAGACCCAATTGCCTGGTCGTGCCACTAAGTGCAGGGGATATGTAGGTGGTCCATACTTGATAGCTCTCGACGACTCACTTTGTTGCTATGCAAATGCAGCACGTGACAGTCATGCGCAAGGCGCGTGCGAGAGGCTCTTGGAGCCGAGACTATTTCTACCTTGCACTTGAGTGAGACTCTTGGGTTGATAAGGTGGTCTTGCTTCGATCCCACCCCCTATCAGAAGATAGCAGGAAGCGGCCAGTGGTACAATGGGCCTATATATATGTTAGAAGATGTAGGCAAAGAAAGTACTAGCCTGACTCCGTTCAAACAGGGGAATTTCACTGCCTTTAAAAACCCCGACTGGGCTGAACGATGAAAGTATATGTGAATCTGGGATCGCAGAAAATCCCAAAGGGTCTCACTCTTTGGAATATTCGGCACTCTTTAGAAAGATTCAGCACTCTTTAGAAGATTCGGCACTATTTGTGCCAAATCGCAGCCCGGACATCAAGCTAACCTTGATCATACTTGCAGAATAGCGAGAAACCAAATCAGTTCAGGCTGTCGTCCACTATGAAACAATCTATAATAGAAGGGTCGAAGGCTTTCCCAAAGAAGAAATCTTAGATATCGTACGCACTTAAGGGACGAGATAGGGGTAGGACTATTTCTCGTCAACG
Organism: Xylariales sp. AK1849; assembly: GCA_022432505.1. Taxonomy (NCBI): domain Eukaryota; kingdom Fungi; phylum Ascomycota; class Sordariomycetes; order Xylariales; species Xylariales sp. AK1849. Next base: position 402,117 of record JAJKKH010000002.1, read on the forward strand.
CTGTCAGCGATTCAATTCCCTAGATGAGCTGTTAGATCAATCAACTCTGGGAGCTTGCTGACGAGGATAACGCAGTAAATACAGACGTTGGGCTCATTCTTTTGGTCGTAGTCCAGACCAGCTTCAAGATCGGCGGACAGTCTTTACATTGCTCAAGGAGTAATAGACTCTAAGTTTCAAGTCGTAGTCACTGGGACCTGTGGAATATGTTCGGCCTGAGATGAGATCGGGCTCCATTCGGTATTTCATTGCTTTTGGTTGGCTAGTCTAATGTGCTTTAACGACACCGGCAGCATCGGCCTGTGCAGCAATCCTTTTCTTGTACTGCTGAACATCACCCGGGAACTTCCACACCGTACCATTCTCACACACCCACAAGCTTGAACAAACTGTCTGAAGCATGGTGACGTCGTGAGAAACCATCAGCACACCCCCCTGGAACTCCCGCAAAGCCTCGGAGAGAGCGTCCATCGCCTCAATATCGAGATGGTTAGACGGTTCGTCAAGAACCAAGATGTGCGGGTTCGTAAGTGCTAGGCATGCGAACGCTACACGTGATTTCTGACCTCCGGAGAGGACAGCCATTTTCTGGAGACCGGTCGTGCCTGTGATACCAAAGGCACCAAGCTGCCGACGGTATTCTTCATCAGTGCGCCCAGTGTATGTCTTTGCCATGAAACTGACCGCACTCATAGTAAGGTCGAGAGCGTCGACATGATGTTGAGCGAAGAAACCGATACGTAGGCGCGAATGTTGTGAGATGAGACCCTTTGTAGCGGACAACTTGCCAATGAGCAACTTAAGAATTGTCGTCTTACCGGCACCATTGGGACCGACGATGCCAATCCGAGAGTCAAGTTGTACGTCGAGGTCAACGTTCTTGAGTAGAATGTTGTCTTCGCTGTATCCGAAGGTAACACCCGTCATCTGGACGATAGGAGGCGACAGCTTTTCAACTTCAGGAAACTTGAACTTGACACTGTATTCCGTCTCCGGTGCCTCCAGAATAGGCATGCGTTCTAGTTTCTTGATACGGGACTGAGCTTCAGCAGCCTTGCCAGCGTTGTACCGGAACTTGTCGATGAAACCTTGCAAATGGGCACGCTGGGCCACGTTGTTCTCGTATTCACGTTGATACACCTTCTTACGCTCTTCTTTGGTGGCGTAGAAGGACTCGAAGTTTGCTCCTCTGTAGTAATCAAGTCTCTCTGAATGCTGGTGGATGATGTCGGTTGCCACCTCGTTGAGGAAGGCTCTGTCGTGACTGACTACCAAGACGGTGCTTGGGTACCCTTGTAGGTAGTTTGAAAGGAAGGTGATAGATGGAACGTCCAACATGTTTGACGGTTCGTCGAGCAGTAACAAGTCCGGCTCACAGAAAAGAGCCCTAGCAAGGGCGAGACGCATACGCCAACCACCGGAGAAGGTCTTCGTAGCGAATTGCTGGCGCTCGGCTGAGAAACCCAGACCAGCAAGAATACTTGCTGCCCTGGGCTCGGCCTTGTCAGATTCCATCTCGGCTAACTTGCCTTGGATATCTCCAAGCTTTTGATCGAGAGCCTCACGATCTCTGTCAAGTCTGGCTGCATCGGCTGATGTATCTGCCATCGAAGACCGCTGAGCTTCTATTTCCGCAAGTCGTGCAGTAATCTCCTATCTCGCATTCAGTACAAGATCTGTAAAATTGCAATTGGTGCACTTACTGCCTGTTCTCTTAACAATACCTTGCGCCAGACGTCGGCATCCAAAACAGCCTGCAAGGCGGATGTGTCGTCTCCAGTGAGCTATATCATGTTAGTCTCACATATCTTTCTTCATTAGTTCAGTAGACATACCTCCTGCTCGACGTGGAGAATCGAGATGTGCGTAGGAATGGGCAACTCTCGCCTGGACAATGCACGCAAGAGCGTAGATTTACCCACACCATTGTTACCAACTAGACCATAGCGATGACCATATGCCAGCGTCAAGTTTGTGTCCATCAGGATTCTCAGCCCGCCAATGGAGACGTCGGCGTTCTCGATCTTGATGTCCTTCGATTTGCTTTGGCCGGCGCCGCCACCCAATTGCAGAGGGTTCACAGCCATGTAGAATTCTTCGTAGGACTGGGCGTCATCGGGCTGGTTCAAAAGCTTGGAAGCCTCATACTCGACGTTCTTGAACTGCTTCTTGTTTTGCTTCGCAGCGATCTTGCGCTCGGCCTTCTCGAGCTTCTTCCGGTCAACTTTGGATTCGACCTTACGTGCATTTGCTGACTCAAGATCCACACTTCCCGTGGCCACGGCGAGAGTTGAGGACATGTTGCGTTGTGCCCCTACTTGGATGGCTTGATCTAGGCGCCGGGCAGCAGAGGGTCCCCTACGCTCTCCATTTTCGCTGTTCGCAGCTTCGTACTTCTCAACCCATTTTTTGACCAGGGAGCGGATCTTGTCCTGATCAGTGCTGGCATGGTTGCCTGAAGCAGAGAGCAGCAGCTCAGTGATTGCGGCGGCAGCCTCGGAAAGTGGTGATAGACCAGCCGACTCCTCATCGTCAGTCCAGGCCGTTGAAGCATGCCTCAGATATCCAACCGAATACTCCGAGACGACCGGGTCGATGTCCGGTAGCACGGCTCTGATATCAGCCTCCATCCTGACGGTGATCGGAGATTATTTTTGCGGAACAGGGTACAGTAAGAATATTGCCACGTGCAAGTCTCTCGAGCTCAAAAGTGTGATCGGTATCTCATGCATGCGCAATATCAATGAAACCAAAGCTCAATATTGCACTAACGCTGTGTATCCTTGTCAGATTTGCTTACAGTCACAATCGCAGTAGCATTAGGCGAGTGTTCCTCGGCATCTCGTGTTTGCCTTTATCAAATTTCATCTGTTGGGCACAAAAAGGTGATGGAATGTCGTTGTAGGTGGGTCTTTGCAATGGGTCTGATTGGCTCGACATATTGAACTTAACCAACAGGATAATTGTCCACACCGGGGTATCCAGGAGGCACTGGGTGCACGAGTTTGCAGGATACCTTATTCCGCGTTCCTGGAGGCATCTTTGGAGATTTTGAGCATTTGTGCCGGTACCTACCTGGGTACGCAACAATGTACTCGGCAGTCGTGCACTAACACGGTTACTATGCAGTTCAAGTTTTGTACAGTGCAGCTCCAGTGGATCTTGACTGCTCCTTGGGATGCTGGCAGCTTCCCCGGAGAGCCCTTCATTTAGCCGCATTGTAGCGCCATGTGGTCTTTGATGGCCTGGATTCATGGAATGAACGACTTCGTGAGTCTCATCATACTTGGGGCTAGCCGTGGGGTGTATTCTCCGAGTTGGCGTCGCAGAAGATGGTGGCAATTGGAGCCGGTTTTTAGGGGCCAAGCCAGCTTCCGACCGCCTTACAGGTAGGTAGGTGTATGTGTATTTGGAAGCTTCAATCGATCGCAAAACCCCATCTACAAAGAATCTGGAAATGAATCAGAAACTCAGATTCCAGCACGTACTATGGATTGGCATCTGCTCACCTTCTAGAAGTTGCTTTTGCTCCAATCCATTCCGAATCCGGCCAGTCTGTTCTGTCTCAAAATCTCGTCGAGTGGGAAACTTCCGGCCGCGTGTCCGCTCCAACCGGGTGTGACGCGAATGACACGCGCCCGTTGCGTTGGTAACTTTTTCTTTTGTTGCTTCAAAGCTCCAGATCCCACCTGAGATACGCGGTTGCATGAAACAGCGTGGCTCGCTGTAACCCCAGGAACGCGTCGGTGGGAACGCCATCTCATTCGTCCGGATTAGGATGTCGGCAGCATCTCCAACCAATCATTGGTGTTCAAGCGACCTCAAACCGCTTGTGCAAGTTCTAGGATCATTGCTGCCAGGCCTTGACTGGTTCCTCGTTACTCTACGCTGGCTGGACTGAACGCCTCTTGCGTTTCGATGATGTTATGCCTTTGCGACTAATGCTGCACTGAAGATCCGCATATAAACAGATTGTCCTGAACGAGGAAGCTGCTCACACCGTCAGGAGTCGCCGCTCGGGTTGTGGGTTCACCCGTGAGCTGATCAGCCACAAAACCTCCTGGTAGGCACCTGACTTATAGCCCTCGCCCAATGTGACGTTGGCGCAGGACGGCTGGATACATCACATTTTGTTTCATAAAATTTCTTTGGGCTTTCGGCATAGACATGAAGCCTTCAACTAACTTGGATCCTCTCCGCATTCCGATGAGCCTCAACGGCCAGAACATGGTGCACTGACGGAGAGATAATGTATTCCTCTTTCAATAGCTGCTTAGGTGAGGGGTCATCAGAATATCACGTCATCCGCGTGAGGCGGAGGTCCGTACCCAATCTTCTGATCGACTAACGAGAGGGATTCCAATGAATACATGCGCAAACCCTGGGGTCTCCTAGTCTGGATCGTCGTCCGTTTGGATAGGCGGCTGAAGTGTCGGACAGCCAATCAACAGTCATAGTTGCCGATTACCCAAGGTGGAAATCAACTCAACTCTGTTAGCCCAAATTATGCTGATAACTAAGATATTACTATCAAAGTCAACTCCGCACGAAGTCCGTTGGAGTCATTTTGCCCAAAATACCTCACCATGATACAATTCCCAGCCCGGGTGGATGACTGGACCATTTGGGGACGATTCAAAGCGTTTCTGGGGAAGCAGTCTCGGTCCTGCCGTGTCTCGTTATAGTGCTAGCAACAAGAATAACACCTGGCTTCAATCGGCCTCTGGATTCTGAACGAAGGAATAAGAGAAGGCGACATCAGGGACCGGTTAGAGCAAGACGAGCCAAGGGTTGGCCATTCTGCAAGTCAGCTTGGTGCCGCAATGGTGCTATTCTCCGAGTCCTACATACACAGGACATGAAGCGGTGACGGATGTTTCATCGCCTCTAAGAACTGGCAGGAAGCGTGCGGCACATGAATCCAGCTTGAGTTGTCTGTCCGCGGCTTGGGAGGCATCATCCCTACAATATATCTGACGCCGTCTATTATGTGCATGGTGCAATGTGCTGCTATTCACCCAACCACCGATAAGTTGCATCTGCGAGATGTTGTCAGCTGTGAAAGTAAGCAACCCATGCTATAGGCCATTGTAGGATTAGATATCCAAGGAAATGGCAAGCATCTCGTTCTAACTTGGCAACTCGACCTCTCACAGCTTCGGGAGATACTGCAACCACATGCTTCCCGTCGTGAGCAACGCGGGAGCTTAACGTCTGAAGTTTGCGTGTGGACTTTTTATCTTTTATTGTTGCTATTATGATTACCGCATCCGCGTAACCGTGGCACGCCTGTTGAGCGGATTTTTGCTAGCGGCATGCCAGAGTTTTGCGTCTTTTAGCTAGGAACCAATGCTCGGATCTTCTCCGTACAAGCGGAACTCTGGGAGATTGCTTGTTGACCCTGTCGACCGTTTCTTCTGTTAGTCTCGATTCCTATAGTAGTGCCTACCAGTTCTGGGTTCTTCTATTCTTCGGGGTTCCCACTGATGGCGAAACTTGGCGGATCAGTGATTGTCTGCATTGTCGTCGCGGCTCTTCCAAGCTTCAGGAAATGGAGATTCAGAGAGTGCACTTCACGCTACGTCATACCAACAGTGTTCCCCGAGATGATTCTTCATATCATTGTTTGTTTGGGCTGTCGAAGATTCCAAGATTGTCAAATGCCTGCAGAAGACGGAATCCGAGAAAGCTCCGGCTTAGACATATACCCCACCTTGAACATGGGAGGTGGAATGTTCTGTATGTCTCCAGGAAATCGAGGATTACGTTTCGTGAACGCGTGTGGATTGAAAAGAGCTTAACTGTGTGGTAACGGGCCTAGCAGATCGGAATGATTCAAACAAGGCTATCAATGGAATGCCGTCCCAGGATCCTGAAGGTTGTTTGAGAGGGGTTGAAGGGGGTTTGTGCAAAACGAGACGAGATCGACTGTAATCTATTTTAGGTCGAGATTGCGAGGCCATCAACTAGTTGAATGTCTTGCTGAAGGGCCCCAAGAGTGGGATAGCGCATCGTCTAGGTTCCTCGAGTATCTCCACAACTTCAGCCTCTGTGTGCAGAGTCGAGCATAATATGAAACAGCGTCGCTGATGGACCAGGATAACCATCGTACAAAGAGCGTGACGATGACAAGAATAATCATAAACCTGAGAAATCGTTTCAAGACCCAGGGAAATTCGAGGCTGAGGTCATCATCATATCGAACCGTCATAACATGTTTCGTTCCATCAAGATGCAATTTCATATGCCGGAAACTCAGCAAATAGTTTTGTCAAAGGAAGTTGCCGAAAGCCCCATATGACGCCACGAATGGACACAGGGATTAGGCAGCCCGCAGGAATAGAAGAAACGCTTTATGCCCAAGTCAACACAACCCTGCCGCGCGCTCGCAACAAGGGGCCTTCGGCCCATCAGCAGCACGGCGAGACGACATGGAAGTTGTGATGGCGGCGTTCCCAGTCGTCAATGGTCCTGTGCCACAGCCTGGCAGCCAGCAGCCTGGAGCCTTGTTGAACCCCCGGTTTGAGTGTAACACTGAAGTTCGATTATGTAGCTGGGGCGCGCCCCTCCAGTGTCACCATTTAGGGATTTCAAGGATTTGACACTTCGGCTGACCAGAAGGCGGAATACGGTTAAAGAAAAAGGCCCTAGAACAGTCAATCCTCTGCAATATTTTCCAGACCTACTGGGGAAATGGGACGATTACCGAAGCACGAGGCGGCAATTCTAGCTGAACAAAGCGACAGCAAGGAGAGGTACACAACAGCACATCGTCGGCCCCGTCTCAAAGTGTTTGTGTAGAAAGGGAGCTGGTCGCACAAGGTGTTTGTTCTCTCTAACACAACTGCTAGAGTAATGATTCGTGACAGGCATACGGCCGCCAAACCCAAGGCATTGGTTAACACGATATGCCAGCGACCTTGACAGCTGAAGTGCAAACACTAGTGTACAGCATAGGCCAACCGGTGCCATGCGCCGTAGCCAATTACCTGCGGTAATCTGTGTTTCCTCCTACACCGTACTATGTAATACTCCGGCCCGGCGGTTGGGAACTTCACGGTTTCCACTTGAGTTACGAGCTTGAGCAGTGAAACCCTGATTGACAGCTCGGAAGAGATCTTGCAACAGGGTCGTAGAATGCGAGATAAAAATGTGTTGCCTCGGTCCCTTACAGCAATGAATCGCTGCATGCCATCTGAATGCACCGGGCTGATGGAAAGCCCACAAGCCCGTATTTTCTTGCTTTTTGCCATGCCGTCGATCTTATATCTTCCAAGCATCTACCCACCATATACTAAAGTTTCACATACTAGGCACGATATTGCAGCAAGGCTATCTGGCACAAAATTGCACCTGCAGCTCTCGGTAACACTGTGGCAATGGCGCGTGGCTACTCGAAATGTGCCAAAATCAAGTGTGCAGTTTCTTCGTCTTGAGATCAAAGGTAGGGGTTCCATGGAGATGCCCTTGACTGTAGAAGCGAGCTGCGGCCGACAGGCAAGCCGTCTGTTATTCCCGCGCCAGGCACAGCTGAAAGGGTGTTGTATGCGACCGCGTGCATCTTGGGTGCCAGCTCAAGGATGAAAGTAGCTGAACAGCAAGTAAACAAGCTTGGGGCGATTACGAAGCATTGCGGATGGTTTAGTAAATACCTACCGGTAGAGAGGTCGGTTGACAACACCAAGACGGGGGGTGACACGGTTTTGCCCGTCCTATTAGCAGCAAACTCTCGGGTCCTCAGGTTAGAGTACATCCGAGGAGGATTGCTCAGGAAATCAGGGCACGCTCGCAGTAGTGAGCCTACTAGTGGAAGCGATTGCATTCTGACCACCCATTGATAGACATAATGACCGTTCTTAAGGCGATCTGTACGACATTAGCATTTGCTTGAAGTACCTACGTATGTAAGGATGATCCGGCTTCGAGCAGGATACGTACCTAGCAACATGATGGGCATGAGGCAAGCTAAGAGGCCGGAACTGTCGAACGTCCATCGATGAAGGCGTTAGAAGATCTCCCAGCCGGGCTCCAGGATTCGCCAACCCCTGCGGAAAGACCCGCTGGTCGAGATTCCCCGATCTTGCAAGTACTAGAAGCTCGCTGATGATTGGGCATTGATACGCCAGACACAAGCTTCGTAGGGGCTTACCAACAGAGCTGTGCGGATCCAGGGTGTCTTCTCATATCCAGGCGAGCGTCAAGCGTCAAGCGTACTGGGTAGGCAGGTAGGGTATGGTATTCGGCCGTACCTATGCATACCTACACAGTAGGTATGCTTCATTCAGACCAGGATGATTCGTGAATTGAGTTCAAATCTTGGCCAAGCCCCCGAGCCCAATGGTAGGTCTCAGAGCAATGGCGCTAAGGAAGTTAGATTCAACCCTGAACCCGTCAAGGCGATAGAAGCAGAAGACAACGCACGGCGCAGAACGAGGCGCGTCTTCGATGTGGGATCCAGCACTGTACGGGCTACTGTATGTAGTATCCTGCGATGCGTGGAATGAAAGGTAGGTACCTAGGTAGCGTTGTGCAATCCATCTTGCCGTTTTTAGAAATAGTCCCCAAACTGTCGAATAGGACTTTTGCATTCGAAACACCAGCTACGCCGTAGTCTCTGTCCGAGCTGTCGGGTTATGGGAAAAGCAACATGGGAAATCTCGCAATAACGCTATTCCATCGACCATTGTCTCTCTCTCGCTTCTACCTACCTCGTCTACCTATTCAGCGCAGCCACTGTTGTGATGGTTCCGCATGCCGCATGATTATGGCTGGCAGAAGAATGGAATGAACGGAGAATCCACTGGCATTCGTAGTACACGGCCTCTGTAATTCAGGCTTCCAGGCATGCCGGGGGGGGCCCCTAGTGCTACGGATGGATCGATCACTGCGGAATAAATCTCCCATCAGCGAGGGTCCATAAAAGACAGTGCCGAAACCCCATTTTGCCCATTTTCAAGCATACCCAGGTACTTATTGACCTGTGCTTATTATTTCAACCTTGGCGGCGTACCGTGCAAATAAACAGGAGCGCGACTTTCGGATGGAACACAGACAAGGCCAACTTGCTTTGTTGATTGATGCCCGGCAATAATAATAACGACCGCTCCGTAAATCGACATTAATCTCAAGGAACTTCGTAGCTCGTACCGCTTGTAGCAGCCAGCTCCGCCCGCTGTAAACAATCCCAGCTGTGCTAACCAAGTACCGTGTAGTTATTAGCTCCCATATGCATTCATTCACCAATCCTCTTTCTTTTTCCTGTCCTGGGTTCAATTGAGATCCAGCAGGTTGAAGGTCGTGCTGTACTGTACTGTGCTTTGCGTAGGCTTGCGTGCGTGCTAGATTTCCTGCTCCAGTAGCTTCACTCACAGGCTGAGATTTTGGTGCCTCGACTTCATTTTCCCACCTTCAATTCGGTCTCTTCGATTCTACCGTCCAAGTATCCATATTCGCAGAGGTCACCACCGCCTCTGCAGGTCTCGAAGACAAGCACTGAAACACGCAGTCGGCGCCTGTGGACTCGAAGCTGCCGCAAGTCGCAGTTGATTGACCGGAGTGCGTGAGTCGGCTGTCCAACAAAACATCATCACGTCGGGCTCCCGATTCCACGACCGCGGACCGCCTGACACGCCAACGCCCTCCCACACCCAGAATTTACCTGGCAGATCTACCGGCATTTCACAGTCATCCCGCACCACGAACTGCTATGTCTTGAACAATGGTCACGAGAACGACAGAGAGAGCCGATTCCTCTTCCTTTTGCCTCGTAACCGAGGGCTCCCTTTCCTCACTCTAAGACCCGTCCTGGAAGATGCAGACGGTACCTAGTGTAAGTGCCCGTATCCCACATGTTGACCAACAACATACCAGACACGGCAAACCTACCGCAATTCTTATCTGGAGTCATTGCTGCTTTACATTTTCTGTTTAGAGGTTTCGCATGCTTCTCTCAGTTAATGATGTAGTTTTTTCTGTACTATATAAATCAGCACGCATTGGCCATCTCCACCACTACATTCTGGCAGTTGCTGACCTGGACCACCACAGCTCATCGGCACCGGCACTGCTGTCGCTGCGGCGGCAACGGGTCTCATATTTGGTCAACTGGCCGAAGGACAACTTCCTCCTCCATCACCCCGACCGAGTTCGAACAAGAGAAAAGTCACCCCCGACAGAGACTTAGATAGAAGTGCTTTCTCCTCGCGGCCGGGTACCACAGACTCGGCCATTCCTACAGACGCCTTTCCTCAATTCCCGTCTGCCCAACAACAGACCACGTCGAAGCAGCCGCGCCTCCCTCGCCGCTCTTCCCACGCCCAGATCACGCCGCCCAAGTCCTCGAATTGGCGGTATACTTATGGAAAGCAGGGCGACGTAGGTGCAGCACCTATTGCTGAGGACTCGCGCGACTCTTTCTCGTCGAATGGGTCTTGGATGCGGAGGTTGTCAATACGTCCTCTTTCCCAACATGAGAGTGTGAAGTCGAGTCTCGGGCCTGACTCGCTGTCCGTGTTCTCCCGTGGTTCGGGTGCACCGATTCTATCACCCACAGATCCCACAGGTCCCCAGCTCCCACCTAACAAACTAGTGAAGCGGTCCTCTGCGAGCAATGGCAGGGATACAAGCCCTTTGATCAGGCGGAGCTCAAGATCACAAATGCCCACGTTACGGCGCCCGGCAACTAGCCACCAGAGGTCCGCGACACTTCACCAGCTAATCGTGGAAGCTGTTCCGCCGGTGCTCAAGTTTTCCTTCGATGAACAGCTTAGGCCAAGGGCCCAGACATTGGCGAACCCCAATCGCGATCCGGCTATTGATATCCCGTCCAGGGACAACGTCAAATGGAAGTCATTTTTCCACGCCAGAATAGCTAGAATTGCATCCAAGGCATCCTCAAAGAGGAGCGATGACGGCGGTCCGCCGGGCTCGAAGCGAATTTGCGTAGAGAACGAAGGGCACTACGGAGCATACTTGATTACAATTAGGTCGCTCATGGCAGGGTCAACATCTGATGAGCCATATGCCAGCATGGTAATTGATATGAGTGCAGAGATGGGAGACAGCCCCCGAAGCTCCAATCAAACGGGCTCGTCTCCCGGTGCGACACCGTCGAAGGGTCCCAGACGCTCTATCTCGATGCAGTTTAGTTCCCCTACGAGTTGGATATCGAAGACTGGAAGCCTTCGGCGGCGTAAACGCGGCGGTGGCTTTGACGTCGGTGGTGCCAACAAGCGTCATGTGTCTGATCCAATGGCAGCCAGGGCAGACTCAAGTCTAGCACAGGTTGCAAAAAAGACTGGGACGCCAGAAACTCACAATATAGCGAGGGAGGTTAGCAGGGCCGAGACGGACCTAGCTGCTATTTTTCAACCGCTGCGCCGTAGGAGGAACTCTACGTCGCCACTGCCACCACTTTCCAGACTTTCGAGCTTTCACATTGACCTCAACCGTCTTGGTTCGTCATCTGGCAGTCCAGCTAGGTCTGAAGAGGCGGCCGCTACGGCAAACTCGGCGAGCGCATTAAGAGTGAACTCTAATATGTCTCAAGCTCGGACTTTGGACCGTGTGTCCACAGTTGGAAGCTCCGAGTACCACCGTGGATTTGTATCGGGGGACGACGATGACACAGACTTCAAGACAGATACCCCATTTGACTCTCTTCGGACTGTGGCTTCTGGACGTCGGCGAAGCGCTCTTGACTCACCCTTAGAGTCCATGTTTGACGAATCACCTCCCAGCACAGCAGGTAACAACAAGCAACCAAAGCGGTTGTCGATACAGGAAATACTCGGCCCTTCTTTCGATGGTGGGAACAAGATCATGGAAGAGGATGAAGGCCTGTCCACACCAGTCCGCGGAACGTATGACGATGCTGAAGTCCGCTTCCGACTCGCTAATCTCGAAGACGACGACGACGATTTCAGATATCCGCCCGGCTCTTCCAACTTCACCTTGGCAGAGAGAGATTTCGGCCGGTTGTCTCTAGACGATGACGACGACATGGACTGGGCCAGAGATGATGAGGTGCAATACTGCAACCACCTCTCGCCTCCTAGCTCTATGAATTCCCGGAGAGGTAGCCCAAATCTTAGATTGGCTTTGGCTAGCATCAGTGGCAATGGTAATCGTGACTCCCTTGCAGAAACGAGCAGCGAGCGACCCCGAAGCAACATATTCGACTGGGCAGAATCACCTCACCATGATAAGAATGAAGGGGATGGTCGCTCTCCCCGACCGAGGACAGTTCACGGGAAGCAAGAAATCGACATGCGAGGCGGACGGTCGGCAAGCCGGAAGGGCCCAGTAGCTGCTCATGTACGCAGCCAGAGTGTACCCGTTGTTCCCGATCCAGCGGACACAACGAAATCGACGCCGAAGTTTGGTACTTGGGGACTGGGCTCAAAGAACGTTAGCGAAGACTGGGACGACGATTTCGAGTTTGAAGAGGTAGATATTGGTCGTTCAGGAGGTAGAAAGACGGAGAATCGGCTCTCGATGGTTGTCCCTGCTTCTATTCAAGCTACCCAACCCACGGTAAAGGCCCATTCGGGGCAAATACGCGAACTATCTCTCCTCGTCAACGATCTCAAGCGCCTCTGCCGCCTGGGCAAAGAGATGAAGATGCTGGGCGGTCCATTTGCGAAGTTATGGCGAGAAGCTGAAGGCATCATCGCCTTGGCTTCTCCGGACGAGCATGTATCGGAAGATATAGCCACGAGTACTTCGATCGACGACTTCGACCCTAGCGTCGTCGATGAGCGATTCTTGGATGAAGGATTCGACGCCGGAGTACTAGAACATCCTGCGCACTCGGGCAAGTTCAATGAGCACATGAGGACCGCAGTTGTCAAAGATAGACCTTTGGCAAGACGTCGATCCGTGTTCTCGCCGGAGGACGATATTTTTGGCAACTGGCCGCATACCGATAATGCAGCTGCCGCTGAGCGTCCCAAGACCCCTGAGCCGACGTTACCCGGCACTCCTTATAACCCTTCCTCGGTAGCCAGATCTTTGATGGAATCAATGCAGCTACGTCGGAGACAACCGAGCGATGCCGATTTCGAAGAAGAAAAGGGGGAGGAGGAAGAAGGGTCAAGTGGCAGGCTCAACTTCGACACCAATAGCCTGAAAGAGTTGGTGAAGCGAGCTGGTGACTTGCGAGATGCTCTGTCTGATCTTGTTCGCAAGGCGGATCATATCACACAGAGCCCAGCTCGGACTCCACGGCGTGATCGAGCAGGCAAGAAAGATGATGGTAGTCCCGCTTTCACGCGCGTCTTCGATGATCCCACTTCGAGTCCTACCCGACAACAACTGCCACACAGTCGCAGTACCAACTCGCCTCTCAACGGTGGCCCCATCAGTGCCTCTCCATCTAACGGATTGAGTCAGCGCATGCAAATGATGATCGTCAGCTAGGCGCCGCCAAAACAGTTGAGCTAAGAAGTTGTACGCCATCCCATGCCGCCATCCGACACATCCTCGCCCACACGTCAATCTTAGCTCCATCTGGAGCTTTGAGCTTTGTATATGTACCGATACCTTTTGATTTGCATAGCGAAGGCTTTTACAGATTTCTTCTCCCAAAAGAAGCATACAATCGAGCCACTCTCGAAAGAGAAGGGGTTTCTTGATGGAAGGAACTCGAGATGTGGACAAATGTTCTCGTTGCCAATGCGGTATAACCGCAACTTCAACATATCACCTCGGCCAAACTGGATAATAGCGTCTTGTCGTATTCTTGGTTTTTGAAAACGACCCATCATGATGACTTCATACCACGCGACGACACGATCATCGCCTTGTGTTTTGCAGGCCGAGTTTCATAAGGATATGGAATCGGCATCCTACTGTAGGAAGGGAGGAAGCTTCCTTAAGTACGAATGATGAGCTTTTCCGTCGCCCTTCCAGGCCTGCACGACGATGAAGAACGTCCGCAAAGCAGCAATAGATGCAGTAGACGGATGGGAACCGATTTACGAAGTTTCCATAACTTCATTGAGCTGAAACGCCGGTAGATGACCGGTCTGCTTCGCCGCCCATGCATTGTTGCGGCACGTCTGTTTAATGATTTGTCAAGAAGAGGGACTCGGCAGATTTAATGGCTTTGAGTCCTCAAGAGGTGGCATTCTGCCTTGCATTGCATCTCCCCGTTTTCAGGAGGCCTTGATGTTGAACTTCATTAGAGTCATAATAGGCTGTGTGGTGCCTGTCCAAGATTTAGTTGTCGTCGTGCATGAAGTGGTATCTCGACTCTGTGATACAACAGCACACCAGCGAGTTGAAGGGGAGGGAGTCGAGGGGATTAATGTTTCTCTTTTTGTCTATTGTCTACAAAGGGAAAAGGGAAAGGCACTACACGGGGCATAAGGGGGGGGGGCATTGTACATCTTTTTGGTGAACTTCTGGCACGGACACGGTCGGTTGGCTTTCCGGACGGTCATATGGTTAGGCTAGGCTTAGGCTACACAGGCTAGGGAAAAGAGATATTCGATGTTCACGCCGTCAAGTGGGACTTTGCTTTGAGCTCGTTCAGGAGGACGTTTCTGCGTGTTCTTGCTGTCCAATGTGATCTAATAAGCTCAGAGGTCCAGGAGGTGTCAATTCACTATATGCTGGCTGACAAGACCAAGTCAACCATGCGACTCTCAGGCATGGCTATATATACTATGCCCTCGTGACAGGCGTGCGCAACGCACAGTGGCCGGTTGGAAACGCTCGCGTGCACTATGACCGCGATGTCTACCATCAAGCATCAGAGGAAGGCCATATCCCAGACGAATTGGCGGATTCCTAGCAGCAGCCTGGTAAACTCTGGGAACTTGGATTACTTGATGGGTAGATCACTTAGGTCGGATATCATGGCCGTCGGTGGTTGGAAGGGATTGATCAGGGAGCCGACTTTGCGAGACGGGTGAAGAGTCTTCAGGGGTCGGTGCACTCCCTCTATTTACGAACGCCTTCCCTTACATTGAGTATACGACTTGGAGAGTAAGAACTTCTCATGCGGTCGTAGGTTAACAAGGTTATTCCTGGCTTGTTGTTTGGCTGGGGGAGCTGGTACAAGCCTGTGGCTATGGGCATGACGGGATCTTGTGTAGATCGACGCATGTGAAAAGATGTGGACACGATGTCTTAATAGTGGCTTCCGTGAGGAGGATGGAGCTGAAGTTGAAATTCTTGAACGCGATCAGATCGTATATTCGATATGATTTAATCATAACGGTTCCACTGGATATAGCGTGGATTCGCTCGAGTAGTACTCCACTTGAAGTCCCTCTAGCTAAAGTAAATAAGCGATTTATTTAATTAAGCCACATGTCTAGTGGAAGCAAATCTCGCAGGGAAGGTGTGTGCTTGTACCATGAAATCGTTAGAGCGCAACAGTGTCCATCCCATAACATAACTGGATATTGCTTCACTACATGGGCGAAGCTGCTCTCTGCTTATCTTATGATAACTGCTTCGTGATGGGTCAAGTGGTGTTGTGTTCATGGACCCCTGCTCGCTCGGGTTTGACGCTTGGTCTGTGCTGCCGGCGGACGACAGGGAAGGGGAGGGAAGCAGCAACCATGTCGACAAGCTCAATGACGGACAGACACGAGTGACCAGAACCATTTTGCCTAGAACTTGTAGCACTGGGCAAATGCTGTCTCTCATAGCATTGTTGATGCGGATACGATACTTGGATGTTTTGCGTCCAAGATCCAAGCTTTTCGGCAACAGTCGATATCGATATCGCGGCTGCCTTAGAGCCACTAATCCGAAAGGGGAAAGGCAAGGTAAACATACACAGTAGAGGGGAAAGCGCGGTCCACCTATTTTCTTTTGATTGGGGAGCGACGTCTGGCCATTGAAACCCCTGGCAGCGCACCTACATCCCCATCACAATCTCATGTTCACCGCCAGGCCAAAATTCGATCAACAACCTCCCTCGCCCAACCCGAACCCCGAACCTCTGCTTCCATCTTCACCTTCCGCCCAAACACATCCGCGAACTCCATACATCTATCTTTTCCTTGCTTGCTCAAGCCTCGAAGCACCGTAATTCATCATCACCAACCGTCGACATGCGTGAGATTGTAAGTTCCAGCGCTCGCCCCTCTATCTACCTACCTACCTTCAAGACCCTAGGCGCGTCCATATTTCAGTACCCCTGATTGATTCCTCGTACCCCACTACCCGAATCTTGCTTCTGCTTGTATATCGCTGGGAATGCCTCTCTCGTTGCCGCAACCCACTACTCCCAATGGATGAGAACAAAGGCTGACCGTGTCTCTTTGACTCGTACAGGTTCACCTCCAGACCGGCCAATGCGTAAGTAGCCTCGAATTCGAAATGTTCGCGATGGACGAAGCGGGGCTCACATATTTGCACAGGGTAACCAAATTGGTGCTGCCTTCTGGTATGTGCATGACCTTCTCGACTCGACAAACTGTATCCCACCAAGTCTGCGATTAGTAGGCGGTTTGCGTCGTTGCTCTACGATGAAACTGGACACATAAACGCTGGTCGGTATGGAACGGAAATACTGACCAGTAATTTCATAGGCAAACTATCTCGGGCGAGCACGGCCTCGACAGCAATGGCGTGTATGTTATCTCTTTGACTCCATGAGGAACCGCAAATTGACCTTGTCTAGCTACAACGGCACTTCGGAGCTCCAGCTTGAGCGCATGAGCGTCTACTTCAATGAGGCCTCGGGTAACAAATATGTCCCTCGTGCCGTCCTCGTCGATCTCGAGCCCGGTACCATGGACGCCGTCCGTGCGGGTCCCTTCGGCCAGCTCTTCCGTCCCGACAACTTCGTCTTCGGTCAGTCCGGTGCTGGCAACAACTGGGCCAAGGGTCATTACACTGAGGGTGCTGAGCTTGTTGACCAAGTTCTCGATGTCGTTCGTCGTGAGGCCGAGGGCTGTGACTGCCTCCAGGGCTTCCAGATCACCCACTCTCTCGGTGGCGGTACTGGTGCCGGTATGGGTACCTTGTTGATCTCCAAGATCCGTGAGGAGTTCCCCGACCGTATGATGGCCACCTTCTCCGTCGTTCCCTCCCCCAAGGTCTCGGACACCGTCGTCGAGCCCTACAACGCCACCCTCTCAGTCCACCAGCTGGTCGAGAACTCGGACGAGACCTTCTGCATTGACAACGAGGCCCTCTACGACATATGCATGCGCACTCTGAAGCTATCCAACCCTTCGTACGGTGACCTGAACCACCTGGTCTCGGCCGTCATGTCGGGTGTCACCACTTGCTTGCGTTTCCCTGGCCAGCTGAACTCCGATCTCCGCAAGTTGGCTGTCAACATGGTTCCCTTCCCTCGTCTGCACTTCTTCATGGTCGGCTTCGCCCCTCTGACCAGCCGCGGTGCTTACTCATTCCGTGCGGTCACCGTTCCCGAGTTGACCCAGCAAATGTTCGACCCCAAGAACATGATGGCTGCCTCTGACTTCCGCAACGGTCGCTACCTGACTTGCTCTGCCATCTTGTAAGTTCCACTCCCACCGCACCGAGTTCCATCATGCCCTAGATGGCCCACTAACAACCGTTCAAGCCGTGGCAAGGTCTCTATGAAGGAGGTCGAGGATCAGATGCGTAACGTCCAGAGCAAGAACTCTTCCTACTTCGTCGAGTGGATTCCCAACAACGTACAGACCGCTCTCTGCTCCATTCCTCCCCGAGGCCTCAAGATGTCGTCTACCTTCGTCGGTAACTCGACTGCTATCCAGGAGCTCTTCAAGCGTATTGGTGAGCAGTTCACTGCCATGTTCCGGCGAAAGGCTTTCTTGCATTGGTACACTGGCGAGGGTATGGACGAGATGGAGTTCACCGAGGCTGAGTCCAACATGAACGATTTGGTCAGCGAATACCAGCAGTACCAGGATGCTGGTGTTGACGAGGAGGAGGAATACGAGGAGGAGCCTCTCCCTGAGGAAGAGGAGTAAGCGACCTCTTGTCATCCTCTCATACCTAGGAAGAAGGCGGCCATGGCTGGTGATGTTTAGATGGACTCTTATTCCCGGCATGCACCATGTTATTACAGCCCCTCATCCCCCCCCCAAACTCAACAGATTCCCCTGATCCTCTTTCTACCTCGGCCTTCGATACCGTCTTCAGTAATTGGAGGGACTTGCGAGGTGTTTGTTAGATATACCTTTTCGGGCGTGTGTGTAGTCCGTCTCGAGACGAAAAGAAAGGAGACTTTGCTTTATTCATTTGCCTAGTAGTGACAAGAAGAATCGACTTTCTTGTACAGGTTATGATACTATAAGCATGCATTGGTGCCTGATGTGATCCGACGTATGTCCAAATGAGATGCATTGATTACTTGCGAAAGCCGACTTGCCTTTATTGTACCGCAGCTCTGACATGGCCAAGAAAAGGGTTCACTTAGGAGCCAATATCCGGCTCGAAAAGCAAGTCTCTGAGCTACAATGATTCTCACGTTTGCAGTCCAGTTTTGCCAGATGGAAATTTGAGGTTCACCGTCTCGACTTACCTATGCATTTAACGCATTGTCAGTCACAGGTGTGATCAGATCTAAGTATATATCATTGAAAAGCAAGCAGTAACGACTTTCTATACGTTCCAAATTGCACCCTGGGTTATATTGCAAATACCTGACGTGGAAATCCACGACCAAGCATTCTTGCCATGCATTCATTTTCTGACCTGTGTCATGCCGCCGCACAACTACCATGTTCAATAGTCGTCACAATTCACCACATCTCCCCGAGCCCCCATTCCCCTTACCAATCCATCGCACCCCCGCCCCCACAGCCTCCTCCCGCCATGACCTCGACCGGCTTCTGCATACTCAGGTCGTTCATGGGCCTCACGCCCGGCTTCTTGGCCCTGTGCCCCTTGAACTGAATCTTCTTGTCCAGCTCGGCGAACGGACTGTCTGTCTCGCCCTTCTTCACCATCCACTTCTTCGTGCCTAGCTCCCTGTCGAGTTCCTCGACGGGCGGAAGCTTGACGTACACCAGGCCGTCTTCTCGCTCCTCGACGGCGAAGGTGGCAATGCTGACCTCGGCGTCGTTCTTGCAGTCGCCCGAGGCGAGGTCGAAATTCCGCTTGTGGTTCGGGCAGGAGACCCAGGGCGCTTTGGCGTCGCCGCAGGGTTCCTTGGTGTTCCCGTTGGTCTGCGCCGACGACTCGGCGGGAGAAGATGACGGGACGTCGTGGCCGATCAGCCCGTCGCTCAGCACGAAGGCCCGCTTGTGCGGACACATCTGCTGCGTGGCGTAGTACTTGCCCTTGACCCGCCACAACGCAAGCTGGGTGTCGCTCCTCTTTATCGTAGCACTGATGCCGTTGGTCGTGGTGTCGGCGCCGGCGAAGTAGCTCGCCTCGATGACAGGCTGCCAGGCAGTGCTGGACCAGCGGTCTTTCAGGCCCTTGAAGTCCTCCTTGGCGGATTCCTTGGCCCAGTAGACGGGGCGGAGCTGGTCGCGGTCTTCCTCCACCTCCATGTTCTCCGTGTTCTCTTCCGTATTGGCGAACTGCTTGAACTTGGCCGCGATGACCGGGTTCTTGATCGCCTCGGCCCACTCGTCGAAGAAGGAGTCGACGAGTTCTTGCATCTGCGCCTCGAGCGAGGCATTGATGCCGAGTTTGTCCTCGAGGACCACCTCTTGCAGGTACTTGAGCCCGCCGGGAAGGTTCTCGATCCAACGTGCCGTGCGTTGCAGCTTGTCCGCCGTGCGGATGTAGAACATGAGGTAGCGATCTAGGATGGGGAACACCTCGGCTGGAGGTACGTCCTTGGCTAGGAGCTCGGCGTGCTTAGGCTTAGCACCTCCGTTGCCCGCGACGAAGATATTGAAGCCTTTTTCGGTTGCTATCAGGCCGAAGCTACGTTGCATGTCAGCATTGGCTCTTGCGGGCCGAAATGTAGGATGCTGATATAGCTGTGACTTACTCCTTATTCTGGGCCTCGGCACATTCTCTTACACAACCGCTCACGCCTCCTTTGATCTTATGCGGGCTGCGAAGGCTCTTGTACCGCTCCTCGAGACGTACAGCCATACCGACACTGTCGCCAATACCAAATCTGCACCAGGTGGTGCCGACACAGCTCTTGACGGTACGCAATGACTTGGCGTATGCGTGACCACTCTCCATACCCGCCTCGATAAGCTCGGTCCAAATAGCCAGCAAGTCATGCTTCTTGGCGCCAAACATATCGATACGCTGGCCGCCGGTAATCTTAGTGTACAGATTATACTTCTTTGCCACATTTCCGATGACTATCAGCTTGTCTGGCGTGATCTCACCAGCCGATACACGCGGGATGACGGAAAATGTGCCGTTTCGCTGGATGTTGCCCAGGAACCGGTCATTGGTATCTTGTAGACCGTGCGTAGTCTTGTCCATAACGTGCTTGTTCCAAAGTGAGCCAAAGATGCTTGCCACGGCTGGCTTGCAGGCTTCGCAACCGTCGGATTCCTTGTCGTTTCCGGCCTCACGCATCACCTCCGGCAGTGTTTTGAGCCTCTTAACCATGACGATGTTGTACAGGTCCGCCCGCGAGTAGTTGAAGTGAGAGCAAAGGTAGTTGGTTACCTCGTTACCCATACTCGTCATCGTCTTGTTGAAGATAGTCGTCACTAGGGGCATGCAACCACCACAGCCGGTGCCGGCTTTGGTACAGGCCTTGACGTCTCCGAGCGTCTTGCAGGTGCCGTCTTTGACGGTGTTGACCACATCACCCTTTGTGACATTGTGGCAGGAGCAAATCTGGACATCATCGTCAAGGTCTGCGCCATCATCTTCGCCATCCTTCTTGGCGCCGAGAATGAGTTGTGATGGCGGAACGTCAAGCTCCTTCTGGTTCTTGACCATTGGGACTAGTTTGATGTAGTCGCTCGTATCGCCGATCATCATACCACCAAGGAGGTATTTCCCGTCTGTCGTAAAGAGGTACTTCTTGTACACATGCTGAAAGGGATCTTTGTAAGTGAGGGCCTTGACTGGCGGGGGTGGTAAACCATTGACGGCAGTCTTGGCGGCACTCTGCTCCTCCGTCTTCTTCTTAGCAGCTCTGACTGGTAGGCAGCTGGGACCATCGCGGTCTGCGAAGAAGTCTCCAAAGCTGGCCACATCGACCCCTAATAACTTAAGCTTCGTACTCAGGTCTGGGCGTTTGAAAATTCTGGGCTGATGTTGTTTGGCTTGAGTGAGATTAAAGGATAGGACATCGGCCATCTCCACGCCAGGGGCAATCAGCCCGAAGGTCTGGTTCTTCCAGCTTGCGCATTCTCCGACGGCGTAAATGTCTGGGATATTTGTACTGAGATCATCATTGACGACGATACCACCTCCCCGATCTGCACACCTGATACCGGCGCCTCTTGCCAGGCTGTCTCGTGGCCGAACACCAATGGCAAAGCAGATCGTGGAGCAGTCCATGTGTTCTCCGTCCTCAAATATCACTCCGATGACATTATTGCCCTCATCGGTCTTTATCTTGCCAACACGTTTACTCATCATAACGTCAAGGCCAAGATCTGTGACTTTCTCCACTACCAGTGTACCTGCATCTTGATCGAGTTGTCGACTGAGGACCCAACGGTTCCGTTCAATCAGCTTGACCTTCTCAAAGCATTCCAGGTCCATCATAGCCTTTGCTGCTTCAAGACCCAACAGGCCGCCACCAACGACAGCCCCGACGGTGCCCTTCTTCCCCTCTCCGAAAGCAATCAGCTTCTGTAGATCATCTATTGTCCGGTACACGAAAACACCAGTGGCATCATGGCCAGGTGTATGCCTGGGAAGAACGGCATCCGAGCCAGTGGCCAGCACCAATATGTCGTACGATACCACGTCGCCATTTGAGCAGACCACATTCTTGTTTTCTGAGTCGATCTGTGTCACAAGCGTGTTTATATGGTAGCCCAGCTTGCTCTCCGGTGCATGGAGGGCATACTGTACGTCGGTCAGCGAATAAAACGAAGAGCAGGGACCGCCAGATAGCTCAACGTACCCAGTCTGCCGGATTCAAATACAGGTTCTCTACTTTCCGGTGGTCAAAGAAGCTCGTCAAACCCACACGATTGTAGGCCAAGTGCGCCTCTTCGCCGATAATTACGATGTCGTACTCGCGACTTCTCGCATCAAGCTTCAAGACCTTTTCTCTGGCAGGAGGTCAGACATACCCCTGATGATTGAAAAATGCAACATCACTCACACGAAAGCGATACCGACCATTCCCAGGCCGACGACCACCAGCTTCTTTCGAGGTCCGACTGCCATTGTGAGGTGCGAAAGTGTGCTTCAAGCACTACGCCCCTACGTCACAGCTTACACGAGTTATGCTGCTGCGCCGAAGCAGCTTGTAGCACTGAATAGGAAAGTCCCCGCAGGCGTAGAAGTAAATGGGTATCACGAGCAATTGGCGAGTAAAGAAGAACAAGAGGATGGAAAAGACGGGGAAAAAAGACGCAGGTCACCTGAGTAGAGACTATACTACGTCAAATTGCCGTACTCACATACCCAGATCTCTGATCAAAGGCAGAGAGAGATTTACATCTCCGCGTACAAAGCTTATGCAGCTGCCCAATAGCGGCACGGAAGAAGAGCTGACTACAGCCCGGTATGGAGTGTGCCTATTGGACGATCAGGGACGTCTCAATCTTGGCTTGGGGCTGTTCGGGGATTCGGACTGCGCCTAAGGCCCAAACCGGCTTCGGGGGGGCACTGCGTTTCTTGTGGTATCCTGCATTTCCACGATTTGGTGTCATGCTATGAGGTTGCTGAAGTGACAAAGACGATCTTGATAAGGAGGCATCATTGAGTAGAAGCAGCCAATCAGAAGGACACAGGCCATTTGCGCCGTCCGAATAGCGTGGCACCGCGGAGATAGATAACGACAGTGGGGTATGCAGCAGTCCTCGAGAACGCGCGACTTTCTTCTCGGTAAAAGTCCTAATTCAGACTCTCTGCGGTTTCGTCTTTACATGGTCACCCTTTTCCATATCTTTAACGGTGTCGCCTGTTTTCCAGCTATCAATCGGAGCTCTCATTGAAGCACAGCCTTGCTCATGTATGCAGCCGACGTTCAAGCCTATCCTAGACCCGAGGCCGCCCGGTCCAGTTGCTACCTCTCTGTCCCATGACTCGTCAAGGCTACGTTCCGAAGACGCTTGAGAACTTTATCAGAGTTGAGGCTCAATCCGGCACTATGATGGCCTCTGTCAACACTACCTCACATCAAAAGTATAGACAAGCTCTTATTCTCCAGAGCTGACTGAATTGGATGGGTTGAGTGAGGTATCCAAAGGTCTTCATTACTCTTTTGCTAGCAGTTGAAGGTACACGACACGAATTATCTACGTATGTTAGTAAGAAACTGAGTCAAACAAGGTGCTCACAACTCTCCCTGTCCACTTGGCCCTTGAAGGATCCTGAACGAGGATAAGTTCAACGTGCTCATATCACTAACTCTATCCTATATCAATAACTCTGGTTTATATCAATAACTCTGTCCTATATCAATAACTCTGTCCCATATCAATAACTCTGTCCTATCTCGTCCTATCTCACTACAACGCGGAAGCAGGGTCGCCGACGCCAGGGAATGTATCGCTTACAAAGCTGGCAACAATTGTGGACGGCGGATATAGCTCGTTCACTAACAGGATTGCCAGTAATAACATGCAGGCAGGTATAGACTCTAGTCAGGCTAGAATAGCATAAGTGATCTCACGCAAATATGAGCATACATAGTTTCCATACATATATGAGTTGCTTCAACTTGAATGTGCAAGGGGCTTAGCTTCAGTGATCCCGACCCCAAACGATCCATCCCCCCCCCCCTTCGGGTACCTGGGCTCTCGCGGATCACGACAATATTAGATGGAGCTGTCACTGGGAGAGATGGGTATCTGCCTGACCACACGTTGGCAAGCAAGACTCGTTGCTAAACCCGAATACCTCGTCGTCAGCAGCTTGCCCGTCTTATATCTGCTATGCAGTGTCAGCAAGTAACATGGACAGATATAGTAAGCCAAGCCGTATCTTGAGACCCCCTTGAATGGCCTCTACATTCGAGGTGTCCCGTACGATCCACGCGATCTCTGAAAAGAGGCTTCGGCACTGAAAGGACAACTCCGAGCTTCAATGCTACAACACCCAATAATAAAACCGTAATGGTCGATCGGCTCTTCAGGCAGCCTTGGGCATTTTTACTGCTGCTTGGCGATGGTCGTTGTGATACAGCAGTACGCTTGGCTCTTTCCGCTGATAGCCCCTGAGCGTCGAACGTAAGCTCACCTTGTCATGTCACGTCATGTCTAGCAATGGTGAAAGGACCACTTGTACTTGCAAATCCAGAAGGTTGGACCAAACCTTGCGAAACCAAAAAGCCTCGATTTCGAAAACCCCCTCCCCCTTGGACTGCTAAAGTGTGGTTACCAGACTCGCAACAGTATTTTCAGCATCAGCTACTTCAGCATTTGCTGTATTAGTACGAAGTGACTTCTCATCAAAGGGTACTTGCAGATATAGTAACAAACCATATTCAGAACCCTCAACATACAATCATTGTGCCATTCCATTTGCTTGCCGGTTGCTGGGTATGGCTGCCTGTAGCCTCGCTTCTCCTACCACTAAGCCGAGCTCTACAAATGCTACCTACACGGCTGCTACAGTGCCCATTCCTGGTCTTGCAATTGAAGGCGTCCAGGATCTCAAGTATGGTCGTCCAGTCAATAACACTATAGCAATCCGGAGTTTTCCTTCCTACCTGACTTTCAGCGTCATCGACAGATAGGGTGTCATTTTGTCGACCTTCCATGCCTGTATTGAAGGTGTGCTTGCTCCTGTCTCTAGACTTTCCATCGCAGGCATGCGTAGAACTCTGCGGCTAGCCATGGAAATGGTAGACACAATACCCTGCCACCGGCGTGATTACGAGCCTGAAGCTAGTTCAAATGTACCCGCTGCAGGATGCTATACAGATGCCGCTGATATTGTGGGTATTTCGGTGGACAATATTACGTTGGGGTGTGTTGTTCTGGTGTTTGGTAACTTGAAGACGTGGGAGATCTTGAGGAATGTGCCTGGTTCAAACGTGATTCCAACAGGAGCGATTCGTTGATATTGGCCCTCACCAGAGCGCAAGACAGTAGCCATTCATGTGGATTTTTCTCTGTGTTTCTCACAACCTTCAGCGGTCTGGGTATGTATTTCAGCAAACTTCTGAGCTGGTTACGAGGGCAGCGGCAGAAGGGGGGCGCTCCTGATTCATAGCATTTTAGCAGTGTTTGAATTCACTAGGATCTTGACATTTCTCTGAATTTGCCCTATGGCGTATTGTTTAACACCCACTTCGTAGTTGACCAGCACTCGTGGCAGCAGCGATGATTGTTTGGTCTTCTGCCAGAAATACTTGCCTCGAATTGCAGACAGCAAAGCCTTGTCTCGAAATATTTCTGCGTCATGCCAATCCATCCAACGGGCATTACTAAGACACTGTTCGACTGAGTGCAAAGAACAACTGATAGCTATTCACATGGAATCCGGAGACATTTCCTTTCATACTCGAGATAGTAAGTATCCTCACCGTCTAGTAACCTCATATCTCATCTGCACCTGAATATCCACAAACAGACTAATCAAAAGTCACTGTCTTTCCTGCCTGGAAACCTACCACAACTCCCGCGTTCACAAATCATATCGGAATCCCAAAATTACCAGACTACCCATATCACTGGAACTATGCCTTTCGATCCCTCCGGCGAATATGGGGTTAGATAATATGAGGTACACATTAGAAAACTCAACGCGAAGCGCAGGAAAGCAACCACAATGATAGAAGGCCTGCCGGATTACCTTGATTTGAGGGGCTACTCTTGAAGGCCCTTCGGCAGAAGTTTGGATGCGGTGGTACGACCAAGGACGCCCAAAACCTCGGCGAGATTTTCCTGCTTCAGAGAGATCAGTGCAGCAAGGCCAAGAGGTTCCTGATGGACGTGGGACAAGGGGTAAGTGTTGACCCCGACTAGAACGAGATACGCAATACGATTGCGACGGGTTCGGGCCCGCCCCCTTAGATTCACAGCCTAGCACGTTAAAAGCGATGAGTTTGCGGCTGGAGCAGTTGTAAGTATAGGAGCTGAGAATGGAACCGTTCTTCTTATAGCGAGCTAAGAGGAGCCATCTATAGTGCTACTTATGGACAGGCATATCGATGTAACACAGGAAATCATCACCTAATCATTGTTAGATATCTAAGTGAGCAAGATTCAAGTGAGCAGGAAATACGGAATGCATTACTCATGTACATTTACGAATCGTGTAGTTTAATCGTAGCTTTGTTTGCCTTGTAGACCCGGAAGCCATCAGAACCCCTCTCCCTCCGCCCCCCACCTTTCCGAACCTCGCATACACAAAAGAGACCACCATGAGGACCAGGTCTCATCCTTCACTCCAAAACCGCATCCGTATTCCATACTAGAATTGACTTTGGTTCAATAGACGTGGGTGTTTCTTGCTTCACGTACGACTGCCCAATCGGACCATTGGCCCCTTAGGTCAAGCTCTGATACGTACCCAAAGCCTATACGTGGTCCAGATTCGCGAACAAGACAACGATGCCTGACCAAACACTCAAAGATAAGGTTGCAGTCGTCACGGGTTCTAGTACTGGGATTGGGGCTGCAATAGCCCAAGAGCTCTCTTCCCGTGGCGCGGCCGTAGTGATAAACTATCCATTCGCCAGTCTCCTGGGTGCAGCCGAGAAGGTCCGATCGTCACTGCCCACAGCCTCGGACTCTATGACCGCTGAGGCGGATCTCAGTACCGAGACTGGTCCACAGTCTCTTGTTGATGCCGTCGTCGCAAAGTACGGCCGCATCGACATCCTAGTCAACAACGCCGCACTTGCTGTGAACAAGCAGTTCTCAGAGCAGAACCTCGACGACTGGAATACCCTCGTCAACCTCAACGGCCGAGGCACGTTTCTCACAACACAGGCCGCGCTACCGCATCTTCCCAAGCTGAGTTCGGAGGCAGGCAGTGGCGGTGGCCGCATAGTCAACATTTGCTCGATCGCAGCGCGTGCCGCACCACCTATGCAGACCATATATGCTGGTACTAAGGGCATGGTAGATAGCTTCACGCGTGTGTGGGCCAAGGAACTGCCACCTCAGTACGGATGTACAGTCAATGCGGTCTCACCCGGCCCTACGATGACGGAAGGGTTTGCCGCTGCGGGAGAGGAGTTCATGAAGGTGATGCAACCGGTGATGGATCAAACACCTGTGGGTGGGAGACTGGCAAAGCCGGATGAGATCGCGTTTGCGGTTGGATTTCTTTGCGAGCCGAGGGCAAGCTGGATCAATGGGTTACATCTGGTTGCTAGTGGAGGGTTGCATATTGACTAGACTGGTCGGGATATTCGGAGGAGGGCATGGTTTTTCACGAGGGGTCTGCTTCGTTAGCTCTTAAGATTGGGAGTGTCGTTGCCGTCGTAACAAAAGCACAATTATGTGGCGTACTTCGAAGAAACTTGCACCACAGGGCACTGGATGGTCTGGATTAGAAAAGGGTGTGAACCCCCCGATACCAGCAACATCCAAGGAGCTCCCAGAACGGTCCAACGCGCAGCCATGTGCTGTACCGAAGATGATGAAGAGAGATGCGCCTTCTCTCTTGACATTTCCTCACGCCCCAACCAAGAAGCCTGCTAGTACTCTCTGATACGAAGGCATCAAAATAAGACATCCTTTGAAGTAACATACTGCGGGCCACATGCTTAGCCAAATCACAAACCTACAAATATCACAAAAGGAAAGGGGGCAGCCGATTCGACTTAGATTTCTATAATAACATGAAGTCTGCCTCCGAATAAACCGAAACTTCACGTTGTGACATGTATGACAGTACACATGTGGATCCCTCCCAACTTCATTCTGCTCGCCGTCCCTCCCGAACCTGCGCTGCGCCCTTGGTAGCGTGCATTCCGTACCAAACATGTGCATAGATGGTAGAAAAGAGAAAGCAGGGCGTGTCCATGGGTGATTCGGACCCAACACTGCAGCCGTCTGCAATGAAACGATGGATCGGCAGTTTCAATGGCAACGCAACACCTGACTAGATAGCATCGCAATACACTATATATTACCTTCTGCCTTCCCTTACGCAGGGCCAGTTTTCGATGGAGACTTCGGCACACATGAATGTGCATGTATCAAACTACCATCCCCCATGTGGGGAGTCTAAAGGCTGAATTAAAAAATGATAGCAAACAGCGTTGAAGAAGACCGCCGGTGTTCGGAGGAGGATGATAGAGGTTGCAGGGATATAGCTATGATGGTTGCGCTCAATACTACATCGCTGACCGTTCCGGGAAGTCGGCACCAATGAGGTTTCTTACGCCATGTATATCGAGTGTGACTATAGTAGCCAGAAGGTCGCGTGGCCCTAAGATGAAGGTGATATTTGGCAAGTTAATCACAAGGGCGATGCGCCTACCGGATTTCGCAAAGGCTGACCAGCAACTGCTCCGTATTATGACGGAGTCTACGGTCTATGGAGTGCTTGATGGTCAACTCCTTGGACATCGCACTGAACCGCACGCGACTTATCCGATAATCCCCTCCCCTAGCGCGAGGCAACACCACAAGAAAGATGATTGTCAAGCACGTGCAAATCGGGGCAAGGACCTCGTGAAAAGGCGCATTCGTAGATAAGGATAGTCCTTACGAGTGGTGGCCACGTCTCCGATCATGTGTAATTGGTAGTTTAGCTGCGCACTGGCGAATGGTTATATTGGTCTGAGGATGCGTATATTTCGTGATAAAATTATATTAGACGGGTTGACAACCAATGACGGGCAGGCATTTGTTGTCCCCGCGCCGTTCAGAAAATTCTCCGATTCGAACGTGTCACCTCATCACCTGGCAAAGGATGCGAGTAGCCGCACGAAACCGGCGATATTAGCTTACGACTAAGGGCAAGATCGCCTCGCCGTGCCGCGCAAGCTTCATCATTGGAAACGATATCCAAGAAGGGTAACACGTAATTTTCTGCAATAACCAACACTCGAGACAGCGGCGGCGTACGGACTTGGGTTGGGACTCGGGCATTGAACCTGTATGCGTCGAAATAGGTAGTCGACAGTCGGGACTGTTGGTCGTGCGGGTTGATTTTCAACTCGGCGTAAAAACCTTACTCACGACAGCGCGTGCAGGTACTAACTAGACGCCTGGACTATCCTAATCAGGGATGAGACATGACAGGCACAGACGATGGAGAAAGCCAGGTCCAGCTGAACGGGCACGCCGATGCGGAGATCATGAAATTCTACGTTCGAAATTCGAGTTGAATCCTTCGTGGAGATGACTTGTCGAAACCACCGTCGCATTGAATATGCACCCCTGAAGACTGCTCGAAGCTTTGTGGAAGGTCATCTTATTCTGCCGTGCCGCGCGTGTTTTGAAGCTCGTTTGCATGCACGGCGATGCTTGCTTGCCTGCTTCAGGGATCCTTGACCCAAGAGGGAAATGTTCCAGAAGCTGCAACGAGAAGGCAGCAAAGAAGCCAAGCTTTAGGCGAGGTTGCGGGGATCCTCCCGCTGCAACACCTGCGTATGATGATGTGAATCAATGGACACTCTGCAGATGACATGTTTCGTTGATAGGTTGAATTCACAGATAGATCCACGTTTCTCGAGTGCATCGGCGCCTCCTCCTGCATCGCGCTGTAATGTAATAATAATCCTGCAACACGTAGGAAGTGGATGGGTGGATGGATGGTAATGGATGGATGGATGGATGGATGGAGGGATGGATGAATGGACGGACAGCTTCAGACGTGCTTGTGACTGGTCAGTGCTCTGCTCTGCTGTCAGCTTCACGAATCGTCAAACGACGCCGGCTCTATCAAGTGGGTTTTCGTACTGAAAAGACCAGAAATGCTGTCAAGGAACCGGGCCATAACCGAAAATAGACCAGCTTCCCGGGGTGCCTCACAGTGTCAGTGGACGTTATAGTCTACACTTGCCACTGGGTTAGGTGGGTAGCGGTAGCGGTAGCGGTGATGGTAGCATCGAACCCGATTCAGGTCAGATACTGCGAGTGTGAGGCACTAGGCTAGGTACCTATTGTAGGCCCAGGGTCTACAGACAGGAATGACCCATAAGGAAACACAAGCCGCTGCTGTGTGACCTGACTAGAAGGGTGTGGAAGAAGGACAACTGATTTGACCCAAGCTTGAGGTTTCTATTAGGATTGGTCTTCCTGATGAATTGATCCGATATTGGACTGGAACCTGAAACTGATGAGAACCGGGATTCGAGGGTTCCCAGTGCACGTGGTGCAAGCAAGGATATTAACGTTCCAAATTTCCGTACAAGTTACTACTACCTGGACAATTAAGCCACTACACAGTACTCACGTTGATAGCGACCGGCCGCACAAATCCCATGGCCAAGCTACTTCAAGATGGACAAGAGTCTGAGGACCTTGCGAAGAAAATGACAGTTCAAGTTGAAGTTAGAATTAAGATTATCAGTCGTCAGGGGTCTCCGCAGCCCGGGCGAATAGCTTCGACCTTTGCCACACACACCATTCACACTTAGACACGCCACGCGGACGCCATGAGGAGCCACGCATGCTAGCCACGAGGTGAACTTCACCTCACGATCCCATGTACATGGTAGTCGGCTGTCACTGTGGCTTCGACTAGTCTTTCTTCCGCAAGGCCTGGACTGGCTTGACTGGACTCTCCATGCACACCCATCCGGCAGTCTGTCCTTAGTTTGGCGTGCCGAAGGAGCCCGAACAAACGTTGAATGGTTCCATCTCAGGGGCTTGTCTCTGCAGCTTCTCTTCGCGGTCAAGTGCAGCTACTGTAGCTCGACGTAAAATGATAGAGAACCAAACTTGGTGACTGCGGATACTCTTCGTACCTATTTAATCGAAATGTCATTTACCAGAATTGACTGGCCAGGTCCTTTGAGATTGCTAATACGCATAGATTATAGGGCTTGCGAGGTTTGCTTCCCTCGCCCGATTGACAGAAGTGGCATGCCATTCATTATATCGATTGTGAACCTCCAATAGCTTTGTCTGTGTTCCGGATAAAACCAGCGACAGGCTCCTCATCATTCTTCCTTTCTCCAGACGATGACCGCTGGGGTGCACTCCAGTCCAAGGACTTGGTACTTGACGCAGACCTGATAGCGTGGCCCATCGCCAGGCTGCCCTGACAGATCGTATTTCGCCGGCACTTGGTTTCACCAGCATAACTTGGAACTACGGAGTAGAGTCTGGGGCTGTATCAATCGTGCATGTGAAGCTGCTCGTAGTATTGAACATCGAATGCGCAGCAAGGTCTTTCTCACCGAGCTCATTTCGCAGAGGTAGATTCCATTCCAAGGCCCAAGCCCCTCCACGTCCAAGCCTTAAGGTAGACTTGTCACACAACTTCCAGAGGTAACCATCACGATCTCACTACGCCAATCCCATACTCTGTGCACATCCTTCTGTTAAGCAATGACGTTCAACAACGACGCCGCTGCGGCAACCTTGGAGCGAATCATATTTAGTTAAGGAAGGGTGGCCGTGTCCAGCGACCCTACCGGTCGCGAAGCCGTCAGCCGAGTGGAAACAAGCGACAAGACGGCGCCGGACAGGACAGGACGGAGGACAAGGCTCACATCGAGCTTGTGCCCCAGATTATCCCCAATTAGGTGCTCATGCGCCGATGCCTGCTTCATGAACATGTCGTCCAGTCCCCAAGTCGCTAATATCGTACTGGCATCTGTACATTGGCCGTGGTGCCTTACCAGTCTCATCTTTAAAGTCTGACCCCCCTAGAACCCCACTGACCGCTTAAGTTTCCGGAAGAGCTATCGCTTTTGTTTTTCTGCTACTAGCACACATCAGGTAACCCGTCACAAGTTCAACAGGCCTGCCTTATTGCCAGCCAGAGCCAGGGAAAACGTATGTTCCCTACCCCAACCTTAAGATGTTCATTATCATATCGATACTTGGGTACTCCGCATCATAGCCTGATCTGATCCCTAAAAATCAGGAGCCCATCACACGCACAGCCCAGTAATTCTTAAACGGCAGTTTGCTACGTGCATCCGGAGCCTGGATCTTGTGGCGTATGCGCTGGGAGAAACCCCCAGCTCGATCAGCACCGAGCCGTACCACAGTACAAAGCTACTGGCGTCTCCACCTACAAAAGGCCACTACGGTACAAAGGCGCAATTCGTCCGTTACCCTCAGCCGACGATCCTTTATCAGAGCCCCCATACCTGTCTGTTCCCAAGCCAGAAGGGGATATCAATGGGGAGTGTTCCTGTTTGCCTCTCCCACCTGACCGACTCGCCGATTAAGTCTGCCCCTCCCGGTCTTCCATCATCAACTCTTCGAAGACGGCCTTTGAAGACCTCTCCTGTCCTGTAGCTATGGGCAACAGTCAGGGCAAGCCCGTTGATCTCAATGGCGAAGGTGAGCTTAGCCCAATTGCTGCCGAAACCCTGTCGAAGACGACTCCTTGGCATGGCATATCAGAACGATTCATTGCCATGTCTTTGGGAGCTCTGCAGACTCAATCCCAGTGACCTGTCTGCCTTTCTCCTGCCGTTTCTTAGCTAACTGATTGCGCCGTCGTGTTTCAATAGTGAACCTCAACCACTTTCGCCTACTTCGAGTCGTGGGTCGCGGTGCTTTTGGCAAAGTCCGAATCGTCGAAAGGAAAGATACGGGGCTGTCGTTTGCCCTGAAATATATTCGAAAAGATGAGGGTGTGTGAACCCTTACCGCTATGTGCTTCAACCTGAAAGGCGGTGACATGCTAAGCTCCTGGTTCATTCCAATAGTCGTGCGATCGGAAAGCGTTCGAAATATCATACGAGAACGGCGCATGCTCGAGCATGTGAATCATCCATTTATCTGCAACTTGCGTTATAGTTTTCAAGATATCGAGTACATGTACGTTTCCCCCCCCTGGAGAACTCGAGCCCCTCACTCACACGGCGGATAGGTACCTGGTGGTTGATTTGATGAGCGGCGGCGATCTACGATTTCACATCTCGAGAAAGACCTTCACCGAGGATGCCGTACGCTTCTGGATTGCGGAATTGGGCTGTGCCCTCAAATATGTACATGAGCAGGGCATTATACACCGCGACGTAAAGCCCGATAATGTTCTACTGGACGCGGACGGCCATGTCCACTTAACAGACTTTGTGAGCTGCACATTCCTCATACCGAGTGCTTGATCGCCAGACTAACGTGCTCCTCGCAAGAATGTCGCATCAGATGTCGTTCCCGGAAAGGTTCTGACGAGCAAATCAGGTACACTTGCGTACCTGGCTCCCGAGGTGTATGCCGGTAAGGGATACGACATTGTGGCCGACTGGTGGTCGTTGGGCGTACTGTTCTACGAGTGCATCTACAACAAGGTTTGATATAATGACTACAACCTCATCGATGGTACGACGCTGACCTGTGGTCTAGAGGCCTTTTGAGGGGAACTCAGAATCGTCCTTGTCTACGGTAATACAAGCTGCCAACCCCAAATTTCCCATTACGCAACCACCCGTCTCCTTGCCTTGTTTATACGCTATCAAGGATGCTATGCGATCGAATCCACGGGAGAGGATGGGAAACACATGGCTCAGCTTCACTAATCACGAGTTCTTCATGGACATAAACTTCATCGACTTGGAGGCCAAAAGACTGCAACCGGTGTTTATACCCTCCGCCGACAAGACGAACTTTGATGCCACATATGATCTGGAGGAACTGCTGTTGGAAGAGGCGCCACTGGAGGCAAGAGCACGAAGACAGAAACCGCGAGAGAGACTAAAGGATGATGCTACCGACA
This sequence comes from Xylariales sp. AK1849, assembly GCA_022432505.1. NCBI lineage: Eukaryota > Fungi > Ascomycota > Sordariomycetes > Xylariales > Xylariales sp. AK1849. The sequence goes on from JAJKKH010000002.1 coordinate 435,966, forward strand.
AAGAAATCCGAGAGGAGGAACTCTACCGCTCCATCGAGCGGGACTTCCGACCGTTTGATTACACTGTCGCCGCATATAATAAGTATGTTGAGTATGCCTCCCCGAGACTGCGGCTTTGGTTTTAACTGGTGCCCAGGATAACTGCGATGCAGAAAGACGGATGTACCGAGCCGGTGGTCCCAGCTGAGCAGAACTACCCAGAAGGTCAGGGCCAGGCTATTAGTGTGAATGATGCTGTGACCACGTCTCCAGCAAATGGCCATACTGGACTCTATCGGCCTGACCCCGTGCGACGGATGACCTCGGACCAGAGTGTCCGTCAAGGCCGAGCAGCCCCAGGAAGACCACCACCCCTGCCACCATATCCCAGTTCGTACACGAGTCGCAGCACACAACCATCCGGGATGCGAGTTGAATCGCCCACTGGGGGTGTTCAGGTGACCATTGACGCTGCGGGCAGCTGGTCGCAATTAGCGCGGCAAGACGCAACTCTGCCGACTGATGCGAATGCTGTGAATGATGACAAGACTGGGGGTTCCAGTGGGGGTGTCTTTGGCTTGTTTGGACGCAAGAAAGGACGAGGTCATAGTCCGAAACCGAAGGAGAGAGGCGTCTTAGGCAAAGAAGGTGCTCGAGTCGTTATCGGTTGAAGGTTTTCTGGACATGTGGTTTGATTAACTACATTTGTGGAGCAGGAGAGAAGACATGTATTACGATACATCACAACTATACTCGTCTCGGCACGTCGTCCGTGGCTGACGATACGATCCGAGAACCGCCATGCGGGCGGTTTAGGTGCTTCAAGTACCTGTCATGAGAAGGATGGGACGAGCTCGATTGCGCGGCTAATCAACCAGCGCCACCGGGGAAGATGGCTTAGGGAGGTATTACTCATGTGGCAGACAGCACGGCGGAATTTGGCGGTCACGATACCCGGTTGCTGTCACTACTCACTTTTTCCGACACTAGAGCACAGAAAACACGGATCAGCGTCTGGGATTTCATGCCATCTAGCTCTTTCGAGGCTTGGCAATACAAAATTCGAAGGCAGAGGCTTGGTCGTCAAGGCGCTGCTCGTCGATCTGGAAGGAATGATGGCGCCTCTCGGCGGATAACGGCACTCCAGTGCAACACAGCAGCTTAGCACCGAGTCGAATGCTGGAACATATGTAGGACGTGTGCACCTTGGCTGCTAGCTACTTCGCTCTTGGCCAGGGTGCATCTGCGTCAGAAAAACAACAGTGTATTATAAATGCCGGCAAGCTCCGATACGATGTGAAGGCAGCGGTATTATTAGGTGCCCTATAGAGAGCAGTAGGTAATATAACAAATGCCAAGCCGAATGCAGAGAACTTGGAAGTCGCGGTTATGGCCAGAAGTCCGACGATATGCACCATGCAGAACAGCGGCAGTCAGTCAGACAGGATTATTGGAACGACTGGACTCTGATTTTCCTATCGTCTAGTCATGCTCTGCTGTCAACGTTTGACACGATACCGACGTGGCCTATGCTTGGCCGCCGTCTTCCCATGCCACCCTTGATGCAGCGGCTATTCTCTCCCTGCAGAACAGCACTCTCTACTGAAATATGCTTGGGCCGCGGGTGATGTCGTTCAGAAACGATGCCGGTTCTTACTACGATAACGTAACGCTCATAAAAGTAAAGAAGGCGTAGAGAGTAGGTAGAGCTCGCCAAGAAGCAGTACATCTTAGCTGCACTCACTACATACACCCTGGCTCAAGACGCGCTGCGTGGCACTCCCCTAGGCGAAGACACTCATTGGGCAATCATTTTGTGTAACCGGGATATCACTCCTTGAGACCTTCCGAAGATATACTCAATAGCTGCGAGGCGCCTAGATGCCGCGATGGCCAAGTGGCAGTGACTTCGCAACATTGGCCTGCGCAACGGCAGTCCTCCTGCTGTTGTCATGCGTGTGTGTCACTACCACGTCTCTCTTCTGCGACTACTTGTAGTCAGTCTCCTGGAGTCCGTTGCTTTGGAGAGACAAACGTCTCTGCGACCCCTGCGTCCTAAACAAACCCAGAGCATCGGAGTGCATCCTTCGGGATATGTCTTCGACTTCCCCTTCACAATCAAGTAGGACTTCCCTTTCGTACCTCGGGAGAATTACTACCCATTACAGACTCGGAAGTCTGATGAAGGAGCGTCGATGAAGTCTCGTAGACGAGGTTCGGAAGATACGTTGATAGCATCAAATAACAGCCAAATAAGATTGATTCGACCGGGTTCTGAATATACACAAGTTCGAAAGCTTCTTGGCTGAAAGATATCAGAAACTCAGGATCGCGTCTGCTCCCTGTCCCTACAAATACGGACTCTTCGGAATTCGATAGAGACCTGACCGTGATCAGGGTTCTTAGATGGGCAGAATTGGTGTAGCAGCTGACCAAGACATCACACCAGTTAGTTTGCAGAGATAGTGGTAGGTGTAGTTGATCCTTCCAGCTTCTCACTACGCGAGTGCAAACTGCATTCACAGGTGAACGGACTATGGCTGAATATGAACCAATGCCAATTCTGGTGTCTAGATTAATTCACTATGTGCCATCCCGAGATGATGAAATCAGCGTCTCAACGGAGACACTCCGAGAACGCCGCCACGTCTATTCCACATCATGCCTCAACGCTAGCCGGCGTTGCATAACCTGAATCCTTTCTCTCATGCCCTGACTCCTTGGTCTTGGGCTGCACCTTGACTCTGGCCTCACTCTTGGCCTCACTCTTGGCCTCACTCTTCTCCTTATCTTTGCCAGTCTTTTTCTTCTCTTGGCTCTCGGACTCAGAGGATGACTCGTCAAAAGAGGAGTCCGTATCGGAGCCGGATGACTTCTTGGACTTGGTCTCCTTTCGCTTGGTTTTGCGCTTCTCCTTCTTGGCCTGCTTTTTACTTTCCTCCTTCTGCTTTTTGGCTTTCTCCTCCTCGTCCTCCTTCTTCTTCTTGGCTTCGTCTTCCTTCTTCTTCTCCTCGGCCTTCCGCTTCTCTTCCGCTTCGTTGATCTCCTTCTCCTTCCGGTCTTTCCTCGTCGTCTCAACGAACTCCTCAGCTTTGTCAATGGCAGCTCTCGGATCCCGCTTGTATCGCATCAGGTGTCCCTGGAGCTCAGCAGGGCTGAACTCGTGGGCGGGGATCTTGGACGAAAACTCGAGAGCTTGAGCCTTAACGCGAGCATCGTCAGCTATGCGCTTCGTCTCTTTCTCTTTGGCCAGAGCCTTTTGAGCTTCTGGGTCTAGTATCAACAACTCCTTCTCGGCATCAACGCCATCGTCACCTTCCAGATGGGCGAAAATGGCCGTGAAGATAGCGGCGGTCATACCGGAGTCAGCGAGGCCAAAATTTACGATCATGTCCACCCGACCGGGACGGATCAGGGCCTTGTCTAGCTTCTCAAGGTGATTCGTGGTCATGATGAGAACTCTTCCCTCCTGTGAGGCAACACCGTCTAGAATATTGAGAAGCCCGGATAGGGATAGTCGTCCGGTAGGTTGATTATTGTTATTATTGTTGTTGTTATTGTTGTCTGTGTTTCCATTGCCTTGTGAGGTCTGTCCCGGCTCGAGTGGCTCGGGGGCAGGATCAGTGCTGTTCCTATTCTTGCCGTCCTCGCGAGTATGGGTTAAGCCAGCAGTGTCGATGTCCTCGAGGAGCACCACGCAGCGGCGGGGAAGCTCGGCAAATAGCGTGGCCAAGTTCTCCTCGCTGGCGGTGATGGAGCTAAGCGAGACAATGTAGATGCGCATCTTGAAGAAGCCGGCCAGAGCAAGACTGAGGGAACTCTTGCCCGTGCCAGGAGGACCGTGGAGAAGATATCCGCGTCGGTAAGGGATACCGCGGTTCGAGTACCAACGCTGAGTAGCAGGCTGAAGGTAATCGGTTACGTCGTCAATCAGATCCGTCTTCGTCTTCTCGTTGAGAATGACGGTCGAGAAAGGCCGGGTAGACCGCGCCATGCATCTTTGCCAAGTCGGTTCAGTCGAGCCTGTTCGCGTGGTTCCACGATAAATCAGCGTCTTCTGCTGATCCCTCTCAATGTAGAGTGATCGAGCCTCGAGAAGAAGCTCCTTCAAGATCCAGGGGTTTCGACCGAAACAGCAGACGGATATCTCCTCGCGCTCGCTGACCGCCACGAACGAGTTCTGTTCCTTGGAGTTCCTACGGAAGAGTAAAAGTCGCCCTCGGAACCAAAAGTAGTGTGTGCCGAAAGATGGCGTATAAGACAACCCTTTCTTCTTCTTCTTCGAGTCGTGGGTCTGTCCCGTCTCATCGCCCTCATCGTCTCCCTCGTCCTCATCCCATCTCCACAGGTACCACGACCTGGAGTTGAGATTGGTGTTGACTACAAAGCGTCTCGCGCCCTGCGAGAAGCGCTGATTCGCAACCCATGTCATCAGGATGTTGTAGATCTCGTCATCTGTCCGGATGTCCACGTTCGACATGAAATGAGACTCAAGCTGGTCCCAAAAGAACTGACTCGAGTAACTCCAGACCAGCGTCAGAGTTCCGAACAGGAGCACAAGGGGGATATAAAGATTGAGATCAATATGTAGATACTTCTGCACGGCACCCGCGAATACAGAAAAGCCAGGGAAGAAGAAGTCGAGCAGCGCCATGTGGGGTGTTAGAGGGGTGTTTTCGAGAGTAGCAGATGCCGCAGGTAGGGCTGAACCCATTGTGGGCGATATGGAAGGGCTCGCCATGCGGTTGTGAGGCGCGAGAGAAAGTACAGTGAGAGCATCCAGAAGCGGGTAACTAGGTACTTGAAAGTAAGTGTTGGTGAACAACACACCAGTAGGAGAGGCACAAGTGGTCGTGCTTGCTGCTGGCCCGCTGACCGACTGACTTGCAACCAAGACAACGAAGGGACACAGCTGCTCTTATAGCCACAACGAGCAGGCTACTAGATGAAGCTGAGAGGTAGCCAGCTGCATGTCTAGTCTAGGTCACCGTCATAACGCATGCATCGCTTTCTGCCTTCGCTAGCACACAGCGATCACCCGTTAGGGCCCTATAGGACCGCAGGGGGGGGGGGGGTTCCACCTGCATAGCATTTAGCGCGATTGGGCGGTGTTACTATCAGGCATCCATCCATCCTCGCCGACGCCGTGAGTAGTCACACCACACCACACATGAGGTTCGATCTGAAGGGTTGAAACATCTCCAGCGAACGCGGCTCCAGTGTCGCAAAGCGTGGGTTTTCACCGTGGCGCATGACTGCATCCCGGTAGGCGAATCAGGAGGGCAAATGTTGAACGGCCCCCCCTCCCTCCCCCGCTAGATGCTGTGAACTGCATCGATTTAGTTTCTCAGGGCCGTAGCAGTCGTCCTGGACACCAAGGTTCGCGACTACCACGCTACGAAAACATTCAATCAGAAACAGAGACGTCTTCCCACGAGAGCCACCCTGATTGATGACTTGTCAATTGCCTAGCTGATAGGTACGTAGATATCATCACAGGCTTCTGCAGCGTGGAGAGGGGCCCACTGTAGGAAACACAGAAGCTGCGTGCACGAAAGATGGCGCTGTGTTGCCTTGTCCAGCCACACAACTGGCGGCCTTACCGGCAACATGACGCATCACTCCATTGGTCAATGGAACATAGTGCCACTCTTTGGAGGAAATGGGTTTTTCTCAGTGGTTGAAATGTACGACCATTGAAAACAGGATCGTCGACTGGCCCAATGAGTCACCTGGTGGCCCTCTGTCCGTACAGTAGGTAAGTTTCTAAGCCTGAGATCCATCGTGGCAGGGCATTGCTTCGGCGTGGGGAAACCATGCGTTTTCTGGGGTCTTTTCGCTGCGTCTCGAAGAGACTTGATTTACTCTGCAGGAGAACGTGTCGCTACAACGGTTTTTCTTTCTCTCTAGCGCCATGGCCTTTGATTCGATGTCTTACGATCTTGCTTCCTGAGGCAACCCGGCCAACTTTCAGCCTGGCTGTCTGCCTCGCTTTTAAAGTACTACTCGATTCTCGTGCGCCGCCTAGGACCGGTTATGTCACAGTGTCATTTTGACGACAAACACTATATAGCTTAGGTTCACAGAGCTCCCGACTGATGACCAACAAAGAAGTCCTTTCGTGTGGAGTTGTCTCGCTGCAACTTGACCTGGTTGGCGCTAGGCTAAGTCCTACAAGGTTGTAGAAAGACATTTTCACGTAAGCTAATGACTAAAAGTTGTTCAGGGACAGCGAAGTCACTTACTCTCCTCTCGCTCAATACAGCATCTGAAACGACCATTTCCGTGGCGGCTTCTCGTGATTTGGATCAAAGGGCTATAATGATCTATATACCAAGCACACGCAGGTGTAGTATCACGATCGCACTGTGTGTGTGTGTGTGTTTATCTTTGTTTACTTGAGAACATTATTCGTACCCGTTTCCCTCATTTCCATATGGTTAATACGATGTACCACGCCAAAGACACTTGCAAGCTATGTCTCTTATGGAGAGCTTCTTTACTTACGAGGAACCTGGACAACTTCTCATGGATTCTGAGCAGGGGAATACATTACGAGCTAGTACAGATGATATTTGGTCCACGTTAAGTGACACAATACGTGCTAGGCTACCAAAACCTCGTTCTTCATATCGGCTGGACCAGCTATAGTAAAACCCTATATGTCTGTGCTTCCTACCACCTGCAATTCCGCCTCCGTGAGCCTCATTGCTCCGTTTCCATTAGGACCAAAGTAATCGTTGCCGCTCCCGGCCATTGCAGCACACGGCGGTGTCTTTGGCGCCCAGAAAATTGTTGTTATGTACTATCCAGATGTATTTCGAATAAGCTTTTCCCAAGGTTGCACATACGCACGAAACGTCCACCTGGCATGTTGCTTGCCCTACGACGAGGAACTATAGCGAGGAAAGTCAGCATTGTAGGGACTTCGAGATTTTTGGAGTTGTGCGCGAACACGAGAGTCTCATACCAGAACTGAGAGGAGTGTCTTATTCACTCTCCCAATGCTGCTGTGACAGTTGTACCTGGCTTCCGACGGTAATTGTGTGCCAGCCTTTGTGTGAGGTGAACTTTGACCTGAAGGCCCTAGCGTCTCAAGCTTAATGATATGGAAAGAGACAATAGCGAGCAAGACACGATGCTGAAATCCGGGTGGAGATGTGGTTATGTGTGAAGTTGAGTCACGCGATTCCACGACCACCGTGAGTGAGTATTTTCCCTTTTCGTCAAGATCTGAGACGTCAGAAATATAACTGCGCCAGGCCTTGGTAGGATGCCTTACCTCTGTCTCTAAGTCGGTGAACATTACTTGTCTTCAAGGCATTTGATCGTCCACAATGTTCGAACACCACGAATTACAGGTGTTTGTGGCAAGCTGAAAGTCAACTCGGAGAGTACCTTGATATCGAACCTCAGCCTTAGTATCTAAGGTTCAGCCGGGTTCATGTTGGCATACCTCGACATTGATATTTCAACTCCATTTCAGTCTCATAAACGATTATAATTGGCTGACGTAGGTGGTATTCAGCTACCTTGGCAGGGAGACCATAGCCTTCTCCGGTGGGATAACGATCTGGTAGCACGGGCTCATCGTTCAGCTCCTATAGAGTTGAGAGGCTGGTTTAAACCAAGTTGTATGTCTGTATTGCTTGAGGTAGGAAATCATAACCCAGTACGTATCATTCACTCTGAAGATGGGATATCCAAACTCAGCAGGGTTTTAAGCCCAGTAAGAAATGGCCGGTTAGCTCTTCGAGGCGATTTTACCATAATCGAAACATCTAAAGTTCATACACATGGCCCAGGAAAAGCTGGTGTAACTTGAGTCAGTATTTTCTGTGCCAGGTAGCTTTAACAGCTAGCTGAACCATTTGATTTGGCTTCGGGACAAATTAAGGAGTTAATGACGAGGCCATCCATGATACGTTCAGTTTCGATGACAACAACATTGTGCAAGGTTCCTGCTTCCGGAAGGTGATGTCGAGCTGTTCTGAACGATACTGGAGATTACTGAATACTTCGTTTCCAGGTTTTATGGCTTCACCCTGACTACTTAATAGAACGACAACGACAAAAGCCTAGCCATTCAGGATACATGGGGCCGTATGGAGAAATAGCAGGGTATAATGACAGTCATCATCAACTCCGATAGCTTCCATACCTTCCCTAGATAGAGGGCAAGACGGGAAGGGAAAGAAAGAAGACGGAGAAGGGGCGGATCATTGCCGTCGTCGATCCTGAAGTTGTCTAGATGCAAGAAGACAAAAGTCCATCGCCTCAACGAAGGCGTTCAAGCTAAGCAATCTACCGGCCTCTTACGAAACAGTAAGTGCTCGCAGAGAGTCCTGCTGCCAAATATTGCTTGCAAGCTCAGTCCCGCAACACGGGTCCATGTCATTCCAATACACTGGTCATGAGTAAAAAAGTATTAGGCAAAAAGGTAGGATTCACAGTCGCTAAGAGTGGGTATTGTGCATAAAGGAGTGTCCCGAACACGATGCCATCCGTGAAACCAAATTAATCCGCCGGACGTATATGGGATGACTCTGATCTCAGCTCAGAACTCCTTTCCAACCCAACTCCTTACTCCTGATATAAATGAAATACATTTGCAATCATCAGTCAGCGGACTTGAGAGTCATTGATCATCATCCCCCCTTTCTTCATACCCCTATTCATTCACCAACTCAACGGTCGGGCGTGGAGGCGCAGCCCTCCAACCCGTACCCTGAGGCTGGCGACCCCAGACAGGATCAGACGGTCCACTGCCCACCGGCATTCTCCCCGGCGGTGGTGGAGGCGGGCCTCCTCCTCCATTCAGTTGTATGAATCCCGGACCGCCACCAAGCCCCTGAGCACCGCCGCCGAACCGCCCGCCCATTGGCGGAGGAGGGGGAGGCCCTGGCCTCATCGGCTCACGATGTACCCTGGACGGGGGAGAGATGCTCCGAGACCGCGAGGATCTGCCTTTCTTGCTCGACTTCCCACCATGGCCGTATTCATCATGTCTGTGGAAATGGGACTTCTTCCCGGCGAAGGGGCCCTGTAGGAAGTGAGTGGCGAGCCGGATGGCGAGGCTGTCGTGCCTGTTTGTGTGCCGGCTTACCGAGCCGTGTGAGGAGGAGCCGGACCAGGCCGTGGAATCATAACCTGAAGACGAGGCGGAAGACCGGCTGGAGCGGGAGGAACCGCTGGATCCTGAGATTAGGGAGATGGTGTCGGTGGGTCTGTTATAGCGGCTCATTTTGGCTCGGGTTTGGGATTTGTTGGGTAGTCCTTGGATTAGGCAACAGGCTAGGGTGTCTTCGCGAGGTAGAGACAAATCAAGGCTGGAGGCGTTGAGATCAGCAGTGGAATTGCACTTCTGAATCAATCCCCAGCGATATCGGTCAAGGTTTACCTTGTCACAAGGTGGATGAACTCAGATTTGGTTGGTAAGTGATCGATCTCTCGGTGAACAGCCTAAGAAACATGACATCGAGGCACCAGGTGGTTAGGGAAACGAGAGTTCCCAGCCGTTCTGGGGCGAAGTAGTCTAGGTTATATAAAAGCAAGATCATATGCAGAAAGCCTCGGAGCCTTCTCTCTCTACTTTGCCGGGGCAAACAGATGCACGCCTATCATCGAGTTCCCCGAGTAGTCGGGCGGCTGCTGCTTCTGATACGTACGTGACGTGCATTAGGATACCTCGATCTCTTCGCATGGCACGGTCTGCTGCATTGTCCTCTCTCCCGACGCGTTCATGCGAACAACCGCACGAGGGGTGAGCATGATGGAGGGTCGGGTCGGATGGGTTAGCCTTACCTACGCCGGGCAACACTGGCGCGTCAGCCTTGTCCTCCCGAACAAACGGGGCAAACGGAGACCTGGCAAGGTGGGTGTGCCACCTCAGTGTGTAACCCAGCCATCGAGTCAACCAATGGCGAGAGAATAACCGCTGGGTGCCTTCGCCCTGTTCCAATGACCATTTGAGGTCGGAGAGAGTGATGAATGTGAATCGCATCGACAGCGCTGATTAGTTCAGATGTATCTGGTACACATCTAGATGTTGATTATCTTGACCAGTATTAACTGGTCAGGTGGCGTCTCGTCCCCAGATGACAACGGACTTGGGAACTGCTGCCCAAATAAAGTTATGATCGACATCAGCGTTTTCGGTAAGCAACGGCCCTTCCCGTGAAGTCTAGCAGACAACGTCGACCAACCATGAAGCATGGGTGCTTATGTAACGCAAGGCGCTCAGATCGTTTCAAGAGAGATAGGTGTATATATATGTGCATCGTCGCATTCGCAGTACTACTAAATATAATTGGGTACTCTACAAGATATACCATTTAAGTTATTCAAACCACCGTCTCATCGACCCTATTCTCCTAGCTGAGCCAGACCACAGCCCCCAATAATAACATCGCTAGTTGCCAAAGGATTGTGTGCTCTATTCCATTTGCCTTCCTTCCACGACTCCTTTTTCGAAAACAATGCTCGAGGTATAACGCGTAATTCCAAACGCCTGTCGCTGCTGCGGAACGGAACACTTGTTCTCTCCATTCGTTCCGAAGCAGACGTGAATATATTCCTGAATAGTAACAGATGGCAGGTTATGCCGAGTAAGTATATGTGTAGAATCAAACGCCGCTTCATGCCAGAGCCCTATCTTTTCGTCGTTGCCTGTTGAGCCGATATCTTTGCCACCTGAACGCCAGATCCGTGCTATGTCGTTGAGGGTATGTTCAAGACCGAGTTATCATATACAAATTTCGTAAAATTTCCATCGCACACATGGAACACATCGTTTTGTCCGGCGTTCAGGTAGCCCACCACATACAACCGCAACTACTCATGTCGCTATCTGAATCTCGGGGTTTTATGTTGAGGTTGAGGTAGTCATCAATAAGACTCCGTTGAACGTATCTCGATTTCTGGGAGTTGGATTGTCCGTAGTCTGGTTCGTTCTCCACAATCAGCACGTCCACGAAATTGCCCTTGGAGTCCTGGATGGGCTTTGCGGGGACGCCATCGCTGACAATCTCGTATTGGCGACAGTAGGGCTGAGCAGATGGGTTCCCATTAAGACGACGTTCCTCCATCTTAATAACGCGCGGAAAGAATGGCAGTGGAAAGTCACTCGGGTCCGGCTTCGAGGTGTCGAAGAAACCCGAGGCGGACGACGTCAATGTTGAAGTGGTAGACGTGGTCGACGTCGGCGATGTGGTCGTTGTTTGTGCGCCAACTGATCGTTTTTGCCCATTAAGAGACCCGGTCGTGGTCTCCAGGGCTGAAGTGGTACTGATCGAAGGGGTACTCGATGGCACTGTGCTTGATACGGCGGTCGAGCCGACAGTATCATTGAACATCATGGTAGGCTGGCTGTTGTTCTGGCTGGGATAGACGAAAAATTCGAGAATCGTTCCGTCCCAGTAACAAATCCACGGCTTGTCACCATCTTGCGCAAGACCCTTGCGCTTGAAATCACCACCTGGAAAATCTCCGCCGGGGGGAGGAGGACCACCAGGACCACCAGGACCACCAGGACCACCACGGCGGCGTTTCTTAGACTTCGAAGATGATGATCCCGATACTGATGGCGTTGGGAATAGTGATTCGGGTATGATCACAGTCTTGTTGTAAGCTACCTCAAATGCCCAAGCAGGCCCACGCGAAGGCTCATTAATGTCGTTGACTAGTAGGAGCTGAATATCTTGCACTGATGGTGGTTGCATTCCATACGAGTAGACATTGCTCTCGAGAGTCGCCGACGTGTTATAGTCGACGCTCATAGAGTACCGTGATACATCTGGTTGGCCAGGGATGGTCTTGATGCTCAAGGTTTGGCTCGCGAAGACTTGATTACAGTTCCACGCCTGCGCCTGTGTGCTGTCATTGAAGCACGTTGCTGGGGCTCGCGTCACCATCAACGGCAAAGCGAAACTGCCTTCCGGCAAGTCGGGAAGGCCAGCTGGCGCGGTTGATAGAGGCGATGCGTCATAGGTCATGGACGACGACGAGCTACGCATGAGTTTAGCTACGGTAACTGTATGACACTTGGTGGTTGTACTGACCTTTGAGGAGGAGGACCCTTCTTAGGCTTGTTCAATATGATACCCAATACAGCACCGAGGACGACTGCCAACATGACGACGATGATGAGCGTCAGTGCGAGTGCCCAGCACGGAACAACGCCCCATACTTTCCTCTTTGCCGCAACCTGCCAGTTCTTGAGAGGCTTCTTCTCGTCGATCACAGGCTGAGCGGCCCTATTGATCTCTTGGTGACTTCCATCACTCTGGAAACTTCTCAAAGATTGCCGTGACTGTGGCGAGTCGGCACCACTGAGATGCAGGTCTTCCGTCGACGCGAACTCGGGATTCCGAGTTGCGAGGCCGATGCCACCTGCTCCGGGTATGGCCTGTGCTTGCGTTTGCGCTGGCGTTACCGTAGATGCTGACGTTGATGCTGCCGCAGGCGTAGTCGCGGAAGGTAGTTCGATACCTACAATTTTCCTCTGGTAGGCTTCGTCGGGATATCTGGTGTAAGGAGGCAGCTGTTCCATATGTCCATCGGGCCCAATCATGTCTGCTATATCTTCACCCTCTGGGCCAATTCTCCTCTGATAATCGTCAGCCGTCCCCGGGAAGCCAACTGGGACCGGCGGTGTTGCTATCCGGTCTTCATCTTCATCCGCGACAGGAACCGTGTTCTGAGGATACATCCGATAGGGATGTGTAGGACCCAACGGCCCGTTATATGATCGTTCAGAGATAGGGGTAGTTGCAGTCGTCGCCACACTGGCCGTCCTGGCAAGCCGCACATTTTGCGGATACATCTGATATGGAAATGATGGACCTGACGGACCCCGGTACGGGCTCTCCGCCCTCGTGAGTAATGGCACTTCTGAATTACTTGATGAACCCGTCGCGACATGATCAATTACTGGTCCCATTACTCCATCGTGCCGTAGAGAGAAGGATTCGCGCGGTCCTGGAAGTTTTGCGATACTCGAAGGCCGTGGCGGTTGAGCCTGAATCGAAGGGGCCACGAAGGGCGATGTCGTCGGAGGATTATTCGTAACGTGGTTCTGAGTGACATCTGCTGGTCGAAATCCATCCGAAATTCCCATCATCTGGATATCATAGTCATCGTCTTCGCCAGGAACTATTGAAAGTCTCATTGATGTCCTCATTGATGCCCTGCGGTCCGGGTAGGCCGCCTTGTTGTCGGTGTCACCCATCGCGAAGTGAATGTTCTGAAAGTGTGGTGGCCGGTGGTTCACTGCTCACAGAGCAGGGCCGCTCTGCAGCATCAGTAGAGCCACGGACGAGGACCTTGATCCCAAGCAGTCATTGACGAAACTCTTCTGATTTCGTTCCTGCTTATCCGGTGATGGATAACGATCGTGCTGTGTGTTCTAGGATCGATTTTCTATCGTTATCCAAGTTGGTGGATGGATGTGTTGTAGAGAAGCAGGTGGCTGAGCGAGGACCAGCGTGGAACTCTCTACCCCGTAGCGGTCGTGTGGATCAGGACAGACACCCATCAGGGACAAGTCTTGCCTGGTGGGTTTCGTGCTCGATTGAGGAGAGGCCCCGACATCTTACATCCGTGTTATTGGTGGGTTACTTTGGGTGTATCAATATTCGCAGGGAGATCCTGACTACCCCTGGTCACAAACTACGTGGGTGCGTGTGCTAGCCTCTAGGCCGTCGATCTCAAAGGTGCTGGCTTCCTCTTCGCCTTCCGCAGCGCCTTCTCCGTCCAGACCCGTTCTGGCCTAATTTCGAAGGCTAAGTGGTTCGTTCTACCTTAAGTACACAGTAGGTACGTTGCGATTCCTGAAGGACGGTTGGCTTACCCGAGCCCAAGGAATCGTTCAGACCCCGTCTCTCCGTTTGCTCGGAATTCTTTTGTCGCGGGTCAAGTCAATTGCAATTGAACCAAGCTCGTACCGCCTCGCCAAGGAGCGCTGCCTCAATCAGAAGCAAGAATAGAAGAGAGGGGGGATGCAATGGAATGGGATGGCCAGTACGCTCGGCACCTGCCAATACCGCCGGAACAGCGTTCCATACGGAGCGGGGGTCGACCACCAAGAGGGCAAGTGAAGGTCTATTCATGTAACTAGGTAGTTGTTGGGAATAGTGACCTGCCGGGTTTGCCCTGGTCTTCCGCACTTGAGCCCCATGAAGCTTATTGGCCCATTCGGAATAGCGAGTGCCGCCGTTCTGCTCCGACACCGACACACCCACACTCACACCTGGGTGAGTGAAATTAGGTTGATGATCATAGTCAGTCGTTCAGTCAGTCGAGATTCTGAACGTCGAAGCAACTGACCAAAGCTGCTTGTTGGTCATGATAGATTCAAAACCGCCTGCCCATGCGCGAAAACTATCACAGTACATGACTGCGCGAAACCCGTAAAAGGGGAGCAGTAATCCCGTATTTTTAGACCAACTGTTTCAAAGTCCGGTCTGGACAGCCTGTAAAACTTCGTAAAACTTACCGTGCGTACTAGCAGCAAACCAAGGGAACTGCCGAGTTATGTGGGTAACTTGCTCACAATACTCGTACTATGGTGTATGTACGCGAGCACGGTTATCAGCGATTTGTTTCGGCCCACACCGCAGAATTCAGCACTCGCAGGTTCAATGTTACAATGCATGCAATGGAACAGAATTAGACGACCTTTTGGCTTCATTCGGCCAAAATCTTGGCAGCGCCCTCGACTCCCTCTTCTGCCCAGTTCTGTCTGTCTGTCGGTCATTGATCGCATCAAGATCTTAGTCGGTCTTCCTTGAAGGAAGATGGCGTCTTTCGATGATGCATGCTCCAAATGTCGTTGGAATGATAACGAACGCTGAGTTTGGGTATCTAGCGCCGCCATACCGCAGACCTTCATCTCCACGCCGTGTCTTCTCATTGACCTGCACAGTCGAGTGCCGTGTAGTTGGTAACAATATGGGAGAAAGGCCGTGAGGAAGACGACGGGCTACTACCGGGTCCATCTGGCGGGCAATGCTGGTGCAGTAGTCTAGTCATGTTGCAGTCATCATCTGTGCCTGTGTAAGTCTGTCGTTGATGGTGAGATATCAGAGTGAACAATATACAAGTCAGATTGCTGTTGATTTCAATGATCATCTGAAGTCGGCAACAGAAGACTTAGGTAATCATATATCGATGGGTAAGCTGTTTATTACACGACACCAATCTCGATGATTGATACGCGTACCGCTTATTCGCAGTTAAAGTAATTGCATTGACGGGCGCCTAGCCGCCGAAATTCTGGAGCGTTGTGGTACTATGTATATTAATCTGCATAACACTATGTAACAAGGAGATTCATAGTACGAATGGGTGAGAGGGTCAACGATGGAGAGCTAGACGAACAAGGGTGCGGGAGGTCCACAACGTCATCCCTTTCAGCAGTCTGACACGCGCTTTGCATCACATAGTAGGCTGCCTGTCAGGCTATGGCGCCTCTCATGGGTGTTTACCGGCTTTCAGGGGCATCCTAGTTGGAGGTTTTAAGCTTTCCGACTTCCAATGCTCCACCACCGATTCAATTCACGATCCACCCTGTACACCCCGGCAGCCATTGAAGTGGATTGCGTTGGGTCAAACCCCGTCTCCTTCAGCTCAGCTAAAGGGAATCGAACAATCGGCCCGGACGACGAACGATAATGGGCCTGTTGGACGCAAAACTCGAATGTCCCCTATCTCGACTTCCATGAATAGCATCACGGCGGAAAGGTCCGCCAGGGAGGTGGTAGGCAACAGTTGAGGCTATCGTCTCTCATCGCCCAATGTGGCCTTGCCGTCGAAAAAGCCGTGGGGAGAAGTTTGATCATCGACGCGCTCCGGAGTCTGAGAGGTGGAACAATATTACTGGTGCAAAGGCTCCAGCCATCATTACAGCCAGATCAGGCTATTGCATTGGAGAGCATATTCGAGACCGCGCCGAGAAACCTGGATCTTTCCGATCTAATCAAGCCCACATACCGTGAACGGAATGTGAGGCCTCTCTTTCTCGTGGAGGAGGTTTCGGTCATTGGGAGTAGTGGGTAAGTAGGATGGTGCTCGCATCTTATCCACTGACAACCTTGCCTTCCACGGGATCGGATATGAAGGGCCAAGATGTGAGGCGAGCCGGAAACTCGTTAAAAGGCAGGTCGCGAAAGAGGCGAGTACAGCCTACTTCCGGATGGTATAGATAAAGTTACTCTGTGTATGGTCTCGGAGGTACACGTTAACGGCACACGGATGCCGTGCTATGTTTCGTCACGGTGACAGAAGCTTAGACGTGATACGGAATGGCGATGACGACAGTGGTGAATAGACAACACCTTCCCGAATAGTCGTTCATTTCGGTGGAAAGACCAATCAGCAAGGTTTATAGGGAATAGCCGCTGTCAAACACATGGCAATCCCAACGCTTGCCTAGACTGTTCGCAAACCTGTCTCGCTTGATTTCATGGTGAATGAGTAATCAGCGATGCTAGAAGCTATAATCTAGGCCCAACACGGGGGTAAGTTTATGAGGTACGATCGTTTTTAGGTATATACTTCCAAGCACTCGAGATGGGCTCATCCTATCAAGTGGATGAAATTGCCACCATCTGCTTTTGACTAGATTGACTTCCTGGATGCTGCCGACCTGTTCATACACGTCTGTTCTTGCGCCTATACAATGGCACCTATGAATCCACATATCGCCAATTAACCCCAGCTGGTGACCGTCTGCTGAGCCGATTACTTAATAGTCATACGAGTAACGAGCAAGTCAGCTCAAAGATTGACATTAATCATAGAATGTGGCGATCAGTGTAGCAGAGTCAAACCTTGATAGGTCTCCAACTGACCATAATTCGGTTTGGCTGTCACTTACCTAACCTACTACATGGTTGTGATGATTCCCGGAGGATCAAGAAAATGGGTCACTGGATGCTTCACGTAGAGACTTAGGACTTGTCATCATCATGCCCATGGTGGTTCCTGGTCGCTTGAGAAATTTTAGCACATCGAGTGCCCCTAGTTCGTATCCTGAAGGTCAAGCTGCCGTCAAGACCAAGATAAAATGCAAATCTCTTGATCCAAAGGAGCCCCTTCAAGGTGCTACAGAGTGCCCGTTGTTCTAAAGCG
The DNA here is from genome assembly GCA_022432505.1 of Xylariales sp. AK1849. NCBI lineage: Eukaryota > Fungi > Ascomycota > Sordariomycetes > Xylariales > Xylariales sp. AK1849. Next base: position 453,075 of record JAJKKH010000002.1, read on the forward strand.
TGTGGACCCAGATAGTGTATGTAGTTCGCCGGCTCGCCCAAGTGTGCGACCATCCGATTCAATCTCCCCAGTATGGTCGAGTCTCTTGATTCGTCATACGACTGGCCAGATTTCAAGAGCAATGTATGAAAAGAAGTCATACAAGGCGTTGGTACAATATACTTTTGACAATCCGGCGCTCCTTATTCTATTACCAGACGTGAAGCAAGAATTGCTATCTTGAAACTTCAAGCTACGCCTCACAAAGTACAAGAACACGACTCGTACATTGAGGAGCTAGAAAATAATGAGAGAATCGCCCTCGGTAAATAAACGAAACCCTGGTGTCCCGTCTCCAACGATAGTGTAAGCTTCATATATTGGATCTTATACGACTTCTTAGTATTCACACCATGTACTCTACTCTCGCTGCAATCTCAGTGCCTACTAGACGATGAAAAGGATTATAGAACGAAAGTATAAGAGCACTGAATTCAACAGGGTAATGAACATCTTTCCCAACTGTATTCAGTGCATGGTTGAACCTGTTGACGAAGAGCACTGTTGAATGCGGAGTTACAAATATACTCAATGGATCACAGTACTTATGCCAAGAACTCAATTGCGCTACCATTGGCGTATATCTTGTAGTTGACCAGAGTATGGAGGAATTTCTAACCCACGTAGCCAACCACTCTACCAACTTGTCCTTGCTCAAGCTCCTCTGAGCACATTCGACCGCTTAACCAACAAGCCTTGGTCCTTCGCCAAATCCTATATTTGAGCAATTTTGGACTTGAAGGTCTAATAGCACTCATCGTGAGATTCGCCCTTAGAATCTGCGGCCTTATGGATAGAATGGCTCCGGCCGAGACGATCAGCCAACGCGTCAGTCTGTCGTGCACAGATCCGCGAGCCGCACCATCGGGCTACGTAGCGGTTCCTTAGTGAAAGACTTACCTCTCCACTATGCTGGACATAGTGACAATGGCTATTTGGTCGGACCATTGAGCTTCGGACAGTTCAAAGCAGTCGTCTCTGTTCATGTTGCCAACTCGGATATGTGGCAATGCTGCGATAGTGCGTGCCGCTATTTCCAACGTCTTCTGCACCCTCGTCGTCACTGGTAATTCCCTCTGGCATGCCAAGATCGCACTCTAGTATGATGTTGTCATCGTCAGTCACTTGCTTTTTCAACATTCTCCCCACCATGATCGGGGATCTAGTTAGCTGCAAGGCCTCCGCGAGTCTCTGAGCTTTACATAAACATTAGTCACGATGAGGCTTCTACCTGATAGGAGATTTACTCTGCAGCATAAGTTACGGCTGTTTGTCAATCCTCTCATGTCGACGCGCGACGCCATTCTCAAGGTTCAGGATACCGTTCCAGGGTGTAGCGAGATGCTCTGCTTTCAAAACGGCGCTTTAGCTAGGAGGCCAGGAAACACTCCGTACTAGTGAAAAGGAGGTTTCCCACGGCAACAATTCTTCTGCTTGGTATTAATCTCTTAGAACTCAGGTCACATTGCCATTGTCAAGTATACGTACCTTGTGCTTCAACAGGACGAGGCGGTATACTTTGCCGCCTTAAGGTAGAGTTGGAAAACAGTGCTGGGACGAGTTTAGTACGTATAATACCAGTGAATTTTTGATAATGTTGGTGAAATATAAGGTGTCTTGTTGTGTCTAAGGTGCACTGTTATCTTATACTCAATAACGATGTTCGTAAAATTTGATATATTCAGCTCTAAGCAAAGTACCGTTTAAGACTTTTGAGAAGGAAATATATTAATCATCATTCCAGTCAAGTCACTGCTCATCTGAGGTGCGCTAGAGCGCATGCCATCGGTTCCGTTTCGACTGAATGACCATGGCAACATCACTGAGCTGTGGGTACTCGAAGTCCATCCTCCATTGCTGTAATCCATACATGGCTTTCAACCACCCCCCCCCCCCCCCCCCCTTCTGCCAAGCCCTACCAAACACGCAGTGGGCATCAACACAAGAAAGCAAACAGACCTCCGCCCAAAGCACTTGAACAAGCTAAAAGCATCCCTGAACGAGGAAGTGGATAAAGTTCCCTTGGTCACAAGCTCCTGACAAGTCTAGTCTGCACTCATGCCCCACTGAGCTGAGATCCTCTGATGACGAAGCCGGACCATGACCTTGGCGATAGAGTCCCCGATCACGGGCGACAAGTGCGCAATATCAGTGAAAGCCAACTTCGACGATTGATGCACGAACTGCGCATACAAGACACTGGTATCCATGGCCGGATATGTTTTCCAAGCTTCGGCTGTGTTTCAGATCCTCTCTGCCGAGTATGACCTCAACGGCACTTTCAACTTGAAAATCGACGCACGGTTCCTCTTGATCTGAACCACTGAGGATTTCTAGGAGGTTGATTACGAGAACAGCAATAATGATGTCCAAACATCATGATGAAGTTGCTGGTATTCGGCGTCGCTGCATTGATCCCCCCCTAAAAGAATCACCCCAGAAGCATGGGCGTGTGATTTCGGGCTAGAGTTGGCAGTGGCATAATAAACCAGAACAACGCATTGAAACCAAACGGGGACGCTTCTACTCTACAAAACCATTCCTCTAGTTCCTCACCTACTGGGGTGCTTGATCTCCTCCAGCTGTAGAAAAGTTCGTGCTTGACAACTCAAGCGGTATTGTATATAGTGAGGTCGATGGTGAAGATATGACAGCTTGCCCAATTCTCAGGTTCGAGAGTCTGAACTTGATCTAGGCCTTGTTGCGTATATCGAGGGGTAAACACTACGACTTGATTTGCTAAAGAAGGCAAGCATATTGACTGTCATGTCGTGAATGAAGTTAAGCTTTTCCTCACTACGCTTCTATACTACCCTAGCAAGACGCGGAGGCCGGCAGTCTGTCTGTATATCGACCGAAAAGTTGGCTCGATTCATGGACCGCTCTGTTGATAAAGCCACGACTGACGGAAATATACTAGGCGTCTACATGTGAAATATTCAACTCGCAGCTCTCGGAGACCACGTAGCCAGCTTTGCAGGTCGTTGCGTGTATAGTAAAGATCTGGCATACATCTTGCCTAATTGGGATCAGCATGAATTTACAGTGCTGGCATGACAGCTTCGATTGGTGTAGAAGCCGCCTGTGCCACGAGACTTATGCCGATGAGCCGTATGCTCGCTAGCATAGTATGCTGTCAATGCACGGGCAGTGCGAAAGAACTCGCTCTGCATATTTAGATGTTCGAGACGGCGAGCTAGCTGCATTATGACCTCATTATCTACCTGGGGTACATAATGGAGTGAAGATCCCCTGTAATGTCACAAACAAGTCGTGGATATACCACTATGTAGCGCCATGACCTATCGTTGCCTATCATCTTTGAGGTTGTAACCTAAGGAGTGTGCTTGACTCACTCGATCACTATCTCGACGAAATCTTGAATCCCGATGCCGTGTGATCCTACCTGCATTGCCCCACGGTTTGTGTCATCTGCGTTCTCTCTATAGTTGTGCGACAGAATCCTCGGCATCTGCTCTGAAATCTTGGAAAGAATGGCCCTGGAGCCTTAGCTACTGCGTGGAGAAGACGGAAAACGACGGGTTGACCGAGAAAGAGCGTGGCCCGGCGGTGATAGCTTATGTTGGCTGAGCCAATAGCCATGCTGGTGGACGCTCGGGACTGTTTTCGAGTGCATACGTCTGCAGTAGCCTATGCACTTGCCGATCACCTCCTTCCACAGTATTGCTATTTGCTTATAGCGGTTGGTGAGGACCGGAAGCGGCATCCCTCACAGTCCCTACACCACGGAATACCACTTGAGGCAAGTTAGAGAAAGGTTAGCTAACATTGTTTCGTGCTCAAGCTGCAAGTTTCCATCTATCAGTACCCTACTCTACTCAGAACCGGAAGCCGTTGCTAACTCGTTATGTTCGTACACTGGCGCTTTCATTGAGAATGATCTCAACTGATGAGGGTTTTGTTGTTGAATTGCACGGCAGATCAAACGCTTCTCTGCCTCGTTACATTATACAACAAGTCGACTTGTAACCTGATGTTCTCTGTACATAGTAGTTGTCATCGCAAAGTTTAAATGAATTGGCCAATGGTTATGGGTGACCGACGGTGTTTTATGGGTTGGGACCAAGGAGGAGGCTTCAGACGGCGAGAGAAGCAGCGGCCCAATATCTCCGAAGCCCGCATGGTCCTTCTACTTGTATAAGGCCGAAAAGTTCGTTTCTCTTAAGCCTTGACCTCCTTTCAACATCCACGTATTGGGGAAGCCGTCGTAATCGGAGAATTCCCAAATTGGTTGTGTTAGAATTTGACGTAATCCTTCAAGTGTTATCGAAGGTTGTCTCTATGATCCTGATGAATAAAGACAGGGCTACTGAGGTATTAACGAATCACAGCTGACATCACGACATATAGAAGCTGCCTGGACTGTGATTTGGGCCAATCGGCCTCAGCCGCTTGCGCCAAATAGTAGCGTCTAAGCTGTGAATCGGAACCCAAGTCTTGCCTCCTGTCCTTTTCGTTTGGCTGAGGAATGTAGTTGACCAACAAGCATCTAGTCCGACGACTTAAAGTCGGAAGAGGAAAGCCGCCGCACGTGGCTCAGCCAGTTAGACAGCTTACCGGATTGACTAGCTGCCGGCAAACGCATTGCCTCCTCGTGGGGGTGGGGGGGAGGGGTGACTGGCGAGCAAGTCGAAGCGGTCAGAAAGGTCCCTGCAGATACCAACTAGTTCTAAGGTAGATAAGTCTTGCTTCATTACAAACCGCTCTGTAAGCAAGGACGGATTTGGACCATGAGGTGTGAAGGATGATCTACCACAGTAAACGGAGCAGGCGTTACGTCGTAAAAGTAACGGAGTCATATGATGGCCACCGCGCTGATCACTGTTTTGGAGTCCTTGGACCGGTGAGTAGGGGTTGTTCCAGATGGGCGTGGACGTCCGCAATCGTGAGAGTTGCTATTGCAGCGTGCCAAAACTTGTGATAACGCACGTTACTGAACCGAGCATGGAAACTACACCTGGAAGTCTGGCTTCTTGCTGCACATCTTTACCGCTGAGAGACCTGGCCCGTTGATTACACTTCCATTTGCTACTTCAGCGCGGTAGTGCTGCCTAGGACACACCGTGGCTTCACTTAGACATTCGTCGGCAAAAGCCAGCCTTTCGTTTTCCTGTTGACCCCTGGCTAGCATGCTCTCCAGTAGTAGGTATGGTTCTCGCCAGTCAAGCATTTCGCAAGACGTTGGCCGGTGATTGAGTATTGAGTGACATAAGCGGCGAAAGCTAGGATATCATGAGCTCGGACTATGTGAGCCCAATACACTCGCATACGCTCTCCGCGACTGCCCGCCTGGCCTTCTCGTTTTTGCGCTGAAAGCCTGCGTTTGCTAGGTTCGAAACAGGGGTTGATTGGCGGCCCTTCGAAGACCAGAACGACGACAGAACGGCAGATGCTACTGTGGTAGGTCTGGGGGTGACTAGACTTAACAGTGGATTGCCAAGGTTCTCCAGTCAGGTTTACCTAGTAAGGCAAAACGAGTGTGCGTAAAACTGGATATCTCAGGGGCTCTGATGCTAGAAACGGTGGGATGAAGTTGTATTAGTTATGATGGGCGGTCACGTGCCATCAGTTTGTGTTCCACAACTTTTTGATTTAAGCTGCTTAGTAGAGCCTAAGTTACGATAGAGAGCAGCCTATGAGAACATCCACATGCTAAGAACCCCGCAGATTTACTGTACTATGTACTGTGGTTCTCGATCACTGGCGAAGACACAGCTTGCAAGGTTTGTTGCCTGTCATTGACTATTTGGAACTGTCATTAGATACCTAGGTAAGTTACGTACCTGCTCAGCCAAGCTTGGATGAAATCAAACATCCTATGCGTATTGTCTGTAGACTTGAATTGCTTTATCTCATTATTTATTTCCCAAGATTAGCGCGAGTCAAGCCTGCAGGCAGTCAAAAGTCAAAGCCATTTCAACAATCCTCTAACCGGCTGAGGCGTTGTATTCATGATTGTTTCTGAGAACTTGTCCCCACGACTGATATTGACGCCCAGCTTCCTCTTGCGACTAGACGGAGTCAGTGACGACGAGCGCCCTACTTTGGGTTATACGTAGCAACACACTCAGGTAAGTAGTGACTGTTCCGGCAGGGTAATACAAGAAGGGACAATTTCTATGTTGCGTTCACCTTATCAGATCGCCTTCCCGCAATCACATGTGATAGGTAACCTGTCATATTAACTACCTAGGTAGATGATAGAGAGGGGACAATTATGACTCGAGAACTGCATGTTTGTAAGCTGCATCAATGGTCCTGGTGCTTTATCCGGCAGTCGACCTGATTTGCAGTTACGGTAGAAAACTGATGGATGACACACCACTTGTTGCCGGACGCACGGCGCCTCTGTGGCTCGTCAGCTTCGGCGAATGATGCACCCCCCCAAAAAAGCCTTCTAATTCGGCTCTGCACCAAAACCGGGTCCCGGGAGCCCAATAACTTCGCCTCAAGCAGGTTCTAGTCCCTCATATCACATCAGGCTAACTGCCCCAAGAGTCGTTCTCCTAAGCCTATTGATATACTCACACGATCGAGCATCTACCGGCCCCCTACTCGGCAACCTTATCAACTTCATCCCTGCTGCATGTCCACAGCGGGTTGAGCCTCGGTGAGCCACACTAAGCCGACCATCACCGCCCCCCCTCTCCACGTTACGCTTCCCCGATCCTCCCCTCGTTCCTTCACACCAGCCAGCGGCCTCCACATCTGCGAGGCCAGGTATCTATCTTCCTTTCGGCCATACCGGACAGGACATACAAGCGGCTACACCCAGTGACCCACTTCGTCCCCAAGATCTCCGTTGCTGCGTAGACTTGGGCAAGCCGTGACGCCCCGAGACAAGTTCACGCGACTAGAGCATCTAAACCCTGTCTTTGTCGTATGAGAAACGAGTCTAGAAGCTGCATCCAAAATTGTCAGGACCACAGCACGAAGAAATAGCTGTCCACCTCTAAGTACTCTTACCCTACACACAATGTCCATAAAGTATGCCTCCATTTCCTTCGTCTCTCTCCTCTCCCCATCTGCCTCCCCCATCTTCCCGTACTTTGCACCACTATGTAAGATATGCAAGTTATACAACTTGGCAGAGGCCGGTTTCTACATTATACCCGTGTCACAACCTGAAAGGGGTTCAATCCCAACTTACCATTGTTATGGATTATGGCCTTTACCAACAACATGGTGGAATCTTGGCGCAGAACACCGGGAGTGGTAGCGACTCGGACGAGGAACACGATTCTGACTTGGAGACTAGCTGGGTCATGCTTAGAGGATCAGGGGAGCTTGAGCCACTTCCAGGGGAGAGGATACTGCATAAGACAAGAGGCCGCATAGCAATTGACCTGTCAGCTCCGGCACCATCTCGAGGTCTCCCCCCCTTTTCCTTGAAAAGCGACCGTGGCACCGCTTACATTACAAACAAAAGAGTGAGCAGAGGAAGATGAAGTAAGAACTTCAGCCTGAGCTGACTGCCTTAGCTATTATTTCTTCCGTCGCGACCCACGGAACAGCTCAAGTCATTCTCAACCATCATCTTGAAAACGGAGAACTCTCACGTGGGGGCGAATTGGGGCGGGTTTGGTGCAAATTACTGGGATGCAGAGGTCAAAACAGAGCCAGACGGCAACATCCCTCCAGATTTCCCTCGCATCACTATGAGACTAACTTTCAACGATGGAGGACACAGCGATTGGGCGCTGAGGTACGAGGAAATCAGAGGAAGACTCCTTAATGCCGCTCAGATCGCAAGGGAGACGGGTAACACGCGGATCTTGAACACGGTTCACGACGAGCAGCTTCCAGAGTACAGCCCGCGCGAAGGCGGATCCAGACAAAGCCAAATCGAAGCCACACAGACGCAGATTGAGCAACGGGCTGAATCGGCCGCCAGGGAAAGGGACGGAACCCAGCCATTGCCTGATGAGCCGCCACCGGGATACGATGAAGCTCAGGCTCAAGCTATAGCAATGCAATTCGATGAGCGGGCACACCAGGAGGCTGAGAGACAGTGATACGATGTTACGAGGTCATGATTCCATTTCAGCGGCAGAAGGAGGCTATTAGTGGCATACAGCTTGCTTGGCCAGACCATCGTTCAGGACGAAGGCTCTGGTAGTCAAGAACGAAAACATGATACCCAGTGCCACTTCGTTCAGGATAAAATGATTTGAGCTACTTCACCTTAAGGGAGGTAGGGCTAGACAGGCCAACCTATGCGTAAGAGCCGAACCCGCCACTTGTAGGTGCATAATCACAGGCTACTAAGGGCAGCCACGAATGTACATGCCCTTGTAGAACTGCTAATCGCAAGAGGTGAGACAACAACCTCGCTCGCGGTATTGCCCAAAGTCCGAGGAGAAGCAGAGTCCGGTCCGTGTCATGATAACGGGGAATCGAGGACAACACTTGTAGGGAAATGACAGCAGTTCTAGATCCCTTGTACGGAATCCGAAAGAACAGCTCGCTGTTACTCTTTGAAGCTCATGGTCCATAAGCACTTGTAGGCCTGGATGTTCTAAGTGGTCCGGGGATCTTCGGAGTCTGGGCGGGAAGCTACCCTTGTCCGAAGCTTGGTGGAACCCGTGTAGTGATTTAATCACGTGACGCTCATTCGATCCACGGCCAACCAAATGCCTCAATTTCTCAGCATCAACATTTTCTTGGGGAAATCGCAAGTGTCATCAAGACAATCTCTGCTCATCCACCTACAACCAGCCATTGGTCTCTGCAGTACCAGATCTGACCAAAATGGGTTTCTGGGATACCGTCACCGACTTGGTCGAGGCCGCCACGCCTTGGTCCGTAGCTGAAGCCGAAGCTCCAGCTCCTGAGGAAAAGGTACGATTTCCCTTGTTGAAACAGCTGCAGCATTGGCGTATCTACCATTTGCAACTGTAAAGGGGCTGTCATAGGCTCTAGTCAAGCTGGCCGAGCTTCCGCAGGACATGTTTGAAACCAATTGGAAGCATTGAGCTAATACAAGCCTCGAGAAGAAGGACGACAGCAAAGACAAATCCGAAGAGTCTAAGGACGAACCTAAGGACGAATCCAAAGACGAAGAAGAGGGCGGCGAAGAAGAGGCTGAGGGCGAGGGCGAGGGCGAGGGCGAAGACGAAGAGGAGGAGGAAGAGGAGGAGGAGGTTACCGATCCTAAGGAGCAGCTCGAGGAAGGTTCGTAAACCCGGATATTGTTCTAGCACGAGATTCATATGCACCTGTCGACATACGGCATATCTCTGGAATGAATAAGACCTCGGGGGCTGCATATACTGACAGGGCGTTACAGACTGTAAGAACTCGAAGCAATGCGCGCCCTCCAAGCACCATTTCGATGAGTGTGTTGAGCGAGTCACCAAGCAGGAAGAAGATGGAGGTGCTAAGGAGGACTGTGTCGAAGAATGTAAGTTTGCTCCTCTCGAGTCAATCTTCTATTGCGAAGTCGTTCTGCTCCTCCATTATCCACCAGTGTCGCTGACCTGACGTGTTCAACCGCAGTTTTCCACCTCGCACACTGCGCCTCTCAATGCGCGGCTCCTAAACTCTGGTCCATCCTCAAATAGTTGGTAACGATCATCCCTGGGTTCGAGAACTACTGGCACTGGGCATGAACATATAGAACTTCCAGAACGACTGTGCTAGAAGATTGGACAAGACAGGATCGTTGGCCATCATCAGGTGATCCCGCTCACCTCGTGGTGGTTCTGTAACACGATTTGCGGCTCCGAAAGACGGCATACTGTTGGATGGGATCCTCCGCATGGCCTGCCCTTTGTATCATACCACGGACGCAAACCTGAATATTAGATTTCTCTCCTCTTCGAGAGGAGCATTTCCCTACTATGTCTTGGCATTCCTAATCCGGGGTTATCTGCGAGCCAATGATGGCATCAATCTAGAACACATCTTTAAGGAGCTCTGCTGGGAATGCTATTGATATGACGATGAAACTGACACGTAAGCACGCAGACAAGTTGAGTTACTCTGAAGGCGCGAATGCAGCCGACGCTGCCTGTCCACCATGAGGCATCTCTACGAATCCAGGAACTCATGCGATCGATCAATAAGCAAGCGGAAGGAATGATGGTATAGATATCTCCTTGAGATGTGCTGCATACAACATGCCGTTTAAGGTAGTAATAGCCCACAATCAAGTGGAGAGCTTCTTGGGTACGGTGTTGAATGTTCAACTACAACTATCAACCTTACTCCAGTGATCTCTACCAAGACCTATGCTATATAGCAAAGAGGTTTAAGGCATACTAGACCGGCCGGGCAGTCGCTCGCTTCCGCTCATGTAGGACCACCAGACTCCCCGAAGCCGGAACGGTAGCATTCTACGTCTGTCCCATCAGGATTTCAGCATTTATTCATTATTGCTTCGAGAATTGCTAGATATCGATCGATTTCGTCGAAATCCAGACGGCAGACGGAAAAGACGGGGTCATTGGTTTCTAGCCGTTGCTCGTCCCGCCGATTCCTTTCGTGGGCTGCTGTTCGTGCATCGCTACCGGTTTGACGGGTCTCACAGAATCCAGGCTCGATGGCTGCTTATCCTGACTTTTGAGGGCGCCGGGGACGAGACAATTCAACATGCAATGATCTGATTCTCGACCGGACGAAAAGCTCGGTTACACAGGTGCAGCGGCATAACGCTCACGATGCCACCCAAGCGGCCGTTCCCGTCATCTAATTCGATGGGGGGCCTTGGCCTGGCCTCTCTGCGGAGCGATGTGATGCGATGCACCTACAGGGTTCCGCTTGCTTATGTTCCCAGTTTCGGTAACGCCCAAGTTTGCATGTGAGCGCAGATCGCCAGAGCGTTACAGCAGGACGGTAGGACCCCTGGGAATTGGAGATGTGGGAGGCACGCGCGAGAGCTGAACGATATCGAGCGGGGTGGTGGTTCTCAATCATCTGCCCCCGTCCTTTCTCCGATCAAATGCGATCTGCTCGATGATACATACCTAGGTACAATATAGCGGATGTGAAACGGCAGACTTAAGTTGTGCACTTAACCTACTGTAGTGACAATCACTTGGCCCAGGCCAGCGCCGCGCTTGCGCTAGAGCGGAGCAACACACTAACCCAAGCCTTAGCTCAACGTCAGCTAGTCCTCTGAGCTCAGCTCAGCTCGGCGTTGCCAGCATGGTCCGAAACCACTCACCACCCGCCAAAGCCGCCGATGAGGACGTGACCTACATTGACAACAAGCCTGCAACCGAGGGGCACCCACTGGAGACGATCATGCGGGGCGCCAGCGGAGGCTCGACGGACGCGAAGAAGCACGGTCGGCCGGACTCGAAAGACTATCGCGACCTCGGACCGCAGACCGCGAGGGAGCTGGGAGAGAGCGCGGACGAGGACGGCGATGGAATCGCGATAACGGAGACGGAGATGGGGGACCAGGATCGGGTGGGCGCAACGGCGGGCGGAGCAGCAGCAGCAGCACATTCGGGGCATTATAGAGTTTATAAGAGGAGATGGCTTGGGCTTTTGAGCTTGACGTTATTGAATATCATTGTGTCTTGGGATGTAAGTCGATTTTGATTTGGTACTGGGTTTCTGCACTTTCCGCGGACCCCGAGGTGGGTGGTCCGATCGGGCAGTTTGCCGGCCTGCAGGGCTACGAATGCGATGTGCTGGTTGGCCTTCAAGAGGGCTGACGACAGACAGCCTCTCGCCTCATATGCCCGCATGGTATCAGGTGAACACTTGGTCAAACAGTAATGAGACAAGTGTCTCGGTTGATGAGGCAGGAGAATCGACTTCGATGTAGAAAAGAACAAGGCTTACAAATGATGTGGTGCTGACAAGACTTCATACTAGTGGCTCAGCTTCTCCCCTGTATCGCAGTATGCGGCCGCATACTACAGCGTCAGCGAATCGGCCATCAACTGGCTCTCGACCGGCTTCCTCTTCGTCTTCGTGGCCTTCAGTCCTCTGACTATCTACCTGCTGCACTGGGGCCCCAGGGCGGCCATCATCGCAGCCTCGGCTCTCCTTCTCGTGGGCAATTGGGTCCGGTATGGTGGCTCGCATGCTGAGGGTGGTGGCCTGTTCGGTGTCGTCCTGTTCGGCCAGATCCTGATCGGAGCAGCCCAGTCCTTCGTGCTCTCCGCGCCGACCCGGTACTCGGACCTCTGGTTCACGTCCCGGGGCCGTGTCGGCGCCACCGCAATCATGAGTCTGGCGAACCCGTTTGGCGCTGCCCTGGGGCAGCTTATTGTGCCATTCATAGTGACGAAACCCAGCGATGTATCGAGCATGGTCCTCTACGTATCCATCATCGCCTCCGTAATCTGCATCCCGTCCTTCTTCGTGCCCGCCGCTCCACCCACACCACCCTCCGTGTCTTGCGAGACCCCCAAGGAGCCCCTCAACCTGAAGTCGGCGCGCAAGCTAGCCCGTAACCTCGAGTTCTGGCTCCTGCTCATCCCCTACGGCGTGTACGTTGGCTTCTTCAATAGCATATCATCCCTGCTGAACCAAATGATGCAACCGTACGGCTTCACCTCGGACGACGCGGGCATCGCAGGCGCCGTACTCATCGTCGTCGGACTGGTAGCCAGCGCGATCACGTCGCCGATCCTGGACCGCACCAAGACATTCCTCCTGGCGATCAAGGTGGCCACGCCGCTGATCGGGCTCATGTACCTGGTCTTCATCTGGATGCCGGCCACGCGCTCCATCGCCGGGCCCTATGTCGTGCTCGCCATCCTGGGCGCGGCATCCTTCTCGCTTGTCCCCGTCGCGCTCGAGTACCTGATCGAGCTCTCGCACCCTTGCTCGCCCGAGGTCACCAGCACGCTCGCCTGGACGAGTGGGCAGTTGTTGGGCGCGGTTTTCATCCTGATCAGTGATGCGCTGAAGGCTGGCGAGGATGCCGACCCTCCTCTCAACATGAACCGGGCCTTGATATTCCAGGGCGTCATCGCGTTGGCGATAGTGCCGCTGCCGTTACTTCTAGGGTCGTTCGGCCGGGGCGACAAAGTGAAGTTGAGGAGGGTGGAGAGTGATGAGAGGGGTTTGAGGACGGGCGAGGTCTAGGGGATTTTCGGAATTGAAAAGAGTGGTATGACGCTGGTACTTGCTTGATAAATATCTGCTAATGTCAGATCCATACTTGGGATTGGGAGCCACATGGACGAATCTAGTCCGGGCTGTTCATATAGTCGAGCGTCACATATCAGTATTACTGTACAATTCTTACTGCTTCTAGCTCAGCAGTGTGTTTCCCTATTCTTTGCCTTTATGCATCACAAGGTAATCACAGTAATGCGGGTCGTCTCAGGATACTATCCTACTCCTGTAGTCTCGCCAACTTCCTGCCCAACGCTAGTCTGATTGGAAACGAGCCCGTCACATACGAGAATAGCCTGCTATAAGCGTAGTGTCTAGAATTATTCGACTATCTTATCTATTAGAGTAAGCAGAAGAAACCGGGATATCCTTCTACTTGTGCCAATAATATATGCACCGTAGCTAAAGCGTATACGAGGCTGTATTATATATTGTGACAAGCTCGGTCTACCTCCGAACAGCGTGCTCCCACTCCGCCCGCAGTTCCTCCAGCTTCTGCCAGCACCTCACAGCATCCTCCTCGAATTTGATCCTCTTTTCCTCGGTGAGCTCCACGCAATCCCATTTTCGTCCCGTCATCTTCCTCAGGATCCCCTGGCTCTCATCGCGTCGCAGCGCCTCGGCATCCTCGATCTTGCCTTCCCAGCCCCAGCCCTCGACCTCCGTCTTCTTCGGTGCATCCCGGCCTAACCTGTCGCTCGAGGAGCCCCATTTTATGCGCTGTGCGTTCTGGGCGTCGAGGTCTTCTTGGGTTGCCATGGCAAGCCAGACGGCCGAGCACGCCCCTGTGTAGGAATCTACTGTGTGCCATGGGGATCCGAGAAGGCGCGAGAGGTACATGGCTAGGTAGTACCCGTAGAAGATGACGACGTTGAGGGGGAAGAGAGCGGTGCAGACCACGCCTGGGTGTGAGAGGTAAAACTGGGGTTTTATGGTCTGCTTCTCGGAGACTGAAGAAGACGAGAAGTACGAGGACGAGGCTCTCTTTACGCTGGGCAGGTCGCTGGTAACGCAGATCAGATCTGTAATGCGTTTGCTGCTCTCATACGGCGCCTGGCTCTGCAACGCCTGGAAGTCATCAAAGTTGAGATGATGCGTCTCGGCGTCGATACTTGATGTCCATATGATTCTAGCTGGTGGCTGGCCGGAGGAGCTCGGTCTGCTGAAGAGTGACAGCAGCTCGTGGGCCAGTATGTAATGGCCGAAGAGATTCGCAGTGAACACCTCGGCTAATTGGGGCTGTGATTTGTCTCGAGATTCTGCGCCACTGAACTCTTGCTCGGGTAGTGTATTACTTGGTAGTGGTATCTTAAACCAGGGAAATGTTGTCGCCTGTACCATACCCACGGCGAGGAACTGTCTAGCTAACCCAAGCCAATCTACACCTAACCATCCTCCATAGCCCGCATTAAATAGCGCCACGTCGATCCGCGGGACCGAAACGGGCTCTCCCCCAGCTACCACGCCGGTTGGGTCTCGTATCTCCCCTTTGGCGAGCTTCGAGGCTGCTGCATAGATGGAAGGGAGCTTGCAGAGGTCCAGCTCGACAGCCAGGATGTGTACTCGGTCGATGGCTGTTTGAGGAGAGCCTAGTCCTGCTCGTTTGTTGGTTCTCTGTGACTGAGCGGCCTTAACAAGATGCGCGCGCAAGCTCTCGATTGTTTCACGCGACTTCTTCGTCGTTCGCGTCGTGGGAATCAGGACTAGATGGGATGAAAACGAACGTGTCGCCAGGAAGTCGTCGATCAGGCGCTGGCCAATGGCTAGGCCTACACCACTGCGAGGGTCTGTTAGACCATGTAGGTAAGCACCGAGGTCGATGGGAAAGAAGCACACCTGTTGGCGCCTGTGATCAGGACGAAGAACTGCTCATGGCTGGGTACGTCTGCCCATGGAGCACTCAAGGAAGCCATTGTGCCAAGACTACCCAAATGCGTATAATGTTGCAGACAAGATCGAATATTACGTGATGGTCAGGCCGCCAATATCCAATACCCAAGGTAGCCAAACAAAATACAAATAGATCGTATATATAGATTAAGTCTTAAGTACCTGGGTAGGTACACGGAGCTTGGGGCAGTTCTTAGAAAAGCACCTTTAACCGCCGCACGTTCCCTCGGAAGCCACAGAAAAGATAAGGTATCATCACTTCACCGTAGCAATTAGTGAAACCAACCATATCGGCACAGCGGCAGTCGCAATTGATTCAATTCCCTTCTTGGAACTGTGGGCAAGAGAGAG
Source organism: Xylariales sp. AK1849 (assembly GCA_022432505.1). NCBI lineage: Eukaryota > Fungi > Ascomycota > Sordariomycetes > Xylariales > Xylariales sp. AK1849. The sequence continues at coordinate 468,459 of JAJKKH010000002.1, forward strand.
CAACAGACGAAACGAACGTCATTCACGAATTTGGGCGGTGAGTATCGGCAAGAAGGTGTGGCACGCCTGCCGGCAGGCGAAGTGCCGTGTAGCCTAGGGCCATTTTCTGTCAGGTACAGTACCCGACCGCTAGGTGGGATGACCTCACAATTGATAGACCTCGATCCGCCTGTTCAATAACATTGCCTTCCCATTTCATACCTATGTACTCATGTTTCCGCGGATCCACCCTTCAAAGGGGTTGCTGGCTTACTGCTATCTAGACCTAGTCTATCGAACGTCATGACTTCGAGGTCTATCAAATCAAGTTATTCTGCCCAATTGCCATGTGTTGTTCTCCTGGATTACTAGTCGTATACCCGCGAACCTATCCCGAGTGGGAGATGTGATGGTGCCCCGGTTTGGCGAGCAGTATATCTAGATGAAATTGGCAACTGTTCCAATATCTTGGTAGAAACGTTGTGTCGTCCTCATGTTTCGTTTGACTACTACCTAAAGTTGTTAGACGCCAAATTCTAAATGCCTACGCAGGTCTACTTAACTACAGTGAGCCTGCTACATACGCTGATAACCTGCCACAAGCCTATCCAAAGTAGTCATCCTACTAGGACGACTAGTAAAATAAGAAAACACTCTGATCAATCTAGTAGGCATTTGAGGAGGATGACCGTATATGCTGGGTTTATGATAATTTATCTAATATATATAAATCACAGGCTTGTCTTTGGTTAGACCCGCGGGCCGCTCTATTAGGTATATCTGCATAGCTAACCATAAAAATCTTGTCGTGTCCACTCTTGCTTCTTATGTGCAATCATGTTGCAATAGTCATTTCACTTATTCTACTGTTGTCCGACAACAGCTGTTTGGCCACGGGAATCTGAAATGATGATGCAGTATCTACCGGTAATAATGCACGAAACATACCATACACACATATTGGAAATCCTGTCATAATTAATGATATGGCCTCCTGAGACGCACTTCAAACATGGTTCCTCGCTGTTATCATAGTGTTTCCAATGTAATATGATCTCCTCCGATTCAGTATCAAGTTCCTTTGCTCTCTTCATGCCAGGCTTCGCTGCTTGCCGCTTGTGGCTCCTTGAGACGGCGTAGCTGCGACTGACCACAACTTGCGTGTCAATGCGAATTCTAGTTTCAGCCCGGACTTATGGCGCGTATTCCACGGAGGCTCCAAAAATTAGCTTTAGTATAGATAAGTAAGTAGCTCTTGTATTACTTTTGGAAAAACCTCTTAGCGGTCATTAAAACCCCAAAAATAGTAAGAACGTCAAATGCTGGTCAATCACCAAGAGGGTATTACTAAATCCGTAGTTTATATGACCACCTATTTACACTATCCGCACCTTCCCATAGTCCGACTACTGGGGAAGGGGGCCCATAGTCATTACGACGCTTCGCACCTCAAGCAACAGTTCCAAGCGCTGGACGATCTATGTGGAAGCCCCGGAACACGACCCTTACGCAACCATAGTCCTTAACATGATGTGGGATGACAGCACAGACACGCTGACTACGCTCGTGAGCCCTTACTATACGAGGAGGCATGGCCACCTGCTCTGCAGAATTTCGCCTCCATTCCAAGCATCTACAATACGATGCGGGTCTCTGACAATAGTGAATTCTCCGCCGAGCTCTACGCCGGCCCTGCCTCACGTGAGCTTTGTCACGGCAACCTATAGGAAAAGTGCAGCTATGATATAACGCCATGTACGAGATGCAGCATAACGTGGTTCAAGACTTGAATTCCATTACTGACATTTCATGGCTCCTGGCTTTCCAGCCGCAGCCTAGCATCAAAACATCTTACACTACCACATCGGGGGCAACTCTCTCGGCCTCGATGACATGACGGTAATATATTCAATGTGCTTCTGACGGCCACTTAACAAGAAGAAACTAATGATGATTCATACGCACCTAGGCACCTCATGTTTGACGCCTTCGAGGCCAAGGCAGTGGAACTCGGTGTCGACCATCCTTCACCCAAACTACGCTGCTTCATGCAGGACCCAATCGCAGGAGTATCTGGGGCGGAGTCAAGCGGTTCCCGGAGCAGTTGAGCAAGAAGTATGAAGTAATCGGCCTTTTCCTTCTTAAGGGAACTGGGCATGAGTCGTTAAGAGACAGGAACAGGGGGGTTGGCAAGGACGGCATATGGATACTAATAATAACTTGATGTATCCAAAGCATTTAAAATGCACTCCAATGCCACTCGCTCAAGGATCCACCAGACACGTTCAACGCAGCCGACCTGACTTTGTCCCAAGTTACAAGTCTCGAGACCGCGGGTCCCTCTTTGCCTCCGATGCCGTAGCCATTGTCAACGTCAATGCGATTGGATCTGGCTCATCCTCGGCATGTTGTCCTCATAATCCGCATCTGCGTCCCCAAGTTAACCGTTAAAGTTTGGAACATGGGTTGAAGAGCCGCGATAATTCTAAGTGGTAGTCTTACTGGAAATTGAGGAGACTAAGGCCTTCAATGCCGTCTACACTTCTCATTTAAGGCATCGATGTCCAACAGATACAATAGTTCACAGATAGCGCAATCACAATTTATCGTATCGTTGTTCAAGCACTGGAATAAATGTGCGATGTAAGGGGACAGATAAATCGGTTAAACGGCTTGACACTTAAGTCATCCTGACGTGTCGCCATGGCCCAACGTTGATAGCGTATCCGGCAAACTGGCCCGCCCATTGGATTACAAGGTTCAGCCACGAAGATCTTCAGGGACGCAAGCCCACCCATCATTTATTTCCATTTGATCTTTTGTCTTCGGAATCATAGATGGATGCTCCTCTTCCTCCTCCTGAGAGCTACACTACCCGAATAGCTGTCAAGAAGACTCCGAATTTAGGTACATGCCAGTTGCGATTGATTGTCTGGTTGCTGGCTCTCAATTCCCTGTTGCGATAAGAGTCAGATACATACATATCTTCCCGTACACACCTTGCGCAGCTCCACTTGCTGCAGCCACTTTACAGTACCACACGCTCGGACAACTGATAGCGATCGCGTCACGTACCACACCTGCCCACCCAGGCCCTGACTATTTTCGCTGAATGTGGGATATCTCTACTTCGATCTATCCGCTCACGCAGATGCGATAACAACGTGATACAACCTGACTCCCAGTGATCAATCCGCCTATATACCTAAGTAGGTAAATTTAGTTGTTCTTCCGCATTTCAAAGATGATCCTGGGAGGATAACCATCACGGCAGACATTAAGAATAGGGGTACAACGGAGACACAACTTTCGCGGGATCTCTCGGCTTCAACGTACACGCTCGAAACTCGGAACTCAGTCAGCCTCGACGCATCATGAACAAGCTCGAGACTATGACTTGGACCAGCGTGGTTCCGATTCATCCTGTAATCTGGACTCTCATTCAATGGATAAGCTTTTTCTTTGTAGGTGTTCTCCTCCGAGGCAAACCAACTTAGTCTGACGACACATAGAAACTGGCCAGTCTAGCTTTCGCTCTGCCCATCATTGGCTTCATTATCTTCGACTTCTGCCTGTGGATTTATAGGCAGATCCGACCGCCCCCTAAAGACTCTTCGCGATCTAATTCGAGAAACCCAAGCCCGGAGCGAGCAAGGCTTTCCAGCGGAACCGGGTCTTCGGGCTCGACATCCAGCTCTACCAAGCACGCCTCAGTAGTCGAGAAACGGACCGGATACTCCGCAGTTTCGGACAGATGAGGATATCATACTCCGATGGGCGGACAACAACGCATCTTACGCCCCAATTGCCCTTTTGAAACACCTATTCAACTTCTCTGCCTTTGCACGTCGACTATCTAGATCTGGGAGAGTACCTTGAGTAAATCGCTAGTTACACCCATGGCTGTTACATCTCCACCGGCGCCAGCGCCCTGTATGATGAGCGGGTTGCTTCCATATCGCTTGGTATAGAAGCTGATAATGTTATCGCTTCCCTTCAGCGCAGCGATGGGGTGCGATCGATCGAACATCTCTAGTCCTACCTTGACTGATTTGGAAGCCACATCGATACTACCTACGAATCTCAACACCTTGCCCTGGGTTTGAGCTGCAACCTTGGTCTCTTCCATCTTGGAGTCAAATTCAGGTAGTCTTTGGAGGAACTCATCACCACTGGAAACAGACTCTAGCTCCTGGGGAATTAAGCTCTGAACTGGGAAGGATGTGGGTGACTCGACTGGCAGACCGGCCAATCGGGCAAGAATAGTCAGCTTTCTTGCGACATCGAGACCATTCAAGTCGTCCCTCGGATCCGGCTCTGTGTATCCAAGCTCTTTGGCTTTCTTTACTTCCGCGGACCACTGGCCACCAGAACCCTCGACGGGAGCGAAGGAGTTGAAGAGGAAGGACATGGTTCCACTGAAGACGCCTTCGATTTTGGTAACCTCGTCACCAGTGTCCACCAGGTCCTTGAGAGTCGAGATTACAGGCAAGCCTGCACCAACGGAAGACTCGTGATAGACCTTGGCGCCCGAAGTGGAAGCAGCCGTGAAGATATCTTGCCATAGCTTGTACGAGCCGGAGAAAGCCTTCTTGTTCGGGGTGACGATGCTGATGCCGCGGCTCAAGAAGACCGGGTAGATGTTGGCAACATCTTGGGAGCTGGTGTTGTCGATCAATATGACTTTGGAGGGGGCTGCCGCTAGGAAGTCGACGATGTTAGGAAGGGCAATGGGCGCTGTCGTCGAAGCTGCGAGGTCTTGAATTGCGTGCTCGGTAGGAATCGGAGAGTAATCGCTCTTGAAAAGGGCCTTCGTGCTTGTAGATATGTAGCACAGACTGAGCTTCGGAATTGGGCGTCGTGTTGCTAGTGCCTGTAGCTGAGAGAGGAAACATTTGCCCACTCCCCCAGCGCCTGCATGTATAGCCATTGTTAGAGTGTTACTTCTCTTGGAGCCTTGCTACACGGATAATATTACTTACCAATGATGGCAATGAATACCTGGTTACTTGACGACATCTTGATCAGCTTCTGGGCTTCAAGGTCCTGGCAGTCTTCACTCGCAATCGTAGAAAGATTGTACGAAAATTGACGAAATCTCACAACTCCAACGTGGGGTAAATTCCTTTGCACGAGGCCCGCCGATCGCGGGGCGGTTTTCAGGGGGACCGACAAGGCTGTCAAGGCCTGGAGCTTTAGTGGGGCAATTATACCTTGAGGTTACTTCGGCGCAACGACCACACGTAGCGCTTCAAACTCAGCATCTGGACATGCGACATTCCGACTCGTAAAACGTAAGACAAAGAGCACCCTTATAACTCCCACTTCTCCGGAGCCATATTGCAAGGGGCAAGATGCCTCAAGACCCAGATCTCTACGGCCAAAGGCCAGCAAAGAAGCGAAAGAAAGAGATCCCGCTCTCCAGCTCCCTGACCTTCACGTCGCAGCTCACCTCCCTCCTCTCCGCGCCTACATCATCTTCGGCGTCCGCCCCTCCTGCGGCCAGTGGCCGCGCGCGCCCTTCCAAGACGAAAGACGCCATCTTTTCCGCTAAAGCGAAGCGGAAACCCGACAACAAAGTATCCAGCGAGGATAAGGACGGCGGAGGCGCAAAACTGACGCTAAAGGATGTCCGCGGCACCGAGGACGAGAAACAGGACCTCGCACGCACGAAGCGCAAGATGGAAGAGAAGGCAAGGCTGTATGCCGCCATGAAGCGCGGGGACTACATCGCGAAGGAGGGCGAGGCGGCGCCGCTCGTGGACTTCGACGCCAAGTGGGCGGCTACGCATCCTGACGAGCAACAGCGGTATTCGAGCTCGGGGACCGACGATTCGGACGACGATGACGATGCTGGGGCGAATGAGATCATAGAATACAAAGATGAATATGGGCGCAGTCGGCGGGGCACACGCGCTGACGTGGCGCGCCAGCAACAGCGAGACCGGCGCAGACAACTGGGCGAGCAGGAGTTGGAGAGTATGAGCGCGCGTCCGAAAGCGCCCGACAAGCTGATCTATGGCGATGCGATCCAGAGCCAGGCGTTCAACCCCGAGGACGAGACGTGGGATAAGATGGCGGAGTTGGCCGCGAAGCGGGATCGCAGTCCCACGCCGCCCGAAGATACGCATTACGATGGGAATCATGAAATCCGGACCAAGGGCGTTGGCTTTTATCATTTCAGTAAAGACAAGGACGGGAGGGAGAAGGAGATGGAAGGCTTGGAAGCGGAGAGGGTAAACACGGAGCGCGTGAGGCGCGAGAGGGGACACGAGAAGGATCGCAGGAGGAGGGAAATCGAGGAACGGAGACGCAAGATTGGGGAGAAGAGGGCCGGCAAGATGGCGAATAGTTTTCTGGATGGGCTTGGAGCCGAGTTGGCTGCCAAGGGAGAGGCGGAAGGCAATGAAGGTGCCGAGCTGAAGCCTTCGTCGTGATGGGACAGATTATATCGGATGACTTGAGATCTCTGGTGCTTTGGACTCTATACCCCTTGATCAAACTCAGACAGCGCTGTGCTTACGTCAAGGCCCCTATACTTCGCGAATCAACCAACTCGTAGTTTCAGAAAAGAAGCCTACGAACTGACCCCATGCCTTCGTATCCGCTTGCAAGGCTACAGCCTCAATGCGTGCTTGGTGGGAGTTAAAGTTGAAGTGAAATCGGCCTAATCCACGCGAGATCTGTTATTTCCTGTCGCTTTGTCTGCTGAGTTTCTGTGACATATAACCCCTTTGATGGATGTTTGAGAAGATAGAGTATCCCAAAGCGATGACCAATGTAAGAGGTGCAGTCTCTTCTGAATGCTAGCTTAGCTTAGGGGGTTTTATATCTTAACGAGGTATCCCTCGATGCTCCTCGATTCTGGACCCCGACTTTGAACGTGTCTTTCGTGAGGGTTAAACTTGCAGTGTAAGAATGGAGAATCATCAGCCGAACGCAACTCACAATGCCCACAGCCCCTAGCAAGACGTAAAGCAGCAATCAACGTGTCACACTTCATGACCTATATTAGCGAATAATGCGAGAGACTTCTCCCGATACAATTCCGCACATCACGGAATGACCAAGTATTGTGGAGAATTACATATGTCACTCATCCTTGTAGGCATCAACCTGAGAATGATGAGTGATGGCAGTTGTATTGTCTAAGTGTGTAAGAGATCGAACATGTCCTCGTGCCTCAAAGGCAAATGACGGCTCGAGAAGACCTTTCGTACGAGTGTATTATTAGGCGATCCAGAAGCGCAAGGTGCTGGTCAATCGGCTCAACGTACCGCAAAAAGCCACCAACCATTCGAGTCAATTTCCCGGCTCCTACGCCTGGCCACAGCCTCGCCATCCCCTTCGGGGTTAATATTGCAGTGCAAAAACTTCATTTATAAGTAAAACGCTGCTCCCACCCGATTATTTATCCTGCCCTTTGCCATTCACCCTTCATGTCGGTCATTTTCGCGTGAAACATGAATACTGAGTGTGAGACCCGGTAAGAAACGATCCTTCGCCATCTCCCCGTCCGCACCCTCGTCAACCCCTTTGTTTGGGGGGGCGGGGGGAAGGGAGTCAATCTTCCCAGTGCACATGGACTTTGAGCTCGCAAGACCTGCTGGTGAACACAGAAAGTAATATCTCGATCTCCGAAGAAGGTCTAAGATTTCATCGAAAGCAGGCAGCTGACAGGTGGGTATGTAACGGTGGAAAACTTTGTGCAGCCTGCTCAGCCCCTTCGTGAGGGTTAAAGTTGCAGTGAAAAAGCGGCCACAAACATCAGTAGGCATCGTCTGCGAGCGGAAGTACGTTAGCATAAGCAAACATTGTTAGTAAGGCTGTTTCTGTCTCGCCTTATCTAATAGCGATGATTGCTGTCCTCGGGCAAGGTGTAGTTGCTGGTAGACTTTGATCAACAATCACTTTGTAGAACCGACCCCTTCGGCCCTAATCCGTGTTCTGTTGTTGGATGCTGGGTGGCCGTGCAGCGAGGCCTTATTGACCATAAGGGCCAGCTCATAATGCTGTAGACAGAGCGGCAAGGAAGCTCACGCTAAATGGTCTCTAGAATAAAATATCCAGTGAAATCGAGTCTCCTCAATGTCATGTATTCATTAATCCATCATGCAATCATAAAGCTAGCACCACATGAACGTCCCCCTTTTTTCTCTCTTTCATTCGTTCCGAGTTCCCCATCTCCCTTCTAATCCAGTCTGTGCCAGGAGACCTCATATATGCACATCATTATGGACCACCACGTGACGCTCGAAGTGGTCGAGTCGTAGCAAGGAAACGACGAGTTACAAGGAAATTTCGTGAAACCAACCATGAACCATTTACCCTGAACAAGCCTTGGAGAGGAATATCGAACATAGAAAGAAAGAAAGGTGGGATGAGAACCATTCGATGGTCCAGATGCACTGATAGACCGACCCAGATGTGGACAAAAACGAAACCAAAACACCGCCGCAGTTCATCTCCATATGGCACCGTTTTGATTTCGATGTTGGTATCAGAAAGTCACAGAGGCCTAGGCTGGCTTCCGCCCCGCCTGTGGCAACCTCGATCTTCTTTCATCCTTTCAGCAGACTCTCCCGCTATGAGAGCCAATTCTCACTGTCATGGTTTTCATAATTGCCCGCCGCATGTGAATCTAGCGCAAAATCCAGCTTCGGCATCTCGATTTTGGGCGGGGGTTCCGCAGCCTTCTTCTTGGCCCTCATGCCTCCGCTCTTGATCGGACTCCTGGCCTCGGCCGGCGGCCCGTACCTTACATCTCTGACGCCCCAATCATCCTCGGCAGCGGCGGCAACCCAAGTCCGCAGAGCGTCATGCACTCCAGGATAGAACTTCTCCTTGCAGAGCCTGATAGAGCCACCCATGCATCGTTCCCAGCCCGAGATACGTAGGAGCTCACGGAGGTTGTTGCGTTCTTCGACGGTGGGTGTGCACGCTATGACTGCATTGACCAAGTCGAGGTGCGAGGCGAGGTAGTTGGTCGCGTCCCATTCTACACCGCCTACATAAGGGGCCGCCGGTACGGGCGGGCGTTCCTGGGGAAAATGCGCGTGGAGATAGGATAAGCCGTCTCTCGGTGTCGTGGCAACACCGCCATGCTCCTGGTCTCGCGACATATAAACGACGTTCAGGTGGTGCAGGAAGATCCAGAAGACCTCCTTGGTGACGCCAACGGCCTCCTTGCACCAGACACGGTAGGGACGTTCTCGGCGCATCTCAAGGACGAAAGGGAGGGGACGCTCTTCTTCTTTTGGTTCCGGATCGCGGAGGTGACCGAGCACCGTTCGGGCGCGGACTACGCGGTCTTCGGGCGGGGCCGTCTGAATATAAGTGAAGAGCACTGAGGTGATGATACCGCGGGTGGTGAACTCGCTCGGGCCTTTCTTTTCCGGATCGAAGACCATTCGCAGCAGGGCAGGGAAGAGTGTCCCTTGGATGGAGTGAAGATACTGCAAGGCGAGTCCAGTTGTGCAGAGGGCCTTTAGGCAGAGGAGGTTCTCATGGAGCAGAGCATCCTCGTGTTCCTCCCTATTCGGATGGTCAGTGTCTCGAGCTCGTATCGTTTGGTCCATATTGGAAAGACTTACCGCCACTCGACCTCCATGATTCGATGTAGTAGCCCTACAATCTCTTCCATTCCACCCTGTCGTACAAACTCATCTGTCCAAGCTACAGTCTCGTTTCGCAACAACAGTCGCAACTTGTGTAGTTTCCCAACTTCCACGAGTTCTGGTTTCTGTACCTTGCGCAAATATGTCACAAAATCGGCTGGGCCCTGTTGCAGCTTGATCTTGGACAAAATGCCATTGCCTGATCCTGAACCCGAGGAGGACGGTCTCTCACTCGCCACGCTGTCTGTCGACTTGCTCCGGAAATGTCGCCCTATGGTCCCGTCACCCTTTTGCTTCTTGGTAGGTGAGTTGGGTTCCGACTTCTTGCCACTGTTCCTCGAAATTGTAAAGCTCATGCCTCGAGATTTCTTTGGCCTGCCGCGTTCCCTTTCTTGGCCTTCGTTGAGGCTAGTATCGCTGTCGTTTGTACCTGGTCGATTAAGTGCCATATGGCTCTCCGCCCAATCTTGTCGGATGAATTCCATCTTGATTGTATCGGCCAGATTCCGCATCTTGTAACGCTGGTTTTCCGGGATATTTCGTCGATTAAGCATGGCTTCTAGATGCTTATCTACATCTTTGGGGTCAAGTGCCGTGGGATCAACGACTTGCCCTGATGACTCTGCTGTAGATGCCTCCGTCCTGGAGCCGACAAGGCCTCTGGTGAACGCCTTAAGGCCACGCTGAGTCTTGGATGGCGAGAGCTTGGCGCTACTACCATCATGCTTTGCTGCCGCGTATTGTGCATGGTACGACTGTGGTCGTTGCTTCCTGCTGGAAGCGTTCGAGCCACCGCTTGACGAACCATTGTTTACCCGAGAGTCGAAGACATTCAGGGAATTCTGTGACTCCAACGCTCCACTTGAGAAATGGGCATAGATGGGTGGCCGTTGCTCCTCTTGAGGCGTACTCATCGAGCTAGGCGGTGTTCTGTTTTCCTGGTCCTTCCGAGATGGAACATCGTCCTCGCTTACTAGCTTGTGTAGATTCTTCAAGCTCTTCGGCCTGCTGAGAAGTCCAGCCAAGTTAGTAGTCGACTTGGTCTTCTTCGGTTTGGTGGGCGAGTTGTTCTCCTTCTGCTTCCCCTCTTGGATCGATCTCTCGTCCTTTGCGGCTACTGCCTTCAGGGAGATGGTGTTGAAAGTTTTGGTGGGTGACAAGCGGCCAGAACAGCCGCCGATTTGCTGCTCGTATTGTTTACTGGGTGATCGAGAAAGCGTCCCATCGACTCGGGTATTTTGTATCTCCCCAAGCGTTGAGGGATGCCTTGAGAAGTTGGGCATGCGCATCTCGTCCACAGAGGGTCGATTTGCGACTTGGGGATAGGCAGATGCTTGTAAATCTTCTGACGGGAGGTTTGTACCATCCGAGTTGTTTCGACGGTGCATGAACGACTTCAGCACATTGGATTTGGAACGTTGATGCCCATGCTTCGGGGGTTGCGGCGGTGGTTGATGGAAGTTCTGTGTCGAAGCCATGGTCTAAAGATGTCCCGTATCGATGCGTCAAGCTGATATCATGGGAGGAATGGCGGCTGAGACTTCAAGAATGTCTCATAGAAATGAAGCCGGACAGATGAACGAGGAGTGGGGCAGGCGACAGGTTGCCAAGTAAAGGATGCCGAAATGATGCCAGCTGAACAATGATGCTATACTACACCATGACCGTTTACCAAAGATGAGGACACCAAATATCGAATCAGCAGCGTCCGGGCTTGGTGCAAAAGAATTGAAGATACGGATTGAGTTCAACGTCCGTTTGGAGGAGTTGATCCAACGTCCGGGGTCAAAAGATGGCTCATACCCAAAAAGCCCCGAGAACCGGTAAACATACGCTAATGTTGCCGGGCAACCGCTATAATTTTCTTATCTCATCGCACTCAACCCACATATCTGAGGAAATGAGCTTCGGTTCGGAATGCGCCTCCAAACTTCATAAGCGATTGCTTCTCTTCTCGAACACGAATATTAGAATTTTGACACTAGCACGCGGTGTGTATTGAGTTTACAAAGGAAGTCACTCGGAGCATTCGACCTGATAGTAGAAGGCGACAACTTTCTGTGTCTGTTGGAAAATTGGTGAACGTCAAGTCGATGTCTCCATCACTGTAGGCGGGGATGATATCGCTTTAATGAGACCATACGAGACACCTCTACATGATCCATGTCTTGCGGTTTCCCCCCGCCCTTTGTCCATGCACTCTCTCTTTATTTCTCTGACCCACGAAGATGATTTACCAGCTAGTCTTCATTCCTAGCTTTCCGCCATGACCCCTCATGAGCAGTCATCACGCAAAAGGGGATTCCAGCCCGACTCCGAGGAAGTATCATCCTCATCTAGCGACAGTACGGAAAGCGTCGTCAAGACTACCCATTGGGGAAGTTGCTTGGGGAAACTCCTCGACCAGAGTCTAAGAATGATTTCTTCATGTTATCGCCTCCAGGCAAGGAAGCTAGGAACTTCTCGTGGGAATGCTTCGCGGAGTGTAACGAGCTCCCCGCTGATACTATAAAGAGAAATTGATGACACTTCTGTAATTAGCGAGGTCGACGTCCGCGTAAAGCTCATCTTTCATCGCCAGAGCCGCGGAGGATCATCTCCATCCAATGCTCGGGCTGACGCAGGGACTTGTCGCAGCCAGCATGGCCTAGCACCTACAGAGCCATCCTCTAATAGTCGATGTCTTATGGCTTAATGAGCTGTGCTTGAAGATTTCTTGCCTCTGCTCCGTGTCCAAAAAATCACGAATTAAACTAGATATGGACGGAAACCACCCTGTCTCCCCATCATGAGCTTTGCTCGGGTACGCCCACAGATACCTGTCAATGTTCTTGTATTTAAAGCTTCATGACCTAAATTCTGGAGGAGACGATATGTTCAATATCCTGTATTCTGAAAGCCAACTCGTTTCCAGCTTCTAACCTGGAAGAAGGGTTGCCGAGTTACGATGTAGAATATTATTGGTGCCGGATATCCTGTATTGGTAGATGTGCAGTGTCTGTGCTCAAGAAATACTCCGAAGCTACTCATGCGCCGATCATGTTGTCAAGCTTGACGTTAACGACATTGACGTGCCTGCGTGCTTAACGAAAGAGCTCATACATAGTAGACGCACTCCGCAATTGGCAAGCTTGTGATGACTCGATCCAATCACATAACACAGTCTCCTGAGTCTAAAACCGTCGATCCCCGCAAACGGTCTGACTGGTGGATTCAATCTGGGCAGCGATCGGTCATCGGCCAGGAAATGTGCCACCAATATGATGTCAAGGCTGCTCCATGCCTGTTGACCCCAGTCTTTGCTTCTCCAAAGCCCGAATCCGGCCCCGCAACGAATCCCCAGTCGCGACCGCATGACGGCAGAATTGTGGGTGAACAGAGAACATGGGCGCCGCCCAGACGCCACGCCACGCCAGACGCAAGACGCCCTGGGCGCATTACTATCACAATCACAGGCTGCTTCCAAGCTGCCTGCCACCCAAGCTGCCTGCCATCCAAGCTGCCTTCCAAGCCTCCATACCTCCGCAACCCCAAACCGTATGTGACTCGGCTGAATTACGTGCGACCACACTTAAGCAGAGATGCCGTTCATCTATCCCTCCTCTTCATACTTTCCCGTCCCTCTCCTGTTTTGCCAACAAGCTCGTAACTCAATCCGTCCGTACCCGAGGTATCATTTTGTCCTCGTCGCGAAGCCGTTGCGCCCACACATCGTTAGTCGCAGATATCACCACACCTTCCACGATAGCTCCAGAACAAAGCCAACCCCCACGATAATACCTTACCCTCCCTTCGTGGCCCATTCCTCGGCTTCCATATCCCGCACTGCCTTCCGGACTCGGGGACATCGTCCCGCTTGCTAGGGACGAGCTCAATTGCCCCGAGAGCCCTCCGGCGCCCTCTCAACTCTTGGAGGCAAGAGCAATTCTTCCCCAGTGAGGAACATCATCACTGTACCAGATCTCCCAATGCCACACAACACCCGCCAGCGCAAGCGCGCACGCACAAACGATCATATGCCGAGCACCGACGGGGCCAGGACCAATGGAGCCAACGGAGTCCACCACCACGACGATTGGTTTGTCGGCAGTATAGACCAGGGCACCACGTCTTCGCGCTTCATTATCTTCAACAGTGAAGCAGACATAGTAGCAAGCCACCAAATCGAGTTCGACAACCACTATCCAGAATCAGGGTATGTTGCTCTCATACCGTCTCTCTACTTTGCAAGCATTATACGGGAAGACTGACACATTCGACCATACAGATGGCACGAACACGAACCCATGGACCTCGTCAACTCAGTGCAGGAATGTGTGGAAAAGGCCGTAGAACAATTCACCTCCAATGGTTATTCCAAATCACGCATCAGGGCAATCGGCATTACGAATCAGCGTGAGACGACCGTCTGCTGGGATAAGCACACCGGCAAGGCTCTCTGCAATGCTGTTGTTTGGCCGGATACGCGAACGAAGGACCTCGTTCGCGAGCTGAAGCAAAGGGAAGGCGCCGACAAGATGCTCGAAATTTGCGGTCTACCCCTCAGCACCTATCCATCAAGTGTGAAACTTCTCTGGCTGTTGCGGAACCACGAGCTCGTTGGAAAAGCATACGAGGAAGGCCGGCTAGCATTCGGTACGGTGGACACATGGTTGATCTACCAGTTGAACGGTGGCCCAGAGAAGAACGTCCACGTGACGGATACCTCAAACGCAAGCCGGACTATGTTCATGAACATACACACACGGGAGTATGACGCGGAGCTACTTTCGTTTTTCGATATTGATCGCGAGAAGGTTGCCCTGCCTAAGATTGTACCTTCGTCGTGTTCGGAATCTTTTGGGGCCATTGCTAAGGGAGCATTGGCTGGTGTCAGGATTGCAGGGTGCCTGGGCGACCAGTCCAGTGCGCTGGTCGGCCAATGCGCAATTACTCCAGGCCAGGCGAAGAACACGTACGGTACGGGTTGTTTCCTGCTTTACAACGTCGGGAAAACCCCTGTTATCTCAAAGTACGGCCTCCTGTCAACGATCGCGTATGACTTTGGGAAAGGAGCGGACCCCGTCTACGCACTGGAAGGCAGCATTGCGGTCGGAGGTGCCGGTGTCAAGTTCCTGTTGCACAACCTTGGGTTCGAACGTGATTCCAAGAGCATCTCCACCCTTGCAGAGAGCGTTGAGGACAATGGAGGCGTGTTCTTCGTCACTGCCTTCAGTGGGTTGTTCGCGCCCTACTGGATTGATGATGCGAAGGGCACACTGTGTGAGTTGTTCTGCTAAAGTACACAGGACACCAAGCTGACATGACTCATAGTCGGCATAACCCAACATACCAGTAAGGGCCATATCGCCCGTGCCACCCTCGAAGCGACCTGCTTCCAGACTCGCGCCATCCTCGAGGCTATGGAGAAAGACTCGGACCACAAACTAGAATCGCTCGCCGTCGATGGAGGCATGTCTAACTCGGACCTGACGATGCAAACACAAGCTGATGTTTCCGGGATACGGGTCGAACGACCCGCCATGCGGGAGACCACTGCGCTTGGTGCCGCCATCGCGGCCGGATTAGCCGTTGAAGGCTGCTGGACTAGTCTTGATCAACTGGAGACACTGATGAAGACGAAAGACGGGCGCAAGGAGTTCGTGCCCCAGATGGACAAGCGGAAGGTCCACAAGATGTACGAGAAGTGGGAGCGAGCTGTAGAGATGAGTCGCGGCTGGGTGATTGACGAAACGGATGACGAGGGCGATGACTAATCTCCCTCCCGCATTACAAACGGGGGGTTTGATGCGTCTATGACGATCGAAGACGCGACAGAGTGCACTAGACGGATCCTTCATATGCATGCATTGGTCCGGAGTCGGTTAGATATCCACGTAGTATGCGTACTACCAGGCAAAATGCCATTGCGCGTACATACTTAATTTACTTCAGCAATATACACAATGCAACGTTTTAGAAACCATACTACCTCGATCCAGTTGGCTATTCTCGTGCAGAAGCTGTCTTGTATGCTATAACAGGCCGTGGCTACTTCGCTCCGTCTACCTGATACTACTATTTCACGACCCGAGCTCCAAGCGTCGGGGAACGCCTCGATGGTAATAGCAAATCAGTCGACCGCATTAGAGACAAGTTCCCCCCCCTTCCCCCGGGACATTCTGGTGGACATCCAGTCGAAAGACCGCGGTCCAAGATACCGCTTCGGACCCGAGTTCGGGTAATCACAAGATACAAGATCATGTTTCAATGACCTGTACTGCGAAAAGCTTCTACTCTATGGGGTGGGTAGCATCTGAGGACAGCCCGGTGAATATAGAGGCTTGGTGCGTACGGTTGCCATAGAGTCACACAGTATTCACAAGTCAAGCCATGTTCCAGAAATTCGTCAAAAGGTGGGTTTTATTCAGGGTCTCCCGGCCGCAGCAGAGTTGGGAACAACCCTGGAACATAGCCGAACGCCTACGATCAGATCACCTGCTTGCTGGCTAGCCACTTCGTCTAAGCACACCACGCAGCTTACCAACACCTCGCTGATCACCATTAGACGCGTCTGGAGGCCGTATGAAGGGACAACTCAGTGTCATGTCCGTCGAAAGGACCAAGGATATTAAAAGTCATCCGCAGAGCCTTGCGTCAATGCCAATGCCATGCAAACCAAAAAAAAACCTTCGCTCATGCTACACACCGCTTTTAAGGGGGTTCCATCTCTCTAAGCTCCTACCTGCTCTTATTTGAGGTGAGCTTCTTGACTCTTGGTATAGACTCTTGGTATTGCTTCTTTTGTTCCCTTTGGGATTGCTGGCATGTCGTCGTGTATCGCCATGTCAAATTCAGCCACGAAACCGGGTTCGTGTGGAACGCCTAGCCCCCGCAAACATGATTGGTAATAGAACAGAAATCTGAGAGGAGGAGTTCTCGCTCAGTCGGCACGCGCTGAGTGTGATATATTACGAGGTCGTAAAGGGGGAAACCGGGTTGCCGGAATACACATCAAAAAGTGTCGAAAGTGGCAGGTGTCAAGTATGAAATGTCCATCACTTTACATGATGATGGCCGGGACGTCAACGTTGGCCTTGATGGTCTTGTGAGGGAGAACGCTTCCGCCGTTGACGTAGATCTCGTCACCGATAGTGACATCGTCGCCGAGAACAGTGACGTTCTCTAGACGGGCCCACTTGCCGACGCTGCTGTTCCATCCGACAATGCTGCTCTTGACCCACGCGTGATCCTTGACCTTGGAACCGGGTAGCAAGGTGCATCTTTGCAAACGTACACCATCACCAATGACGACGTTCTTGCCAATGACCACATTGGGCCCGATTCGGCAGTTCTTGCCAATCTTGGCCGTCTCATCAATCAAGACATTGCCGCCGTGTACGAAGGGCTCGGACAGCGAGACCAGCAGCTTTGGTGACTTCTTGGCGAGGGACGACAGGTAGAGGCAGGTACCGGTCAAGAAGTCCTTGGGTTGACCGACATCCATCCAGAAGCCCTCCAAGTCGTAAGAGTGCAGCTTTCCGTCGCGCACAATGGCAGGGAAAGTCTCCTGCTCGATAGATGTGGGCCGGTTCTTCTCGATGCGGTCCAGAACTGACGTGTTCAGGATGTAGATGCCGGCGTTGATTCGGTTGCCGACGAACTCGACTGGCTTCTCGACGAAACGGTCGATACGCGATGCGTGGTTTGGCTTGTGGACAATAACACCATACTTGGACGGCTCCTCGACTTTGGTTACGCAGATAGTACCCTCCTCGCCGTGGGCGTTGTGGAATTCGAGCAGCTTCTTGAACGGGAATTCACAGGTGACATCGGAGTTGAGCACGAAGAAGGGCGAGTCGTCCTTGCTCAGGATCTCCTCTGCCAGCTTCAGAGGACCCGCAGTACCGAGAGGCTCGTTCTCCACTGAGAAGACAATGTTGATACCGAATGTGGTCGCGTACTAAATGTCACAAGAGGTGAGCAGAGCACAAGGCAGGAGAACAATATGCGCTGCGGGAACGCAGAAGGTGTATCACTAACCTCCTTTAGGGCGTTTTCCATGATCTCAGGTCGGTAGTTGACAGCCAAGACAATATCTGTGACTCCAACAGCGGCCAAAGCCTCGATCTGGTGTAGAATCATGGGCTTGTTCGCGAACTCAACCAACGGCTTGGGGAGAGTGAGTGTCTACGGGTCAGATTGCCGTTAGCATGAATTGGTTCGTCGTGCTTGTCGAGCATGACATTGCTCAGTCGCATCGCCACGTACAAGAGGTCGAAGGCGCGTGCCAAAGCCGCCGACGAGAATGAGAGCTGTTCAGGAGGTCCAGATCAGCATAGATTCGCCAGGTTCAGGTTCAGGGTCAGGTCCAGGGCTACTGGTAGCATAGGGGGGTGACGAGGAACTTACCCTTCATGATGAAAGATGATTGGGGATTCTGTTCAGAGACAAACGAGCGTTGCAGCGAGAGTAAGAACGGAAAACGAATATCAGCGCAATCTATTTCTTTGTAGGAAAGTGAGTTGAATTGCGAGGAATCACAAGTCGATGGTGAATGCGGAGAAGGGGTCGTTTGGCCAGATTAAGCAAGGGGTGAGTCGCGTCAAATGACTTGGAGGGAGTTTTTAAACGATAGTTAGTAGGAATTCAATTAAACCCAATCTAAGGCCGCACTATTGCTTGCTTTTCCTTCGCGAGGTACAATAACAGCGCGGAAAGAGTAGATACCCACGCAGACTGTGAAGAGGACACTCTGTTACTTCAGTGTGGTGCGACCAGAGATGAAGACAACTTGTCGCATTCCGAGATTGCCTCCAAACATGGTTGATATCAACTCTAGTTGGGCTGTCACCTCGTAAGTACACAGTAGTGTGCCCATGCCCACCTAGTTACCATATCTAAGTACCTACTGTGGACTGGTAGTAGACCTGAGCCACGCCGCTTTAAGCCTGAGCTTGGCCCGAGTATTGACCCGAGTTCGGCCCCCAAATTGACATGTACAAGCATTATGCATAAACAACCTTTGACGTAACAAACTGGTCTTACGGTGAAGGTAACGTGAGGATGCTTTCCGTCTAGAGCTTATGGTCATATGAATTTCTGGATCTTCCTTTTTTATTTGATCCCGCCCAAACTACGATTGAATCGATCTTTACGCGTTTGTCATTTATAAGCCTTCGTATTATCCATGGCATTGTTAGGCAAATCGATTGCTTGCAGATAGCACTCTCATCCCATCTCTGCCCAGGTACACGGCCATAGGCGTCGGCAATAACATGGCATTTGTGACGATACTGATTCGAAATGAGTCGTGTAAGCCACAGGAATCGCAATTACCTAGCTCAATGCAATTGGTTGAGAATTGCAACTTAGTACTGTTCGTGCTGGCCATGATTGATCGTGGGCTGAACTGGGAGCGACTTCAATAGACTTCCGCCTTCATACCATGTATCGTTTTATACGTGCTTAGTAATATAGGGTTGAAATATTGTTGACCTGGGATTGATGAATCTCATAGGCGGATATTTGACGACAGCTAAGAATACTTATCATCATGTTGATATGCTTCGAATTTGGTCGTACTAGCTCCACGATGTATCAGATCCTACCAAGTAGTTGAGTCAGTAGCAATTTGGCACGGCACGGCACAAGGCTGACCAGTAGCACGAACAACTCTGCTAGCGACAATGTCCCTTCGACCGTTTGTCCGTTCTTACCTAGAGTTCCCCTCTCTTGGCGCTCTCTCTCCTTCGTCGATATCGCAACGAGGGTTTGCATCCCTTTGCGTGACCCTCCGAGGAACTCAGACTAATCTACACGGATAGCAACTTGTGTTCATAAGAGGCAATCGGTAGCTGTGACGTGATATGGTATATTTAAAAAGGACCAATCCGGGGCCTCGGTGTATTGCCCGTTTCGAACCCATTGTCAAGCCATTTAGTCCCAAGCTCTGTGCCACTGACCGCGCAGTGAATCCTTTATACCTCTGTGGCCAGATGAATGCCATCCCAGCACTGCCGACTATCCATGATATCATCAATAGTCACAGTCCCTTCAAAGAGCTGTCCCTCAGTGGGTCCATACTTCAGATCCTACACTACAATAGAAAGGTGAGGAAAGGTGTTGTGACCATCAGGATATAGAGGTTCCCAGACTGAAGGAAATGTATCACGATGGCATTCCACGCAGCCAAGACCAACCAAACTCGAATCAGCATAATAGCATGAGCCGCGGGTTTGCTCTTCTTTGTCAATGGACCAACCAGTCTCCCAACAGGCCCCTTGAAACTCGAATGACCTTCCACGCTGACTAAGTAAGGTACAATTAACAGGCAGGCTAAAGCCACCACCCTAGCAAGCCGTACATGCTCAGCGAGCAAGTATAGCTGGCCTGGGATTGCCGTTTTCTCTGGAAATTCGGCGAATACGCGAAAGGTGGTTGAGTTGGGGAGTCCGAAGACCCAAAGTAAGAGTGTTTCGACATGCGCGCATTTGATGGCGATCGTGTCTACAACAAAGGTACCGGCCGACAGAACAGGTTGAAAGAGACCCATGCTAGCTTTCGTAGGGGTCATATTTCTCGTTATGTGGCGGGAGGATGGGAGGAGTCGTCTGCCGAATGACTTGGGGAATTGCTGGTTTGTAGGAGCGAAGGTATCTCGTAAGCCGGCTGCTCGTAAGTAAGTGTGTGTACGTTGAGTATAAGCGGCATTGAGTGCTAAGCCTCAATGCGTCACAAGATGAATGTCGTCCGCGCGCTGATATCTGTCAGGCGGTGTATAGCCAATAGCTACCTATCTAGGTCACTGAAGGATTGGATTAAATGATGAGTGTTTGTAAATTATTATTTAAGGTCTTGGTCTTCACGCAGGTCGCGCGTGATAGTCTAATGTGCTGGCGGCTGGAGTGGCGTCCTGGTAGTTGTTAACAGCTGCCGCCTAGTTTCGCGTGCATACTAAGTAAGTACTAAGTAGTATAGCTTTTGCCTTCGCGACCGCGAAGAGTTATATTCTTCGTCTGTGATTCAATTCAACACCGCAGCCCATACTTGAGGTCTCAACCGCTATTTCTGCACCTATTGTGACACTTGGTCAAACAGCCTACGGGAAAACAGTCACTATTGCGCAAGTATACCCACAGTGGTATTAGTAATGCCTGCTTATTCATCAACCTCAGAGCTGTTTAGTTCCACGATTTCTACTTACTTGGCGTTTTGCCTTCCTTGTTCGGTCGAGACCAAAGCCCTCAGCCCGACCACGCTTTCCCTCCTGCGACTGCCCGCTGGGCAATGCTATGGCCTTGTAAGCCTCGATGATATGCGGCCGTTCTCGATACAGGCAAAAGAATATAGTCTCGACCTCCTGCCAAGGAAGTGACACCTTTACTGCTATGCCTTTCCAAAGTTGAGCCGTCCTTTCACAGGAGGAAAAAGTTGTCAACATTTCAGCATTCATGACAACATGACCAGCCATACCGATTATATGCTTGACTGATCTCGTTCGATTTCGGAATGCGAACTATCTTGCGAGCCAGAGTTCGGCGATACTGCAAGGCTATGAATTTGCCCGGCTATGCTTGCAGTGAAGGGTATCTCACATCAAATTGCCCCACCATCTGTTGGGAGTCCCGGCAAAGAGGTTCGGAAGGAAGAACTCCTACGGTTACAGTACGGCTGGAAGGTGGAAGTAGATATTGTTGTTTCAGGTCGTCGAATGTTGGATCAAGTCGTGACATAGCGCCACATATGTACCCCCACATCTCCGACCATAGTTCCGTTGAGACTGAGACGCCTTAGCCGTTCGCCCATGCATCGGCTATGGTAAACGATAGAATCGGGAACCAAAGATTCACAACCATATTTAACAGTTCTGCCTGTTTAATCAATGCTCCTTTGTCTCACGAGGATTCCAAAGGTAAAGTATTTATATGTGTGCAGAAAGACGAACCGAGGACGACGGATTTGGACGAGTATGAAAGCTGCACTGATAAACGCATCGGTATTGTCTTGGTTGGGGGCTGCGCTCCGCGGTTTGAAACCGTTTCCCTTCTTTCCCCGTGGTATCCGTTTTGTTTGTGCAACGTTCATAACTGCTTATGTATATGTCCTCTCAGGGACGCGTGGCTGGTGATTGACGAAACACGAGCCTGATAAAAGCGGCATGAACGCTAGGCCCAAGGACCCCCCGTAAACTGCGCCGCATTGCCATGCTTTCCGTGGCTTGCGTGTGTCATTAGTGGGTTGATGGGCTGACACAGGGCCTTGATTGGTTCAATTGATGTCAGCTCGTTCGTGTTCGTCAATTTCCCTCGAAATTGTCTTCATTGTCATGTGTCTCTGTTTTCCCCCTTTCTCGTGATAACACGTTGACATCCTCCTTAGGATTCATGACGGTCACACGGCTCAGAAGTCTTGCCTCACCAATATAGTTGGAGAAGGCGGCAAATTTGAGAACCCAACCCAATCGAGAAATTCGAAAATCCCATTACGCGTCGGACGGGTCGAGATGCCGCCGCGAACGTTGGGGGGGGGGGGGGGGGGTGCGGGGGCGGCCGTGAAACCATCCATGGGAACCAATTCGATGCATCTGAGTCTGATTGCCGAGTCCATCTGAGTTGGCCCTTTCTTTGCCTGCTCGTGCCGTACCTCATCCTTAGCCAACGTGACCTCCATCCCACCACGACCTTTCCTCAGACTCGGAGGCTGCTGGCGAATAGGGCAAATCGCCATCAGTTGTCCAAGTAGGTACCTGTGCAACAACGCTCCACTCATCGTATAAAATGCCCACAAAGAGAGTATAATCGGCACCGTATTCAAGTACCAACACCAGTCCTGTTGTCCATTTTACAGTACCATCCTGAACGTGGTTGTTTCTATAGTATATGTCAATTCGTCCAGCAATGGTTTCGGTCTGTAAGTGCTCAACGTTGTTCCGTTGCCTTCTAGATATAGTATCCGTGGGGGTTTCGACACACCCCAAGTTCTACCCGTCACGGTGACTGAAATCTTTGCCCTTCCCGTCTGCCTCTCATGGTTCTCTAATGGTACATCACGTTCGCACCTACTGTCTGCTTATATGGATGTTCTAGACCCTCAAGAACGCTCGTGCTCGAGAATTCATGTGATGATCGTCAAGCGCGCGCGTAGTATCCTAATCTAAGCACGGGCTCGAGAATCGATATATATACGTTGATCCCTACATGTAACGGTAACAGAGACTTCGAGGTTCCTATTGGTCACAAACCCCAAGGGTCCCTGGCTTGTGACAAGTTGCATCTCAACCAGTCAGCAGTAGTGTCTCGGAACAACATC
Source organism: Xylariales sp. AK1849 (assembly GCA_022432505.1). Classification (NCBI taxonomy): domain Eukaryota; kingdom Fungi; phylum Ascomycota; class Sordariomycetes; order Xylariales; species Xylariales sp. AK1849. Next base: position 491,345 of record JAJKKH010000002.1, read on the forward strand.
CGGGGGCGGTCCAGGTTTCAGAGACTCCATGTAGATCCGGGGTATGGGGGGTTGAGTCTATTTTGAGAAGTGATGAAATAATTCGTCAACAGCTCAGGCACACGATCGTAGTCATACGTCATCAACCGCCTTGTAAAATCACAGAAGACGTCTGACCATCGAACCACCAACCGAGCTTGTTCGAGATCAATGGCCGACGGCATTATAGGAGTATCGAGAGTGTCTCAGCATAGTAGAGTCTAAAGGACGAACTTCCCAGGATCGTCGTGAATTTTGATTGATGATATAAGTGATTATTCGTAAGCTTCATTGTTGGTCATTATCATGCCCTGCCCCTGTGGGCAGCAGCGGAAGTAGGGAATTGATTCTTGAAGATTTCCATATGAAAAAAAAAAGCCATCCTTCAGTTTCTAACATTAGTCAAGAGAAACTTGGCTAAACAGATATCCACCCCACCGTCGTCATTGGCAGCGCCTCATCATCGTAAACACCTGTTTGCACCGGGCAGTCTAGTATAAAAGTCGTTATGTCCTGTTCCGTGGAGAGTGGTAGGAAGGAGTCCAACGCCAAAACCAAGTAGAGGGAAAGTTCGATTGGGAAAGCACCGAACCGGGACGAAGGAGAAGCACAACGATACGCGTTTTGGTTCGTCTCTCATCTTCATACCGATGACCGTTTTGGTCCACGTAGCCTGCAAAGAGCGTTTTGTCATCGTTGTGGTGCATCTGCCCTCCTTCAAGAGATGGGTGCAGCCAAACAGTCAAGACCGTAAAGGAGATGCTAACAGAGTTGCCTCCGAGAGTGTCCGTAAGAAAAAACCGGCCTGGTCCTGTAATCCAGGGGCAGTAACCCCGATTTCCTCAAGTCCTTTATTGGAAAGCAATAAAGAAAATTCGGATCCAACGTATCAGAAAAAAGAGAACCGCCCAGATGTCGTGTCATTATATGTCGTTTCGTCATTCGTCAATTGGTCGTTAGTTTGGTCGTCATATCGTCGATTTATGCAAATTTTCTCTTCCGCTCTCGGTAAGAATGCTTTCAAGGGGGGGGGGGGGGGGTTATATTCCGCGGGAAATGCCTCGGATCAGCTGTGAAGCTTCGTCACTTGTATATCTCGGTATCTGCGCCTCTGCCTCCGTTTGTATGCCCATTGGTTGGAGATCCTGGCATGGTCTGCAAGCAACGGGGCTCAATCTGAGCTCCTCAGTCGAAAGAGGCTGTAGAGCTGCTGCTTGAGTGGTGTCCAGTTCGCCCGTGGCTCCCGTGGCTCCTGTGGCCACCGGACGAATTGTGGCGGGACTTCTTGGTGCGCGAGTGTTTAATAGAGTCATTGGCTGGAAGACCCTGGACAATGCCATTGCGGGCGAGCATGCCCCCGTTGACAGAAAAGTTCCGGCACACCATGAAGGCTCTCATGGCCGCATTCTCCTGTGCAAGGTCGTCCGATTCGTATGTCAGATCTGTCTGGTATTCACGCCCATTGACCAATACTAAGCACGTGTAGCCATTGGAATCCCGGTAACATTCGTACGAAGGGTCTTGCCACCCTCTTCGCCGGCACAGACCTATGGACATCCCACGTTAGCTGCTGGTCTGGGAGATCTGTAGTTCATGCCAGTTCAGGGCTGCAGCATCACAGCCCCGATGACGTGAAGCCAACCACGGACATATGCATGACAGCCCAACGATGAACGCCCCGATCTGATGGTTGAGGAATGACAGCATGTCAGGAACGTGGGGCTTAAAATCATGGCATTCATCCATCAAGCGCAGGAACGCGATGGCAGCCTGCACGTTGGTTCACGATGCAGGGGTTGGCACATGTAAGACCAAATCCCATCGTGGCAGCCCCACCACACATCACCAGATCTTTCAAGCCGTACATCATGATAATGACACTATTGAGAAGGGTAGATGAGACAACTTACTCTCTAGGTACTGCATATAGAACCCTCGCATGTTGCTGGTTGTTCCCAATGGCTCCAGAATCAGTCGGCTTGGTGAGTCGAGTCAAGGTTGGGAAAACCCCCAGGATGTCGATTAAGCAGGTAAGCAGTCCAACTCGGAACAAGAATCCGGACGACGCCTTGGAGATATGCAGTGAAGCCCAACGCGGGAGAGTAGAGCACGCAGTGGAAGTCAATATCGGTCAGGCAGCGTTGATGCTTAGTCTGTACCACAACGTGGAGGTGTGATGCGGTGGTGTTGAGGAAGGAGGTCCGGCTACGTATTCAAGGGCTCTGGTGCGGAAAGTTGGTCCATCGACGGCGAGACATGTGTGCTTTATTGCAGAAATAAGCTGTTAGTGCGGGGCAGGGATATCTAAACACGGAAACAAAGAGACAGGACCGAGAAGAAGGCCGGAAGTGTAGAGACGAGTTCGACAGATGCAAGTTAAGATGCGGCTCTCGAAGAGTGTGACCCCATCTTGATGTGTTGGCGCGTGTCGTTGCCAGTTGATAATACCGCGGAGGACTAGGCAACTCCACCAAAACACATGGGGTATGCATCTCGTAGAGACGATCATCTTTCGATTAAATCTCGAAATATGCTTTTGGCAGTATCCGGTACTGCGACTCCGTTCTGTGTTCTCCCTCCCCTGTCAGGCAACGGGGCCTGCTGGGGAAAGAAAACTGCAGTATATGCAGAGGTAGGCATAGTGAAGTGGCAAAATGGAACTGGAACCAGTCCTGCGGCCAATCTGCACCGTCAATGGACTGATGAGCAGTTGGAGAAAGGGAAGAGAGGAGAAAAAGGGAAACGCTCTATGAGGTGTCCAGCAGACCGGCCACCAGTCATGTCACCACCTTCAACCTCCTTGAGGGACGGCCGGGCAGGATGTGCCTGGTTCACGCCTGGGGGGTCGGCGACAGAGAAAACGAATCGTCTGCAAGAGATGTCTCTGGCGGCCGCTAATGCACCAGCAATCAAATCGAAGGGGTAAACAATCTGGTACTGGAACCGTTGAATTTCGCACGGCGAGAAGGGTGAAGACTATACCCCCAACGTACATGCATAACCCACCTATCATGCTACCAACATGCTTGTCTATCGCAGCAGGTTTGTATGTAGCATGTACGAATCGGCCCTTGTACATGACAAGGACCCGTAGACCAAGTGATAGCGAAAGAGAGGAGAGGGAGTTACCGAGCGTGACGAGACTTTCATGATGAGTCTTAAGGAAGAGCAGACGAAGCCGAATCACTGGACCAGGACTGAAAACGCCGTAGTGGGCCGAGAGAGTGAGCGATTCGCATAGGACCCGAAATAGAGAGCGGATAGAGCGAATTGACAAATCAGACTGGCCGATGACGGTGTATCTGGGAAGCTTAGCTTAAAAAGAGGATTCGGAGAAAGAAAGAAAAAAAAAACGGCGCTTGCAGAAGGCCATGTGGAATTTTTCTCTCGAGCCAGGAGTGTGAAAGTTCCAAAATGACTGGCCTGAGCCAGAACCACGCACGAAGTGCGGTGAACAAGTATGAGATGCATGAACACTGGCTGGTTCTGCTTGGCAACCCCGGCCGACCTGGCCTCTGCCCTAGGGACCCTGCGAGGACCGACAGGAGCCACTCAGAGTCCGAGGACGAACGGCCATTCTGAATGGAGGAGACAGGGCAAGGCAACTAGGCGAAAGACCAGACGCTTAACACCTCATGCAATGATGAGTTGGCATTGCCGCTTGATATTAAATCAAGAATAGACGATATGTAGTCCATGTCGGAAAGGGTATGGGTACCGGTCGAGAGCATTCACGAACGAGCTTAGAACGAGTACCTGTACCGGGGTCGACCTGACCTTGAATAACGATCGGACTGCTTGTTACATATTGGGGGATTGAGCCCGTTCGACAATTTGTTACTCATTCATCGATGGACGGCTCCGTGGCGGTGATGCTACTTTCACTGACAGAGGAAAGAAGCTGCAGATGATGTGCAATTGAAGTGGCGTAGGAGGCCCGGGGAAGCAGTTGCAGAGGCGAGGACAATCAATCAGCTACTTACCTACTTAGATTATGGAGGAAAGGCGCGCGTAGTGGGAGGGAAATGGAGAGGTCGGTTCGTCCATCAGCTCGACCGACGACAACGCATACATAGTAGAACGGCTGGGAGACCTGAGCGAAACGGCCGAAGTACTATGTAGGTACGTAGAGCATTTTTGGAACCTACTATGTAGAAGACCCTCCATACAACGGTCAATGCATACCTACCTACCTAGGTACGAAAGGAACTTGAGGCACTCCTTTAACGCCATGTTGACGACACACAGCATCTCCCCACTTGGTGGTGGCAGAACTTGCCAAATGCAGGGCTCAAGTGGCACCCCACAAGATATTATACGGTAGGTCAACATAAGCTCAAATCAACCAATCCCAAGCTTCAAGAGCTCGTCGTCCAACGATACCCTTGATATATACCGAGATGAACCATGAGATCGGTAGAGCTCATTAGTTCTTGCTTCGGGAGACTCCTTTTGTCAGATTCATGGCCCGATCTGACAGGACAGGATGTAATCAAGCTCGTTCGACTGGCCGGCAGGGTTGCTTGATGTATGGATATGCACAAGAGGCAAAGCCCCCACAGAAGACTAGACTATGCAATGTCGTGCGTCCACTTCGCACCTAGGATCGCCCAGCACATACGTTACGACTTCTTCGTCGAAGCGGCCAAACCATGCACCTATGACATTTATCCCGTTGATGTCACCGTCCACAGTAGGTAGTCAGTCCATTCGACTTACCCCGCCCCCTCTTCCATCCCATGCTGAATTTCAGCAGGCGACATCATCGAGGTACGAGGAGCCGAGTAAGGCAACCAACCTACTTGGGTTAGTCGTGCTTTCGTTCGGACAACAACTCCTTGGTCCTTGGAGGCACGGCGACCATTCCATCGAGCTCTTCTTTGTTGAACGGCAGGACTGTATCCCACAGCATCGTGGAGACTACATGCGATGGAGATGATGCTATGTTACCTGCGTTCAGCCCAGGTCGCGGAACGTGTCATCCCCATCTGAAGTAACAGCAAAATGCTGCCGAGCCGAGATTCGAGGACGATCGCCACGTCAAGTGGCCTAAACATGATCTGGGAGGGGAGAGTGGAGACTTGCACAACGCTTATTATGGTATAGCATGTAGTCCACTCAGATTTAACGTTGGCTTGTCTGTGCAGATCACATCTACGTTGTGCAGCGAGCATTACTGACGGCGACAGGGTTAGAAATTCGCTTCAATCTGATCGCAACAGTGTCACAATCCACTGGCGGTATTTTGAGATTGTTGTTCGTACGTCTCTGTCGAATGATCGGAACAGCTCATGGTCTTTCAAGCGAGTCAATAAAGGTGGTTGTTGAGCTTCAGGTCTGGACTGGTAGAGCCCTGTTAAGGCTATTCGAAGAGCCTCTCGACGGCCCCGAGAGGCTCTGAAAAGGCAGTCTGTGACTCGCGTTGCTGAAGAAAGCATGAGCTTCAGGTTTCACAGACCTGCCGCATGTGGGAGAATGTAGATTGGCGAATGCATAGGATTCCCGCTGTCTGGTTCAATGTTCCACAGCAATCGGGCGAACCACTTGAGTCACGCTGCTTTTGTATCACCAGAGGCAGCTCATCTGTCGATTGCGTTCTGCATACATCAATGCTGTATATACAAGCGGAAAGGGTTTAGCTGTAGGACACAATCACCCTTTGCCCCAGAATCAGGCCCATGAACATGGTCCAGAGTCCGCAATGCGCTGTCTAAGGTGTAACTGTAGCCCATCGGGCCCAGCGGATCAGACTGAGTCATACCTTCCTTCAGCTGCGGGATTCCCATCTGGGAGTAAGGCCGGATCTCACCATTGTCTCAGTACCCTAGCTAACAGAATAATCCCGGATCATGGGTAATCGTCGTTACCCGTCTGTGAAGAAAGCGCGAGTGAAACGGCCCTTGGCTTACCCTTATTTTTACCTATGACTGCATTCGAGACAACGATCTTTCTCGTATTGGTTCGGCTCCGCATCGGGGGGTGGTCTCCTGTATGCGGCCACGGACGGGTCAGAACCCCGGCTTTGATAAGAAATAATCCATCATTTCGTCCCGTTTTTTCTGAGGAATGGCATAAACCGGATCTGTAGGGTCAAGTAGGTCTTCGTCGTCGAACAACTGATCGTCTGGATGGGGTGATACGGTCCATTTTACGTTTGCCACCTGCTCAACTAGTGGCGAGGCCGAGCTTACAATGTGCTGCGCAGATGTGAGACCGCTGAGTACATAGCAAGTATGATATGCATCAGAGCGCCTATGGGAAGTGTCAGCGCCTTCTCTCTAAACTGTGGCATAGGAGTGATCTAACCGGCCTGGCTTATCTCTCATGCCGCCTCGCGGAGAGTGATCTTGCCCACAAGATAGTATATAGCGGATCAGTCCTTCACGATCGTAAAGGCTGTGGGAGTTGCGCGGAGAACCACTCTCCGGGGCTGATTCCGGACTCTGCCCGAGGCTGGCTTGTATCAAGGGCCAGCATGCACCAACCCAGTGGCTGTAGCAGCCATCGACAAGCTTGTTCGTGCGACCCGAAAACCCACCTTCTGGGGCGTATTGACGGGCTGAAAGCCAAGAGATAAGCCGTGGAACGTCGAGGACTCTGCTCAGGATTCTTAGCTAGGAGCTCAATGCCTTTGCTGTCATCTCCTCAGTGGACGAGAACAAGATGCTGCATACCTAGGAATGATGCGATGGGGAGCATCTAGGATGGTTAGACAGCCTAAAGCACAGAACGCATATGCACCATGTGCCTCAGCGTCCGGCTTTCCGGAAATACCGCCCTCAAAAGTTTGGCCTACCTAAATCAGCGACTTCAATAAAAGGGGCTGACGTGTCACCTACATCTACGTACATAGCCATCTAGTCCAGTGAATAAATCTGCCAGGCCAGCAGATTTTGCTGGCGAGTCCGATAATAGATCACGAGGAATGTTGAGTAGAGAAATGATCACAGCAGCACAATATGCTCCTCTGTTGGATATTAAGGGCATGATCCTGAGAAATGGGGAGCTGCTTCACTCACCGAACATCAACTTCTCCTCCCAGGGTCATCTGGAAGCCTCCATCTGGCTGCTTCAGTAAACACAGCCATTTCCACATGGCTCTCCTGTCAATGACTTCATATGCAGCCTCCCCACCAACAATGGCTAGAGCCAAAACCATGGCGTACGTAGTTGCGAGGTGTGACTGTTGACCAAACCCACCGCCGAAGCCGCCAGCGTCATTCTGCAGGTGCCGCGCAGTTGCAACAAGACCCTCGCGATAGTGTGAGACATCTGCTCCTACAAGCGACATTCCATTGAATGCCCAGTACAAGCACCATGGTCTGCTTGCATCGGCGGCAACGAAGGGTGCAGGGAGTTGTCCTATAGAAAGCTGCAGAAACCGAACGATTTTCTCTCGACGAAGACGAGGCACTCCGTGAGCATTATATTCGATGTTGCCATCCTTTGCGGACAGCAATGGAATACATTGGTCCATTGTATTCTCCTGTGCCATTGATGTGACAGTGGTGAGATCGTCGACGATGGGGGGTTCCTTAGTGTAAAGGGGACCTATAGGCCCAATATGTGTGTTGACTGACAAGCCAGCCACGTGAGAAGCGAATTCTTCATCGACCTGACTATCAGCCCTATGAGCGCTTGCACTCGCAGGTTCCGTGGTAGAAGCCATGGTTCTCTTTTTGTGAATCACTCGCTGGCGTGCACGAGCGAGGCTGGTTCTGACCGGCATATAAGATTGATATCAGATCAAGGGCGCCGTGCTTGAGCAGGGCTGCACCTCCCTTGTTCCTTTCCTGAGTGGTGTGGTGGGTATTGTTGCAGTTCAATGAAGATCTTTCGCGAGAATTTGGGAGAGTTTCACCGAACATAAGGGCCTCCTATCAACCGCCGTCCTCGACTGCATTTCCTTCACTGGTGGACGCCTTGAATGAAGTTGGCGAGACTTGTATTCGAGGTTTCCCAGCCTAGGCAGTCGGCTAATCTCCGGACTCGCGACTTAGCATTCAATCTATCAAGACCTCGAGTCACTCAACTTGAACCAACCTGTCAAACCAAAGGATTAGCTGGAAGGGTCGTCCAGCCAGTTCGATATCCTTAGGGCAAATTGTCTGGTTCCATTTGGGGAGACTCGCGCTTACTTAGACGAAAAGCTGCCGTGATCAGCTCAAGATACGCTTCTGCTACTCTACAGTGCCAGCTCAATGATCCTGATGGCAGGACATCCTGGAGCTTAGACCAACGGCTTCTAACATAATCCTATCAGAGGAGCAAGGCTAAAGTCTAAATCATTTAGTCTCTTGGTTTTGGCTCATGTCCTGCGCGAGCCTCGATGGATTCTATCGCCCTGCCCATCGCCCTACCCAACGTCTCACCAGCTTCAACAGACACACACAGCCCCTCAGCCGCTTCTTGACGACATGCTTACGCTTTTCCTAAATCTGGACTGACGATAATTACATACAATCAGAATCTTATCATAACATAGGCTTGGATAGGGGATTGACTAGAAGGACCTCGTCTGGGCAATTGATTATGGCGGCACAATTCAAAATGAGCCTATTTTAACACATGCATCAACACATGCATCAACACAACCTGGTCGAATACTTTATGGCACTGACCCGGTGTGGAAAACTAGTAGAAATAAAGCCAAACCCCAGGCCATGATGATATGTGATATAATCGGTCTTGTTTCAAATTGCAACATGATGTAGGGGCGCTGGTGTCCGAGTCAGATGACGGAGCATTTGTCACAAATTCCGACTCCCCTGAACCGATGTCTTCGGTGTTGATTGACAGATTTGCGTTGAACTCCCAACGGAACGGTTACGGTTGTCGTTCAATCAGCCAGCGACGAGTGCTTCATCTCTAGATCATTGACGGCATGACGGAGTAGCTCCATCAAGAAGCGATTGCTTCCTAAGCTTCGGGCTCACATGTGCGTCAGGGCTCGGAAAGACTGGACCGACGGGAGATGTAGTCAGTCGTCCGTTGAAGATATGTCCTTCTACTCATCCACGCAGCTTGCCGAGTATAGGCGTCGCAACTAATACCTCAACTTGGCAGCATATCTTGGACGTTGCAACTTGGAATACCATTCCTTTGAGAACAGGGACGGCGTGCTCCACGTCACTCTTAGCAGCAGCACCAATCTCTAGCACTGTGGAAAGACGACTTCATACAGGATTCGGTACGGGACATTGTAGTCGCGTCACTTGCAGTATCGGTCTTGCCGGCAAGCAGAAGAACACCATCTCAAATACATTGCCACGGCGTAAAGTACTGCGTCTGCCGACGATTCGAGCCAAGTCCCATTCAGCTGTTGAAGGACTGAATAAAATGGTAAAAAGTCCCCGACGATTGCTGCTCTCAGACAGTTCGATGATGTCTACCTCGCCTGATTCAGTCTAACAGTGAGTGATGATGCTGCTACATGCCATATTACAGACTAGCAAGTATGTCTCATAAGAACGCAGGTTCTGCTGGTGAGCAGGGCACATGAAGTACAGTGGGGATGAGAGACGCGCTACCACAGTACTCGCCTTGCCCGCGTGCCCATAGATAGAGATAGGTTCCGCAAGTGCAGATCAGCATCGCGTGAAGGTGGGCCAAATGGCAAAGCCATAATGCGAGACGTGCATTTGAAACGGAGAGAGAAACAGAACCGATCAGGTGAATCGCACAAACCTCGTTTATCTTACCAGTGTCATAGACGAGCGGACTGATGATGAGTCTGAGTTTTGGGAGACCGGAACCTCGTCTATCAAGTCTACTATGTATGTCACCAAGGTGGGATTGTTGCGGCTCTTATGAGGCTTATGAGAAGAACACCTGCCAGATAACGGACAGTGCGGACCCAACCACCTCCAACCACCGTGCTAGGTCTTGGGTTTACAGTATTTCCCTGCAAGGGACGTGCGTGCCGTTACCAGATCGCACTGTTCTCATAGCCGCTTGGCCCTTCTGCTTGAGGCTAAAGCTTCGAAGTAGGTGCAGTATGCTGATGTGCATGCCATCGAGGTCTCAACTTCGATTTGCCAATAATTCGACTAAAGATCTCGACTGTCGTTGTCTGGCTATCTTTATCTCCCAAGATCGGGACTAGGATTGGGGCTAGACAATGGTATCTCTTTCGGGGACTATCTAATCGACGGATTATGGACAGCTGCGGATATTCGAGTGATAAGCGCGGGGTTCCAGGTCAAGGAAGTGGATGGATGATTTAAGAGGACAGAGCACCCTGGCCCGGCTCATATTCGCTGCAATAAGCCTGGGATACCCTGCTCTGAATTGAACATCATCGTGTATTCAACCTCGGAGCGAATATAGTAGAGTGGGCGGTGGCGTCGTCTGATAAGCGACGGTGATACTTGCCGTTGCGCTCTTGCCGTATAGGTAACACTGCTGATAGTGGAAGGATTCGCTCGTATCACCTTAGAATCGTCGGGTATCGTAACTTGCTAAAGTTGGGTAGGCCAAGACAGCCTCTCCTAGAACCTGCTCGCGCAAGTAGTGGTGCCGACAACGATCTGACCTAGGTTCGGCAACAACCGGCTCTGACTGATCGTGAGGCTCTCTGTTCAACATTGAAACACAGCAGCTTGTCTCACACCACGACATAGGACAGATGATGGGCTTTGAGGCGATTTATGTTGATGGTAATCTGCTTGCATGGCTGGGGCAACCAACAATCACGCAGAAGGCGGAGCACGATGTAAGAGTTGAGTGGCTTTTTTAAGCTGCTGGATGCGGTCTTGCAGAGTGATGTGCCGTCGAATGGCAGGTTGCACACCTCACAGTGAGGGGTCCGGGAAGGACACTAACACGGTACTTGGCTCAGATGGCCGACGATGTCCTGCCACCTTGAGTCGGCGCCGAGCTCAAACCGGATAACGATAGTGTCGTTGGAAATCAAGAATCTAGGCAAAGACACTAGCTAAAAAAGCTCCATTCGACGCGTATCGATCGGCTCGTGGAAAACCAGTAGTCTCAATTGAGTCTTGTCGTGAGGCTTTAGATCCGACCGTGGACAAACATAGTACCACAGTAGAGCCCTGCCAAGGGTCCGGGCAGAGGAAACTATGTGCCTGGTTCGAAGCATCATCCGCATGGTAGACCTAGCTCCCAAGACTAGTCATGACCAGTCTCCTGTGTCGGACTCATGACCTGGCAGTTGCAAACGCGTATCCCGAGACACGATTGCTCAAATAGAGGGCGAATGAGTGAGACACCACGCGCATACCATGGGTACCTAGGTAGTTTGTCTTACTTTACGTTAGTTCGCCTGGCATCTGGGGAACATTCTGTTTTATGTGTATGTGCCCAGGTCAGCGCAGGTGGTGTCTTGAGAGCTTCAGGCTTGGGGACAGGTGCCAATCAACGGCAACCATGGTTGAGTCTCAGAAAGGGATCACGGGGCTCAAGCTACCCTGTTCATGCTAACCCGGCAAGAGGAGCGAACCCTGGTCCTGGTCTTCGTGGGAGCCACTCGACCAACCCCGCCAAAAGCCGAATGTGAGTGAGTGCGAGTGCGCTGGATATACCGGGACTTGGATGGTGAGAGAGACACGACGACACAGCAGCACAGCACAGCACAGTGAAGAGGAACAAGACACCACAGCTGGATCGTATTGTACCTACAGTAAGACCAGCGATTGGCGGTTGAGGATACATACTTCCCCGCCGCCTCTGAAGTAGCTCCACAGTGTCAATCCCCCTGCCCAGACACCCATGGCTACAACACCTTCCCCGCCGACGACGGCTATTGGCTCCGTGACCCGCCTTTCCATGCGACCAGTTCCACATCTTGCTGCATGCCGAGACCGCCCATTGGACGCCGGCCAGCCCCATCCCGAGCACTCAACGTTCGTCTTCACCGCCATTCTTCGCGCACAATCTCACCCGCTTTCATGGCCTTGTCCCCTCGATATTCTCGATCCGGGTCGAGACTGGCACCTCTCCTGCGTCTTCCTCCCCATCATTCTCCCCATACAGTTGTCCTTGGACGCCCAGGGGAATCTCACCGTTCGACCTGGAAAGAGCGGTGTCGTGAGTGCTCCGATTACAATACTAACGGAAGTCTGCTCCAATCCCTCCAACCGAGTCTTCTTCCTTTTCTGACCTTTCGACAACAATGAGTCTCGAATTCAACCAAGCCGGGGGAGATACGCTGCTGGACCTGACCTCATTCGATCAACGGGAGCGATATCCGTACACCACCACAGCTCCAACCGCCAATCCCGCTATCTCCGCGACATCGATGGCTCCTCCCACGAGACCGCCGGGAGCGTGGCCTATGCCTCTGGACATGGCATCTGGTCCGAATCCTGCCTCGATTCCCGCTGCGGTGTCGTCACCCGAGGAGTCGTCTCATCGCTCCCACTCCCAGTCGACATCACCTACTCAGCAGAGCGCGAGTCCGCTACAGCATTCGCCCACATTTCAAGGCGTGGGACATGTTCACTCACCTCCGCTTCTGACGGACTGGACCCTGCTCCAACACCAGCAGCAGCATCCCGCCACTCATGACATTTCCCAGTTCATCCAGGACAACACTCTGATTCCGTTCAACCCCTTCCCTGCCAGTTTCGCGACCAATGCTATCGGCTATCTACCAGCAACTACGCAGGCAGCACTGGACCAGGTCTCGGTCCAGGCTTTCAGCGGCATGTCCCCAATTGAGGACCAGCAGGCAATGCAGCAGCAGTGGGAGGGCATGGGAATGGCCAATTGGCAAGACTTTGGTGCCTCGTTGCAATTCCCCGCAGATGGCCTACCGCGGTTCGGAAGCTTGGGCAGTCAGTCACCGACAGGAACCTACCTGGAGGTGTTATCAATGGGTTCGAGCAGTGACAATGGCTGGACGCAAGTTGACATGTATCAAAATTACGAACAGTATCAGCAGGCTCAGGCACAAGCGCAAGCTCAAGTTCAAGCACAAAGTGCAGCCATCTTCAACCCTGGCCAGACCCTTCACTTGAGAACGAACTCGGATGCATCCCATTCCGATGGCAGCGGTCAACACTTGGAGTTCAGCAGCAGCTACGAGGAAGTGCATCCGTTCAACTACTCGCCCTTCTCACCAGCATCCGATACCTATTCGGATCCGGCAAGCCACCGAGGCTGCTTCCATGGCGAGAACCATCATGCCCTGGAGACGGTCAGCCCCTCTGCCGCTGTCGCACCCATGCCTATCAAGTCATCGTCGTCGTCGTCACCTTCGTCGAGTCGACCTAGCCCCGGATCTGGCGTAACCTCGCCGACCACCACAACTACCGTCCGGAGAAACTCGGGACCGAGAAAGAGCCCTATTGCCAAGGCCACCAAATCAGTCACCCGAAGGATATCTAATGGGAAGAAGGATGGCACTGTCGAGAAGAAGGTTGGCCGAAGAAAGGGTCCCTTGCTACCTGAACAAAGGAAGCAAGCCAGCGAAATCAGGAAGCTTCGTGCTTGTCTGCGATGCAAATTCCTCAAGAAAACCTGCGACACTGGTGAACCCTGCGGTGGTTGCCAACCGTCTCATGCTCGTCTGTGGCAGGTTCCCTGCACTCGTATCGATATCAAGGACATCGGATACTTCATGAAGGACTGGAAGGCAGATTACGAGCGCCATTTCACCCGTGGGGTATCTGTTTACAATGTCAAGGGATTTGCCCCCAAGGAGACCCTGATGTGGATCACGCATGGATATGGTTTCTGCTTGCCTGTCTCTGTCCGCGAAGTTTACGTGGCTGACGAGAGCTGCTTCCAAGTTGACTGGGTCGAGTCTTACCAAGCTGACCAAGAGCCAATTGAGTTTGACATCAAAACCGAGAAACTAGATGTCGGTGCTAAAGGCATCAACATGGAGGCTCTTGCTGAGTACCTAGACAAGCACATTGACGGCGCCTTTGAGAACTTCATTGACGACCACTTCGAGGGCACCCCCTTCATTACGGAGATACTCAAGACCGCTCACCGATTTTATGTCAAGGGGAAACTTCCTGTCATACGCAAGGCACTGAAGCTTGTCTTGGCTTATAACCTCACGCAGCACATTACCCTGGTTGAGCAGCAGGGCTCAGAAGAGCTCTTGGACGGTCAGATTGACGACGAAGACTCCAAGTACTATGGCAAGTACGTAGCCCCTGTCTTGATCAACTTCCAGATCAAGTGCGCCATGGCAGACATGTGGCGCGAGTTGCAAAGGGATATCCTCGAGGAGCTATCAGCTCTATACTCCAGCGTTTACAGTGGTGATCGCCTCAAGAACTGGCCCACTATCTTCATGCTCGCCTCCGTCCTGCTGGCTGTCTGGGAAGAGATGCAGTTCGACTGCCACTACAGAGTTCCGGACCCCGCCGCAGTTGACAAATTCTGTTCTGATATGGAAACGACTCCAGTCGGTGTCATTACTGGTCTCTTCCATGCCATCTCTCAGAAGTTACCTGCTCTCGCCGATTGGGACAGCCAAAGACACGGCCAACTCCTGAACAACAACGACGCCGTGTGTGAAGCGATGACTGAAATGCGACAGCACGTGCATAAGCATGGTGGGTACCAATGCATCTCCACAATCCGACGTACAGACGCTGACAGCAGAACAGAAACATATTTGCGGACGCGCAACAACTCGAAATTCGACAGATATGATTTCGACTCGTTAGCCAACAAGTTCTTGTCGAAACTGGTCATCAAGGCCAACTAAGCACCTGCCAGCTTCATATTCGGTGCTCCATTCCCTTTGTCTGAAATGCTTAAGACATTTAGCGACGGCGTTTTCTGAGGATCTGATATTCCCATCATGACCTATTGTGCCTTCCTACCACCCTATCTCGATTTACCTCTCATTCTCATTCTCTCACTTGACGGCTGGTCACTGCCAATCTCGAACCATTGCATGCAACGACAGTTTACGCCATGTTGAACGGAAGTTTACGACCCTTTTTACGACTCATTCGATGAAATGTATGACTTGGAATTTTATTCAGGCATCGCAAGCGCCAAAAGCGATCACCGAAGAAAATCTTTGGTGTCTTTGTTTTCCTGTTATGAAGGAAACCATGGGTTACGATAGTATGGGCTACGGAATGCGCAATGAATTACACTTACGCGACGTAATGGACGTACAGAGCATAGATGATATGCATTGTTATCGGCGTTGACCATAGGTCGAACAGGTCGGGAGACCGACGCCCACGCTGGACTACACATCCGTTTACTTATGCTATTGCTTATTTGGAATTGGCGGCCGGAATTTGGGGAGGAAAGTCAGAGGAAAGGATCCGACAGGACCTTGGATGGAAATGAGGATGATGTGCTCTCGTTCATGATACTTCCGTGTAGAGCGTACAGGACACATACGAGTAGTAATATAACATGTTCCGTCAATATTACAATATCAAAACTGTGAAAAGCTTACAAGACCGTCAGACCATTGTAAAAGACAAGAAGACGTCCGTAGGTCAAGTCGTGCTTCAGCAGCTACCTATCAGCTTGCCCAGGAATTGGGTGGGTGTTTCATGCAAGTAAGCCACCATCACAGGCAACCGGTATATGAGATCCCACATGATGACCGCATTCTGACACACTAACTAGACTGTGTGAGTATGCTGACTGCATGAAAGGATAGTGCCATGCACCCCTTCGCACACAACATGGGAAGCCTCAGTTAGGTCTTCGTATCACCACATATTAGTACACTGGTGTCTCCTGGCCAATTCACAAAGTGAACGACACCCTGTATAATGTAATTGCACCTGCTCGACCCATTGCTAGGGATTGAATACACTACTTTGGAGATCCCGAGTTACCGAGACGGCCATACAGCACACAGCTTTTAGTCTGATAGCTTCAACGAAGGATCTGCTACTTTGCTGGGGACAGTGCTCGTGAGTACAGGCAAGGGGAGATGTCAGGGGAAAGCACCAGAACGCGTGTGACGAGAGAAGCGTTTTTTATGGTAGACTAGACACGGACTTCTTCCATGTCGACGCACTGGCCCGAGATATCTCGTCACTAAAATGTGTCTTGAAGCGCCTCTAGCATCAGCTTCTTCACTTCTTCACGCTCTTGTTCTAGGCCGTGGATGGGACAGTATCGTATATACAATTGAGTCGGCTCGCTGCCAAGCTGGAGGTGCGCATGCCAATGACTACAGAGACAGCCTCATCCAAGACTAGGTATTCCGCTGTCAGGAACTTTTGTGCTACACGCCCTGGGCCCCATCAACAAGTTTCAGTAATTGAGTCTATGAAGTCATACACTTAAGTTCCCTGTGTATCACTCGCAGGGTTTGAATGTCATTATGTGTGGCTTGATCACTTGGCTACAGAAAATTGGTGCTTTTGAGTAACTTGACATCCTTCTTCCTCTCTAGTCCCACACTTAGAAGTATAGACTGCTAACTTGCCAATGGCTCCAGCACAACCCCAGCAATGGCTCATCGGGAGAGCACTGCTGAAGCAGAAAACCATCAACAGATCTGACTGGCCCACAGTCCTTGAGACCCCGTCAGTCGGAGGTTGGAGGTCTGTCGCTCAAGCGTTCTTCTTTCTCGCAACAGCGACACCTCGCCCCAACCTCCCAAACGCATCCATAACTGTGAGCCAGCGGTTGATATTCAGAAACACACTAGCGCCCACGTTACCCCAGATCATGTCGTTCCACTCTCCCAGATTCCAGAAATACTCGGGCCCAACAGCCTTGTAAGTGGCCCAGATGTGCCCCAAGTCCGCAAAGGCAACCGCGATTAGATACCACCGCGTAGTGCTCACTCTAGTGGTGAAGGAGCAGATAGTGGCAATGGCGCCAAGCAGCAGGAGCACGTTGGCTTGCTGTAGCGTCATGGCTAAGGCTTGCGGGCCGAATTCCTTCGCACTGAGGGGTGCGTTCGGTGCTTGGGACGCGAAGAAGGTGAAGGGGTCGGAGAGCGCTGTGATGTAGGCCCATACTCTGTATTGCGATGTGAGTGACTGATAACGCGTCAGCAGTTTATTCGCTTACAATAAGACAGGCTCGATAATCCCGAAGAGGACCAGGGGCCAAGTCGGTAGACATGATATCGCCATCTCACTAGTGTGGAGTCAAGAATCGGGTTTCACTATGATCTCGAGATTTGAATTAGGAGAAAGTGAGGGTTGCTAGAGAAATATTTCTCGAACGCCCGACGATCGCAGATCGCCGAAGAATTCCGTCAGCACTAGGAAAGCCGACGAGTGACAAAACGACGCGGCACCAAAGAAAAAGTATACTCTGCTAGGTTACGGATAAGCTATGCATGCATGCAGGTTAACCTCACCACGTAACTTTGGAAAGTTGCTGCGATGCATGATGAGAGATGAATGTCAATGAGGCAGCTCCCGAGAGCAAGAGGCTTGCCTAACCGACTCTGTTTTTACACGTTACTAGATGCTGAAACGGCAATTGGTCAATATGCCCTGCACCGCGACACAACATCCGCGGTCTTTGCCTGGCGGTAGATGCTCCACCGAGGTGTCGTGAGAGACATACGCAACTTTGCGTGGCTGGGGAATGCAGTAATTCGGCGCAAGAGGTGGAGGTTGACCAGTCCGCTACTATGACGTAGTTCCAGGGTCTTTATCGATCAATGCCGCAAGGGTCCCCGCGTTCTGCGACTCCAAGATGAGTGGAAAGGACAACAAAGGGAAGTGTCGTGATGCCGTGAGCCATAAGAAGAAGAACAATATCAGGGGTAAGGAACAAAGACAGATCCGCAGCCTTGAGGCTCTGTTGCTAGGAAGCCAGCTGAGACCTGCATGGCTCGGGGAAACGTGGATTCCTCGCCACCCGTTGGACGTTGGACGTTGGACGTTGGACCTTCTTGCGAATGGAGGCGAAGAATCACAGGCTTGTCTCGGGAGCTACCGGATGGTCAGGCTGGTACGGGCTGGGTAAGCTGGGTGATAACACACCACGATCTGATAAGAGAATGGTGCTCGAGAATAAAGTAGTCGTAATAATACAGTACTTCGAAACTGCTAGTAAAATCAGCTGCATTGAGCTGGTCAAACCGATGCTGTCTCGCATGCTGAAGCTCAACAGGTTGGTCTGATAAGCCCGGGTGTTATCTGCTAGCAATTGCACCACATGACGTGAGGTCCGCCCACCCGCTTTCGCTCCGGCTCAGCTGGTTAATGTCTTCGAGATAAGAACACTCTTGTGACCTCCCATCACTTCTCAACCCAAAGCATACACCTTCGTCGACTATTGGAATACCTCTTTCACTCAACAGCAACCAAGAACATCCATCGCCACTGCCCTTCAACAAGTAGGTAAGTAAGTCGAACGCTCCTAGCAACCTTCTTCCAGTGTATGCCAGCGCTTTCCCCGCGCCTTCAGCCTATCTGCCCGCTCATTCACCAGGGTGGCGTATCCCCGGTCCCTGTCCCTGCAGCCTTGGGCGCTGATTCGATGATTCACTGCCCACTAGCAATTTACGCTACGTAGTTGGTCAGAACAGAACCCAAAGCCCCACCTTCCGTTACTTTCCATTCAGTTTCCATTCACTGCGCCCGCCTGCCACCCGCACCTCCCAGCCCGGCTGTTTGCCTCAGACACCCAGACACCCCGAGCAGAACGTACTTAAACCTCTCTTCGCATCCACTCATACATGAACGCCTTCTCCCCCCTTCAACCACACTTCTCACTATCAATCTCTGATCTGGCCAAGCGCTAATCATCACAACAATATCACCAGTCTTCCCAACTACTCTCCCTACACACACAACACACCAGCGTCAAGATGCAGATCTTCGTCAAGACTCTCACTGGCAAGACCATCACCCTCGAGGTCGAGTCCTCGGACACTATCGACAATGTCAAGTCGAAGATCCAGGACAAGGAGGGCATTCCTCCGGACCAGCAGCGATTGATTTTCGCCGGCAAGCAACTCGAGGATGGCCGCACCCTCTCCGACTACAACATCCAGAAGGAGAGCACCCTCCACCTCGTCCTCCGCCTTCGTGGTGGCATGCAGATCTGTAAGTCATCAAATCTCCCCCACTTCACAGTCACAGCGCGCTAACACTGTTTCTTCCAGTCGTCAAGACCCTCACTGGCAAGACCATCACTCTTGAGGTCGAGTCGTCGGATACTATCGACAACGTCAAGTCGAAGATCCAGGACAAGGAGGGCATTCCTCCGGACCAGCAGCGATTGATTTTCGCCGGCAAGCAACTCGAGGATGGCCGAACCCTCTCCGACTACAACATTCAGAAGGAGTCCACCCTCCATCTCGTCCTTCGTCTCCGTGGTGGCATGCAAATCTTCGTCAAGACCTTGACGGGCAAGACCATTACACTGGAGGTTGAGTCTTCCGACACGATCGACAACGTCAAGTCGAAGATTCAGGACAAGGAGGGCATTCCTCCGGACCAGCAGCGATTGATTTTCGCCGGCAAGCAACTCGAGGATGGCCGAACTCTCTCCGACTACAATATCCAGAAGGAGTCGACCCTGCACTTGGTCCTGCGTCTTCGTGGAGGTATGCAGATCTTTGTAAAGACCCTGACCGGAAAGACCATCACGCTTGAAGTGGAGTCGTCAGACACCATCGACAACGTGAAGAGCAAGATCCAGGATAAGGAGGGTATCCCACCGGATCAGCAACGTCTTATCTTTGCCGGTAAGCAGCTGGAGGATGGTCGCACCTTGAGCGACTACAACATCCAAAAGGAATCGACTCTGCACTTGGTGCTCCGTCTTCGTGGTGGACAGTAAGCGAATGGGCTCATTCATGGATACCCGCAATGACATAGGCGTTTACGGATCGCGCCCTGGTTCGGGCATGTGTTTGATTTAGCATTCATAGGCTTTTCCTCTTGCCATTGATAAGTCATGTCGCTGCTGAATGAATGAAAGCAACATTTATCAAATACACCATGACTCTAGCTCGTGAATATGTTGAGTTCACAATGTACATTAAAACAAGACATACAACTGATGTATTCATATGCCAATCGAGCATTGAAATGTATGCCCCACTAATTTGTATTAAAGCCCAAAAATCCCACGTTCTATGTCATGGGACCCATTCTCACCTGGAGTCTCACATTTTACAGTGTGAGCCGTCCGGTGCAAGCAGATAACTATGAGGTCTGCTGGATACTTTGACTTCTTGCTAGAAGCTGAGATTATGTTGCCTCCTTGATACGCGCCATCAACTTCGCCACCTGACTTGGCTCTCGAAATCAACATAGTCACAAAACCTTACCATTCTCACATTCTACAGGACAGGACAGGCTATGCCCTCATATTTCTATCACTTGAAATTTGAGCTGTATCCCACCCCTACACCGAACTCCCCTGTAGATGGTGCGGCAAGCGGCCCAAGGAGCGAGCGTGGTTCCAGTACCCAGCTTTGGGTACCGTCCAAGAACTGCAATATCTTCGACGAGTTGCCAGCCCACCGCCCGAAATACGCTCCGCCACCTAAGCAACAACGAGAGAAGCCGCCCAAACCTCTCCCGAGCTTCCAGTCGCAGCTCCAGCCCAGCCTTATTGACTGTGGTGCCCCACGACCGACACGAACCGAAAACGAACGAAACGTCGTCATTGTGAGCGAGAGACAAAGGCAACAGCTGCGCCAGCGAACCCAAAGCTTTCCACCGCCAAGTTCGTATGCTGCTATTAAGCCGGAGACGGCGGTGAGAGACTGGCGTTTCGATCGAGTGAGGATCGAGAGCCTAGACGTGGGCCCGACGAGAGAAGCGAATCACCGAGATATGGCGGGAGGCGGGGGCTCCGGCTCGGCAGCCGCTGCCGCCGCGGTAGGCCCGTCCATGAGCAGCGCTGGCAAAGCTACGAAGGCTAGATATGCCCCGTTCAAGTCGAAGAATACCGAGATCGGCTGGGGCATTGTACATCTGTACCGTGAGGGCCATGAGACACCTGGGCTTGATACACCGTCTGAGAGCCTAGGAGAGGTTGAGGACAATCAAGACCAGCTGCAGGGAGTGGACTGCACAACAGTCTGTATACCGGCAGTGCCGAGCTACCTATCACCCAGTGATTTCCTCGGTTTCATTGGCGAGAAATGGAGGGACCAGATCAGCCATTACAGGATGGTCATGACGGGCCGCATGAACCGGTACCTCGTGCTTATGAAGTTCCGGGATAGCAAACAAGCACAGCAGTTCAGACGCGAGTTCGATGGAAAGGTCTTCAACGACATCGAGCCAGAGACATGCAGTGTGGCATTTATAAGGTCTATCACGTTCGAGACACCAACCCAGTCCAACAACAGCTTTCCGGATCTCAGTCATGATCCGTTCACACCTCCTGACTCCACCGGCGTGGCTGCGACAACTGGGTCGCTGAAGCCCTTTCCCCCACCGACGCCAAATCTCATCGAGCTACCTACCTGCCCTGTGTGTCTTGAGCGTATGGACGACACGACTGGCCTCCTGACCATCCCTTGTCAACACGTCTTTCACTGTCTATGCCTGCAAAAGTGGAAAGGGACGGGATGTCCCGTCTGCCGGCACACGAACCCTTCACTAGCCATTTCGGGTCATGCGAGCAACACAAGTAACTCATACCCATCACAGTCGACATCGCAACACGATCCTTCAAACCCATACACCCAACCCTTCGGCTCGGACATATCCAACATATGCTCGGTGTGCGACGCCCCCGATGACCTGTGGATATGTTTGGTATGCGGCAACGTCGGGTGCGGGCGCTACAAGGGCGGCCACGCAAAGGAACACTGGAAAGACACAGCACACACGTTCTCCCTGGAACTAGACACCCAGCACGTCTGGGACTACGCAGGAGACATGTGGGTACACCGGTTGATCCGTGACAAAGGTGACGGCAAAGTGGTCGAACTGCCCGGACACCACCACAACCACCACGGCCAGCGCAGAGAAGACGAGGACGTAGTCCCCCGCGCAAAGCTCGATAGCATCGGCATGGAGTATACGCATCTGCTGATCAGCCAACTCGAGTCGCAGCGCGTCTACTTTGACGAAAAGCTCTCCAAGGCCGCCGACAAAGCAGCAAAGGCTTCGGCAGCAGCCGAGAGCGCCGCAACCCAGGCCTCCCAAGCCCTCAGGGAACTCCAGTCCCTGCGCGCAGACCACCACGTCCTGTCCACCGACACCATCCCGTCCCTCGAGAAAGATCTGGCGCGAGAGCGTGCCCGCGCAACCAAGTCTACGGACTTGGCTAGAAATCTAGGCAAGAATCTCCAGGAGGAGAAGAAGGTCTCTGAAGGGTTGATGAGGCGCATTGAACATGTCAATAAGGAGGTCGAGAGCTTAGGCGAGACGGTCAAGGAGCTGAAGGTTGAGAATGCCGATCTCAAGGACCAGAATCATGATCTAACCATGTTCATCTCTGGCCAGGAGAAGCTCAAGGAGATGGAGGCCGAGGGGCAAGTTGAGAAGGACGAGCTGGAGGAGGCGGGCGCGAGCGTGCCGGAGAAGAAGGGGCGCAAGGGAAAGGGGAGGGCTAAGTGAGGGTTGAGATGCATGGGGCATATGGATAGGATAGGAATAGGGAAAGGGGAGCAATGGATACTTGCTGCGGGTATTGCCTGATAGAGGCGTGACGAATTCGTTTAGACTGGCATGAGAAGAATCCAGCAGTAAGATTTAGCAACATTGCTACTGGCCTGATCATCGTGATCCTTTCGAGCTGTCCCGCTCTGCTACGAAATTTAATTGTAGCGAGTTAACAGCTCCAACATACACTAAGAATACTGCTTCACTAACCCTGTTCCACCACTCCTTCTTCCTGCAACGTCTACGGCAAGCTCCCTAGTCTTGTTCACATATAACCCGCCTCCCAGACCTACATGGCACTGATAATAAGCCTGGCGCTCGACAGAGCCTTCTTTCTCCGCAAGCAGCAGCAACACCTTCAATCAACCAAGCGGCACCACGCCGCCGGACATGCCCCATCCCAAGTTGAAAGATGTAAGCGCAGCGCCGCGTCCCTTCACGGTACTACACTTGTGCATCGGGCGCGACGGATTGTGTCGAGAGGAGACCGGTAAAAGTGCCTGTACAAACTGATATAAGTACAAGGGTGACGATGCAAGTTCCCACGGCGGAACGAGATGTCTGTGATCTCTGCAGATACATACACCGAGTTTCCTTTGGCTATGGTACCTGCCTGCCTTCGTGACCCGATCACCTACCTCGAGCCCGCCTGCTGCTCAATGCTCGCTGTTCGACCTGCAGCTTCTCAGATCGAGTGTAGGTTCACTCGTACAGGTGCGCACCCGGGGCCACGGCCAAAAGTATGGATAATGCTCATGGAAGAGATTACGTAATTATTCAAACCAAGCTGAATTTCCCCCAGGGTATACTCGTTATCAGGCACTTCCGCGTCTACTGTCTACTATTTACTTGCGGCCGCGAATTTCCTGCTTCGTGGTCCTCCCTTTATGTAATAGGAGAGTATACTCCAGTAAGTGTTCCACTACCGGTTAGCCAACTTAAAAAAGAGGGATAGAAAACCCATACTGAAGCCCCTATCGATAAACCACGCCGCAACATCGACCACCGGTTATAGTTTGGCATCCCCTATTCATTATCCAGCCTTTGTCTTAAATGTCGCCTAGTTTGAGCCGTATTGTTTATTCCTTAAGTGACTCACACTCTAGGAGCTCTTCTTGACTTCCTCCCACGACCCCTCCTGACTACTGTTATCGCGGTCCTCAAACTCCCCATCACTAGCATGGTTACTCTTTCGCCTGCGCATCTGGCCTCTTTCCGCCATCGCCTGGCGTATCTTACTGCTGGCCTCGTCGAAGCCCTCCTTCGAATCCAAAGTCGTGAACCCACTGATCGGGAAACCAGCCCCCCCAAAGCCGCCACCACTCGAACTACTCCGACTCCTGGAATCCCCTCGGGAAGGCGGTCGCGTGGCAAACATGCCGATGGCGCCAATGTTGGAGAACGACTCATTGCGCGGAATAGCCCGACTCGACGCCGTTGTATTCTTACGTGATAGCATGGGCGGCGATTCAAAGCCGACGGGGGAGGAAACATCGCTGCCAAGGTTGGCCAGGTCGGGGATTGAAGTGGTGCCGCCGGGGAAGGCCGGATCCTTGACGACGCGGGAGCGCTCGAAATCATCGTACATGTCCGGACCCAGGTCGTTGATCACCTGGACGACTTCGTTTGCTAAATGTGCACGTCTTTCTCGCAGGCGTTGAATATTGTAGTTGGACGTCGGACTGAGACATAGCACGAGTGGCCGCAGGGATTTGACGATGTCCATTCCAATCTCGCCGAACCGGAGAGCGGCGAACGTGATAAACGGGAAAACGATCCAGCCCAAGGGGAATATTGCGTACCATGGCAGCCAGTCCGGTGCATGGCCCCAAGCCCTGGTATAAGCTAAGATGATGCAGTAGAAGTTGTACAGTACGGGCGCGAAACCTATCGCAACAAGGAGTTTCCAAGTGGCCATGACATCGCGTCCTGCAATCTTTACCGAAGACCCCGCAAGCGCGGTTTTCGCCTTTTGAATGCTAATGACCTTCGACACGATGAACACGGGCGCAAAGAGGACTAGTCCTGGGACCACGCCTATGGAGAGAACGGCGAGCTTAGCAAGTCGGATGAGAAGCAAGAAGACTACAGTCGGCAAGGATCGCTTGGCAGATTCCACCTGGTGATCCTTAATGTTGAGATAGCGGAGCTGCTGGTTGTAGTCCTTGACGTTGTCGAGCAGGTTAATGATCCGAGGGTCGTCCTTGAACTTGGAGAAGCCCTTGGATAACTTGCGGTTGAGTTCCACGACATGGGAGAGTGGCAGCTTCTTCCCGGTCATATAAAGCCGCCGTGCCGCCTGAATGCACATGAGGGTGTCGTAGTCTGGTGCAGACACGGTCACGGTATTCAGAGCTACTGTGCACATGTCGAGTAGAGTGCCGATAGCCTCTCTGCGCTCGTTGTTCTGGTATTTGGTGACAATATCGCGAGGAACCGCAAAAGGAGCACCAAACTCAACCACAGCTCGCGACCGGAACTTATGTGCGTGGAAATAGTTCATACCCACGGGCACAATGGTGAGGCCGCAATCGGGATCCTGCGCAAGAGTTCCGAGGGCCATGATAGCCACACCAGCCTTCAGAGGCAGAAGCTCGGTTCGATCATGACTGCCTCCCTCGGGGAAGATGCCCACGCAGCCTCCCGTCTTCAAGCGGTCGAATACTGCCTGGTAGACTTGAGTCTGATCAATGTGAGGGGCCAGCTTGAATTTGGTTCCCGCATAGCCGTCTTTTGGCCCCTTGACTGCCTTGTTGGTGAACTTTCCATCCTCGTCAATATCCTCCCGCCCCGTGAGTTGTCGCATGGGAACTTTTCCCTTGAAAGCCCGTTTCGTCCTGATCTCCTCAGGGCCAACGATTTCGGCAATGTCTACACTGGACCCAGATAGTCCCTTGACGGAGGGCAGAAAGATCATGCCACCCAATTCGGCCTGTCTCTCGAAGTCTGTACCAATGCCACGGACGAGGTTCGGGTTGTTGATGGGATCAGGCAGATACACAGTGCCTTTCGCAGGTTTCGCAGAGTCCTGGGCTCGGCCAACAGGGACGGAACCCGTCTGGCGCGAACCCCATCCGACGAAGCCATGTACCGACTTCTGGGCGATAAGGAGGGAGACCCGTCTCTTCGCTTCGACTCGTAGCGTCCGTTGTAGAGTGATGCCATCGACGAACTGATTGTGATGCGGCGCAGCGATGAACAGCACTGGACCTTTCCTCGGAACGTACCAGGATCCTCTGTGGGAAACTTCACGAAAGAATAGATCGATGAGGACCGACATAAACCAGCCAAAGACATCGTATTTCCAGTTGCTCATGGGGTAGAGCTCCTTGCCGGGCTTTTTGACGTGACTCTCGGGAGCCATTTCCTGCCCCTCCCTTGGTCTGACGTCCGACATGGTGGCGGCGGGAGGTCGGAATCGATGGGTACTCTCTAATCGTATGCGCGCTCGATCGTGGTAATAAGTTGACCTCGAGGTCTATTAGGTGTAGTTGATGGAAGAGCAAGGCACAAAATTAGGGGCACGGGAGGGCGGCATCTGTCGTCATTGTCTGAGAGTGTTGGACTAGGCGCGGAATGAAAGATTGCACCTTGGTCTGTCGCTTCGCTTCCTCTGATCCAACGCATCCAAACACACACGGTGGGCCGATGCAACGCCGTCAGCTTCCGGGCTTGGAGGGGTCGAATTTGCTGGAGATACAATAAGTTACTCGCTAACCTAGGTAGTGGACCCCTCTAATCAAGCATTGTAGTGCCACAACAAACCTGGCATAAGCCCAAAGAAATACTGATTATCCGATCATAATAAAAGGCACAAGCCCAAACAATGAGTGTCGTTCGACTAGAATGACCTAGAAGATAAGCAGGACATGGCGCTATTCCAATTTCACAGTCCAACATGTGAAATTGGCTTCTTTGACGTCTAGAAGCTGAGGCGCCCCAAGCAACACCTGCATGTCTCTCGTCCCCAACAGAATCATGCACAAAGAGGAAAGGAGGCGGAGGTTGAGGCGGGAATAGGACATATGTCCACCTACTTAGCTGAACTTTTGCACCACATAACAGGTAGGTCTTAACGCCACGCATATCGAGTCCCAGTTTTAGTTCGGAGTAATCGGCCCAAACCAACTGGGGAAAATTTCATGACTGTCGTTTGGTCGCTGCTGAGTAGGTCGCAGATGCAATATGATCCTGCTTGGATGAGCTAATCAGATCGATCCCGGGATATCAGGTCAAGTAAAGCAAGAACGTACGTGAGACAATGTCGTCCATACGGGTGTGACTGAATCAATGGCTATAATCAGTAGCAGTAATCAGTCTTGTCTTGGTAGTTGACCGCGGTTAGTCAGACATACACTGATGCAGACTGTTCATCTATGCTGCGTCAACTAGGATTTATACCATTAATTATAGTTGGATTGTTCTTGGGTGAACAAGTAGCCAGTATGCCCTTGGAACCTACGTATCTTCGGTTGATGTAGTTCATGGCATCAAAGCAGGGATATGTTGGAGTCGAGAGATGTCAGGAACGCACCTGTAGTCTGGAATACCGTTTCCATCTCATGAAGATGTGAACTTAGTATCCAATTGCACGATGAGCTAGAATATATGCATATGAGCCAGTCTAGATGCTTCCCAATCTTTATCAACGCCTACCCTGCACAACCACAATACTCCAAGTCTAAGAATCACCAACTCAACAACCCCTTTCCACGATCAAACCCGCCTCTTAACTGCGTATCCGGCTTGACCACCTTGCCCTGAAGTACCGTAAATTTGACCAAATTCTCGCAATCCTCAGGCTTGACTCTCGCGAGCCATATGCACTGCGCGGCGCCGACATCTTCCTCCTCTTTATTGCCTCCGCTCTCGACCCCTGGTTCCTTCTTCTCCCCCTCTTCCTCCTCCGTTGGCTTCGCTTGCACAACTGGCTCTTTATCATTGGGTATCTTCCTGACAGGCTTGACTTCCTCTCCGGCAGCTAATTTCGCTCTCTCAACCGCATCAACACCGAATGCGTCGGGTCTTCGATAAACCATGACGTTGGCTGAGTACTTATGCCCTCCCACATGACTAATGAAGTATATTCCCACACCGCCCGGCCGCTGATCATCCAAGTTTCGGAACAAACCCAACGGCCTGAGATGTCTTTCCAGTTCCTTCCGTAATAGCGGTGCACTCTGTCCACACCGTGCATCGCGCGTCTTCTGTGAACACAGCAGGATCAACGCCGAATGCGGACTCGGTCTGGTCAGCAACTCCTTCCCATCAGGCAGTCCGGGCGCCGGTATACTCCTCGGCAGCGCCACAGGCGCGAGGGGCATTATGTTCGTCGGCGCGTCATTGATAAATCCCTTTATCAGACTTGGCACCGCCTCGGGCGTGACGCCCTCTACGATCCGGAACGCGGGTAGTAACAAGACACTCGTCGGCTCACTGTAATCCGCAGTGTGGTTCGGCGTGGGTATGTTGCTAGCGCTGAGCATCAGGCGTCCATTGCTTGGCTTGTCCGCCTTCCCGAACGCCTGCATTACGGACCCCTTTTCGTCTTCGACGTCCCGCACCCAGTCCGTTTTGCCTGTCGCGACAAGCACATGCGTGCTCCATCCTTTGACGTGCCCGTAAAGTAGATCCGACTCGTCGATCTTGAAGTTCCGTGGGTAGTTGATGTGGCATGACTCGCAGTCGTGCGTACAGTCCTCGCCGTCGACCTCGGGCGTGGTTGGTGCGAAGAGCTCCGTCAGCGATGCGGTGGCCTTCTCGTTTTGCGGCGTGCCCGGGAGGCTGGCGAATTTCTTCGCGCTGTCCACTAGAGAGCGGAAGCCGAGAGCCATTCTCTGCTTTACTGGGGGCGTGGGAACCGGACGAGAGGGGGCGGCGAGTTGAGGAGATTTGTTGTCGTGCGACAGTGACATCTCGCAGAACAAAGGGGACGAAATGGTGGTGAAAGGTGGGATACGCTTATCAGATCCGAAGATAGTGGGGTCGTGGCCCGAGCCCGAACAATTGGCTTCCCGGCAGGCAAGTGGGGGAAACTTACTACCGTCGCTCTGAGGACGTTGGAATGGCGCAATGTTGAGTGGTGAACTCTCAAGTGCTGTGGAGCTGCGTAAGTCCAGCTGCTAGAGGTCTTGGTTCTCGTACTGGGGGAGGTCTCCGGATTCTATGAAGTTCACCTGCCTCCTTCGACGCAAGGCTTCGGAGTCTGGAAGGAAGAGACTGAATTCCAGGCAGCAGCTATGGTGACAGGTTCAGAGTGTGTTTCCGAACCTCGATTGGCCGAGTCAAGTTAGGAGATCATGTGCTCAGCCTCTGATCAGGAATTGGACTCCTTTAGTCGGGGTTCCTTTCTTTCTCTTATATCTCCACAGAGGCTGAGTTTCTAGGTAATTCGTATCACCTCGGACGAAGAGGCATTCGGGGTTTTCGGCGCTTGCGCGGTCTGACATTCCGGCTCGGAAGCTGCACCGAATCCCCACAAAGTTGCAGTCACGATATCGCCTAGACACTTATGGCGTTGGTAATGAGCTCTCTACTGTCTAGTATAAGGAGATCAACGACCGAGCTTTAGTGAGAAGAGTTTACTGCTGCAGCATCCAGTACCAATTGTAATGCTCTCGTAACTCCGCGTCAGCACAGAAGGTTATCAGATCGCTTGCGATATTGTGAGTGGTCAAAACCCCTGCCGGGCACCACATTTGAGTATGCACCTGCCCACAGATCGCCCGGCAAGCTACGTAATCTCCGTTGGGAAGCTTTCTTATAGAGCTCGGCGATAAGAGAATACTGAGTCTAAGAACCTCACATCAGATTGTAGTGCAGTTTGATCTTACTGTACATATCTAGTCAAATTGAAGTGCATCCCATAGCATAATCTCGAGCTTCCATAGAAGACTCAAATAAGACAGTGCTGTTTCCCGCGAGTAACCCGTTTCCGAGGATGGTTTTGACAGAGAGTGCATAAGAAGCACAGTGGACACGATGTTTTGATTACGCCAATGAGGCCACAGTTCAAGCATACTGGCTCCTCCGGGCTGTATGTTGACCATTTAGATTTGCTGTAAGATGGCTTGTCCGACTTGCGATATGGAGAAGAATAAGCCCGAGGGAAAAGGTGCAAAGTAACGTAAATAGACGTCCGTCTAATTTAATCTGCGCAAGTCTCTACAAGTACACACAAGTAGATCAGGGGATAAGTATAAGAAAGTCATACGAAAGCATTTGCCTAAGATCATCTACACTTGTAGAAGTGAATTGGTCGTGAGTGCTCCCAAGATACCAATTTGTCTCTCATTTTCGCGCTAAGACATTATTTTAGGGCTGAATACCAACCAACTACAGACGTTTACATTATGGCACGAGTTCACAAGTTTCGCAAAATACCATTATCTCCTAAGTGAAGAAGAGCAAAAGAAAGCATGACAACATATAGGTCGTACTAAAATAATTTAACTTAATATAAGATAGGATACATCTCTGCAAAAAGAGAAACTCTCCCGACAAGGTTCGAACTTGTAACCTCCTGATTATCTGTCAAACTAACAGTCAGACGCGCTGCCGATTGCGCCACGGAAGATTGTTATGCACAACATCTGACAAAATCATTTATGACCAATCTCTCAAATGTAATAGCCCCACCTAGGCGATGCACCCAATGATCTTCCGTGAAGTGCTGTGGTACCTATGCTCCACTAAGTAGTGCTGTAGTAGCCTGTACTCCGTACCTACATAGTAGGCATGTGTCGCGGCGCTGACTACAGCTAACTTACCGTAGTACTGTACTTACTGATGGGAGTCTGCATCCTGGCATCTCGACTGAAAGCGGCGCGGCCCCTCGCTACAGCAATCGATAAGACAGCTCCAAAGAAGTTCAGCGGTAATTAAACAAACCAACCAAAGAAACATGACGCAACAATCGCGGCAAGCTAAATCGGATTATGGCCCTTAAGGGGAGGGATGTCGCCATCGCTGGCATCGTCTGCTTCATCGCCTGGGGATATGCCGTCAGCTGGTGGCCTGCAATACGATGGGCCGGCTATACCTTTGTCGCCGGCTGCGTTACCGTGCTCGTCGGCTTCTTCGTGCTACTCCTCCTTACTTCGAAAGGTTCGGCTTACGAGACGAGAAATCGGACGGCTCGACCGAGTGCTGTGACCTTCGTCGGTCCCGTGGCGTGGAGAAGGGAGACGTCGTCGTTGCGAGTCCGCCAAATTTACACACCGGTCCCCTTGTACCCCGATTCTCGCAAGATATCCCACGCGCTCGACGACCTCCTAGCCCTAATCGTTAGGGACTTTGTCCAGTCGTGGTATTCGCACATCAGCAAGAATCCCGTGTTCGAGAATGAGGTGGACAAGACAACTAGGATCGCCCTTGCCAATATCCGAGACCGTCTGTTCGAAGTCGATCTGGTCGAGGTCATCACGAGCCGCATTGTACCTATATTGACAGCCCACTTCCGTGACTTCAATGATGCTGAGAGGGCCGTTCGTGGTCGGAAGCTCAATCGCAATGTCACCGAGTCAGAAGAGCTAGACCTGGCCATCGCTGCCAAGTACAAAGAGGGCAAGCTGCACTCTGCTGCATCATTGGCATATTCAGATCTGAGGATCGTTCAACAGGAACATCTCAGGAAGACGGTTGTTGGAATCCTACCGAAAGTATTGCCCGCCAACATACTGAATAGCAGGGCAGTCTCGGGCATCATTCGCGAGATAGTCAGCTGTGCTGTCTTGTTCCCGGTCATGACGCAACTCTGCGAGCCGGATACGTGGAATCAGCTGATGGAGAACTACGGGCGAAGTATGCTGCAAGATCGATCAACAGTTCGCAAGTTACGGGCTGCGTTGGATGCGCATGCATCCCCATTCCCCAAGAGCTCGAAATCAGCTACGTTCCCGCGGCTATCCCCCGGGGACGGCGAAAAACGATTCGAGAAGTACATCAGGGCAATTCGCAAGGTCAACAATCTCTCTGATGCACGGCGCTTTAGGAGCGAGGTAGCCAGCCAGTTGAAGAGGGACTCGGAGCAAGAAGGACAAGACCAAGTGTACCTGCGTCGCTTGGATATGGGTAAGAAACTGCTTGATCAGAGAGTTCAACACCTGGCTGCGGGAGGGGACAGAAGCAATGCTCCTATGTTCACGAACCCAGCGCCACCTGTAGATACCTCGAGACTGCAGAGTGCATCTTTGACTGAATTGCTGCGTGATACGTCCGGCCTTTCTTACTTCATGGAATATATGGATCGTCAACGAATGATGCCTCACGTCCAGTTCTGGCTGGTAGTGGATGGGTTCCGAAATCCACTAGAGGATGACGGACCAGAGGACGAACACCTGCCTTCTACACTGGCACCGTGGACTGACGCTGATCGGACAGATCTTGCGCAAATAGATCAGGCATACCTTTCAAAGCCCGAGCTTAGAGTACCAGGGTCCTCGAGGAAGACTATCCGGGAATTCTTGGAAGCTGGAAAAAGTGCAACCCCCGAACAATACTTCAGAGCACGACGCGCAGTTTTGAGAGCTCAAAGTGCGGCACTTGAGGAGATGCAATCCAAGTGCTTCCAATCTTTTAAGAAATCCGACCTGTGGTACAAGTGCTTAGCCTCGGAGGAAGCATCAAAGAAAGTTGGCCAACCACTACTTTTAGCGCAAGCCGGGCCATCATCTGCTCCACCCCTGATGAGGGCATCGCAGTCCTACCAGTTGAAACCAACCCCGGTTGCGAGACTGAATCCGCGATTGAACGCAACCAAAACTCCAGCCAGACGCGGACTATCAGCAACTGACCTGAGGGGAGCAACTACTAATGGTAGCCATAGCCCAGATCCTTTGATGGGCCAACGTCGGTCTCTGGATGGAAATGCAGCCTCGCCCCTGTTCGATGATGACGATCTTGACCACGATCCTATGGGCGACTCAATTCAAAGTCTAGATCAAGATCTGACAGTTGCTGCGCCTGATAACCAGGTAGTGCAGGCCATGGAGGAGGCGCTGAGCAACATCATGGAGGACGACAGACCTCAAACAGCGGAAGATCTTCGTCAGTCACTGTTCGATAACGATGATGGGTCTCCAAGTATCTTCTCCGGTCAGGACGATGAATCAGCAAGAGGATCTATGGACGTACAACGACCGCCTGCATTTGGCAAGGAAGCCGAAAAGCCCAGTCTATCGTCTCTGGGGCTTGTTAGTGCCGCATCGCGCATTGGCGTTTTCGTTGATAACGACTTGTTTGGCGACGAGGATAAGGTTCTCGCAGATGAGCAGGATGACCTAAACGAGGAACCAGGCAACATTGAGGACGAGGTTCACGAAGCTGCACCCGGGGATCTAGGACTTGCTGAAGCTATCACCGTCTTAACGAATGACATTGATCGCCTTGCAGCTCAGGATGCTATCATTGAGTCCCTCACGAAGAAAGCAGAATTGACAAACAACACTGCCGAGTTACGCATCTTACGAAAATCCAAGGCAAGTTTGCAGAGAGAATTGAGGCGCAAAGAACTGCAGAGACAGCAGTATGTCATACAGGAGAGTGACAACAGTCTATACGGACGGGCGTCGATCAAGATCAAAGCTATCCAGGTGGGACGAGAGGACGACGGCAAAGAATTTGCGGTGTATGTCCTTGAAGTCCGACGAATCGCAGGAGAGAAGATGCCGGCAGCTACGTGGGTTGTGACGAGGCGCTACAGCGAATTTCATGAACTGCACCAGAGGCTGCGACACAGGTACCCATCTGTACGCAATCTGGATTTCCCTCGTCGCCGAATGGTGATGAAGCTGCAGAGCGAGTTTCTACGAAAACGCCAACAGGCTCTTGAGCAGTACATGCAAGAACTCTTGCGACTTCCTGAAGTATGCCGCAGCAGAGACCTACGGGCCTTTCTATCCCAAAGCGTCATCCAGCAAGGAGAAGACCTGGTGGCTCGGGAAGACAAGAAAGACATGATCACACGTTTCTACGACTCGGTCACAGATGGAATGGAAGACATACTTGGCAACATCCCCGTCTTGGATCAACTCTCCGTTGCAGGCCAGAACCTCATCGCAGCCGCAACAAGCCAGCTCAACACCATGCCTATTCCTTTTAATGAAGACGCCATGACGGCGGCCGAGGCCGAAGCCGAGCTCAACGCCTTTGAGAACAAGGAGCTCGAGCCCTTTATCAAGCCCATCTGCGACGTCTTCCTGGAAGTCTTTGAGCTCAACCATGGCAACAACTGGCTGCGCGGCCGCGCCGTCGTCGTCGTGTTGCACCAGCTGCTCGGCGGTACCATCGAGCGGAAAGTGCGCGATAACGTCAAGGTCCTGGTCCAAGAAGACGCTGTTCTCAAGTATATAGGGCTCCTGCGGGACAGCATGTGGCCTGGCGGTCAGATCAATCGGAACAAGGCGGCCAGGACGCCTGGAGAGAAGGCGACGACGAGACGCGAGGCGAGTCTCATGCTTGCTACACTTGTTCCGGATCTGGCGGGCAGTGTGGTGGGACGGCTGAATGCGCAGGCGGCGAGTCGGAGGATCTTTGCTACGATGAATAATTCGAGGCTGAAGTGAGTTGTCTCCTTTCCGTTCTGGAATTAATGGCTCGAACTAACGGTTGTCGACCGACCATTAGTACACACCTCGCATTCACAGTTCTTGACGAGTTGGTGGATGTGCTCTTCGGTTGAGTTGAGGAGGATATGAGGTACATCCTTTCTGCGTGATTGTGGGCTCTACACAGGTTGAATGTAAGAAACGTCGGAGTTTTTGGCGCGGGCTTGGCATGTGCATAGCATCGGCGTCCGATGACAATAGCCCTAGAATACTGTATGTGTGTTGACTTGGGTCTGTAAGAGATCATGAGAGATATAACTACCTACTTACCTAGGTAAGTAAAATACAATTCAATTTCTACAATGACAGCGTACATAAGACCAGCCTCATCTTGTGTATCAACTGCCGGCTGCCAATTTGCAGCAGCAGAGCGAATACGGGCCGTGCATAAATAAAAGCCCAGCATGCATGTACTGACTGTATGTTGAGCTTCGACCAATACCTACCCTTGAAGACAAACAGCCGCTCACTCTTCGGCACCCACCCCAATACTTTCCTTTGCGCCTCTTTCTCTCTCTCTCTCTATCTCTACCCGCTGGCTCAGCTTTAGTTCACACCACCCTGACTGAACACGGGCAACTGCACATTCTGGGACTGCAGCTACGGGCGTTCTACATTTTCGGCCCTTCCAGACGTACTCGAAACCAACAGCCTGACGCGGTAGCTTAGCTTCCCCGCGCTGCTACTGCCGCATTCATATACGTCGCCCGACACTCATTGTCGTTCACCTCCTCTCCTCTGCACAATTGTTCGGTCATTTGGATCATCGATCTGCATTGTCGCACTACTGGCATCTAGCTTAGCGCCCGCCGACCTTCCCAGTTGGAGCTGCGACTCCAACTCTGAGACTCTGAGACTCTGAAGACCTTCTTCTCTCCACATCTTCGATACCTCTGCCTCTGATCTGATTTCGATAGTCCTGCAACCGTGAAGATGACTGAGGTTTCGGCAACGCGACTTTACTTGGGCAACCTGCCTAAGGGAGGTAAGTTCTCGTCCCTGGCTCCAGCTCTCGTGTCACATTGCGACGGGCGCTTGAGTCGTGCCATCTCGTTGCGACGCCCTGTGCCTGTGCTATGGCTGCTGACCAAATGGCAATCGCAGTCACCAAGGCCGATGTCGAGGCTCACTTTGCGACGCATGGCACCGGCGAAATCACCGAGATCAAACTTATGAATGGATTCGGCTTCATCGAGTACAAGGACGCGATGGATGCCCGCGACGTTGTCCCTGGTAAGCGATAACCTCACAAACTCGGTTCACCGCTTGTCGTAACTCATCATGCTAACTGCTCCATGCGCTACAGCCTTCCGTACGTCTTGGATCCTTCCTGGCCACCGTATTCTCTGACTGCCGTTCCCGTTGCTCCCTGGCTAATACAGCATGACTCTACAAAGATGGATCCGACTTCATGAGCGAACGCTTGACCGTCCAGTTCGCCCGTGGTTCCCGTCACCGCGAAGGAGGCTTTGGCGGTGGCGGCGGCGGTGGTGCTGGTGGTGCTGGTGGCGGTGGCCACGAGCGATCCGCACCTCGTCCGAGACGCACCCCACACAGGATGCAAATCACTGGACTCCCCAATGATACCAGCTGGCAGGTCTGTTGTTAATCCCGTATATTCTTACGTCTCACCATCACTTTTCCTCGTTCCCGGATTCTTCCTATGGTTCTTCAGGATCTTGAGACCTTGCGCCTTGTGGGCTACTCCGTATCAGCAAGGACGCTTCTGAGGTCCAGCATCCTCATTCCTGAAGGCTTGACTAGTGGACTGGGTCCGATCTGGACAAGGAGCCTGAGAAGGACCCTCCCCACATTGGATTTACTGCCGGTTAAGGACCTTGGATTGGTGTGCCCGGACATGGACCTATTTTCTGGGTTCTGCTGGCACTGGCACTGGCACTGTCACTGGCACTGGTACTGGAGAAAGGATATTCGGCCTCTGCACGCTATCCGCAAAATCACTCCGCTCGCTCCTAGGACTACCACTTACTTGGATTCTGGCTTTAGGACCTGAAAGACTTTGCTCGTCAATCCAGCCTTGATGTCGTCTACTCGGAGACTGGCCGTGACGGCAACGGACGAGGGTATGTGACGACTATCATCCCGAAGAATTTGTGTGATGGGAAGACTGACCGTGTATGAAGCTTCGTCGAGTTTGAGACCGCAGCCGACCTAAGGACTGCTGTCGAGAAGCTTGATACCCGCGAGTTCAAGGGACAGCGCGTCACCTGTGTTGCCGACGTAAGTCTGCTGAGAATTCCCCCGCCATCGATCTATGACACTAAACCAGGAGACACAGACGCAACCTGATCCACCACCGCGTGATCGCAACCGATCACGATCTCCCCGTGGTCGCGGCCCTTACAATGGTGGTCCGCCGGGCAACGACTATAGGCGTGGTCCTCCTAGGGGTTACAGTCCCCGCCGCGACGATTACCGCGACGGCTACCGTGACCGCAGCCCCCGTGGTGGCCGAGGTGGATACTATGACGACCACCGCTATGGTCGCTCGCCCCCGCGACGAGGAGGAGCAGGCCCGCCGATAGATGACTACCCCCCTGCCAGAGGCGGCGGCCGATTTGATGATCCATACCGACGTGACTACGGCCCTCCTCCCGACCCGTATGCCAACGGTGCTCGCCCTTACGACGACCGTCCTCCGCGCGACTTCCCTCCCCGTGAGGCTGGATATGGGCCTCGTGATGGTGGCTACCCTCGCGATGATTATCGCCGAGGTGGTGGTGGTGGTTACTAGTAAACTTCTCCCTAAATCCTACATCCGGGTACGGTCCCTTACTTTATCTAGATCGAGGACCACTGTACGAGCTTGACCGAGCCGCTCCTGCCGCTCTTATACCACCAGCGGGCGACAAGGGGTTGGGTTGGATGGCGCTGCATGGGTTCGCAGCAATTGGAGTTCATGATGACAACACTTGGTTGGCTTCGCTTCAGTCTCAGTGTTAAGAGGCGACAATGAGAACCAGTTTTTCTTTTTCCGAGTCAAGGGGAACAGGATGCCGACGGGTTTGAAAAGTTTTAGCTTAGGACTTTTGTTATCTTTCGACTTCGTGGATCGTGTATGATGACTTCTAGCTTTTCCTTCATCATGAGTAAAATGTTTGTATAATGAAAAGAGAATGGACACTATTTTCTAGGTCTGGAAGACCATGACGAGCTATAAGAACAGGTTGAGGAGATCGGAACCTAACTTGACAGTTCCCTGCAAGGCTATCGACTGAGATTGACTTCTTGGGTGCATCCTGGAAACCGCAAGCTACATCGGTGATTGTGGGACATGCAGACACGTTGAGTAAGTATAATATAATGCCGGGCGATGATATAATGCCGGGCTGAGTCATCTTGAGGTAAGCTTGTTAAGATCAACCCCCCGACCCCCGAACTACATACCAACACAAATGTGGGAGCTTCCGCCATGCGTGTGCTTAATAAGGTTCAGTGACGCAATTACATTCTGTTGAAGGCTACGAATTGATAGTGCGATAAGTGCAAGGATCTCGTACGCAAACCGTTTGAAACTGATCTACTCGTCGTATTGCTAAATATCTCACCAATCGTGTATATTTTAATGAGGCGAACTGCTAAGTTCTGTTACTTACCTAGTAGTTGAAGTGGAAACCATCGACCTGCATACAACGATCAAGCTCCACAGAGGAAGGATTCTTGAAGTACCAGAAATCGAGTGCTTGTTGGTTCAAGCCCATTGAGGGAAAAAGATCCCCGCAATACCGTTGTCGTTGTCGTTGTTGTGGTCTCGCCATTACCAACCAGAGCTCTCTGTTGCTCCGAGCCTCCTTTCACACAGTACCGAGCTCCCATGGCACTGAGGCTTCCGTCCCTCCGTGTCGCCGTGCTCTCCAAGCATATATCACATCCCAGCAATTCGGCCTTCTCGAGAGTCTATTCTTCTCGCACTGCCACACGCAGCTCGAGAATTCTTCGCAAGGGTTATCTACGTGGGAGCTCGTGTACCCCAAGATTTCCTACAAATACGCAAACGCAACCGGACGAGAAACGCTTGTCTTGGAGAGCTTCTTACTCAACGACGTCTGATAAGCCCACGACACAACGCCCACAGCAGCCCGACGACGAGATGGCCGAACCCACCGGTCTCATTGCCAACAAGGGCATTGAGCTGCTGACTTTCGGTGCGTAAACCCCTCCCTATCTCATGTCTCCCTCCGTGACACGAATTTCCGTGATCAATCGCATCTGACGCGGCCGCAACGTCCGTCTATGCCTCTCGCATCCACCTGCTCTTGCTCACACACACCCCCTCCACAGGCACACCCAACGGGTACAAAGCCTCGATTCTACTAGAGGAGCTCAAGGCGGCCTACGGACTGGAGTACAGCTGGCAAAGCATCAATATCACGAAGAACACGCAGAAAGAGCCGTGGTTCACGGCCATCTGCCCCAACGGGCGCATCCCGGCCATCGTGGACCACGACCGGGGCGGCTTCGCCGTCTTCGAGGGCATGGCCATCCTGTCGTACCTGGCGCGTCTGTACGACGTGGACCACAGGTTCAGCTTCCGCCTCGACGACGACGACTACAGCGTCGCCGAGCAGTGGATCAGCTGGCAGCATGGCGGCCTGGGCCCCATGCAGGGCCAGGCGAACCACTTCAGGTTCTCGCGCGCCAAGGCCGACGCCAGCTACCCGACGCAGCGTTACGTCGGCGAGAGCGAGCGCCTCTACGGGGTCCTCGACGCGCGCCTCGCGCAGCCGCGGGACTACGTCGCCGGGCCCGGGCGCGGCCGCTACAGCATCGCCGACATCAGCTTATTGGGGTGGGTCAACATCGCCCTGTTTTCCGGCATCGACCTGAAGCTGT
The DNA here is from genome assembly GCA_022432505.1 of Xylariales sp. AK1849. Taxonomy (NCBI): domain Eukaryota; kingdom Fungi; phylum Ascomycota; class Sordariomycetes; order Xylariales; species Xylariales sp. AK1849. Next base: position 530,334 of record JAJKKH010000002.1, read on the forward strand.
TCCCCAATGTGCAGAAGTGGCTGGACCGCTGTATGGAGAGGCCCGCCGTGCGGAAGGGGTTCGCCGTGCCGAGCGTCAGCGCGCTCAGCAACGCCAAGTTGAGCGAGGCTGTCGAGAACGACGACGAGGCGCGGAAGAAGCAGGAGGAGCACGAGGCTTTCGTGAGGGAGAGCAAGGAGAAATTTGGGTACAAGTATGCTTCGCCGTAGGATAGGTAGGGGTGGGGGCTTATCAGGATCTGAGTTGGCGTATAATACGCATGCTGCGGATTCCATTAATACATGGTCCATGTAGATGTCAATGTCGATTGTAGATGCCAAGCGTGGCTGCCATAATGTACGATGTAAAGAACTTGAGGTTTTTTTGAATACGTAATCGTAAGGTTTACTTCCCAGCGTCAAGCATTACTATCGAATTCTATCATTTTATTAGACCACCGCATGCCACTGTATAGTTCGAGTTGAGGCCCGTATATACAAATCAGTTCAAACAAGATTGCCCGATATCATTAGTGTAAGCATCTATCTTGCCTCAAGTTCACTGTCCTCCGCTGTATGGTATTTCGCTTCATACGCGCATATTGCAATGGTCAAAAAGACACGAAATGGCTTTGGAAAAGCGTACGACCTCTAGCAAGATATGGCAGGAGTCAACGCGGTGCTATGGTCAATAAAGTGATCACATTTGCTTCATTCCTTGATGGCATAGTATCGCTTGAACATGTCGTCAACCTTCTCCAAGTAGTATGTACCAGGCGCGATGGTAGAAATGTCACCCTTGGGTGTGATATCCTTCTTGAGATGGGCTTGGTGGCGCAGATCGCAGAACTATTTATTGGAGTCAGCCCATAGGCAACTACGTATTTAGGAATCTCGATACTTACAGCTTCGTACTCCTGGGGGCTGAGCGGCCGTCGGGAACTCAATGCGTTGGGGATGTCCAGGACCTTGGAAATCTGCTCGGTACTGCCGTTGATGCGCAACGACATGAAGCTCGATGCTAGACCAGACCCGTAGCTGAAGAGACCAATGCGCTTGCCCTGGAGCGTTGCGCTGTCAACGTGGCTGATGATGCTGGCCAAACCTCCCCATACACTGGCACAGTACATGTTCCCGACATTGGTCGCAACCTGGATGGCAGGGGATACACGCTCAGCGAAGCGCTTCTTGGTCAAGGTCATGAACGTCTTCTCAACAACCTTGTCGGTGAGAGATTTCTCATAGGGCATGTCCCGGACATCGGCGGGGACCTCGGAGAAAGCTGGGCTCTCGGGATCGGCGAGGTAGTCGTGGTACAGGAGACGAGCGTAGGACTTCTGGACGACCTTGCAAGTAGGGGAGTGGAAAGTCAGGTAGTCGAAACGGTCGAGGGGAGTCTTAGTAGAGTCACGGCCATTGGCATGGCCGTTTCCTGCATTCTTGGACAGTTGGGCTTCGCGCTTGGAATACGCCTTGTAGGCACCATCCAATGCTTTGGTGTAGCAATTCAGCGAGTAGTGGCCATCGACGTACGGGTATTCGCTGGTCAAGTCGGGCTTGTAAAAGTCGTAAACGTGCGACATGTAGGTCCCTCGCAAGCCCGGCTCGACAACAATAGGGGCTTCGGGACTAAGCAGCATGGCAACGCACCCGACGCCACCAGTCGGTCTAGCATTGCCCTTGGCATAGAGCGCAATGTCTCCAGCTACAACAATGGCGTCCCTGCCATCCCAGCCTGACGACTCGAACCAGTTGACAGTGTTGATCAAGGCATTAGTACCACCGTAGCAAGCATTGACGGTGTCGACTCCCTCGATGTTCGTGTTCTCGCCGAACAGCTGCATCAACACCGACTTGACCGACTTGGACTTGTCGAGCATAGTCTCGGTACCGACCTCGAGACGACCGATGCTGTTGATATCGACATTGTAATTCTTGATCAACTTGGAGACGGCAGTCAGGGCGATCGAGTAAATGTCTGTAGGATGGTCGAGGTGTTAGCCAACGCACGAGACCAAAGATCCGGGGTCGAGACGGGGATTTGCAAGGACTACGGACCCTCTCGGTCGTCGCAAAAGGTCATCTTGGTCTGACCAAGGCCAATTGTGTACTTTCCGGCGCTGGCACCATCGAACTTCTCGAGCTCGGACTGTTCGACATACTATCGCGGGGTTAGACATGTAAATGATGGTCCTTGCGGTTTCGGAGAAGGAGGGGCACAAATGTTTTGGAGCGGCAACATAAGAGTAAAAAGACGTACCTGGCTGGGGGTGTAGAGTTCAATAGCCTTAATGCCAACGTTCTGAGGGCGGGAGGCCATGGTTGCAACGGTTTGAAAGAGGTTCGAGGAAAAGTCGATCGGGTCTGGTGGTGGGCAGTATTTGTGTTAGTATTTGAACTGCTTTCACCGCCAATTGCAATAATGCTCAACACGCACCACACCTCTGTTCAACATGGTGGGGGATCAACACGTCTGAGGGGTTCGAGAACTTGCCTTTTATAGGTACTGGTATGATTTCGAATCGGAAATAGGGAGGAGGGAAGGTAGGGAGGAAAGGAGAAGGTCGAGACGGGTAGAGGAATAGACCGAGCCTGGAAGACTTCTTGAGGTCGGTATTATTGATTACCTACCACAGTAGGTAAGTAGTTAGGTACCTAAGGTGAGTGAGCACAAGTCGGATTTGATACCTGACCGTTGGAAGTCCCACAAACTGTGTTACGGAAAGGCAAAGTGCTGTATGTAGCCCCCGTAACCGTCTGTCTCTGCTGCAGCTGCGCCTCAAGGAACCATTTCCCACATCTCACCCAAAGTTGCCGCGTCCGCCAACAAGTCGAGTTTGCCAAGACACAAATCTTGTTATCAGTGGATTGAACCCCTGACAGCTTTGGCTTATCGCGCCATCTCGTTAGTTTGGCTCCACAACGACAGAAACCTCAGAACGCTTGTACAACATCTCGAATTTCCTCGTGCCAAACCCGAAATCCGGGGAACCAGAGAGCATGTGGCAGCCTCCCAGCACGAGAAGTCTTTTCCAAGAGTGGTGTTTTATTTGTACCCCGCGATGTAGCCCACCGTAAGCTGCGTTAATTCTTAGCCTTATATGGAAGTGCGTTCATAAATCGCTGTCCCAGAGTTCGTTGAGCCTAACGCCCACACGTTCAACATAATTGGCGCCATATCGAGATGCAAGCCCGCAAGCTCATTGGTCGCTAACGAGCAACCGGCCACTCGGCCAGGTCGCCTACGATTTGCCCGGGTAGGTATCTAACCTCCCTACCTAATCAACCCAGCCCATCCGACATCTGCAGGAACATGACGGCACACGTCCGTCAGCTGAGCCACCTTGACGTACTGTGTACGTCAAACCTCTAGCCTTCTGTAGTGTGCGATCAACGCTGGCCTGCGTGCTGACCTCAAACTGAATGTCTTACCTCCGCGTCTCTAGAACTGGTTTGCGAAACACGTTGCTGGTGGTAGGGTTCCTACATTAGGAAGATAACTGCCTAAATAGAGGCCTCCGATCATTACGTGTGTAGCAAATCGCTACGCTACTGTTCGTGTAGAGAGCATCGTGATGTACGACGCATATTACACCAGCAAAGGTCCCAACCGTAACGCAGTAATGAGGTTACGGTATGAACTCAGTCGTTCTATCGTAATTTCGCCCGCGCGGCTTTGCTGCCTAGACAATCGATACCAATCGACGGTAAGAGTTGTATTTGCCGTGGACGTCATATCATTGCCACTCAAGACTCCACGTAGGTTCCCCTTGTCTGAACGGAACGACTTCCACGCCTCCACCTTTGACAGACTCCACGATCACCTCACTGCCTTTCCTGAGGACGATGGTCCGGGTGCTCTTCTCGACTCCGTAGAACTTACGTCCCCATGCGCCCAGGAATCCGGTCAGAAACTCTTCCGTAACCGCCTCGTCCTTGATGTCCCCCCTTTCTATGGCTTCTTCAAAGGCCGATAGGACATATTGACAGGCATACGGTTGAGTGAAAACCCCAGCCGCTGCTTTGCCATTTTGCTTGGCTGTGATGTCATGGGGTGCAGAATCTGTCCCTAGGAAGAACTTGCCGCTACTATTCACGGCAGCGTCTAGCAATCCTCGGCGGTCCGCAGGTGTCTTTGCAACGGGCTTACAGAAACAGAAGGCATTGCCGGCCCAGTCGTCCACCAAAAGAGAGAGATGATGGGCTGTTATCGTGCCCACCACCGTGTCACCGCAGGACCGGACGGCCGCCACAGCATCTGCCGTCGTGCAGTGCTCCAAAACGATGCGTAGCTTGGGAAACTTCGCTGCCTGACGTTAGCAACAATAACAACGCTTCTTCTTTCAGGGAATTTACAATGAAGATCCCGGAGGGTTGGAAGGAAGGAAGCCTCCGCGTTCATGACCGTGATGTCCTTCCCGTCACTGGGTACTTCCCCGTGGAGGTTAAGAACGAGACCCTCCTCTTCCATGGCTAACTTTCGTTAGCTGGTGATTTGACAACGAGAAATCTAGGAGTGCAGAAGACACACCTCGGAAGACGGGGTAGAACGTTTCGTAGGATATCACGCCGGAGGAGCTGTTGGTTGTCACGCCAGCTGGATAAGACTATAGAATATGTCAGAATCCTAATTTCTCGCGGATACGCTGGACTGAGTTTACCTTGATGCCTACAATGCCTGCCTTTTTTGCTTCCCGCACAACATCGGGTACGATGCTCTCATGCAGATACCTTCAGATCTTGAGTCAGTATCGTCTCCAAGCATAAGGAGGGGACAGTGGTTTCAAGGATTGAACGAGAAAAAAGGAAATGTCGAACGCCAAGGGTTGGCTTACAGCGTCATGAGATATACAATGCTCGAGTCTATGGCCTGTAGTCGCTTCTGATATTCTAAAGCCATGGCCACAGTTGTAACCGGGGGTACAAGATTTGGCATCACCTATATTCCTTAGCAAATCGTTGAGAATGAGCGAATAGCAACGACTACATTATAGTACTTACATATACAACATCGACGCCCCCTGAGCGAATTGTGGGCACCACGGCCTCTGACATGCCGCCATCTCGTAGATGAACATGGAAGTCTGCTGCCGCGGGCACTTGGTATACGTCTTTCATTGCTGTATATTTTGGCAAATGCAGCCTGGGGTCTGGCTGTGACGTTGATAGCGCCTGGTATTTAATTTTGGCAACAGGAACCTAGGTATTTGTTCTCGTTCTCGTACCGCCGTCCACTAGTAGCGTACTTCCTAATTTTGAAGATTTGTGCCTCGCATGTATATCCTGCCATCTGCCGATGACTTGGCAGCAGCTGGTCGATCCGTCTTGGCAGCTGCTGCCAATCGAAGGAAGCGGAGCGGTTTCCACATAGTACTAGTATGATATCAGATCTAGCATGGAGCTAGACTCATACTCGGATTTAGCGTCCGCTTTGGAGTATTTCCCTTCCCAGCTTGGACATGATCGATGTGAGAACCTCGAGCGATACGTGCCAGGTGGATTGTTGTTTGGTATATCTTGTGGAAACCCAATCCCAACTCTGTGTACTTAGTACTTAGGTATTGAAGGGAATATGAATTGAGCTGGAACCCAGTTGGCATGTCTAGGCTGGCGCCTCAACTTAGGCTAAATTGGATTCAGCCAAGTAAGCCTTCATCTTGACTATCGGCATAGACATGTTATAGGGAGAACCTTCCCTGACTCCATCCGTTACCATCCTTAGTTACAGGCGTAGGATCGAGTATCTTAGACTATACTGATCCGCAACATAACTGATCCCAGTCTGTAGTAACTTACATTTCGTTGTTTCCAAAGGCGGTTTGCTGCAGTTCACAGCACGATCGGGACCTGATTGCACACAACTGAATCTCACTAGAATCAAAGAGATAAGAGTATGTACTGTTTATGCCTGACACCAGTCCATAGACGCTGCACCTCTTGCAAGATCCCCAAGCGTCGGATACTCAGGTAGAGACGGCCTCATAGTGCTATCGATGCACAAGTTTCCTTTGATATGATGGATCAGGTTTCGGTGGAATCTAATGATAGACGAAGGTCCAAGCATGTGTTAAGCCATAAGTCGTTGACGGAGGTAGTTCTTGGGCTGAAATTTCTTCCCACCCCTTGAGCTCGACATGCCTAAAACGATGCTGACATCCGATCTACGGGTCGTTCTTCCTCGCCAAGTAATTACTGTGAGTAGTCGCTTTTATTTTCGTCAAAGAATCTTTCTTACGACCCAAACGTTGAATGATCCTATATTGTCCACGTGATTTCGCGATGGAGAAAACCGGCGTGTGGACCCCTCCACGCGATCCTCTATTTGCATCACTCTAAAACGTATCTGAGTTGCTTGCTTGCTTTAGCCGGGTCTCTTGCCAGACCAAGGTTTGAGAAACTTACAGATCATCGCAATGCATCATCAGTCCTGCCACACCAAATCTTGCGGTGACTAGGACACCATTCCCGACGGATCATCCACCCATTCTGGAAGCGCGTATGACATCACCGGGCGATGGCGGGCAGAAAGCGAGCAGCAGCTGGAAGTGCGAGGGATGCGCCCAGCGCAAGCGCATCATCGCGACAGACACGCGCATCGAATGGTCGCAATGCAGTGCCAGACATATACCGCCAAATGCTCGCCGATCCTGATGTGCGCCCGAATGTTGATCCTCCAGAGCGACCGCTGAAGAGAAGGAAGCGTCCTGGCGAGAAGCCTGCAGGTGCGCCACCGCCAAGTCCGAAACCGACGTCGCCACCGCCAGCTGCAACGTCAGAAGTCATTGAGGATGAAGAGGAGGAAGATATAAAATTTGAAGATGTTGGAATCCCGGTACCGACGGCCCAGACAATGTATCGGGACTCGGACGAGGAAGGTTCAGACGAGGATGATGGCGAAGGCGAGCTCCACTTCGAGGATGTTGACTTCTCCTTCCCTAGTCTGGATCTGAACGCGAGTGAAAATGAAGAGGCTCCTAAAGACCTGCAGTTAAACCTTTCAGCTCGTGCAAATACAACTCCCCAGAAGGCTCTGGACAGGCGGAAACCCATCAATAAGCTGGAGAAGGATCGTCGGGTTAAGATACACAAGACACATATACTCTGCTTATTGTCGCATGCTGCCCAAAGGAATCGCTGGTGTAACGACCCAGTAGTCCAGCGCACTCTCCGCAAGCTGCTGAACCGAGAGATGATCAATTACTTGAATCCAGGCAGCGATCTAACGCAGTTTGGCCAGACCAACTCGCTGAGAACTGGCCTTGAAAAGGTCCAGACGATGTTTAATACGCACTACGAAGTTACAGAAAGAGGACTGCGCCGTGCTCTTTGGGCGGACAAGGAGGAGCATCTTCGAGACGTGAGCCACTCAAGTTCCCGTATCAACCCACCTTCCGCTAACACTATCATAGTATCGCATACCAGAAGACGCTGAATCACCCATGGATAAGTCAACCTTTCGTGAAGTAGCAAAAGTCTTAAAGGGTTCGCGCGATATCGGGGCACAGCTCTACTGCGCACTGCTTCGTAGTGCTGGTGTCGAGGCACGGCTTGTTTGCTCTCTTCAGCCGTTATCGTTCGCATCAGGGGGTCCTTCAATGATTAAGCCCCCAAAGCAGAAAATGACCATTGAGGAACGGTACGCAAGGAGGCCTCAGTACGATACAAGCTTTGACAGTCCCGCACTGAAATCAAGTACCCCAATACGCCGGCGGCTGGGCCATCCAAATGCCGCAGCATTCGAGGCTCCCTCTATAAGTTCGCCAGTCACCTCACGTCCGGTAATCGAAACGCCAAAAAAAATACGCGAATGCCCTTTCCCTGTCTATTGGGTCGAGGTTCTTGACGTGGCACACCAGAAATGGCAGCCCGTTGATCCTCTGGTGACCCTCTCTATCTTCAAACCCAAGGTCTTTGAGCCACCAGCGAATGAGCGCGAAAATTGCCTGACCTACATCGTTGGATTCGAAGCCGATGGCACGGCCAAGGATGTTACGCGGCGGTATACGAAAGCATACAACGCCAAAACGAGGAAGATGCGGATTGAGAGCGTTGCGGCAAATGGGGAGAGATGGTGGAGAAAGGCTCTGAAAGCGTACAGTCGTGGATACAAGACGGATCTGGACCAGATTGAAAGCAATGAATTAACTGCGGCAGAGTCAAGGGAGCCGATGCCGCGGAATGTGACCGACTTCAAGGACCATCCCATCTATGCTCTTGAACGGCATCTGCGGCGGCATGAAGTCCTGGTTCCCGGTGCATCAGCTTCGGGAACAGTAGGCGCCGGTAGCAAAGGCCCTCTAGAGAAGATATACCGGCGGAAGGATGTTCGGATCGCGCGCACAAGGGAGAAATGGTATCGGATGGGTAGGGAAGTGGCGGGAGATGAGATCCCCGTGAAGTACCTACCGAAACCGGCAAAGAAGGAGATGGATGTTTTCGGCGACGAGGAAGAAGGCAACGAAGGGGACGTTGCGGGAACCCCTATCTTCACGATGGAGCAGACAACGCTATACAAGGCCCCACCCATCATTAATGGTGTGATACCAAAGAACCGGTTTGGCAATCTAGACATATATGTCCCCAGTATGGTCCCGGAAGGAGGCGCATACATCGCTGATGACCTGGGCGGCCAGGCGGCCTTCACTATGGGGATAGACTACGCCCCCGCACTGACGGGATTCCAGTTCAAAGGACGACGAGGCACCGCAGTCCTCCATGGTGTGGTTGTTGCAGCGGAGCACGAAGAAGCCGTCCGAGCAGTAATCGCGGGTCTGCAGGACCTAGAAGCAGATGTTGAGCGGGAGAGGAGGAGCCGTGAGGTGTTGAGGACCTGGAAGAGGTTCCTCATGAACCTGAGGATCAGGCAGCGCATCTGGGCCGGTGTAGATGAGGATGGAGAGGAAGAGAGAGGGGACGATGCCATGGATGTTGGTGAGGATGAGGATGTTCGGGGTGGAGAGGTTGAAGGTGATGAGGACGATGAGGCGCAGCAGAGTGATGATGGGGAGGAGTTCGCTGGAGGGTTTGTTGTTGATGATGATGATTATAGGGGTAGGTTCTAATAGGGCTCAGTGCAGTCCATGTCTTGATATAATGAGCGAAAATATATCAGGTCAGGTTATGAAAGTGAAGGGCAATCCAAGATAGTTCGAGGTATATATATCTACATCAATAGCAGACATGTATTAGTGCCTGAACTGTCTTTGCAACGAGTGGCGGCACAGTCTCAGGCCCAACATATGGTAATTGCGCTTAATCGATATCGTGTGAAGATTCAGCGTGGCAGTATTGCTATACGATGTGCTCCATAATCGCAGAGTAAACTTCACATCTTGAAGTTACTCTTTTTGCGTAAATGGCAAGTATTACTACCTCATAGCTGATGGGCGTTGTGGACGCCTAGAAGACACCGAGGCCTCCTAATCCCAGGCGTCAGCGCGGTAGCCATTGATAGCTCTGTCCATTACCTGATGAAACAAGAAACTTCTAGGTACATGGGTATCCCCTTCTATAGCTAGGAAAGGAAGATGAACCTGGAATTCAAGTCGCCATTCCGATAAACGTTTAGACCTACGAAGCTAACATCATGAATACGTAGGGTGGCTTCACGAGTAACAAAAGCAGCAGTGTATCTCGTTCGGAATTCGTCCCAATTGCCTACCTAGGTACGCAGGTCCACTCAGACAAGGGTCTGGGGTTCCAATTAGGTGAAACCTGGCGTCGAACGGCCGCTCGGCAAGGGACACCTAAGGGACGCCGAGCCACTAATGCAGATCCTAGGCGGCAGAGGTACGCGATCTCTGTCTGTTTTGCACTGACACAGCCATTGTCAAGGCCGTTGGCTTAGCTCTGCGGGGCTGTCAGATGTTTGAATCGTGAGCTAGCGGCGCAAACGTCTACGTCTTCGATTCTAAGACTTTTCATATTTTGTAACGCCATCATTCCTTTCGTTCGAGCAGTTCAACTTTTAGGCAATTGAATGTGTTCTGCTCTTTACGGATCCAACCATGGGAGCTATATCCTTATGTAGAAATCCTACTTCGTTTTTCAAGGTTCTACTCTCATAGCGGCCGGTCCATACGATGGCGTTCTTGCGCCAGACTTGGACCCTGACGGCCAAAAACCTTAAGATAATACTCATCCGACATTCCTTCGCAACGGTTATTAGAGCTTTTGTACTACCCATAGTTTTGGGTGCTTTTCTCACTTTCGCACGGTGAATAAGTTCTTGCCTATGAATTGAATTTGGGGCCAGATTTATTGATTGAACTGTTACAGGAATCTCCTCGCTTCGCCAGCAGTCTACGGCATTGGAGATCCCCGTGCCATCCGGTCCATCCGAGATGCGCTACCCGTCGCGAGCCGTTCAGGTCGCGAGACGGTGGCGTTCGTGAACAGTGGACACTCTGGTGGCGACATCGATCGTGTTATTGACTCGGTTGCTGATATGGTAACGGACGCCGGCAGAACGGCGACAAGGCTTTCAACAGTCACCGAGCTTCGCAATGTATGCCGTAGCTCGTTGCGCGGTGTTTCGACATGCTACGGAGCTGTAGTGTTCAATGCATCGCCGAGCGAAGGCAGTGGCGGTATCTGGAATTATACACTGAGAGCAGACGGCGCATTGGGAGTTAAGATAGATGCCACCAAAGATAACAACGATGGGGAGATCTATACACTTCCGCTGCAGCGAGCGGTGGATTCGACGATTGCAAATCTCGTTGCCACGGGTGGCCAATTGTTTCCAACCACGACGAATGAATACCCCTTCACGTCTATAACTGAAGATGAGCGAGCGCAGCAAGTTCGACAAGCGTACCAGACCGCTCTGACGAACTTCTTGGCAGTGGCTTTCGTCATCACCATCATCGGAGTATGCTATCACATGACTGGTTTTATGGCTACCGAACGGGAGATCGGCATGTCACAGTTGCTTGACGCAATGATGTTGACAAAGAATCGATGGGAAGCGCAAGCTGCTCGACTGCTCTCATACCATATCGCATTCACCATGGTGTACATCCCCGGCTGGGTCATCCCATCAATTATCATTGGCCGCGGAGTTTTTGCCACGACTAATGTGGCAATACTGATCATATACTTCATTCTCTGCGGATTGGCATTTACTTCGTTGTCCATACTCGGTGGTGCCTTTTTCAAGAGGTCTCAGCTCTCCGGTGTTGTGAGCACGATAGTATACCTTCTCTTTGGAATCCTCGCCCAATCTCTCACGTCACCAAACACCGCCACGGTTGCTATCCTGAGCTTGCTATTCACCCCGTGCAATTTTGTTTACTTCTTTACTTACGTAGCCTCTTTCGAAAAGCAGACATTGCCCACGGATCTGGTTAAACGCGGCCCAGACCGCCCTTGGAACCTCCCTGGGATTGTTTTTTGGGTATTTCTTATTATACAGATCTTCGCCTATCCCTTCATCGGTGCTTACTTGGAGCGAAAGTTTCATGGGACAACAACCAAAGGCAGAACAATACTGCGTAGATCTGACGAAGCCCCTCGCAATGCGGTCCAACTGGATGGCTTTACGAAAATCTACAAGCCAAGCGCGCTGCGTCGGTTGTTCAGTTTTATTTCCCATCCTAGGGAACCTGTGGTAGCAGTCGACAATCTGACCTTGACTGCTGGCCGAGGGCAGATCCTTGCGCTCCTAGGAGCCAATGGTTCTGGCAAGAGCACAACTCTGGACTCTATTGCAGGTACTAGTAAATTGACCAGTGGAAATATTACCATCGACGGAACCGGCGGTCTGGGAATTGCACCTCAGAAGAATGTTTTATGGGAAGAGTTGACGGTGTTCGAGCATATACAGATCTTCAACCGACTGAAATCACCTGGTAATACTTCAACTAAAGCGGATATCACAGAACTGGTTAACTCTGTGGACCTCGGGCCGAAATTGAAAGCGATGTCCAGAACGCTATCCGGTGGACAGAAGAGAAAGCTGCAGCTCGGAATGATGTTAACTGGAGGAAGCGCCGTCTGCTGTGTTGATGAAGTCTCCTCTGGCATTGACCCCCTTTCGCGTCGGAAAGTGTGGGATATTCTCTTGGCTGAAAGAGGCAAGCGAACCATCATATTGACAACCCACTTCCTGGACGAGGCCGACCTTTTGGCGGATCAGATTGCCATTCTTTCAAAGGGCACATTACGGGCTGAAGGGTCATCGGTAGAGCTAAAGGACCGTCTTGGAGCTGGATATAGGATCCACGTGTTCAACGCTCGAGATATCAAGGATCCCCCCGAGGTTGAAGGTGTCACTCGCAGAGTCTCGTTTGATGTGATCAGTTACATCGCGAAGACGTCTGCTGCGGCCGCCGAAGTAATACGTACGCTCGAACGCTCAGGAATTCATGACTACAAGTATTCAGGGCCGACTATTGAAGATGTGTTCCTTCAAGTAGCCGAAGAAGTCAAAGGAGGAGCAATATCGAAGTTACGGGAACCAGGCATGGCACCCAGTGCTGCCACGAACGATAAGCACCGGAGCTCCGAGGACGTGTCGGCAGTGGAAGGCTCCGGCTCCGAGAGGGAAGGACTCGAGTTGCTCTCTGGACAACGTATCGGCTGGGGAAAGCAGATACTGATCTTGTTCCTCAAGCGGTGTACGGTCTTCAAACGGAACTGGTTCCCTTATGTGGCGGCATTCCTCATACCCATCGTCGCTGCGGGCTTGATCATGCTCTTCATCAAAGGACAGGAACCAGCATCCTGTACCCCAACAGAGGATAACTCATCTGGATCGACATCCACCTTCACTGACCTCTACGACAGTCTCTTCCTCGTCGCAGGCCCAACCTCACAATTCAGCAACTCAACTCTGACCAGACTTTTCCTCCCCATCTTCCAGGGCCAAAATGGCGATGGGGGTGAGGGCGGCGCATCAGATTTAGCTGTAGCGAATGCAACTGCATCGTTTGCGAAAAGCCTTCATCTTGTTGACTCGCTCGATAACTTCAACAACTTCGTCGTCCAGAATCGTAAGAATGTTACGCCGGCTGGTTGGTGGTTGGGAGATGCCAACTCTCTGCCCACACTTGCGTATCGAGCGGATGCCCTCGACGTTTATACTTCAGTGTTCGGACAAAATGCACTAAATATCATGCTCGGCAACATTAGCATCGCCACAGCCTATGCCCCATTCAATGAGCCGTGGATTCCGGGCACCGGTAATTCTCTTCAGGTCTTGGTCTACATATGCCTCGCACTTTCTGCCTATCCGGCATTCTTCGGCCTGTATCCCAACATTGAACGCCGTCGTAATGTTCGAGGTTTGCAGTACTCCAACGGTGTGCGCTCTGTCCCACTGTGGACTGCATATATTGCCTTTGATTTTGCAATTGTCCTTGTCTCGACTGCCATCGTCACCATCATATTTGCCGCCCTCTCGAACATCTGGTATCGCGTCGCATACCTCTTCCTCATCTTTATGCTCTACGGTTTGGCATCTACCTTGCTGGCCTATGTGATTTCGCTATTCTGCAAGACGCAGTTGTCCGCCTAGTAAGTAATTCTTGAATGTTATGCTCTACCCTTTTGGCTGTTTTGGAATGCAAATAGCGCCTGTTACAAAAGGAAGACTTTAAACCGTCTACTACACTCCCGAATGCCTACCAAGCTTGCCTAGCAGAGTTATGGCTGACCATAGATGTTTCAATAGCGCGTTCGCCGCCGCCGGGCAAGCCATTGGGTTCCTGATTTATCTAGTCGCTTACCTATGTGTCATCACATATGCGCCGGTTGACAAGATTGATGATGATATCATCCTGGTTCATTTCATTGTCTCGGCATTTGTTCCTATCGGATCAGTCGTCCGAACTTTGTTTATAGCGTTGAACCTCTTCTCCACCACTTGCAGCGGCGATCAACTCGCACCCAATCCGGCTGCAATCACGGTCTACGGAGGCCCAATTCTCTACCTGGTACTCCAATCTCTGATGTTATTCGGGATCCTCCTATGGTATGACAGTGGCGCAGGCATCAATATCTTCCATCGATTCACTCAGAAGTCTATCGATCCAGATGCCGATGCCGCTGTTTCGGATGAGGAAGTTGCTCAGGAGCTCACGAGAGTCACCAGCACGCCCCAGGAATCTGATGGCCTTCGCGTCATGCACCTCACGAAGTCGTTTGGCAAGAACACAGCGGTAGATAATGCTACCTTTGGCGTTAAACACGGCGAAGTCTTCGCGCTACTCGGTCCCAATGGTGCTGGTAAATCGACGACGATATCGCTGATCCGTGGTGATATACAACCAAGTCGCAATGGAGGTGACGTGTTCGTCGAGAAGACTTCGGTCAGCCGGCGGCGCGCAGCTGCTCGATCGCACCTTGGTGTCTGTCCTCAATTTGATGCCATTGACGCGATGACTGTGCAAGAGCACTTGCAGTTTTACGCCAAGATCAGGGGCATTCCGGATGTTGACCACAACGTCAAAGCTGTACTGCGTGCAGTCGGCCTCGAAGCGTTCTCGACCCGCATGGCTTCTGATCTATCCGGAGGCAACAAACGCAAGCTTTCTCTAGGCATCGCATTGATGGGCAACCCGTCCGTCGTGCTTCTCGACGAGCCTTCGTCCGGGCTTGATGCTGCAGCCAAACGTATCATGTGGCATACGCTAGGGTCCATCGTACCCGGGCGATCGATATTGTTGACCACACACAGCATGGAAGAAGCTGACGCACTCGCTAATCGTGCTGGTATTTTGGCGAAACGCATGCTCGCCATAGGAACCACCGAGAACCTGCGCCAACGATTCGGTGACGCATTACACGCCCACCTTGTCAGCAAAACGGCACCCCACTCGACTCCCGAAGAGATGGAGCACGTGCGCCAATGGGTACTTCAAACGTATCCCGGCGCTCAAGTGGAAGAGAAGACGTACCACGGGCAGATGCGATTCTCCGTGCCAGCCAGCGCAGTGTTAGGAAACGAGAAAGACGGGCGAAGTGCCGTAGGCCAGCTGATCGTAGTCCTCGAAGAGCAGAAGGAGGCGTTGGGTATTGAGCATTACAGCGTCAGTCCTACGACGCTGGATCAGGTTTTCTTGACGATCGTGGGACAGCATAATGTGCAGGAGGAGAATTATGGTGAGAAGGAGAAGAAGAGTTGGTGGAGATTTGGGTTGTAACATGTGGGGAGACCCGTACAATCCTGAAGTCTATACTGATTAGGCTCAACCACGGCAACTCTCTTCCCAGGTACAGCACATGAATCCCTCGCTCCATAAGGACAGGCCATATAATATTAGGTTACAAGACCATACAATAACCCACTCGGCCACCCCTTGGCCGAGTGGTTAAGCGTCACGCCCGCACCCTTCGAGGACCACCCCGTTCGAACCCCGTTACGAGCCCATACCAAAGGGCACATTCGATCTGATGACTCACCATCAACCAAAGGCCACCCAGGCCTACCGAAACCCCCCCACAGAGATGTAAGGCACCCCCGGTGCCTGAACTCTTTTTGCTACTTTGGGGACCCTCCTTTTTTGGCTTTCTAAAATAGATATCTTGACAGGCATCTGCACGACATGGCGCTGGGTATATTCTATTCTCACATACGTCTCAGATACAAACCTCATATAGCACTTTATAATGCTAATAGAAGTCTCTTTGGACTCTGAGAGTGCTTGCTTAATTGGCTACCAGTCGCGTCTAGGTTCTCTGCTACTAAATACAAACGTCTTTTCGGCATATAATCAAATCCTTGCCTATTCCAGCCACGTATTTGACCAGCGGGATTGTTGAACTCGGATTAGTTTTCTGCGACCTTACCTTGGACGCGATAATTGCTTCGCTCCTCTGTCTCGGTCCACAGTTCGAGAGGAGAAATATACTCAATCGGCCGAAACTGAAAGTTCGCTGACAGGTTCAACCTTGCTCAAGATCGTCTCGCCTAACGCTTTCGTCTCGCGCCCTGCCGCTTTCTCTGCAACCCGTCGCAGTCTCGAACAGTGTACCGACAAGTACATCGGCTTGTAGAGTGGTATATCTGTGAAATGAAATTCAGTGACATAGCTACGCTGGATCGCACTATTCGTACTTCATAGATCCAGCTGCTAACGGCCCCCAGAGATGAGCTGCAACCAGAGACCTCCTCCTGACTGCCATGCCAGCGGTAAGAGACGCCACTGCCTGTTGCCTGTCGCAGACTTCGTAAGTAACAGCTCTTAGTGACAGCCAGATTATTAGACCGTCCTGAAAGACATAGCAGGCGAAGGCTTGTTCGACATCCACAGTTGATAGTCCGTCTTCATAGCGGAATATTGTTCGAATGAAGTGATTCTTCGAGTCAGACACGGGAGCCCATCGCGATTGTGTCTTTCCTTGCTTGCAACCTTAAAAAGTGTACGTACCATCGTGACTCTCCGTCATTACTCGAGTATCTTCGACAAGCTAGCGTGGGCTTAGGGCTCCGTGGTTAGCCTCCAGTGCGTATGAACAGTCGCGAAACTGTCACTACATTGGTACTTTCCACTAGTCCTTGGGTCAAGGGAGTCTCCGATCCTTGTCCAAGAAGGAATCTTCGGCGCTCTCCCAGTACGTGAACGCGAAAATGAAGAAATCATACGGTTAAGATGTGGACGACCATCGCCCTGTGCGCTGGGAGACAGAGATAGAGGGCCTTGCATACATTGGATGGGTGCAGTTCGTGAGTCGACGCACTCCTCCGGGTTTCTTCTCTCGTGCCGTATGTTGTTTTCTGTTGCCAGCTTGAACCTGTGGACTGAACCTCCCCTCTCTGTAATCGTAGAAGTACCATGCACATTAATATGACTCCTGCGGACTCCCCGGTTACTAAGCCGTCTCTAGGAGAATCAGGTGAGCTGCTTGTCACCGAGAGACAACAGGTGTCTATAGCATCAACCAGCGCACGGATGATTAGGAGTGAAAGGCACACATAAGAGTAACGTAACGTCGAGATGTCCGGCTCAAAGCCCGGTTGCCATACTGCTATGTGGACTGGCCAAAATTCCGCATTAGTGAATCTTCTGCTTGGAAAACCAGCGAGTATATAATAGCTACGAAGGATCAGAAGGTCAAGTAGTCGGCGACCTCAACTTGTCTCGCTCCATTTCTCCTTGCCCCTTTAGGAAAGTGGGTCAACTATCCACTGGTCGAGCCAGCGTCTTATTGCCTTTAACTGCGTACGGTTTTCATATTGAAGCTCAGAAAGAGCTGAGATCGTATGGCGCTGTTGATAGCCATAAATGTGTTCCTATATGTCTTAAGAATGTGGTCACCAAGTCACGAAATCTTGGGGCTATGCTAGTAATGCAAATCTCGCGTTTATATCCCCGGTTAAGCGCAACATTAGGTCCAACACTAATTACGTGCCCGTCCGCGAGCTGCAAGGGAAGTGTAAATCAAGGTGCTGACAGATCTTACACTAGAGGCTAGCTAATCATATAAACAATAATAAGACTAGATGCGATAGCCGAGCTGAAGTCAAAAGCTAATTTAGCTGCCGCCAAGTGGTATAGCGGGTGTCCACCCTTCGAGCGGGTCTTAGGCTCGCAACTAACTGCCCTGTTCCCCTTAAAACCCGGTGATCTTGTCCCGTTGAACGCTATGATCCCCAGGAATAGTCCCACGTGGACACTGCACCCTAATTGGCCACTTACTCATAGCAGGGAATGCTGACTGGGTCATATACAGGAACTGGAAATAGAGTCAACGATGGCAACAAGTATAAAGACGTCCCACTACTTGCCGTCCATGACGTTATAGAATCATCGACACCTACCCATCCAACACGCCACTCAACTGCAGACTGAGCTCGTAGTACAGACTGGACATCGTAATTCAATATCTATGGGAACCAAAATACCGAATTAACTCTGCACCGTGTCGGGGGAATCTGTCCCAAATCGTGAGTTGAGTATCAAGTATTCCGCCAATCCCCTATATGAAATGGTGATCAAATTTAGAGCGAGTTGCGTCGCGACTGAATGCACCGAACGCTTCGTGAAAGTCGAAGAATACAAAGTCTCTCTCAGACACTTGTATCTTGAAGGCTAAGAACAATGCTTCATTGCCTTCAGGTGCAAGGTAGGTAGCTAGCTGGGTTGAGGACGTTGGTTCCATGCAGTTCAGGCGTCACCACGTTGTGAAGACTTCTTTGTGTCTGCCCCATGAAGGACATACTGACAAAGAAATCTTGAAACAAGTCATTGTAGATGGAATCACATAGTTCCTCCATAAAGCCTAGGGTTTTCCACAATGTCATGCAAGTGTGAACAATCCTCTTCTCCACATCCAAAAGTCCAACTCCCTTAGTCATGTGTCACCAGCGACCCTTACACGTTCGCTGCAGCTTCTGCGACGTTTTCCTGAACGAGCAAAATCCAAACGAGGACCCAAACGATAGCACGCAAGGCCCGCTCGACCGTGTCCAGGATGGGTATACCCATTTCGTGCGATGCACCAAGGCGGAGAAGCAACTGGCGAGATGGGAGTCCGTCGTCAGCGAGGTGGACGCAGCCATCGAGTTCTTTAAGAGCATCGGCACGAAAGCGGAAGACATCCTCGTCGAATTCGCCTGGGAGCTGAAGCTCAAGAAGCGGACCGAGGCCAAGATCTCCCATTGGAAATGCCCGAACGGCATGACCTGGGACCTGGAGCCCATCATCTCCCTCCACTACTGCGGGGCGTGCTTCCGTGAGACATCGGCATGGGACCAATGGCCAAGCCGCGAAGCGCACGTGAAGTGGCTCGAGAGCGAGGCGAATGCGCGAGGTAAGATGGTAGGGAAAGGGGGTCCACTGATGAAGATCGGCCGCCGTGAGCTGAGGACCAAGGCACAGGCATTCGTCACAAAGACATTAAGCAGGGCGTCACAGTCGGGAGAGTATCTGAAAGCAAAAAGTGGATGGTAGAAGGCGGTATGGCTACTGCGGCCTCGAGAGTAGGCAACGGTCAGCCGGGCCCGCGCCTGGATTGGATTGTTCAGAAGTGAAATGCAACTACCCGCTTCCATACTAGTGACTCTAGAGTATGGAGTGGAAGCTCGACGAATGCGACTCAAGGCAAGCTTCAGGCTCAGGGACATAGCTTGGCTATGATGAAGTAACAGGAGCACGTGGACACATCTCACGCGGAGCCTGTTGCAGTATCCGGACGACATCTTCGACGATGCTGTCAGATGAAGTACCCATGTAGACTTTGCACGAGACGTTGAACGTGCCACGGAAGGTTCGATTTCCTCTGCCCTGGCGTGAGGACAACGTGGAGTGAAAGAAGCTGTAGAATGTTCCGAGGAAAGCCATGCAAAGGGGCAGAGATGGACAAAGCTGCATTTCCAAGCCCAGCAATGCAAGCTCCATCAAGGTCAGTATCCAAGGACTTCGGTTCATGTTGTATGCATTTCCGGTAGGTGGTGCTATTTTTAATACTTAAGAGTTCGATGTTATTCGCTGGAAACGCGTTGGTCTTGAATAATTATGGATTGTGAGGCGCTAATGTTTACTTCGAGGAACAAGTAACTTCCGCCACGAGAATCAACATGCGTACAGCTCAAGTCGTTAATAACTCTAGGGTATGTAGGGTCCAATGTTCCGAGTCCACGTATTCAACCTGCTATTACCCGTTCAGGCAGGACGCCCTATGGCCGCTTGTGCTACTTACTGGCTGCACAACGTATGTGCGAGACATGGTAGAGACACGTCGCAACGAGAATACCGGGAAGATTGCCGGTGGTACAATCAGCGACAAGGGTTATAAAATGTGGACAGACATGATTGCACCTTTCTAGAATATGAACAGGAACCATAGGTCATCTCAATATACGAGAGACGTACAACTCTAGCACGACTCCGAGGAACATCACCTGAGAGATACATGCAGAAACTCCAATCCCAGCATTTCCGGACTCCAATGGTGACTTGCATAATCTGTAGTCTCTTTAAGACTTGCTTTTCGTGAGCTTGCCGATCCTGGGATAGCTTTTGGGGGGGTCGTGTCTCGGGAACTGGTCCGAGTCTGCGGGAGCTCGAACACCTTCGCTTTTCACCTCTACCGAAAGACTCGGGACAGAGTCAACAGGGATGGGGGTACCGTCGCTCTGATATAGAAAGGGTAGATCAGCAATCTTGCTTTTCGTTCACGGAGCACAACATGTCGTTTCCGCGGGTACCCACAAGCCACGCCTGCTTGCCGTAATGAGTTGGGGGCGGGTGCTGCAGTTCCCTGCGATGAACGTGACGTACCTTTCTTATCTCGACGCGGAGCTTGGCCTCGAGGATTGGGATCACGTTGTCCGGTTCGGGACAAGAAGTAAGCCTTCTTATCGCTCGGTTCAGCAGGATCACCGAGTACGTGCGGCCGCTTCTTGGCATGGAGAGCATCGCCATAGAACCTGCAAGCTTACCTCCGAGCATGACGTTGATGATGCTTGGAAGTTCCAGTTCGGATCGTTCTACGCTAATCTCCACGTAATACTCCTCCCATGAAGTTTGATTCCATCTCCGCACATGAGACCGCTTCAGCTGCGTCATACCATTGCTATAGAGCTGATTCACTTGGACGGTGACCTTCTTTCTGGTGCTCTCAGCGTCCATTGACCAATCGTCGATTTCAGGATACGTGTAGCCGAAAGCTTCTATAGAGGCTACAGTTCGGCTAGTGTGGAAAGTCTGATTATCTCCCTGATAAAAGGGCTTCAAAGGGTTGTCTGCCGTTATGGGAGCCCCTGCTGCGGTCGAATACTGACCCTTGGAGTCGTATGTCGTGGTCTGATATGTATCGTTGTAGTTGACAGCCTGCCAGAGGGCTATCAAGCGGTCAACGTTACAATGGTGAAGCCAGCTTGAGAACTGTTAGTCCGATTTCTACGACTAGGGCATTACGCTCTCACTGACAATATGGGATCGAATCCAGAGTATTTCAGTTCTGCCATGGTGATACCAATTCCCACGTGTACCGAGCCATGAGGGTCCTCAAAGGACAACCCAGGAGTCCCGGTTGTAGCCATCGTCTCGAAGTCCTTGATGGTGGACAAGACGGTATACTGTCAGCAGTTAGGGCATACTAAGCCAACCGCAATGAAGCTTGAGAAGGATGACATACAACTTTTTCTTTTAGTTCATCGCCATCAACACCTTGCAGTATGTTATTTGGAACGCTGCTGTCAAGTTGGCGCGTGGTTTCCGTGCGATTCCAGAGCTCATCGGGCGTCTCATCATCCGGGAAGTATTCCGAGGCATGGTTCAGAGGGTAGTGTTGCCATCGATAGTTATACAGAGGATTTGGGATGTTCAGCTGCCCACCAGGGCTCTTGATAGTGACTCGTGGCTGTGTGGTTGCAGGTGGGAGAGTCGCGTCAGCTGCCCAGTCCCAGTATGGCACTCGCAGTGCTTGCGCGGCAAGCATGTACGTGGTACGATCATTGCCAACATAAGCATTAGCGACGACCTGCACGTGCTGCCAGAGAACTTGCTAATGGTCTGTTAGCGTACTCTCATGGAAGCGGAATGCGAGTCGTTACTTCGAACAGTGCAACGTAGGGACGATGCCATAGAGCAAATGCAATTTCCTATATATCGCTTGTCAGTTGGTAAGTTCTTGGTGAATGGGCAGAAGATAAGAGATGCATGATAGAACGCTCCCACATCATGTGTGCAATACCCGGTCGTGTTGCCGTCAACAGGTTCGACGTCATTCCAAGCTATGAATGGACGTCCGTGAATTCCTGTAGATCGTTGACTTTATTAGAAAATGGGTGAACTTGAGTTCAGGGGGCCAAGTACCTGCTATCTGGAAGTATGAGGTCCAATTACTCTCTGTCACGTTTTGTAGTGAAGATAGACCTAGAATGTAGAGGTCCCTTCTGAAGCATGAGGATCGTGGCGGATCAACAACTGAGTGGGTGATGCATACCACATAGGGCCACCGACAGCTTGAAGTTCATTGATGTTTTTCCTAGCAGGTCTCTCCCCAGTGGTTTTTGAGATACCTGTGGTCACCCCCGTGATCCCCAAAACTTGGCTTCGAGCCAGGTCTGATAGAATGGCCAGCGCCGCAAATAGTAAGCAAGTCAGAACAGACATCGTGCAAGCCAAACATGTAGTGATGTCTGGAGCAAAGATAGCAGAAGCCAAAAAAGTCTACAGTTGAGAAACCCGGTAGAAGTGCGCGCTCTGGGTTTATATCAGGCCAGCCCACCGCCTTCCAAAGACTCGGGCATCTGAGACATAGACGGAGTAACAAAAACAAGCTATCGGATCAAGTGGATAGGACCATGCGGGAAAATGTCGTATTTCATGAAATGCTAGCTCACATGCAAATATAGTGGGTTGGCCATTGAGATTGCTATAGGTTGACAGGGGCAGCTTGACACCGAGGAAGTCGTGATATGTAGAAAGCTGTGGATATGCAAGGGATCCGGGATATGGTTTGCTAAAGTAGCATCTATAAGTATGGCAGGCTCGGTTGGATGGCGCATAAATAGCTGCGCAAGCCAATGTCACGGCTACAACATTCCGGGACAAATCATGCGGCAGGCTTCAGACCCCGTGGAATTCGCGGCCTAAACGTCGGAAGGGCATACCTTGTGATCATGTTGAGTTCGTATTCGTTCTTATGGTATGTTTCTGTTAAAGCAAACTGCATCTGGTGCTCCTTCAACCCTGGTTTCCCTACCAGCGGTAACGGTTGGGCGCAGGCCTTCTTCGGCGGATGTGTGTGCCCAAAGCATAAAATCCCACATGGCGATGGGCAACGGCAGGAACGGTAATGCTCAATCAAGTCCACGAAAGAACGGGCATCAGGCCTTTGCTTAGCAGATCCCAGAGTACGGCTTCCACACGTTCCACGGCACACAGCAGCCGATGTCAGTTGTCCTACAGGGCCGGCCGGCTTTCGTGCTGGAGTGCTGCCGTGCGAGAAAATGATGAAATGGTCAGGTACATGCGATAAGAGCTTGGATCTAACAGCACATCGCTCTGGGACTTGGGTTCCGTCTTGGAGTTACGTACGCCGAGGAGGCTTGCTTGGTGTCATGCTGCTAGACATAGAACTCAGCTTCGCGTGCATTAGGTAGCGAATGGGCCGCCTCTCGTATTCTCGTATGGTACAGTACGCGGTGGTAAGCTCTGAGTATGAGTTCAGCTATTTACCATTGGATTCCCATCTGCTCTAGCTTCTGCATGGCGATACTGAGACGGAAGATGGCGGTGCCTATTATTCGGTCCCTGGACACGTTGTTGGCAAGCAGCATTTCAACCAAAATGGGACTTGACCCTGATCAGAGATTGAAAGATGCCGTCGTACATCGGCTCATAATTGGCCGGTTCAAGGCAGCTATTGTCCTGAGCGTCATGAATTTTGAGTGCATGATCGAAACAATGGTCTCGCCAGTCTCGGCCTTCGAGTCTGCTCGTAGGCCGAAGAAAGGCACATTCCTGTCGCGAGGATCTGGGCTCCAGCCTCCTTAACAAGGATCTCGCTTCTTGATATTTCGGCAATGTCGTGAGTCAATCGGACAGTTTGTTCAAGTCAATCAAGGTCTCAGATTATGACGCGAAGAGCTCACGGGGACTTTTCACTCGGTTGGAGGCCGGAGGTCGGCCGAGACAAAGCTGAAGAGGTAGATGTAGATATGACAGAAGCCGACAGGGGAGAGTGGTTCTCCCTGGCGTTTTTGTTCCTCCACGCCGAAGGTAGAATACTCGTGAACTAGATCTGGTTCTCAAGACTAATGAATGGCATACGTAATCATCGATGACGATACATTCACAATTAATCAACTTCGACGGGTGCAATAAAGAAAATATTTGGATCAAGAATATGTGTATCGTTGTACAGGAATCAGCCGACCAAACGGAAACAGTAAGTGCCACCAGCATTCCATGCCATTTTCTCATAACGCCTTGCACATTTTGAATACGTCAATCATCGCCGGGACTCCTTGTAACCCGAAGAATCTTTGCTCGCTCATCAGCCGTTGTAAACGCCGCTTTGCCGTTCGCGAAGAGACGCCTGCGAGCAATGTTTTCGTCTGTTTGATTTCGCGTGTGAGCTGATGTTACAACGACTTCTCCAGCAATACTAAGCCTTGGAATCCTTCTTTCAAATTCTTTACTTGCTCGGCAGTTGGTTTTGGCAACGGACTGCGCGCGTAACCACCGTATCCCATCCAAGCCTGGAGACCCGCCTTGACGCCAACCACGCCACTTTGAATAGCAACCCAATCGCCCTGTGAGACGATGTCCTGCATCTCTCGCGCCTCATCACCCTTTCCAGCCTGGTACAGCTCGATGGTCTTTATGCAAGCCTTTGGCGCGATGTTTGCCAAACCTGCCAGAATGCCGTGCCCGCCAGCAACGAGAGATTGGATGGAGAAGTCAGCGGAGCCGGCCAGAACCAAGAAGTCAGGTTTCTTGTGGTCATAATTCTTCGTCTGTTTCCGTGTAGCAGCCGCAACACGGTTGAGTTTCCCGGTGTTTCCGCAGGTCAACTTGACTCCAATAATTTTCGGGTGTTGAGCGAGCTTCACGATAATGTCGGATGACAGGTCGAGGCCATTGGCACCACCGGGGTAGTTGTAGATTATGAGGGGAATTGGAGATGCGTCGGCGACAGTCGTAAAGTACGTCAGAATCGTTTCGGATGACGGCGCAAACAGCGTAGCATAGTACGACGGAGGTAGGACAAGCGCGTAGTCACCACCGCTCTCCCAGGCCTCAGTACAGTATTGTATAGTCTCACGTGCGCTTTGAGATCCGCAGCCCACGATTACTGGCATGTGCTGGAATCCAGCGTCATTCAATGCCTTACGGGTAGTGGAGGTGACGAGTTGTCGCTCCGCGTGGGTCAGGTGAACTGCCTCGCCGTTGGACCCTTGAGTTGCTAGACCGGCTACGCCTGCGTGGGCAAGTCGCACAGCATGCCGGGCTACGGCACCGGTGTCTACATCCTCGGTGCCTGGGTCGAAGAAGCAGACTGTGGGGACGTAGACACCAGGAATCAGGGGACACTCCATTCTGAGATCAGCGTCTGAGGTAGTGCTCTCAAAGGAGCTGCTGAGGGATATTTGAGATTCGACAGGAGTGAAGGTGCCTAGTCTGAGTTTTGAAGAAGTGCTTGGGCAGAAACCTGAGGTGATCTTATTGAAACCGTTTGTGAAGCTGCCCGCTGGCGACGGTGCGTCATTGTGAGGAGCCATGTCTGGGGTTATGTCAAGTGCAACTCGACCAGTGAGTTTGTATGAGAAAGAGAGAGTGCGTGTGAGTGAGAGTGTACAAGGCAGACCAAAGGGAGGCACGAGAGATGGGACAGGTACGGTGTGTGTCGAACTTGCTGGGCGGCTTGTGTGTAATGCTGGATAACACTGAAGAGATTGCGTCTACCCTGTAATTGGGATTGCTCGTTCTGTTGATGACAGACAGAATGGGGGAGAAAAGGTAGCTATATACTTATACAACCAGCAGGCCGAAGACGGATGCTGGAACCGAGATATTTATCAATGGTAAGTATCTTATGAGGATAGATCGAACAGGGAATGGAAGTGACGGAATGTTTCCTACTTGTCATTGGCTTACAGGGGCTGGGAAAGAAGCCAGTGCCTTCTATAACGTGTGACCTTTCTTTTTTCCTGGGTATGGCCTCGTGCAGTTTGTGGGTGGCGTTTGAGGAAGCTCTTGGATCAGCCTCCACTCGAAATTCCGGAAAATGACAGACGGCAGCTGAAGAAGAAAGCAATATCGCACGGTCAACAAGGATGTGCCGGTATGTAATCTGTACCTACACAGTAGACCAGCAGAAGTTCCATCGCAGAACGCCGCCCGGATAGGCAGGGGAGGCGCAAATGCACCCTTGGATGGACAGGCTTGTCTTATCCGATGCTGTGTCGGAAGGTCTTGCGTATCCAATTGTCAGAAAAACCCCCCAGGAAGACTTGCAGGGAGTTACAGTACAGCCCCCAAGGATTCAGGGATTGATGGTGGACTCCAGAGTGGGGGTTAGCCTCAAGTTGGGGTCAGGCAGGCTGGCTGGGCAGGTCAAGGCAATACCAATACTGGTAAGGCTAGTCAAGATTGGGGCAAAAACGATCTCGTAACATTCCCATCGCCCGTTAATGTCCCGGAGGTGATTGTCGAAATCGGATCAGTATCTACACTAGGTACCTAGTCAGGATTCATTTATGTGGACCGGCACTTATCACAATAACCAGTAGCACAACACGCACGTTTTGATTATGAAGTCAAGGCTGCGGTGCCGCCTGGCTTTGAATGTTGACGTTTACCGGAGAAGTCCGAACCAACGTTGATCCTATCTCTCAACAGGATCAGAACTTGACTAGTGAGGGGGACGAAACCCGGGTGAAGAACAAGTCAGTTGGAAGATGATGACCTAATACAATGGGTACTTAATCAATCTGTAAGTACGCAAGGCGCTTGCTTGCAGCACTGACAGACCGAAGCGATCTAGGAGTGCCTGGCGAGATGTGTCGCAATGCCCGGGCTCGCACGAAGACTTGCGGCTCGAGACCTTGGTCGTATCAATTCTACTTTTACAACAGATAAGCGGGCTTATTGAAGACTCTTGGGATAGGGTAGGATAGGCACATAATCTCTCAACACCAGCACGCTGTCTACTTCCTCCAGGCAGCTAAAGTTAACGTGGCGTGGCTAACTTTCATGCTTGTCGAACTAAGAGCAACTCGATTCTGTTCATTCGGGATGCCACCCTTGTCAGAATCTTAGCCGCGTTCTGTTCGAAACGCGATTCTGCGAATGATCTTCTGGCAGGCCAAGGCACGGCCCAGTCAGTCTAAACGTCGAGGCGGTGTATATTGATATCGCCCTTGGCAGCTCATTCACAACTAGGTTAGCACTTTTTATTGGACTGACTCGAAGGGGCGACAATACCGACCCAATATCATGCACAGAATGCGGATTACTGCTGGTTTTGCAATCAGCTTCTGGAACGTGCTTCGCAACGAAGAATTGCGGAAGGTACATAGGTATATTTCTTATCTTGCCGGCTTAGCGGTAAACGAGATGACTTTACTCAGATGCGTCGTCATCAATACCATATAGCATTGTAGACCAATTACTGGCTGGCCTGGTCGGGTCTATCTTGATCATATGCCAATGAATCGCCCATGGTGAGGATTGGATGTATAACATGCAGCTTTCGTATCGCTCAAGTCTAGCTAGGTTTATGTGTCCGCAGATGATGTCGTTTGGCATAATCAGGCTCAGAAGGTCGGCCTTTCGTTTGCAGTCGCAGGTATACTGTGAGTTATCGTTCCTGAGGACCGTACCCCCAATTGAATCAGCGATGTCCTATACCTATAGGTACGTCTCAATTATGTCACATTGTTGACTGAATCCACAACCGTGAGTCTGCGCTGCTGCGGTCAGCATCTTACGTTAGACTCGATGAAATGGTTGCATGGTCCAAGGACGCCACCGACGATCACTAGAACCAAAGGGAAGGGTGTGCATTACTACTTCGAGCTACGAGTCTTACTGTCATCAACCTAGATGGTGCCTTGCGAGTGAGCGTTGTTCATCATGGAGGGAGGATTAGACCCACAACCCCCATTGTATCATCCCCAGCTAAAATAATGGAATGTCACGAGGGTGTTGCCCCGCAATCCGCTGCTGGATGGGGGTTGGATTTCGCGGGGCAGGTATAATGCGTCGTACCCTATATGTACTATGTAAGCACACGGACCGGGTAGGTCGCCTATCAGTGCCTGCGCCGCCTATATAGTAATCAAGAGAGTGGTGATGCCTTGTTTCTTATCGGTAAGATGAGTGTGTTCAAGAGAGAAATGGCCTACCACAATCTGTTCTCCGACGTTAGTTACCACGGGTTAGGAGAACATTACTTCAAACGCGAAGTCGGTACATAGTAAACCCAAGACAGAACGAAGATGGGCTGATGTCAGCTACTGGAACAGAGACGTCCCAGATATTCGGAGCTGGTGTGCACACGTCATGACTGCGGCCAATGGCAACGCATCTATTGGGGATGCCTCTTTGGCTGACTTGCAGCGCCCGTGAGACTTGGCGTTGGTAATTGCTCCAACCTTTCTCCACCGTATGCCATCTCCAACCATATGTCTGCAAGTCGACGATCTGACCATAAAGCTTCATCTTCACCGGCTGCGCGGCAGGCTGCGTGCCCGTGATTTCGCCGACAACTTCCTCATTTGTTCTCTAGATAGACGTCTAGAGTCCACTGGGCTGACTTGACGATACACATACTGTTCGTGGCCTGGGGTTAGTGGACCCTATGCACGATTTTGCTCTGCAGTTGGTCGCGTGACGATGCACAATGCATGTATATTCCCCTGTTTCCACGTTTTGCAGGGGCTGTCCGATACTGCTCGTCGCTACTCTTCCTAAACGTCTATACTCTCAGGATCAACCGATTCTGCCGATCTGCTCACCACCTGTTCCAACAGAACCGTCATGGTTTCCCCTGCGGACTATATCAACTAATCAGGCATGCAGCGCTTGGCCCCTCTGGAGTACGTAAGGAGCCTTTCACCTAACTCAGCGAGTATTGTGGAACCTGAGAACCTGGTCAGGTCAGAGATAGGAAGGTTAAGTACTTTGCTGAAGCAGACTGTCACGGCAACATCCAGACAAGCAGGCAATCCTCCCGGTCTCGCTCATCACTCTCATCGAGATAATGGATGCTGGTCTGGACCCAGAAAACCTGAAATGATCGGCAATCCGTCAAACCCCCCACGTTGAGTTCAACTTTTCCCCAGCTTTAAGGGAAAAAACGCTCCCTGGATGATCCTTGTCCTCCATGCTGCCGGAGCTGTCGGGGACGCAGCAATGACGACCCGGCTTGCCTTAAATGGGCAGAACCCCATAAACCCCTGCGTGCCTATTGAAATATGGAGCTCTTTCGACCTCAGCTGCCCAGCCGGGAATAGATGCGTGCACCTTAGATTCATTATTGTCAAATGACCTGGATCAACTCAGAGGTCGGCGATGACTACTGAGTGAAGCATCTGTCATTCGTCTCTTCGTACATACAGTGTCGAGCGTCATGGCATGTTTATGCAGCCTCTGACCCGTCACCATCCTGTGGGTAAGCCCAATGCCCTGCCCGAGATCCGCCAGACGTCTAAGGAGTATGGAGTGAGACCGGAGCTCCATACCGGTCACCTGGACGGAATTGAGCGAATCAGGCTGGCCTTGGACTTCTGGATTGGTCTTGAAATTGGTGCTTTGGCTTAGAGGAAACATGTTTCCGCACAATGGTACCATGGTTGGACACCATCCCGACACATTGCACATCATGTATCTCGGGTATGTAGCTCCTGCAGATGTTACTCTGCCAGGGGAAAGAGGAAAATTCTGCATGCAAGCCATCCGCGCGCGCAGGCAGTTCTGAACTGTCCCCCACATTTCACCGCCAGATGGCGGCTGAATATGCCACGAGGTTAGGAACCAGCGAGCATGACATGACATTGGCTGATTTCTTACTGTCCGTACACAAGGCTACTATCATGAGGCTTCCAATTGGCATCTTTTCCGTTCTGCAAGTCGTATATCACATTTGATGACCGACTAAACTTCTTCTCAGGGTACGTAGTCTCAATTTCCCGCCACCTGCAAAATCTCTTGTTGCTAACGTCGAACATCGTAGCCGCCTCGCCTAGACGTCGAGAAGATCAAATGAGAAGCCACCGTCAGCTTCACCATACGATAATCAACTCGGACTCGTTGCCATCTACAATTACCTTCTGCACTGCAAATGAGACGGCAGCAGAAAGGATGCTTGTGTACCTTATGCACCGGAGAACCAATCAACATTGAAGGACGGCCTCGCTACTCACGATTGATGGAAGTTTTCCAGATTTTGATGCCGTCACCTTTTCCGTCCAGCTACCTTACCCTCCCACGCTTCTTCCCCGCCCCCACGCCCGAATAACAGCGCTGACTTGACCTGTCTCGGCGGTAATACTTGAGTATTGATCCAATAGGAGCACAAGAAATGTCATACATTAGTCAATTGACGGGGTGTCTTGACGGAGAATCGGGTTCAGCCTTGGGAAAGCAGAGTTTGTCACCTTTGACTCTGCAGACGACTTTGAGCTAACACAATGACCCCCAGAGTACCATCATGTATATGTGTATACGTGGGGTTAGCCGAATCGTACCGTAGGTGACGGTAGAAGGAGATGCTGAGCCGCATCAGATATATGTCCAATGAGGAGGGATGTCTGCGAACCTTGGGTACTTTCTGCCTGACACTGGCACCAGGTATGCTTGATAGATCAGGGCCTCGGGGGGCAGTGCCCAACTCAAACAGCCCATACTTCCCATTGTGGTCATGAGACCACCGTCTGCCGAATGAGAGAGTGAGTTGCCGACTTGCTTCGTCTCCATCTACGTGTCGAACGTTATTTGGTTCTGCAGCTCGAAGGACTTCCAAACAGCTTGTTGTCGAGTTGTTTAGTGTCTCTAAAAGTCGACCCTGACTTCGCTTCAAAGACTGTCAGCTGGAGAGGTAGAAAGAAGAAGTGCCGAGTCTGAGATTTTGAAATTGATTTTCTTTGCCAGGCATAGACAAGGTGGGAGTTACGTGGGTGGTATCCCACGTTCACTGCTGGGCTGGGTACTTATGCGACTCCCCTAACCCATATGCAAGACCTGACTAGACTGGATGAACCGGCCGACCCTGCATGTGATAGTTTACATACTTCGAGAGTGAAGAGCCGCTTTGGTAAAGCGTGGGGCCGATTCGACTTCGAAAGGTTGGCCGGAATCGGACTGGAAGCCAAAATGTGGTCGGAAATCAAATCGAGATCGGCTTCGTAGTCAGCTTCAAGCAATGATGAGTCAGAGAAAGTCCTTCCAATCTTTGGAATTGAGCTTGAGCAATTCTCTGAGAACCTTTTATTCGCAATTCTCTGAGAACCTTTTATTCGCAATCCATTTGGATTATGTGGTCCGATTTCGTTGAGCTGCTTTGGTAAAATAATATAGAGCTCTGATTAGATTAACTCCGAGATGAATGCGAGTCAACACCTCCGCGGCACTCTACAAGTCCAACGGTTGGCCCCGGAATAGAGAGGCTCTCGTCAACACAACCTCCGAAAGATAAGAATCAAAAGTCGTTCTTATTACTAAAACCTGGGATCGCATAGTCCGATTTTTGAGGACCCGGAAGATCCTAGTTAACCTTGGCTGGCGGTCATGGTATCATCATTGGCTAAAAAGGTGGAGATGACCAACTTAGCCAGCATCTATCACAATCTGATTATTTCACTCTTTCTCAAGAGCAGTTGGGATTATCAATGCGAGCATTGTTATCCGGGTGCGTCCAGCCGGCCCAACTCGCTCAAGATTGATAGCTGCGATGAGTGACAGTATATAAGGTGACTTAACGTTCCAATTTCGGGGATGGTCTGTACGAGGACAACGCCATCCGTCGACCGTTCAGAGAGCAAATCGCCTCAGACCTCGATTCCAGTTGGGAATTGTTTCGAGGCTATTATTCGGATTAGCCGAAACATCTAGCAGAGTGATGAGACCATCTTCAAGTATGAGGCGTGCACGGGCTTGGTCGCAAAATTCACTTGCAACCGTCGCCCTGAATGCGTTACTTTTTCAGGCATCAGTGGCCCGCAGCGCTTCCGGCTCGTTTGATGCTCGAGAGGCGACTATAGACGGAGTCCACAATGCTCTCTTCACCGGCTTGACGTCCTGTCGCGCAGTAATATCGTCCTTCCTGACCAGGATCGAGGAGTTCAACCCCACCATTAATGCGGTTATCAGCCTCAACCCCGACGCACTGTCTATTGCGGATGAGAAGGACCAGGCACTGGCGGCAGGAAATTTCACGGGAAAGCTGTTCTGTATCCCAATTCTCCTCAAGGACAACTACGATGCTGTTGGGATGAACACGACAGGTGGTAACTTGGATCTGGCTGGAAATCGGCCCACTGTTGATGCACCTACTGTGAAGGCTTTCAAGGACGAAAACGGCATTATCCTCGGAAAAGTGAACTTGCATGAGCTTGCGCTGGAAGGAATATCGGTCTCATCCCTGGGCGGGCAGACGATCAACCCGTACGATCACACACGTACTCCTGGCGGCAGTAGCGGTGGTACGGGCGCCTCTATAGCCACGAGCTTCGCTGTTTTCGGGACGGGTACAGATACCGTCAACAGCCTTCGGAGCCCGGCGAGTGCGAACAGCCTCGTCAGTCTACGGCCGACCTGGGGTCTTGTTTCCAGAGCAGGCGTTATTCCCATCAGTTACACGCAAGACGTTGTTGGTCCGATCGCTAGGAACATCAAGGATCTTGCAATTGCATTGACGGTCATGGTGGGAATCGGCTTCGACGCCACGGACAATGCGACTGCCTTGGCACCACCTGAAGCGACCGGGAAGGACTATTCTGCGGACTTGTACGGCGGGAGCCTTGAAGGACTGCGACTTGGAGTTTTAGATGGGTTCTTCAATCACACGGCTTCCAACGAGAACACACCAGTCAACGAAGCTATGGCAGACATGATAGGGTTCCTAAGGTCCGCGGGAACCGAGATCGTCAATGTGACTGAGTCGGTCTACAATGCTACGGCCATCTTGGCCGCGTTCGACGTTCAGCAGTTGGAGTACCGTCAGCAGCTCGACGCATACCTGGCTGGACCGAATTTGACCGGCACTGCGCCGGCATCCTTTGATGAGCTCTATACAAGTGGAA
Source organism: Xylariales sp. AK1849 (assembly GCA_022432505.1). Classification (NCBI taxonomy): domain Eukaryota; kingdom Fungi; phylum Ascomycota; class Sordariomycetes; order Xylariales; species Xylariales sp. AK1849. Next base: position 563,016 of record JAJKKH010000002.1, read on the forward strand.
AGTTTGTCGTGATCCCGAGCCAGTACAGCTATGTCAACAACGCCTTCGTTTCATCGACTAGTAATGCATCTTACGCGGTAAGAAAGCTTGGCATCCAGAATTTGACGACGGCTCTTCGTTCCACATTCTTAGAGAACGATCTCGACGCCATCATTTACCCTGAGCAGAAAAATCTCGTAGTGAAGATTGGATCCCCGTCTCAGAGTGGCCGCAATGGCATTCTGGCTGCACTGACAGGATCGCCTGTCGTGACTGTGCCGGCTGGGTTCTCTCCTCATTCGGACGATGCGCCTATTGGAGTTCCTATTGGAATGGAGATACTTGGGAGCCCATTTACTGAGGGAAAGCTCTTGAATATCGCTGCCCACATCACACAGCAATATCCCGTCCGCAGGATGCCCTCTTTCGCCAACCAATCAGTTGAGGCGAACGTCTATACCGAGGTGCCGGTCATTCAGCCCAATATCAGCAACATCCCTTCCCAATACCCGATTGGCGTGCTGTCATAGGGAGACTGCATATGCAAAAGCCATTCCAAAAGCTACCTAAGTGCCCCCAACGTGTGACGAGCCGCAAGGGATTTGTGTGGAATTGTTGAGGCACACACCGCGCTAAATCAATTGATTCGATCACTGCAAGTTTCCGAGACAGCGTGCGGGAAATTGGTAGGTAAGGCAAAAAGCCAATGAGAACGACTGAGTAAAATGTCGTGAAAACTCATCAGTCCTTGAAGCACGTGCTCGCATAGCCGTTTATTTCATCGTGCTCAAATAAGACGCTTTCGGGTGGGCATGCTTAGTCGCCTCATGAACCAAGCTTGCGAGTCTCAATGAAAAGGACCCTGACAATCTCGATCCCACAATCGTCCGAATCACGAGAATGCAATGTGACGTTCCAGAGGGAGAATTCAAGCCTTTCACAAGCACTAGAGGCAATACCCTGCACGTTGGAACCAGGGTTTTGACAGCAGCCATAGTGGGTCCGAGGTGCCTGTCACTTACGGTGTATGTCTGGGCCAAAGCCGTTGAAATATGCGGCCGGCCCCCGAATTGTTACACGAACCTCGTCTCGCTAGAGGTCGTACAGCCGACCTGCCGGCGTCCTACGACTTCTACGACTTTAGTCTGTTACTCAGGATCAGGAACCTTTGTCGGGTCCTCTAGACTGTCTGCGGTGAACGGTGGAAAGAGGCCTTGCATCTAAGCTGTTATTAGATAGCAAGCTGGCCAGAGAGGGTTTGTCCGGTATCGCCGTAGTTCGCAAAAGCAATTGCTCGCTTCGAGAGCAATCAGGACCTGCCTTTTCTCAATGTTTCTTCGTTGAGAACATCTTCGGAGCAAATGATCAGTGCTGTTACTAGACGGCCGGGGAATCTCACCCCGATCATAACGAGTTTCGACATCAGGGTGGAAGTCGCCTCCCAGGTCGATGATATCGGCAGCGGCGTTTCGCACTCGGAGCCCAGCTGATACCAGTGAGCAGTACCTATGCGGACGTCAAGCAGACCAGTCGCCAAACCAAGCACCATTCGAATCAATCGAACCACCACACTGCGCCTTACTCTCGTTCTCAGATAAAAGCTGGCTGGATATGTGCAAGGAGCTCTACCAACGATGGCACGGGTGCGACTGCTGGGGGTTCCTGAAAGCGGACACTTGCAAAGAACTCTTCAAGACATGTTTTGGCCCTAGTGGAGACAAAGACAAAGAGGGTGAGCATGTCCATTACTTCTCATCGCACTTACTGGCCTGATTTGGGGAGTTGATATTGCTTTAGTAGAGCTCACTGCAAGGGTCGAAGCTTTTGAGCCATGTCTTCAACTTCACGACACTCATGCTCGCTGGATCCACACTTGAGAGTAACTGCTAATGCTATTTTGTACAGTGATTCGGTGGAATGATGGCATGTGTTCTGAATGCTGGGATCGTCTTATGCAGGAGGCCAAGGACCAAGCCGATGCTGATAGACTAGCCGATGAGGAGGCGGAGAGGTTAGCTGCCGCATCTGCTTCTTCAGGGAGCCATTCGCATTACTCAAGTCGTAGTTGAGCTTTTGGGGGCACAAGGCTAATCCGATGGTAAGGCGCAGGCAGCGGTGACCAGCCTACCTAAACCACCGACGCGTTGGCGTCTTGATCAAACGAAACCAGACCACATCGGTGATACGAAGTGGCACGATCCCCGATGGACGATTTGAGACGGGAAGCTATCGATACAGGCTAGGACTGGAGTTTAGATCAGCTGTTGGCAGAGTGGGGTTGGAAATCAACTTTATACCAAAGGCTGATCGATTTGCAAGACGCGTCTCGAGCAAAGAGTGACCGTATACACTCTTTAGTCTTCCGAATGTAAGACCAACCAGATGGGTAACCGCAGCACATTCTCCACCTATACATGAACGTCGTTCAAATCTGGGCCAGGGGAAAACAGCTAGTAGTATTGTTGGATGCACTCAGGGCTTGTGTTGTGCGTTTCCTCTGGCTAGAAGGGGAGCATGGATATGGGATGCATGCTCTGTCATTGCGCGACCATTCGCAGATGAGTGTGTTATGTTTCGTTAACAAACATTCTTCTCACACACAGTCCACTCAGGGCAGTCAATGGGCAGTAGACCATATATACCTAGATGATTTGAGCGGGAAAGTGCTCATATAATAAGACAACCCATATCGACATGGCTGGTGAAATGCCGTCACGTTATCCCTGCTTGCTACATATCGGCCAAGCGTCGAAACACTTTACATACACCGTGTACCTAAAGACCTCGTCATCTGTACCAAAACTGTCTGGTCATATCCAAAAAAAAGCGCTGTAGCATCAAGACGACCGCGCAACGCCTTCCCTTCCACTCATCGGGGCGCTATTTTCCCGGAATCTTGCCAACGGTACGTGCGAAATATCGGGCAGTGAATTCGAGTTCATGGCGCCATTTCCGCTATCGATATTCACTCGAGTTTTGGGCGTTGAATAAAATCTGCCATTGACGATATGATTGAGGCAGTTTCTGACTTGCACAGATGAGTACGTGGTCTATTTCAGTCTCTTGAATACCTCCTTCATCACACACAAAAGTCAGCAGCATGATAACCAATCACTGGAGACATCCAGGACTTAGTGCAGTGATGTGTTCCTGGGTACTTTACACCAGAAGAGGAAAGAAGCTTCCAGCTAATGCCCAAGCTTATGGATAATGCTCGCGTTTGACACTCTGATACACTGACGGCAAACGGCCCCCTACCTAGACAGCCGCTTCTTGACCGCCTCCACCGCCCCCTTCAGGAGCTTCTCAAGGCTACGTCTGCGCTTCTTGGGGTGCTTTTCCTCACTGCAATCCTCGGGTTTCGAGGCCTTCGTCTCACCCGAGCTTGGAGACGATGCTTCGGTCTCAGCACCTGGCTCCGAAGGCGTCTGATGCCCATCTCCGGGGCTCACTTCCCGCTTGGGTGGTGAAGGTGGAATACGATCTCCACCATCCTCCAGTTCGAGAGGCTCTAGCAATGGCTGCTCGGGGTCAGAATCGAAGCACTCTCTGAACCTACTCACGCGTGTCGATGACGAATTCCAAACCTCGGTGTTGAAGACTATACCGCATTGTGCTGGAGAGTCATCTTGTCGCGAAAGAGTCGCCGTGGGGTTGTAGACTTGATGATGCAGGGAATCATCATCTGTTGAGATACGTCGCAGATGTTCCGGCATGCTATCCTCAGGCATTCCTTGACCGAGCCATCTTGTAGCTGCTAGAGCTTCTGCCGGGGCTTGCTGGACGACATTGGACGTTTGGTCGAGCGTGTCCTGACGCTCTGCTCGAAATCCTCCTTCCAGCCGAGGTTCATATGGCGGCTCGTGGAGTTTGGATTGCTCGGCTGCTTCGCCAAAAACCAGATGCCCTTCAGGGAGAGGCGAATCTAATGTCACTGATGTTCCCAGCGCTCTCGACTTCCTTCTGCCTTCGTCATTCCTTGCCCCGTCACCCTTCCCCTTGAGAGCATGGTCATTGGGTTCTTTGCCTTTTCCTATACACACTGCGCCACCAGATTCAACCGAGTTCGACATCCGAGTAGAGAACACCAGATCAACATTACGGATCTTCATCTCCAAGTGCGAGGCAAACTCCGCCGTCTGCCGAGTCCTAGCCTCCTCGCGGAGCCGCGCTATCTCCTCCAGTGCGACGGCAGACAGTACCGCAGAACTGGCTACATTCTCCACAACACCGGTCTGTCTCGCCAGCTTGTTGCCGTCCCGTCTAATGTCTTGGAGTCTGTCGAACAGGCCCTGCGCGTCTAGGGCAGAGCCCCGTCGGTTGCTGTAATAATCGATGAGCGCTTCCTGGTTCTCCGCTGCAGTCTTGGTGTTGGAGACTCCCCTCGACGGCAGGTCGTGGATCGGAGGTTCTTTGGACTCTGATTGCGTGTCGTGTTGCGATGACATGGCTGTCGATGCTGTTCTAGTTCTTTTTGAGTAACCTACTAGGGGCTCTTGTGCTCTCTCAAGAGAGAAGGGGACAAGGCAGATTTAGTATTCATCCTATATAAGCTATGGCAAGTCTATGGTTTATCCCTTGTTCGAAAGTGAGCGTAAGGTTTCGCTCTTGGATTACCACGGTACATTCAACCGCTCGAGTTCCTCCTGAACTTTGATCCGTTACAGATGCACATTCAAAGAAACGACGAGGTAGCACTCTTGCTGTTCCAGGGTCGTCCAACCCCTAGAAGAAAACTGTGCTGGAGAAGCCAAAAGAAACCCATGTTCATCATTCCCTGCAGGCAGCAGTGCGCAGTTTAGCCGTTGAGTCGGAACATAAAGAATGAGCATTGCACTGCTTCTTAGATTATATCCTGTGGCGGACCAGATTATACAGCGAGTAACCCAACATCATTCGAACTACGCTTTGAAACGATGATGCACGATGATTACCACCCCGTTCCCAACAGTGACACACGCTCCCAAATATCCTCGTGATCCGATCCTGATACGACGATGCTTTTTCTTAGAAGGACTATGGCTTTGAAAAGACACAGGTCCCATATGAAGGACATGCTTATTTACCAAGTCCCAACAACACCAGATTCGCCACATTCATGACCGAAATAACCAGCCAAACCAGTACAGCAAGCACACAAACCCACCAATCGTTCCCCATCTTAAGTGTCTGCGTTCTATCTGCGCCGGTCTCTACTTGGCCCACTTGTTCGCCCCTTTCCGCCAACTGCTCTTCGCGCCCGTGAGCCCTCTGCGCAAGTTCAGTACCGCTCACTCCAAATGAGTCCTTACCCTCTTTGTAGTACCGCGCCAAGCCGGGCTGCACCGTCATGTACTTGTTGAAGCACGTGAAGTAGATTAGTGGTGCGCTGACAAACGGCAACACGATGCTGAGTGCAACTTGACTCCCATTAAGCGCAGCGGACAGCTTCTCGCGTCCGGCGGCACCCGCAATGATGATGGAGGGCGTGATGCTGATACTTCGAGTGATGAGTCTCCGGACCCAAGGCGTCATCTTCCACTTCAGCGCGCCCTCGCAAACCATCTGTCCGGATATCGTACAGACGATACCGGCGGAAACGCCCGAGAATAGGAGCGCAAGCGCGAAGACGGTGCCGGCGGCCGTGCCAAGGGAAGAAGTCAGCAGTGTGTGGATTCCAAAGATGTCTGCCCCTTGGGCTTCGGTATTTTGATACAGACTCGCGCCGGCGACGATGAGGATGGCGCTGTTGACGAAAAGAGCGAAGGTGAAGAGTGATATGGCCAGTTCGGCGTATGAATAGTTCAGACAATGCTTGATGGCCCTCACGCTCGGGACATAAAAAACCTTCTCGTCGGCCTTGCCGTCGCTTACACTACTGGAGGCTGATAGAGGCATCGAAGGTAATAGTCCGTTTCGTTCATCGTAGTCTTTGAGGCGGCGTTGGGGCAGACCGGAGCCGAGGTACAACGAGTGCGGCATGACAGTTGCTCCCAGGATACCGCATGCCTGGTACAGACCATCGCCTTCGATGACTGAGTTATTGGGCAGGTAGCCTTTGAACACCTCACCGACCGTAGTATCTTTGATGTGAGCTAGCTCGACACAGAAACAGACGACAACTGCTAGAACAAGAAGCATGACGAACAACTCAAAGCTGCGCATAGCTTTCATGGAGCCCTGAGGACGGTAAAATATCAGAATGAGCATCACATCGAGTATTGAAATAGCACACCCAGCGACCAGCGGTAGCTGCGGTATGAGCAGATTTAGGGCAATGGCCGTTCCGATCACCTACGTACTGTTAGCCGATCAATCCAAGCAGAGCAGAGTAGAGAAGAGAATTACTTCAGCTATATCTGTGGCAATGATGGCAATTTCTGCCATAGCATACAATAAATAATTCAACCATCTCGGCAGGAACGCGCGACAAGCCTCAGCAAGGTTGAGCCCAGTAACAGTCCCCAGCTTGGTCGACAGACTCTGCAGCAGAATAGCGAACAGATTGCTCATCAAGACGATGAACAGGAGCCGAAATCTATACGAAGCTCCGGCAGCGATGTCAGTGGCGTAATTACCGGGATCGACTAGACAGATCGTCAGTGTCGAAACTTTGTATCAAGGGGTATCACGGCTACGGAAGCATGGACGCAAGCTTACTGTAAGCCACCGACACCAAAAACCCAGGACCGACGAACTTCCCAAACGTGAGAAAGATCCGCTGGGCCCTTTGGAGAGGACTTCCCCCATCCTGATCAACAGCGACCATGTGCATAGTCGAGCTACTGTTCCGGCGAGGGTCGTCGCATAACACCTGGGTACGTGTCCTTCCCTTCCCAGGCGACTGACCAGTCGGATCGCCACCATCGTTCCTGGCCAGATTTCGCATTCCTCTATGGCGGTGCACGGCGCCTGGTTCCAGGGTAAGCGGTTCTACGTCCGTCATAGTTTGGCCCGAATCGTTCATTTCCCTCCAGTCATTGGACGAGCGCTGAGTGCGAGAGTTGGCGATCCCATTAAGGTCCTGGTTCGTAATGAGGTCATTGGAGAGGGCATTCGGGCTCTGATTGAGACCATCGCTCTGAATGGGCTCATCTGTCCTGGAGGTTTGGTTCATTGTCGCTATATCTTGCGACGACTCGCTCCTTCCTGGTTGCTTCTGAGTCTGCAATGCTCTCTGTCCAACTCGTTTGGAGCTCTGCTTCCCCGGATTTGCAATGACGTGCCGTATCAAAATGCAGAACAAAGAAACGTACACTAGGTAGCAACAATGCTTCGAGGCGCCAACGGAAATAGTGTATATAGTAGGATATGAACAGAATGGAGGGCTTGTGACCCCAAGAGTGACCGAGAAGAAACTAGGCGGAAGAGGATTAACAAAAATTTTTAAAGTTTCAAGATCCAATGTTCGCAATCCATTCGTCGATGGATGGTCCAAACTCTCAAAATTCTTCCCGATCCGCTGCAAAGGGAACCACTTAGGGGAAGAGCTAGAAGACTATACATATCATGCAGGTCAATGTCAGGAACTACCGTTCAATACCCCGGATATGCGGGTTAATATGGAATTCTGCGGTCCTTGCATGCCCCTGTAGCGCCCCTCACGGCTTCGAGCTAACCGGGCCCGATGATGTATTCGGCTACGGTTTCACCCGGTACATGATGGCCATGACGGCGGGAACTATTCGTCGATTTTCTGGGCCGAGGAACCTTTAGATTACTTGCAGCTCAAGCGTATACGGCCACTTCGATCGTGATGTAGATGCTACTGCGGACTGGGCTCCTGTATGTCTAGTGAGGCCACGTACACAATAGCTTCATGACCTCGCAGCATCCTCAAATACGATGACGGCTTCTAAAGCTGTCATGTCTGCGCCAAAGACTAGCACTAAACCCTGAAGGTTTGACAGGCAACATTGCCATTGACAAGGGAGATTATAACACTTAGCATCATAGTCTGGGTTGCCGGCATACGGGTAGTGGACCGCCCAATGCGAGTAGCAAGGGCCTCGACATCGTCGCGCATACAAAGCAGCGCCTTTAGGGCGTACTCAATGGATAAGAACTCTGCAATGTCAAGTGTTGAACTTGGGTATCATTCCACCTTCTCTTTCATATCCATCTTACCTGCTAAGCTTCGTGAACGACTGCTCTCATCAGCCACTTAGCAGGATTGGGCAATGATAACTGACCAATGCCAATCGCGAATGTAAGAATACACGGCCTTGCCCCAAGAATATTAATCGTACGCCAAGAACGCCTCGCCATGGATGTCGTTGAGCACACCGCCTCCTCACGCCAAATTTGTAGACAAAAACCACACTTTAGGCTTGGCCGTATGCCCTGCCAAACACCGTACTTGCTGCACCTGCTTGCTTACCGTCTTAGAGTAGGCATGCTATGCAAAAACCATTCTACTTCGTCGGACAGTCGTCTGAGCACTTGCGCCATCAAGCCTCCTCTCCTCGCCCTTACCGCACCTTCTTAGTCTCCTTGCCCGCAGCTCCCTCGCGGTCCCTCTTAGCGTAGATCTCGGCCGTGAACGGATTCTCATATGAAAGCGCAACCTTGTAGACAATCCAAACCCAGGCCGTAATCAGCAGCCCCGCTGGTTTTCCATACAACAGCGCCGTGCCTAAGAAGCTACACGTGCTACCCCAATACATGGGCGCGTCCGTGACATTGAACGGGAACCCGGTGACGATGTGGTCCATCAAGATGCCGAAATAGTCACCTAGGAACGTGCCCGTGATGCCCAGGGCCCAGGTCGAGGACAGGACGAGGGTGTTGCCCGAGGCGATGAGCGCGTACGCTAGGTATTTGGCCTCGGACGTCTCGAGCAGCGGGTACGAGGGCTGGGCGCGCAGGGCGCGCTCGTAGAGGAAGTCGCGCACGAGGCCTAGGCTGAAAATGGTGACGGCGAGGGCGTAGCAGGCCGTCTGAGAGCGACCGCCAAAGAGCTTGGTTAGGATATTGTTGTGGTATTCTTGGCGGGCGACGATGCTTTGCCATGGTTAGCCATGGCTGTCCTATACGTGTAGATATGTATGTGCAGGTGCTAGCTTAGCAGAGCGAGGCGGGATGTAGGGACGGAGAATGTCGAGAGCTTACTTCCAGAAGAGAGGGTTAAACGCAATGGCAGCGGCCGAGACTATGTGGTGCACTATGTTAGTCATAGTGCTTTGTTGGTATCTAGACCCCTTAGTCCTATGCTGGGGATCGACATACTGAACAAGCTCTTCTGGTCAAAGTTGACCAGCTGGCTAGGCTCGATCTTGTAGGGAGCCATGGCTGCAGAAGTTTGGAGCAGACAAGTCTTCAAAATGATCGATTATTTCTTCGGATCAATGACAAAGCCTTGGTGTATTTGCAGCTTGACTTGTTGGTGCGGTCAAGTTTGTTGGTAAAGACGGGGGAGCTCTCTGGGGGAGGCGTACGCTAGGGTATCTCTCGACATCCTGGAACCCCAAGAGCTCCAATAGCGTCATCGTGGCCCCTCGCTTGCATTTCCCAATCGGCTGGTACCGACACAAACCGTCCTTTCAAGGGCATGAATTATTAACTTCGAACGCCGACGCGGCTTTCATGGCCATAGGCTCGGAGGATCGCCCACCAGAAGCTGGCAATACGCTTTCTCAAGTCCCGTTCGATGTGTCTCGGGTCTAAGTCGTCTAGCAGAACCACTGGCAAAACGTCATGTGCTGCAAAAAGCAGCATGGGAGGTTGCCATTGAATTACATCTTGGGAGTTACCAATAATTCCCGGGTATTTTTGGTCGCCAATACGCCACACTTCCGGTACTCGATCCCATCAAACAAAATGCATTCCATTCCCGTATTCTCCCAAGAGTCTGCCTCAAGCATTACCTCCGAGCCCTTGTCTTCTTGGTTGCCTGAACTGTGTCCTCTTCTTCCTCGTCCTGTCCTTTCTTGAGGTCTTCCTCAAGTCCCCATTCCTCTTTATCGTACCAGTCCTCGCCGTCCGACATGTCTCGGTTCGGCCCGACATGCGCCTCATACTTGGACCATTGAAGGACGGTCTTCCTTAACCGGTCTGCCCGAAGTAACCCTTCGTTCAGACGCTTTGCGCCTCGGCATACTTCCTCTTGTTTCTGAACCCAGAGTTGAAGCAGCCGTCGCAGATCTTCCGCTTCCGTTTCCGGTATACCCAAATCCCTATTTGGTAGAGCTGACCTGGGATGTAGAAACAATGGGTGGATGTAGAACTCATCCGTCGTGTCCAGGTTCGAAACAGTTGACATGGGTCCACTGGCCGTTCGGTTCATGTCGTTGCCGTTCAGTGCCCTCTGAAGTGCATGGTTGCTACTTGATTGGCCGTTCGGTTCGGCCGGCTTCGCGAACCCGTTCGTCCTAAGCTCTTCTACAGCCGTCTTGGATGAGTCGTCGGTCGCCTTATCTGCTTCAGAGAGGTTCCCCTCTTTACTTCTATCCGTATTGGGCCGCGACTCGTCATTTGTAGCATCCTCGTCTATCGTGGTATCGTTGGCAGTTGTATCCGCATCAGCCATTGAGGTATCAGCATCACCGAGTGCTAACTTATCGAGGATACGTTCCTCGTTGATAGCGATTCCTCCTTCTCCGTTGACTGATGACTGACCATTCGTACTATGCCCAGCTCGTGCGTTCTCCAAGAGGAGCAAACTGGGGTCGGAGTTGATCGAGCCTTTGCCCATGCCATCCGTGAGGTATTGGTCCTGATAGAAGTCGATATCGTTCGAGGTCTCCATGAGCTCACACGGGACCCATACGTGGTCACCGACAAGCTTTGTGTGCAGGTGTTTGACATTCCATAGCGCAGTATTTTCCTTTTGCATGATGTTCCGTGCTTGCACCGTCAGGTCGGTCAGGGTCTTGGAAGTGTAGGGCCGGGAGAGAGTAGGATGTGAAGGGAGGTCGGTGACGGCAGTAAGAGGCGCGAGAATGCCTGGAGGATATTAGCATGGTAGGCAGATTAGTCTGGCGGCACCTACTCTCGAGTCGCACACTGGCGTAGGGATTGGACTCGGTGACCGACTCAATGATGTCTTGCATCCGTTGTTCGTAGTCTTCGTCGTCGCTTTCAGGCTCGTAACCTTCGTCGTCGACTAGTGGGGGGTTTCGACTTATAATAGCCCGTGAGTAACCGGCATGATTGACCACCTGAAGAAGAGATGGTTAGACGAGAGCCACTATTGCTTTCTGAGGAAGAGAACATGCCTCTCTGTAGACATCTGGCCCCGAAGGTGGTGCTAGTCGTCCCTCGCGCACAAACCTCGCTCGCCTCTTCAGTTTCTGGCCGCGGTTGCCTCGATAATCTACGTCGTCGGAATCTGACTCTGCGCCGCGGATCCGGGTTAGCAACTAGCTGCTCTCTCACTCTCGCGATGTCCCGACTCTGATCGGAAGGTGGCTTTACCGTATGCTTTTCGCTTCATGGCCTTCTTCATTGCTATTAGCGTGTCGGCGAAGAGTGCCTGTTGAGAGGCCATCGTAAGTGAAGGGGCGGCGGCGCCGTGTGCTCTTCAAATCGTGAGCTGAGTTGAGTTGAGTTTCCCGAGCTGAGTTCCGTGCAGAAGAATCGTTCGAAGATCCGAGTGTAAAGAATATAAGCGACACGGGACTGCGACTGCGACTAAGACTGGCAACAAAGGTGCTGAACGCCGAGTAACTTGGGCGGGAGAAGAGTTTCGGTGCGCAATTGGGCTGGGGGAGCAAGGCAAGGCTGTGGAAAGGATCCCGCGCTTGGCCGATTATCGACGGAAGCAAAACGATTGGCTTTGGACCAGAAGCGACTGCCCCTCGAAGCGTTGGCAGGTGCCCACCGTGTAAGCAACTATGCTGTTAACCGAATCCGAATGCCGTAAACGAAGTGAATGAAGTGAAGGATAGCGGGCTTATTGCGGTTGGATGACAGCCGCACCACTGTGGTGTAGCGGCCGATTTCGCTAGTCGTATTGGACCCTGACCAATACAGCGGCCAAAGCTGGTGTCGAGACCGATTGGTAGGGGTATGAGGTCACTGAAGCCGCCGGAATTCATACGCTAAAGTGCATATGGCGACAAGATCATTGGCGCCATTAAACACACTTTGGGGAATCGCATATCGAGGTGACGGAGTGAGCGACGACATTGTACTTCGCGCATCTGTACACACGAATGCGCAAGAGGTACAATTGTGACAGTGATGCAGCCTAGAAAGTCAGTCGAGTTTGTACATTACTAGCAAGAAAGTAAGCAGGTTCTATGGCTACTTTGAGCCAATGACTTCGATTTAGCTAGCTGATTGTGTCTTACCCAGTGTCCATCTATGCTCCAGACACACCATATTCCTTTTCCGTCATGACCGACGATGCGTTGTGCTTGTAAAGTTGGAGGAATTATAGAGCTATGGACGATTATCCTGCCGGCGGTCTGGACCACAACGTCCCCCTGCTGGTAGTCTCGGGTCTCAGTACAGGTCCCACCAAGCCTTCTCTCACAGACCCGAGCCTCAAGGAGCAGAGCATATTGATACGATCCGAGCTCCCCCCGGTGGAAAGTCGAGAGGCGAAGTCAATATTGCGTTACATCCAGGAGACGGATGCGACTGATTTGCCATGGAATGCGCGGGATACGTCGAGGAAATACAAGTTCAAGGTGAAGACAATCGGTAGAGTTCGTGGCCACTCGTGATGCCTTGCCCACGAGAAGTGGTACTGACGAAGATCCCAGGAATTTCTGCTGCCACCGAGGCGCACACGCTTGCCTGAGGACTTCGAAGCTCCCCTCTCTCCGCCAGTCTTACACTCTCCATTCTCGCCCCTCAGTCTCGGCTCGACGTTATATCCAGATGGCTTGATAGACACAAGGTGGCTCGAGAAGCATCAAGGCTTAATACCAAGCATATGTCTGGCTTTCTATAGCCTCACATCCGACCCGACTCTGGCGACATTGCATGACAACCAGCTGAAGACGGACATCAATGCTATCAAGAATGCGCTCAGTCGGTCCGGATACAAGTGCCGACTGGCTGTGGTCATCCTCAGTGACCAAGAGCCGGGCTCGATGGAAGTCTTCCAAGAAAGACTCGAGAACATCAGATGGGGAACTGGACTGGATCCCAAGACCTCTCTATTCGTCCTGCCGACCCAGCGGTCAGAGGCCGAGCTAGAAACGGCTGTGGACAGCATTTTGACTGCCGCCTTTGTCCAAGCCACCGATTACTATCGAGATCTTGGTCGACGGTCTCGCAAGAAGAAGGGACGAGGAGTTGCACCACAACCCACTATTCCGCCGACAAGTGGCACTTCCCATACTCTTTCTCTACAGGGGTGGAATGTTCGTTATGACTTCAAGGCAGGAGTATTTGCTGAGTTCCGGCAAGAAATGGACGTCGCCTTGCGTTCATACGAGCAAGCCTACGAAACGTTGCTGGGCACTGACGTTCTGGAGACCATTCCAAGCTGGAGCCCTAGATTCAATGACGGGCGACTGCTGGCAGACATGATAACGATTCGCATCTTGAGATGCCTGCTCTGGACCGGACAGAGTACAGCTGCCGTGCGACGTTGGCAGGCACATCGGAGCAGGATATCAGATTTCTTAGATCGACGAGGACGTGGGACTCATAACTACGGCTGGCAGACTTGGGAAGCGCGATGGGCGGAAACCATGGCCAACTTGACCGAGAAGGTCGACTTCCCGGAGTTGGACCCGTCTTCTCATGCACTTTTTCGCCAGCCAGAGAAAGCGTTGTCAGCTGAGCGACTGCAACCTTGGGAGCAACTACATCACCCGGGGTATTGGTACCGTACCGCCGCTAGACATGCACTCGATCGGAGGAAACTGGCCTATTCGATCCCGGAGGATGACCGAAAACGACCGGATATATCGACGTCTCAGTCTGTAGCCAAGGCATACACTTCGTACGATACTTACATGTGTCCAGAACCTTACGAAGAATATCCGTTGGCTGGTCCGGGGACGGACCATGGTCAGGAGATTCTAAAGTATCTAATTCTAGCAACGACGGAGTTTCAGAAACGCCAACAGATGCGATTTGCCGCAGAGGTCTCTCTTGAAGCTTCCAGGGAATTGGAACAACTGAAGGCTTGGAAACAACTAGTCGAGCTCCTAGTGCCTATATGGCGAGATATGTCCTTTCGCACCGAAGGATGGTGGGATGTTACTGAGGCACTCAACTGGACGTTAAGGGGGGCAGCGGTCAAAGTCAGACACGCTGACCTGATTGTTGCCATTGATTGGGAGCTCATGAACAGTCGTAGGTCATGGAGAAGAGTTCAAGAGAAACAACCATTATATGGCTAACGTGACCATAGACTTTTCACGGCGACCTAATTGGCATTACGACATTACAAAGTCGTTGGAGAACGTCCAGGTTCAGCAACGCCCTGAAATTACCCTCAGCGATGAGTGCATAACGTCCTTCATCACCTCCTCATTTGTCTTCAGACACGATGAGGGCAGAGCCGGTCAAGCATGTCCCGCTCAGCTTGTAATCACGTCCAACGCATTTGCGGGGAGCCCACCCGTCGTCTTGGATGACATTGTCGTTGTTTTCGACGGCAGCGTGCGCACGCTTCACATAAAGCACGCGAGTAATTCTGAGCAAGATACTTCCACTGCGAAGAAGATCCTCGTAACCCCTGTTACCCTGAGTGAGACAGAGAGAGACATCTCAGGCGAGCACAACGCAGACGCAGAGTCCGAAGCCAGCGAGCAGTCAATTCAATCAGTGATATTTGAGGGCAAAGACGACTTGACACTTCTGCCGGGTCAGACCCGGGTCTTTGAGGTGAACGTACCCCTGAGAGAAGCTGGTGAAGCACAAGCTTCAGTAGTATCCATCACGTTAGCCCCGGAAGCCTTCAAACTGAGATACCGCATGAAAATCTTGGAGGACAATACCGTTGGGCTCTGGTATACACCCACTGCGAGGAAGAAGATTACGAGGATAAACCCACAAAACATCAAAGTACTCCCGAGGCCACCGAAGATGGAGGTCAAGTTTGTCAACGCCCTCAAGCAGTATTACGCCGGTGAACCGATCCAAATTGAAGTCGAGCTTGCCAACGAAGAGGATGTCGACGCGAACACAAAACTCAATGTTCACTTGTATGGACAGGAAGTCCCCTCTTTCAATGCTCATATAGCAGATGGCAACGAGCAGTCGAGCAGTGGTGAGGGTGAGGAGGCCAGGTTGGACAGTCTTGTCGTTGGTACCATTGCGACAGCGAAATCAACGAAGGCCACTATCACAATTGACCCTATTAGCCGGCCGACAGCTTACGATCTTACCATCAAGGCATGCTACAACCTCGTAACAGACCCAGCAACGCCTATCGTACAGATTGTAGCCTTCCAGATCAATGTCGTCAATCCCTTCGAGGCTAGTTACGACCTAGTTCCGCGGCGATACAATGACACTTGGCCGAGCATATTTGATCATGAAGGCATTCAGGATCTGGACGAGGGCGATCACGTGGCCCGTCCCCTAGGCCTAGCACAGAAATGGTGTCTCGTCACCCGGTTCGGCTCTTTCGCCGCCGAAGACCTCCGTGTGCTCGACCTAGATGTCAGAGTGGTCGGAAATCAAGGTGCCGCTCACTGTACCGTATCTAAGAACCAGACTCTTCCCTCCGAAGGTCTGACAATGGCTCCAAGAACCATGGAAGAAGCGCGGTTCGACCTCGTCGCCCAGAAACTAAGTCTGGACGACCGAGCACCCTCCACCGCAGACCTAGCCTTTGACATCAAATGGCAACGGTCCTCCAAGACAAACCCAACGCCAAACACGACCACCTTCCTCCTCGACCCTTTCTACGTGACTGTCTCCGAACCGCGCGTCCTAGCCGCGGTATCCTATGCCAAGACATCATCCCCACGAAGTACGAATGCCGCTGACTCACCATCCACCTCCGAAGCACCACCCTTGATTGTCCTCGATATCACGATCGAGAACCCCTCAAACCACTTCCTGACTTTTGGGTTAACCATGGAGCCCAGCGAGGACTTTGCGTTCAGTGGGTCCAAAACTACGTCTCTGAACGTCCTACCAATAGCGAGACGCAGTGTCACGTATAGACTCCTACCGTTAGTGGTAGGCGGGACGTGGATCAAGCCCTTGCTGACGGTCAGGGACAAATACTTCCAGAAGGTTCTAAAGATCATTCCTACGGAGGGCATGCGGAAGGAGGGTGATGGCGTGGCGGTTTGGGTTCCGGGGGATGCTGAGGGAAACCCTGTGGAGGGGGCTCCAGAGGGTGGAGAGACGGTGAGAAATGAAGAAAAGGAGAAGCAAGGGGGTAGGAAGGAGGGGGAGGGACGAGGAGCTGACGATGCGGCGGAATAGCTGAGTGGTCTAGTGAAGACAGAGGCATGTATCATGGTATTGAGTTTATAAACACTGACTTGTCACGTAACACTCTGTTGCTCATCGATCGCCACTCCTCTCCAAAGGGCACATTGCCGTTGGTGATAAAATTCCCATGCACTCGCGGCCGTACCTCAATGCCCAAAGTTGTGCGTCTCAAGGGCCGCTACTCTCTTCATCGCCGCTTGTCATGATGCACGTAACACAGCTGTTCTCATGGTTATGAAAATCTGAAAAGGGGCTCGCGGCAGGTTACGGAGAGTAAAATAATCACCCTCCCCAGCCCCTGTCAGCTAGATTATCACATTCAGTTTCCACTTTTGGGACTCCTTACCAAGAGAATTGATTGCAGTCGAGTTTAATCAACTACCGTTCATTTCTTTAAAAGCCACCTCGCTGATCCCCAGCTTCTCGCAGTCATGAGCAAAAGCCGGTTTGTCGAAGGTGTACGAAAGGTCGACACAAATGCGAGGGCTACAAGCGCAGAGTAGGAAGAAACGAGGGGGGCGGTGGCCTCTCCTTAGTGGGAATGAACTCCGATTTCCCTGACCTGAAAGACGTTGGAGAGAGAGAACATTCTTTCGGGTTTTCCGTCTTGTCATGGGCACCTCGCCTCGCATCGGACTATGACTCGAGCTTCTGGGTTACCATGGTCCTTCAAGACTGTTCCACCGAGCCTTCCGAACGCCATGCAGTCCTTGCCTTCTGCATATTGTTCATCTGCATGGATTTCATGCAACTGGAGAAGAGCCTTTCCCGAGCATCGCCGGCAGGGTCGACAGTCATGATATCACGTAGTAAAAGACTTGAAAAATATACCCAAGTATCAGCTCGATCTTTCTGCGCCAGCATATTGTACCGATCTACCTCAGGTGAGTCGGACAGATTGCCCATCTGATGGACACGCCACCCCAACTCTGGGAGAACTGTACGCTTTTCTGGAGATTCCTGGATCGTTCTCTTCCGTTGGGCCCAGCGCTGCACTTTTTCCACGATATTACTCTCAATTCTATGCCGGTCCGCTAGTTATACGAAATCGGTCACATCAGCATGATATCTGAGGGCCCACAGATTTCTCCTTCAATACTAGTTACTCAAGTAGTCAATCCGGTACCATGCAGGCGAGGGAGGTTGGACGATATCGTGAGCCTCGAGTACAAGCAGCAGATGATGCTGTCACGCCTGTCACGGTGGGATACGGCTTCTCTACCTGCCCAGCTACCGCGACTCCGGCACCCCCGCTTACGCCTTCGCTGTTGCTGGCTCGTACGGATCCTCTACCGTGGGACCATTATCTTGAACAAGGGAAAGCTCTGTCGGACGAAGAAACAAACCTACGACAAGCACGTGGTGTATGCGCCTCTCTAACGTCTTTCCCAGTCATTGAAAACCCACAGACCTTGATATTATAGACTTTATTTTCGTAGGGGGCGACAACAGCACCCATGCCCTGAGGTTGAATCCAAGCATATCTAGGAAAGCCATTGACGACCTTAGGGAGTGCACGTGCTCGCATCTCCATCTGAACGAGAGCTGGCGGAGTCTGATACATACCGTTACTGTTGGAGCTGAAGGATGTCGATATTGCCATCGCGGCACATGGTCGTGGTTGTGAGCGCAGCTCCGGCGTAGATGCGCGTGCTCTTTCTAACGGGGCTTCATCTACGAGCTTCGCGAATCATGCCTTGCCTCGCTGAAAACGTAAGATATGGTGCATTTGTACTCTACCCTACAACAGGCGCCGAGAGAAAGGCCTTGTTCTGAGACGTCGGCAATGGAGGCGGAGTCTGTCCCGTCACTAGCAGAGCCCTCCATCTATGGCTTGTAGGTGCTGGATTCCGCAATTTGATAGAGGTATACTGGTGTCCCGCTCGGAGCACAGCCGTCAAGAGCAAAGCATCAATCATGTCATAGTATGGCACAGTGTCTGTTTGGGTATCATGATGTCTCTTTGAGCTCCACTAAGTCTAAGTGTGTCTGTAGCGTCCAACTCTCATTCTGGGGAAGGGGTATCTCGTCTATCAAAGGAAATATGCAGCTTTTCAGTACAAGGCCTGTGAAGATCTGGGGCTGAATGCAATGGACTGACTAGTCGATGCTCCGCAATCATTCCCAGTTATAATCACCATATATCACACGGGAACCATCTCACAGGGCCAACGCTCACGTGCAATTCATCATAAGTCCTACCTTTGCATCACAACGTCTCGCTTTGTTCCATGGCCAGTATTCACGGTGCAGACGAGCGATCAAGTCGGAGGACCAGTGTAGTTCTTGCGGCCCCAGGCAACATACCAAATAAGCGAGATCGAAGAGAATGCAACGAACACCACGCTCGCATAGTTCATAGTGGCGGCCTCGACAGGAATGGAGGACGGCATGCAGAACAGCGGGACAACGAGCAGACTCCAAGCTAGTCCACGTCAGCACTCGGGGAGACTGAAACGGGACACGTGACTTACCGATCGAAACGAAGTTGGCAAAGGTCCCGAAGGCGCCAAGGTAAAATGGGCCAGTCTTCACGGTTTTGCGGCCATCGAGCAGACTAACAGAGATGGGCACGATGTAGGAGACGGTAAGAGTGATGACGCCGACGCCCGAAAAAGCGTTGAACGCTGCCGAGGAGCCGAAGTAGAGGAGGCCGAGGATGATCTGAACAGCCATGGATAGCATCATGGCGTTGACGGGGACGTCGAGCTTCGGGCTGACTTGCTTCCACCACCTAGAACCAGGAATGGCGCCATCGCGCGCGAAGGCCCAGATGCAGCGTGACGTGGCGGTCGTGCATCCGATTCCGCAGATGATGGCCAGAACGAGCAGAGGGATCAAGAGGCCGAATGCGCCGCCTGCGGAACCTACGGCACTCTTGATGATGGTTGGAACGGGCTGACCGGATGCGAGGGCCACAAGTTCCCTGATATCAGGGAGGACGAAGACGAGTGGAACCATAAACATCAGACCGGCTACGGTGTTGATGGCAATTGTGAGGACCATTGCCTTTGGGACCTGGGTTGCGGGTTGCCGAACTTCTTCGCACATACTTCAAAGGTATTAGAATGCTCAACCGCGTAATTCGCAAGTTTGGAAACACCTATCGCAACTTACGAAATGATCATGCCAGTCGAAGAGGTACCATAGGCAGCGTGTAAGAGGCCAACCATAAACGACCATCCAGGAGTCCAACCAGAACTCGTCTCAAAATGGGTAAACACAAAGCTAGCATCCCGGCGGCCATTCTTGGCTATGGCCAGGACACTGACCATGATGGCAATAACGCCGGCAAATGTCCAGAAGATCGCGAATGTCTAGAGGAACAGAAAGTTAGATCCCAAGCTCCATCACGAGGGTGGTGTGAGTGATAAGGGGGAATATCCTACATCAAGAATGGGCAACCATTTGTTGCCAAGCGAAGACACTACATTGCATAGCAGTGTGATGCCAAGGAAGATGAGAAACACTTGATATGTCTCGCCGGCGAAGACCGGCAGTCCTTCAGGCGTTTCGAAGACGTTGATACAGGCGACCAAGAACAATGCAGTACCGAAGTTCACCGCCAAAGTGATGGTGATGTTACCAACAACATACATCCATCCACAGACCCACGCAGCGATGTGACGCCAACCAGGAGGCGCAAGCATCCAGGTCTGATAGTACACGCCACCGGCAGTGGGATATACCGAGGTAATCTCACCTAGAGATGCTGCAACACAAACGACGATCAATGATACCGCTACCCAACCCCAGATGATGTCGACCGGGCCTCCGCCGTTCAGAGGGTAGTACAGGGTAGTCGCTAGTCCATACGGAATCGCGGCCAGCACGAACGACATGAAAGCGACTTGAAGCGTCGACCGGTTCCGTGGTAGTTCGGCCTTGTAGCCGAGGGAGTCAAGAAGCTCATCAGCCGATCCGACATCTGTATCGTCGGCCATCCTCTTGCCGGAACTGACTTGGTCTATATTTTTTTCCATTGTCGCCGTTCCTCTGTGAGATCAAGGTTTTCGAGTTCAAAATCCAGCACGCGGCTACTCGAGTCGTAACGTGATTAGAGAGTCCAAGGCTGTGTAAGTTGTCGGAGAAATGAGAAAGGAGCGAGGAGGAGAGGATAGGAAAGACAGACTGGAAGGTACTTATTAGACTAAAACACCCTTAAGAAATATTTTTGGAACGAAGAAGGAAAGCACTTTTCTAGACGACGGGAGTTCAGTGGGCCTGACATCATATCATGGCTTGCAGCCAGTAGAAGTTCATGCCGTGGCGGGCACGATGAGTTCCATCGTCCTACCTCCTGACCAAGTGGACCATTGTTCACTATCTGCTTAACGGTACCATTCAGGTCCAGGGTCCAAGGACTGACCCATTTTTGTCTGTACCACTCTGTAAGCCCTGCTGCTCGTAGCTGCCTCGTAACGCAAACAATCTGCAAGGCCGCCATTTGAGTGCAGTAAAGGCGCTTATCATGCTGTGGGTACGTCGTGGATTCGTTCTTCAGACGCCGCGGTATCACTAGAAGCCGGCTAGAACGGGGGGAAGCCTGGATCTTCGAAAGCATTGAATCGTAATTTGCGTCTTGGCCGTCCAAGTAGTGCGGGCCCGAAGTAGTGATAGCGTCCTTTCGGCAAGCTTTCACGGCTGTCGTCTAATGGCTATGACAAACATCAACAGAGCAAATCCCACCGGTCCCCGTACGCGGGAAGAAGCCGGTACTGCGGCATTCGGCATCTAGCATGATGTTCGGTGGTGCCACTGCCGAGGGGCGCCAGAGCCGCACTAGCAGGTAGTGTATGCTTGGCGTGTCTTAGGATGGCATTGCTGTACTGTATCATCTTTGCAATTCGGTGATCAAATTGGGAAAACAAAGAGAAACGGCAAGTCGTGAGCCTCTGTATCTACCAATGAGCCTTATCTTCTGCCAAGAGTTGTCGCTGTCTTCGACTCCGATACTCGACCCATGGGCGTTCACCGAGGAGTCCACCAGGCCCACAGGCAGAGGACGCATCACGTTGGCCTAGAAGTTTGATCGTACAAGGTCGTTCCCGGACTCCAATCTGCTCTTCCTGGGCAGGCGGACGTTTGACGATTGTAGATACACTAGTAATCCTCAAGCGACGAACCAATTAAATGGGTTGCTATATTAAACACCATGTGCTGGAAGGCATACTCAGTCCACAGCAGACTCCTATATTTTGGCACGTCGCCGTCTGGAAGATAAGAGTTCAGGTGGAGCGTACCAAAGGCATGAAGAGGCAATATGGTTGAAACCCACCAAAGCTCGTAGCACAGCATCAACTCGGGCCGATTGATAAGGATTCGAAACCCTTTTTTCCATTACCAGGGGGTATCTTCTAAACGTCGGAACAGTGCAACGAATTTCTGCCCTTGATTTCGTTCGACCTTCTTTCCCTCTTCGGTCTCGATTTTCATGATCTTCACGCAATCGTCGGCTTCTTGCTCTTCCTCGGGAACTCTCTCAAAGGATGGATGGGCATCGAGGTGGTGCACCATCCAGTTGTGCAAGTCCTCGACATCTGTTATAGTATAGATGATACCGCCAGGCCTCAATACGTAGGCATACTCTGAGTTGAGAGTCGTAGAGACAATCCTAGCCTTGTGTTTTCTGGCCTTGAAGTGCGGGTCTGGGAAGCAAATGAAAATTTTGGACAGCTGTGCTTTCCTGAAGAAATTGGGCAAGAACTTCATGGTGTTCGCTCTCAAACAGCCGATATTTTGGTAATTTCCTGACTCTGGTTCTTGGGCACGCAGTGATCGTATCCGCTCCTGGACGAATTCGGTTACTTGGGTACGGATTTCCAACCCCAGCATCAAGGTGTTGGGAATGACGGGTGCCATGGCCACAAGTAAGCCGCCGAAGCCACAACCGATATCAACGATTTCAACATCTTGCTTCATTCTCTTCGGGATTGGCCTCGCCGGGTTGATTGCTTGTATTGTGACGATATCGGGCAAATTCTCTGGGTCATCCGAGGGTTGTATAAAGGCTGGAAAGAAGCTTGACCAGTCCATATCGTCGGGTGTCGTGGGACTGCAACCCAATCAGTCTCGTTGCAAGGTTAGATTGCAAGCGGTTTGTCAACATACTAGACCAACTGATGGTCAGAGAATGGATTTGCGTGAGCTCGTTGACGGTAGAACTTCTTCCTTGGCATCTCCGAGGCACTGGCATCTTGCTGGCGTGCTGTGCGGTAATCCGCCCGTTTCTGCTTTTTATTCGGAGGCCCTGGCATGTTGGAGGCTGCCTCGTGAGTGTATTAGGTGTGAGGTCGGTCGTGCATCAAAGCAGCGATGCGATGTTGACGAGTTGACCGCTTTGTTGGTGAGATGAAGCTGTAATCGAATTTTTGGTGGGGGTTTCCTAAGAGGTTGTCCACTGATCGTCGGTCAGTCTGCAGCCGTAACACCGACTGTGGTCCGTGCACGGAGTGAATATGAAATTCGGTCATTCAGTTCAGGGCATGTCAAACTTCGAGGTCGACCGTAAGCTAGTTGATGAACTCGGATGGACATGGATTAGAGTAAACACCGTTTGTTTCTACCAGCACCTCGGTTGCGGATTTCTCAGCTAATAGAGCAGTCAATGAAATCAAATTCCTCAGATACTATCATATCGCTGAGATCATCTACGCTGGGTATATGAATTCCATTGGTTCGGCGCTTCGTCAACTCCCGTAAAGTCACTTTTTGAGCCTCGGCCCAAGGACCGGCCACCCAACCTGCCGTCACCAGCCTTTCAGACTGACTACACACCCAACGGCCACGACCAGATGACATTGTAGAGTCTTTCGCATACCGCACCACTCAACGATGAGATAAACTCTGGTTTGGATATCTCGATCATGCCTATTCGAGAGGATCTTGTGGCCTCTGCGGTCAACTGTATGCCTAACATGTTCTATTGGCTAACTATCGCTAATATCGACGCAGTTTTACAAGACCCCAATGTCGCCTCCTCTCCCTTAGAGAACAGGATCTCGTTCCTGCAATCAAAGAACCTGACACAGGAAGAGATCGATGCATCGCTTGCCCGCGTCGGGTCACCGAGCACTGTCGCGTCCGCACCTCCGCAAGCCGCCGCCGGGCCTGTCCAGCAACCACCATATTATGGCCATTATCAGCAGCAGCCATCGTACGGATGGCAACCACCACCACCGGCTCCTCTGAAGAGGGATTGGAGAGACTGGTTCATTATGGCTACGGTGATGGGTGGTGTCAGTTATGGGCTATACGCCATTACAAAGGTATGATTCGATGGAGATCGACATTTATACGTTCAGCAGCTCACGTCGTACCAGCGGTATATTTACCCCTTTGTCGCACCGCCTACTCCCGAAAGACTAGATCAAGATAAGGGCTCGGTGGATGAGCAGTACGAAACGGTCTTTGCGACCCTCGAGCAGCTGTCTAAAGACACCGAAGCCCTGAAAGCCTCCGAAGAGGAACGTTCCGAGAAGGCAAACAGGATCTTCGATGAGCTT
This sequence comes from Xylariales sp. AK1849, assembly GCA_022432505.1. Lineage (NCBI taxonomy): Eukaryota > Fungi > Ascomycota > Sordariomycetes > Xylariales > Xylariales sp. AK1849. The sequence goes on from JAJKKH010000002.1 coordinate 586,838, forward strand.
GACGCCTTTATACGCGATACCAGATCGGCTAGCGGACGACAGGAGGATGACATAGATCGGTTGCGGGAGGACGTGAAGTCGCTGAAGAATAACATACCTAAGAACATAGACACAAAGATGGAATCCACAGAGGGACGGCTGCGTGAGATTGGTAATGAAATCAAGAGTTTGAAGGTCTTGATGGGCCAGAGGATGTCTTCAGCATCTTCTGTTCCTGCTACCTCGATGTCGGCAAACGCCGGAAGCTATCTCAGGCCAACAAGCGGGAATGGCTCGGCTACAAGTCCTGTTGCCACACCTAGTACACCTGCCGTCGAGACCGAAGAAACAGAGAAGGAGAACGAGGATGGCAAGTCCAACGGTAGCGCATCAGCCAGTAAGCAGGACTATATATCTTCCATTGGTGGTCGGTCTAGTCCATTTGGAAGTGGCATGCCGGGCGGTAAGGCATCCATTCCGTCGTGGCAGGTTTCGGCGAGTAAGAGTTCCGGGAGTAGCTCATAGTAGGAGGGAGGGAGGAAGCAGTTCCTATATGCATAGCAGGCTTATCAAGACTCTGTAGAATAGCGGTACTATAATGGGCGGAACATGCATGCCATTCGGTGGGGATTATCGAACCTTTCCTGGGACTAATACCAGTATCTCGGGATCGAATCTCTTTACCGAAGCGGGTTACTGGGCTGGGCTGCCTGTGTTATATGTTGAGCGCATAATATTCCTGCATGTGGTTGCTTTTCGTTCCATGGTATCGACGATGATTTTATAGCCACGCAAGCAGACACCGTCGAAGGGAGATCCCGAACCATCATACCTGCTGTAGATTATCGCGGCATGGTGACTGGTTGGACGGGCAATTCTCTACGACCCATATTGCTGTCTCCAACCTTGGCTCTACGCGGTCTTCCACAAGACCTTGGTCCAGATAATAGAGGTTGTATTTGCATTTACATTACAGTCTCCAATCCGGATGCCAACAAAGTACTGCGCACAGTACCAGGTAGCTTGTGTTCTAGAAGAATGCGGGTACCGATCTGTAGTCTCGACACGCGAATCTCGAACGAAGCGTGGGATATGTACTTATCCATATAGCCGGCCAGCATATAGCGACAAGTCTGCTTCACCCAGGAACGGATCGATGATTTGGAAAGGTGCTAGAAACTTAGCCTTCACTAGTATGGACATGCAGCCAAATCAGCTGCAAAATAGCACCACGGACGCTTGGAAAGCCCCGTCATCCCGAGCAAGCATCTTCAGATTGCAGCTTTAAGTAGGTCCCGCGACAATTGCCTATTTGGGGTTACAGTTGCGACGGGGTAATTCTCTTTCACATGTTGCTTCGCTGTTGAACTCCCCCAACTTCATCCAGTCTCAAGATAGTTTGGTCCAATGCCCGTTTCTGGGCCTCCTCAGCGCTTTGAATGCTGTCATTGCAGGTTCATCCTTGGTCTTCAAAAACTTCAACGATACGCTTTATTTTGCTAGGGTTTCGGCATGTCATCTGAAGTAATCTGAAGGTAGGACGTATTAAAGATTAAGATCTGAAACTGCAACGAGCTCGGAGAAATGGGAGGAACCGTTGGATCAACACGATGCCGAAGGCAGCTCGATGTTTTCTTGTCTTGCAGGAGGTTGCGAGTCCTTGCGACGTTGTGATGCATCGGAGAATACACTACTGTGTATTTCGACTAACAAGCTATCACCTGAACCACCATCGACTACATAGTACGTAGTACTGGAGTTTTAGTACAGGCTAGTCGCGCTACCCGATCTGACCGAGGCTCACAACCACGACGATTCACTTGCTGTTCTCGAGAACCGACACCCTAAAAGTGTCCACCATGGAATATTCCGCAAAGCCTCTGAGTGGTTGCACACTAGCTAGTGCAAGTGATGTGAGCATGGATTCGCTCGGAAAATAAGCTGAGATAGGCCTTGCCACGCGCGACGATACTCACACTTGCGCGCATGATCCCGGGGTTCGGTAGGCTATCCGAGACCATACAAGTAGGTGAAACTTTCCGACCGTTCGTTGGTGGTCGAGATGGGAAGTAGTCTTCTGTCCTCTGTGTATATCTAGGGTCTCGACGTTTCTTCCTTTTGTTCATTTCCCAATTAAGGGCTGGACCTCGTTTCTCGGCTTAGAAAACGTTTGTCTACTTTGAAATTTGTCATTTTTATATCAGCTTTTCTCTGCCTCCTTCCTCGTCAACCTGTGTTTGGGTATTCCAATGGAAAACGCCAAATCCAACAATGGATTCCAGGAACGGTTCAAGGGTCGTATTGAGACCCTAAAGATCGTATTGCCGAGAATACCGTTCGTCCTACGAGTCATATTACTACACATACTCAAGATATCGGAACCGTCGAAATACCTCAACCTGAAGAGCAATGTGACAGTCTCTTTCCTAAGGAGTTTACTTGGCCAGTCGAGGCCAGAGCCCATCTCCAAGACTCAGGCCCTGACTCTCAAAGATCCAGGTATTAAAGGTAGGATATGGGTTAGCGCTGTTGCGTCGCAAGTGCCACCGGAAACGAGCATATGCGACGCATTGCTGTCGGCAATAGACTCGATGAAGAAGGAATGGGTACCCGGCGATGGCAAATGCAGGATTCCTGAGATCGTGTCTGTGGAAGCAGAATGGACAGGGTATCGTGCAGCTGCGACCCCTGACTCTAGGCCACCACAGATTACGGAGGACGAAAAATATCACGAGATGATGAAGGAAGTAAAGAGCTCCACCACTGTTCTTTATTTTCACGGCGGCGCGTATTACTTGTGCGATCCAATCACTCATCGGCCTTCGACGAAAAAGTTGGCAAAGTTGACAGGCGGTCGCGTCTACTCTGTTCGATACCGACTCGTACCGCAACACCCGTTCCCTGCGGCCGTTTTAGACGCACTCGTGTCATATTTCACTCTACTATACCCTCCTCATGGAGCAGTTCATGATGCAGTATCGCCAAAGGATATCGTCTTTGCTGGCGATAGGTACGTCACCAAGTCCCGACCCACGAACCCGTCACTAACAGTTTTCTCACAGCGCGGGTGGGCACCTTGCTCTAGCCCTACTCCAAACGTTGCTGGAACTGCGGCGGCAGAAGTTGGAAATTACTTGGTTTGGGGAAAAGAGGGAGGTGCCTCTCCCGGCAGGCCTTGCACTCAACTCTCCGTGGCTAGATATTGTTCAGAGCCTCCCATCGTGGACAGATAACCTTAAGTGGGATTATCTACCGGCACCAAACATGCTTGCCGACAGGAAACCGCCAGCCGATCACATCTGGCCGGCATCACCGCCGCGAAAACATCTATACGCTGACGACGCATACTTGCTGCACCCCCTCGTTAGTCTGCAGTTGGCTGCATCTTGGGAAGGATCCCCTCCTGTCTACGTTTGTGCGGGTTGGGAATGCCTTGCAGATGAAGACAAATACTTGGTCAGCAAACTGACCAAAGATGGCGTAACGGTCGTTTTCGAAGAATACGAGGCCATGCCGCATGTGTTCGCACCGATACTGGGCAATATTCCCGAGGCGAGGCGCTGCTTCGAGGGCTGGTCGAGGTTTATCAGTGCGGCCGTGGAGAATCCAGATAGTCTCGCGTCAAGTTACACGACTATCAAGGCGAAAACGTGCGAGGAGGTTGACATTGATGTTGAAAAGCTTAGCCCCTTTACCGAGGAGGATCTGAGGAAGTTGGCGTACAAGATGGTCGAACGGAAGTCAGACATACCGGAAGTGCCGGCGAAGTTGTGATGAGAGGTACGCGATCTTCGAAACACTTATATGTGAGCGATGCGAGTATAGAGACAATTGCGAGGGAACTGAGGATCAAGGGCATGGCTGGAGTTATCAAGACCATGGTTCCTGCGGCGATGGAAGACAACCATGAACACGCTCAGGGCATGTGTCACTGGGAGCAGTGCGCATACTTCTCAGCATACCTACATAGCATTCGTCGGTACCCTGATCGAATTTACGAAATGTGATAGTTCTACTAGTTCCAACAACCTCAACACCCAACGCTGCTGAGTATATAGTTCAACACTATTTCTTATACCAAGACTTCGCTTCCTTCCCTGCCTCAACTCCCCTAACCCAGCTGATCATAAGCGATTTCTGCCTCTGCACTAGCGCCCCTTGCATAGCCAGTCATGCCGAAATTATTCAGTCTAAGCCAATCACCGTACCTACTCAGGTAGAAATCAAATCTGACTGTAGATAGTTCGAACTCGAGAACTAGGGAAAATTGAAAGGTTTTATCGTCTTAGTTGTGAACTATACTTGGGCAGAGATGAGTTAGGCCATCTAACTTCTAGGCAACAATTTTTACGCTAGCGAGCCGGCGTCCGGGCGTCCTTCAGCGCCTGAGACAAAATTCGTCCCCGATTCTCATCTCGTAACGCCCGTCTCAGCGCAAGTGTGCTTAGGCGACCTCAGTATCACCCTCTACCACATGAGACTGTCAAAGAGGCTACGCCATCTCATGCACGCAAGATGGATCGGCACGCCGCAGCGGTCCGCTTGATTGCCTCCACCATCCGCTCCTACTTCGAGCGCTCACTGCCCTACCGCATAAGCCACGGCTCCACCAACAGCACGCGCCCAGCGCATGTCAAGAAATCAGCCCGGCTAGTAGACATTTCAGCTCTGAACAATGTGCTCAAGATCGACAAGGCGAAGCGTACCGCCCTCGTCGAGCCCAACGTCCCCATGGACGCGCTCGTCGCCGCCACGCTGCCCCATGGTCTAGTGCCCCCCGTGGTCATGGAGTTCCCGGGGATCACGGCCGGTGGTGGGTTCGCGGGCACGGCAGGCGAAAGTTCTAGCTTCAGGTGGGGGTACTTCGACGAGACGGTCAAGTCCGTCGAGATGGTCTTGCCGGATGGGCAAGTCGTTACTGCAACCCCGGAGAAAGGGTCCAAGTACGCGGATCTGTTTCGCGGCGCGGCGGCTTCGGTCGGCACGCTGGGCGTCACGACTTTGTTGGAGCTACATTTGATCGAGGCCAAGCGCTTCGTGAGGACGACGTACCGGAGGACGGGGAGTGTGGCCGAGGCGGTGAGGGTCGTGAAGGAGGAGTGCGCCAAGGAGGAGAACGACTACGTCGATGGGATCCTGTTTTCGAAGGACCATGGTGTTGTAATCAGCGGGACTATGACGGATGAGGGCCCTTCGGAAAGGGAGAGCGTCAAAACGTTTAGTGGGCCGTGGGACCCGTGGTTCTATCTGCATGTCCAGGATCTGACGCAAGGCCTTGTTTCCTCCATCGCAACCTCGGGCAAGGACGCAAAGGGCACGATATCAGAGTACATTCCCCTGGCCGAATATCTTTTCCGATACGACCGTGGTGGCTTCTGGGTAGGTGCAGCGGCCTTCGATTACTTCCGACCTGTACCATTCACGCGCTTCTTCCGCTGGTTTCTAGATGACTTCCTACACACGCGAATGCTATACCGCGCTCTGCACGCCAGCAGTGAAAGTGCCAAGTTTTTCGTGCAGGACCTAGCCCTCCCGTACGACACAGCAGAGCAATTCGTAGACTACACGACCGACTCCCTCAACATCTGGCCACTGTGGCTGTGTCCCCTCAAGACGCCTCAAGGCCCAACATTCCACCCGCACCTGCGCGGCAAGGAGGGGGTCGGCGAGATGCTCAATGTCGGGGTGTGGGGCTGGGGACCAAGCAACCGGGAGGCGTTCGTTCGTGCGAACAGGGACCTGGAGGCCAAGGTCAATGAGTTGGGTGGGATGAAGTGGTTGTATGCCCACACGTACTACAGCGACTCGGAGTTCTGGGACATGTATGGAAACAAGGAGTGGTACGAGGCACTGAGGACAAGGTTTCAGGCGACGTCACTACCGAATGTGTACGATAAGGTGAAGGTCAAGGACGCGCCGGCGGAGACGGGCTGGAAGGCGTGGGTCAAGAGTGTGTGGCCGTTGGGCGGGCTGATAGGGATTGTGAGGAGCATTCAGAGTGGTGATTATATGTTGCATCGGAGTGCAACGTGGAAGTGGAAAGGAGAGGCGGAGAAGGAGAAGGAGAAGTTGCCATAGGCTTGGAATCAGCTGTAAAATAACCGTGTGCTGATAGTTTGGAAGAGACTAGGCTAGAGTGTAGTATATCATAAACTGTACTTACCCTATACATATCACTATGCCCCCTATCCCCAATAAAAGGGTAGACGGGAGCTGCGAGATGCATTGCACAAGCTGTTGTCCGGCATGAAGCTAGTGTAGTCATTGTGCTAGGAGGGCGCCACGAGTAAAAATTATTCATAACGTCATTAACGTCATACTGGTATGGCCATAGTCATCGTTTGACACCTTGCCAGCGAATATCACCGTACTATGCATTTCCCAAGAAAGTTGCGCTGATTGGCTGCAGCCTCTCGGCTGGAAACGGGATGCGATGCACCTGCATGGGGTGGCGAACGTCGTCACCAGGCTGCCACAGGTTAGGTCGAGACGACACCACATACATATCCATCTACAAACAAAATCAGCTACGTCCCTGGCAGACTAAATTATAAAACCAGAATACGAATATCATCTAATCAGCCCAATCTCTCTCATACACGCAACACATTAGATACTCACGTCCACCACCCAAGATGCCCATCCCCACCTCGGGCATCCCCGAGCGCACCAAAGGCCTTGAGGAGCCGCGGGCATTGGGGCCTAGACAGAGTGCTCGCAGCCATGGCAGCTCACGAACTGGAAATGAGAACGGGAGCGAGAAGGCGACAGGTGCAGGTGTGAATACCGGCGCAGGAAGTACGAGGGAGAAGACGGAACAGGAGAAGGAGGCGGATCGCCGGTATGAGGAGGCTATGGAGGACGAGTATGCCAAGCGGGATGGTGGTGCTTAGGAAAGAGAACTGGGGATGGAGGGACGACATGGGCTGAGGTCGGATGGGGGCCACTCATGGAGCGGATGGTGTGAGCTCTCTCTACTCTTCAAAGCTTGGAGACGCTGTCAAGCATCTACATCTTTAGATGTCATCAGTCTCTGGCACATATACATCGGCTCCTCTCCTTACGCCCATATCATAGAAGTCGAAGAGAATTATTGAAAAAATAAAAAGCCACGTATTACACAACAACTTATTAGGAGTAGACTTCTGAAAAAAAGAACACCGCAAATCGCTCTCATAAATTCGAAAGGATCCCCCCCCTCCGCCCGGCGGACAACGATCTACTATGTTTAGGAGCCCTGGGAAGTATCATTAGGCTTAGAACAGAAAACTTACGGGCTTCTTGAATTAACTCGAACACCTCTGGGTACACCTCCAAAGGCAACAACCTTGCTCAACCCGACTACTGCCTACTGCGCTGCTGCATGTGTCAAGATGTAGGGAGAAGCCTATCTGCCTATGACATTGCCGATGTCTAGGATGTTGCCCCCACCTTATAACAACTTCCATCTTGAATGAGCCTGGTAATATTGACAGTCATCATGCTGGTAAAGTTGAGCTCCAAGTCGTAGTAGGGAACATACGCCCTGACGCTTGCCTGGACTACAGTAAACATACTTCCGCCATTGTTAAATATATTTAGACAACACACGATCCAGAACTTACTGGCAGGTTGCCGCAACTTCAGAGACGAAGGTAGTCTCTCACGCCTGTTCAATGTTGGGTTGATTAAAAGTCTAAGGACGGGAATGCCCGAGTTCGACAGGAAATGAACAAGTTCAGCGACCATGACCGGTCAAGGGGTAAATTTGAGGCTTCATACGGCGCAGAACCCTGCTGGATCTATGGTTGCTATCTATGGGAGCAGGTGTCAAAATTGTTAACAATTGCCTGTCCACAAACACAAAAAGATACTGCAACTCTCTACTCTCTCCAGCTCAAATACGTTTTGACTCTCTGGGAGACGCCAAGCTGCGGCCCGGACTATAGTTACAGGGTGGAGATTGATGTCATCCCGGTTAGCCACGTTCATATCTGTGTTGTTGCCGGCCATCATGCAAAGTCTTGCCGCGGCGTTAGGGTGGAGGGAGGAATACCATGCTGCAACACAGTGCGGTCATAGAAGGGCTAATACTAGCTACGTTTGCGACAACCTGTGTGGTTACCATCAGACAATCAGTTGATGCTTCGATGAGAAGGGGATTCGCTGAACACTGCAAGTCTGATAGCAATCTGATCTTATTGGAACAGAGCTAAAGCTAAGAGGGTTGGACAGCAGAATGCCTCGACGAGGAACTGTTTTACAAGGCTTCAAATTCCACCAACATTGCCATAACTATCATCATCTTAGCAAACCCTTACACAGTGTGCTGCCACTGAAGACTTGTGAGTCAATCTTGGGTACTATCCTGCTAATCAAAGAGTAAAGTGACCCGGCGTATATGTCGCCTTTTGACCATCATCAGGCCTTTGCTTCATAATGGGGACTATATGAGAGATCTTGGTACACAAGTCCACTACACAAGACGAGAAAAGCAGCATTGACGATGGAGATGGTGTACAAGAGCAGATTGGAAGCTTTCATGGTCAGTCAAGAGAGCCCCCGCCACGGACGTACAGCATGCAAGCATCAGCATTACGCTTGAAACTACTACTTGGTATCAGAGTTCCAAGCCAGTCATGTGAGATGGCAGATTACGAAGGAAGGTAGTAAAGTAGGAGGACTCAACATCTAATCAAGTGAGCACAGTGCATGGTTCTGACCAGAGCGCTTGTCTGTACAAGGTTCTGGCAGGGAAAAGATTTGGTGGAGGAGGAAGACTAATAAACTGAAGACTCTGCTAAGAAGGGTTGGAAAGATGTATAGTGGGCTGGATGAATGCGGCTATGATGCCTCAGATGATGTAGAGCAAATGGGAATGCGGTCAAGAAGAAGCAAGACTGGTACCTGGCACGGCATTGTCCATCTGGCCCCGGGTGTTTCTCTGTTGTTTTCACATAGCATGCATTGGAAGATTTGAACTATACTTTCACGGTAAAGTGCATACTACTAAGTGTCAGAGGGAATGTCCATGAGGCGGCTGAACAAGGTTTGCTTTGCCCTTTCTCGAAGAAGGAATCTAGCCATATATCTAGTGGATCGAACCCTGGATTAATTCCGTGATACTTGGGAGTCTAGATTCTGCCAGTGTCACATATTCAATAGTCCACATAGACTTCCAGCAAGGCGAAACCGGGGACTCCGGGACATCATGCTTCATCCCTTCTGGCGTGAGTTCGATCATAAGTTTCAACATCACTCGTGTATTAAAACAGGAAGTTCACGATATACAGTTAGATGACTGTAAATCGTCAACCTTCGATATGATTCTCAATATATCAACAACCGACAAGGTACCACTTTCTCAGTGAGCTAGCAGCAAACATTATCCAAATCATTTTCTCGATATGGACTACAATACGGCATCCCATGCCAAGCAATTGACCGGGCTACCTCCAGATAGGAGGAGAAACGCCTATAACGAAAGTTGGTTATTCGGCCTAGAGTCCGGGTTCCCCACCATCGTCCGCTAATCATCGAATACTAAACCTGCAATTTCCCACCGGTTCGTCAATCGCTCAAACGCTTCGCCGAAATCTAGTTGAATATATATTATATATAGGAATAGCTGCGTCAGATTCGGATAAAGCCCCACGAAGGCCCTCGAGCTCCATCAAAGATTTGCAAGATTCTTCGAGATGTGTTGGAGATTTGGGGATAGAGGGGATGGAAGGGAGGGGGGTGAGGGGTCCCTGTGGCCCAACTTTATCAAGTGTAACTGCCCAGGCGCGCAAAGCTGGAATATAATACAGAGGATCCCATTCCTGCTTACATGATATCGAGTGGATGTTATCTTGTACCCACATCGTGTCCACTCGGTGAAGGAATTCCGACTTGAGGAGCACGAAATCTGGAGCTAGACTGGAGACTTGCGACAACGGTTAGATGAGAAAAACCGAGGCAGATCCGAGGATAAGCAACACTGGGGGGGCTGGCAGGCTGAGGAACCCCTCACGTGGTTCATCGAGTAATTTACACAGTATGACCCGCAGCTCCCCCGCATATTCAGATGCGTTGAATGAGGGAGGGCTTGAATCGGCCAGCATGTGAGGAGAATGGTTACAGTAAAGCTGGCGCATTAATTTCAAATGATCTCATTGCTACACTCGTAGGCTTTCAACAGTAAGGAATATGGGTAGCCAGTGAGATTCCGGACCGAACACTGCCAGCGTCAAAATGTCGATACGGTCGTGGTCCCATGGGTCCCACAGGTGCATCTTCACGTACTGCCTTAGTATACTGGTGCTTCAGGAACTGTATTAGCCTGCACGTGTTGCACCTGCACCGGTTTTCACTACCAACTACCACTGGGGCTCCAAAGAGCCCCAGTCCTAGCCAGAGACGGCTAGTGTCATTGGAACAAGCATCGAGGCGTTCCTTCGCGGCGTTCTCAACCTTTTGGTGCTCTTGTGCCTCGGATAGCCATCTTGAGCGACACTGCAACAACTGCCGTTGATTTACCCCTGGCCTTGAAGGGATGAGTGGGAGTCGCCGAGGCTCGCTTATATGACCTCATAGCTCCATCAGCGTACATGTACGATACTTCCACTGCAGAATCAGAGCATGGCACTGTTTCTGCAATTATTCGCTGTGCGGTCGAATGGGAAGGCTTTAGGCGCATGAGATCAGCATCGGGTCCGCCGATATCCATTCGATACCGTGCTCCATCCTCGCATTGCTCCATCCTGTGGCTTGAAAAGCTAGTCGGAATGACTTGGGAAAGAGATTTGCACTGCATACGTCCCCAAGTACTCCCAACGTTTAGTGAAAGTTGGAGGTCGGGGAAGGCAGGCAAGCGCGCCTTTGTCAGCTTCGTGGGGAAGACCTATATGAAGCACCATGACCCCTACTTTCCTAGATGCCCATTACTTTCTGAGCTTATCCTGTAATACTATTGGATCTCAATCGGGAAGATCAAGCGTAGATAGCTTGCTGCGCACGTATCTGAATTCCCTAGTCGGTCTCTCTGCGCTCTTCAACCCTCGGCAAGTTGAATCCTCCTTCGATAAGCTGTCTTGGAGATGGCACCTCCCAAGTTCATGGGCTTGAGCGGCCGGCCACTGTCGCTGGCCGTGTCAACAGTCGCGACGACTGGCTTTCTGCTCTTCGGATATGACCAAGGGTGAGTTGTGACCGCAACGTAGGCCCAGCCCTAGAGATCTAACGTTGTTCCCAAGTGTCATGAGCGGCATCATTAGCTCTGCGCCATTCAATAACCTATTCGAAGCCACGCGTGGCAACTCGACTATGCAGGGAACTGTGACCGCCATCTACGAAATCGGTTGTCTTATGGGAGCTATGTTCATGCTTTCCTTCGGTGATCTTGTTGGTAGAAGAAAGGGCATTATCCTCGGAGCTTTCGTCATGATTCTCGGGGTCATCATCCAAGTCACTGCACAAGCTGGAGCCACACCTTTAGCACAATTCATTGTGGGCCGAGTCGTTACAGGCGTCGGTAATGGTCTTAACACTGCCACCATCCCTACATATCAAGGTATGCTGAAGAGATCTGGTACTCTCCCTCAAAAGCTAACAACAGGGCAGCCGAATGCAGCAAGACATCTAACCGTGGTCTATTGATTTGCATTGAAGGCGGCATTATTGCCTTTGGTACACTGATCGCATACTGGATCGACTATGGTGCGTCCTACGGGAATGCCGATCTGAGCTGGCGTTTCCCTATTGCATTCCAAATCGTTTTCGGCCTCGTGGTTTTGATGATGTTTTTCCTGCCCGAATCTCCGCGATGGCTCCTTACCCACGAACGATACGAGGACGCGGAGAAGGTCATTGCTGCCCTTCGTGGCTACGAAGTGAACAGTCCAGAGACAGCTTTGGAACGCGATATTATTCTAGACTCGATCCGTGCCAGTGGAGTTCCGGGCCAGAGGAGCACGCCGTACAGGGCGCTCTTCACGAACGGCAAGACCCAGCACTTCCGCCGTATGCTGCTTGGCGCCAGTTCTCAACTGATGCAGCAAGTGGGAGGATGCAACGCAGTCATCTACTATTTCCCCATTCTGTTTGAGACCTCCATCACCCCGGGAGATCACCACATGGCACTACTGATGGGTGGAGTTAACATGATTGTATACTCGATCTTCGCCACCGCCTCGTGGTTCCTCATTGAGCGTGTCGGTCGAAGAAAGCTATTCCTCTGGGGCACGGTCGGTCAGTGCTTGTCGATGGTCCTCACTTTTGCGTGCCTGCTTCCAGGGACGCCAATGGCCGCACGAGGTGCGGCTGTGGGACTTTTCACATACATTGCAAGTTTCGGTGCAACCTGGCTTCCATTGCCGTGGTTGTACCCTGCTGAAGTGAACCCCATCAAGACTCGTGCAAAAGCCAATGCCGTATCTACTTGTAAGCAGCTCTCGGGTTTTATTTTCACCCCTTTTTTGTGCTCCTCCGAGGCTCGCATATTGTCTAGCAAGGATTCAAAACACCTGCAACGGCTCGGAGCACTCCCGAGACTTATCAGGCTACCTCGAACAAGGGATATCTACTGACTGCGGATGTTGTAGGCACGAACTGGCTCTTCAACTTCTTGATTGTCATGGTTACGCCGATTATGATTACTAACATCGGTTGGGGAACGTATCTGTTCTTTGCTGCCATCAACGCTTGTTTTCTGCCTATCATATACTTCTTCTATCCGGAGACAGCAGGTCGATCATTGGAGGAGATTGATATCATCTTCGCCAAGGGTCACGTTGAGAAGATATCGTACGTCAAGGCCGCGGAAGAGCTGCCATTCCTGTCAGAAGCAGAGGTTGAGCAAGAAGCCATCAGATACGGCTTGATTGACTCTGCGGCGCGGGGTGGAGGAATGAAAGACGATGGCTTTGCTGGCACTGCCCACGATGCGACAAGCGAGAAAGATAATGCGAGCCGAAGGGAAGAGGCGGTGGTGGAGGAAGGTCCTGTTGAATCAGGTGTCGGCAGCGGATTCAATGCTAGCGAGAAGGCTAATCACGACTAGGAGGTCCAGGAGGCTTAGGTTGCATTGCACAGCTTTTACTGCATATTGAGGATACCCAGCTACGTCGAGTAAGCTCTCGATATGCATTGCGTTATGTTTAGAGAGACGGTATGACTTTATAAAGATCACTCTAAGAGGACAGAGTCGGACAGTCACGCTGATATCTATGAGGGCTATACTGTGTATCTATTGAGATATTTGGCCCAGCCCCTAATATTCAAATACACATATAGGCTACCATGTGAGCTCTGAAGCTTCTTCAAACTCAGCGATCGTGATGCAGCCTCTGGTTATTCTCGTAAGACTATTGACCGCAGGCTGCTTGATCACTACAGTTGCTCCTACACCATGTCCCTCGTTGCTTTCGCGGCAAGTATTAATTGATCGGGGGGTTAATGTATGGTAGCTCACGTTAGCCGAACCGTTCATTACAGGAGAGTCAAGCTTTCTTTCTGCTCTCTCACGGTTGAGGTTGGAGTCAGAATTCGAGCAGGAAGCTATGCAAAAGTGTGTTGCACCAACAATATAACAGCTGGCCTGGGTCTACTATGAGGATTCGTAACCACGTGGGACAACGAGTGCGTGGCCAGTATCTTCGCGGGTTTGCACAGTACATCATACTGTCGAAAATGCACTGACTTCTGGGTACGTCGGAAAAGAAGTCTGCGTTGCCTAGGCTGTGCTATTCCTTATACCACTGAAGTTGTGATACTACTGCAAGGGGCACTCAGGGGTAGTTCATAGTCTTACCTAGATCGTCACGACACCATTGATTTCGGGATGCCACACGCGGGCTAGTCAGCACACATCGAGCTCTCGTATATCACTTGGGATCATCCTGGCTATAATGAACGTACCTGGGACGGTGTGCGCCGCAAGCCGTGAGCACTGAAGGTTTCAAAGCGCTGCGCAAAGCAGAGAGCATACTCTGGGAACTCGTCAAATTTCTACGGTCCTTCCATTTCGAACTCTTCTGTACGAACCCCGAGCGGATAGAGGAGTTATGAGAGTGATCCACATCAGAGCAGACTTCCATCGTAGGAGGCAAGGATCCCACGGAGGGCTTGGCTCTAGTCTCACAGAAACAAGTCACGTACGTTCGTTCCGTGAAGTCAGGATACATGATCTCAGAGCATAGCTTCTTAGCATGAGTACCTGGGTGATCGTGCCACTATGCGTGAAAAGCGGCCTGCTGAACGGCTACTATTGCGTGCCGGGTGGTTCAGATTGGGATTGGGATTGGCCTAGAGTACTACCCTGTCATCTTTGCAAAGTACCCCTTGGCTGGTTGGAGAGTCAAGACTGCAAACGACTTGATGCTGCTTGCCGAGTGGTGGCAAAGAGAAGCCAAGTGGCGAGCGGGGGGACAGATACTTTGGAACCCCGTCACAGGTATCGACTTGCTAAGATTCCAATACCTTGCACTCAAAAAGCGTCAGAGAGCTTGTGTTAAGCTCGTTCGTAAGGCAGAACTGCACTGATCGACTGTGCAGGTGATGCTCGCTTTCAACCCGAACGCGGAAGAAATGTGAGCAAGGTCTCTCTCTCTCTCTCTCTCTCTCTCAGCAGCGGCTATCGAGCTGTGCGATTCCGAGGCTTTCTGAGCGCCGAAACTGCACCAGACCTCCACTGCGTTTGCGAACTGGAGGCCATACTACAGTGCATCTCACTAAAGACCAGAGCCTGGTCAGCACTGCGATACCGCAGCAGAAGTACAACGCCATGCCATGCCGTGCCATGCCGTGCCGTAGCTCGGACACGAAGCGACGTCAAGCGAATAGCTCCCTCATCCGCTGTGCCTGCCAACATCCACAGCACGGGAGTGTTGCCATTATCGCCCCACCCTCCGGCCCGCCAAATCATTCGTACCGTACTGTGGTAAGTACTCACGCACCCTTGTAGCTTTGCCACAATACATTAACACACAATACGGAAATTTTGACTAACCAAAACTGAATAAGCTTTGCTGCTTGTTTAGGGCCTGATGGTCTAGGGGTATGATACTTGCTTTGGGCTTCTCTCAATTTGCAAGTGGTCCCGGTTTCGAATACCGGTCAGGCCCAACTTTTTGGTTTTAGTGTATATACCTTTTTAATGTGTCTATCTATCTGTGGTCTTTCTGCTTGCTTGCTTACCTACTTACTTATTTGCTTTTGCGGATTACAGCGAACGATGGTTTGAAAAGGAGTACGGTGCAGGTGCTGTGGCAATGTTGTGTCTAGCGTGGTTTTCGAAGCTTGTTACTGGGGGGTGCTATGCAGTTACATTAGCCACCTACCTTAAGTAGGTATCCTGCAATCAACTTCCCCAACATGCATCAGGCACAACAAAAATATATCTCCATGTGCAACGACATCGAGCTATTTGTATTCCAGAGTATTGTCTCATACAAACATCCCCTTCAAGTCTGCCGATAGAGACCGCAATGCAGATACTGTTTAGGAGTTGTTATCAAGAAGCTAACACGCGCTCATGTCAACATGAAAGGCTATTACTCCTAGATCTCCTGCATACCCATACTGCTGTGCGATGATGTTTAGTCCCGCTGATTGAATCCGGCGATTTCTGGGAATGCCGGTTTATTCCTTTGTGGAAGGAGGCAGCTTTCTCTTGGGTGTTTCTTGTCGAAAGCCAAGATACCATATCGCTGATGTCGTCGTCGACTTTCGAGAGTATGTGGTGGCATGTCTCTCAATCTGGGAGGGAATCTGCACATTCACACTGCTAGAGACACTAACAAGTTGTCGACCCCGTAAGACGATCACATACGTTTCTCCATACGATCCTCAAGCCACTCACTAACTAATGCTTCTCCTCGGCTCGGCAATTCGAAAGACCTCTCATCCATGCCAACATCACGGACCTGCACTCGCTTGTACATTTCATCATATCCATCAAAATCCTCATCCCATCTCGAACGTTCCTTGAACTCAAGCTTCTCGAGGCTCCTCCGCATAAGCCCCGCAAGCTCTTCCGCCTGTGTTCTGAAGTGGTTGTCGACAACGGCTTTCCTTCGTTTCTGTGGTCTCCTCCGAAATACTGCCATTGGCGCAGGGAGAGAGGTGTGCAGCAGAAGAGTCTCGGGTATTTTGAGCGTTGATTGCCGTGGAGGAAAGGCCAAGGCACTTCGTCGGGGAGGCTTACCGGCCATCATTGCCAGCAGAGACTTGATAGCGTCCAGTGCGCCATCAGCTTGGCCCGCTGCCGAACCCAGCATGGATAACACTGGATCTGCCGGCGAATCGAAATCCTGGGGCACCCAGAGTCCAGGTGTCTGAAAGAAAAGACATGGGCTGGCAAACGGATCAAATATGTGCGATGGATCGCCAAACAGATCTGGAGCATGCAGCTTGAGCTCTTGGAATGTGGGATCAGTTGGTTGTCCCAGTATCTCCTCCAGAATATTGGCTGTCCGTGAACCCGACTGCTTATTAATCTGGTGATCCGGAAGGAACATTGTCCAGTTGTATATGCCGTTGTATGCAACAAATCCACGCATGGCCATCCTTTGGTGCGGATGTGTCTCGGTCAAGGCGAGCGATGTAGCCAGAGACGCTCCCAGGTAAGAGCCATACACGTAGACATCACGGCGCGTATACGTGGGTGGAGTCAGATTCTCAACGATCCAACTGTAAGCCTGTGCAGTATCAGTCACGGGAACGGGCCAAGCAAGCGGCAGCGGAGCTTCCAGTCCATCAGAGTCTTGATCGGCTGTTGGCAATGGTGCCCGGTTCCCCTCGAAGGGTGGATATCCGGCCCATCGGTAATTGATAACTGCAGTTGGGTATCCTCGACAGAAAGCCGGTATTTGTGGTACGCCTGCCGTTGAGCTGGTTGACCATGGCGGTAGGTAGATCAAGAGAGGATCTGAAGAGGATACCTTGGCTATGTTGTGCAGGCTGAGGATACTTTAGCTAGGCGACGCAGATGGCATTAACGTTGCTAAGAAAGACTTACTCGACATAGACGCTACCAGCTGAGCCGCATTTGACACTGATCCGCTCTACGTCGGTCGGACTCGAGGTCACGGTGCTGAGATATCTCGGCCGGAACTGGCGAGTGATTTCAACAACTTTGGCCTGGCCCCATCTTCGCATGTTCTCCTCAAGATTCTTGAGACTGAAGGATCATTGCCCCCCATATGCCGTGCAATCTTGAATCAGATAATCCGAGCTTTTGGTAGTATTGCAGACTTCTGTCCGGGCTTCATCGAGACAATGGAGGATCGAGAGGCGTCACGCGTCGCGTAGTGCAACGGCTCATTTGCGGCGGTGGTTCCCGGCAGGGGGTTGCGGCAGGTTCAAGAGGGCTAACGGCGCCTAGACTAACCTGATGATTAAACCCCTACAGCGCACTACCGCACCTACCAGCACCACCAACCAATCAGCTGGGATGCCTCTAGTGGAATGCAACGCCCGCTGCCAGCCTTTATCCAAGACATCGGGGGATCTCGTGCAATCTGGGGATGCCAAGCGACGTCATTGCTGAGGACTTCTCTTTTCCAGGGTTTGATATCGAGTACCCCGGCTTAATAGTAGCAAGGAAATTGGCAGCTTTCAAACATTAGCTGACGGAGTAGTTCATGTGCTTTTGTACTGAAATCAGCGTGATTTTTCTTAAATATCACCCAGTGTATTCCTGATAGTCCCCTTCTGCGAAGGACATGCATTTCTTGGCTGTTCTCCGATTCGTATCCTAACGCATCTAGCTGCGACGCTAAATATTAGCCCTCTCATCAAAGTCCGTCCGTCGACAGCATGGACGATGCAGACCTCAATCAGAACATCGGTGACCAGGCTGAGGCCATTGATGGCCCGCACAAAGACGACATGGAACGTCAAGGTGCAATAGGTGGCGACCAGGGCTATCTGGATCCCAGGTGCACACAATCGATGGATGCTACATGATCTCGAGGCTAACACATACTCAGCCGCTGGTGGTTCGCCAGTTCAGCTTTTCCGATGGTCGCTGGTACTCTTGGCCCAGTCGCTTCAGCTTTCAGTATATGTGCCTTGGTCAAGTACTGGAGACAACATATCCCGCCAGGTTTGGCTGTCACGCAAGCCGTTTTTGTCAAAGATCCAGATTGGCTGACCGGGATCAACGCCGCCCAGTTGGTCATTGCGCTCATTGCGAATTTGTTCCTCCTGCTTAACATGGCCAAGAGAGTGCGATTCTCCATAGCACAGCCTATTACCATCGTCGGATGGTATATATCAGCCATCTGTCTTATGGCTCTTGCTGCAACCGCAAGTGGGCCACTTCACGTAGAACCGGTGATCGAATATGTCTGGTCTCAAGCGTTCTACTATGGCATATTTGCTGCCATTCTGTATTTCATCGTTGCGTCGCTTATGACGGTCACTGTCTGGGGCGCTCGAGCTGGCCATTATCAGAAAGATTTTGAACTGACCGCAAGTCAGCGGACACTGATGCTCCAGACTATCATGTTCTTGATATATCTACTGGTTGGTGCTCTGGTGTTCTCCACGATCGAAGGTTGGGACTATCTCGATGCTGTGTATTGGGCCGATGTCACTTTGTTCACCGTAGGATATGGTGACTTCTCCCCAGCGACTACACTAGGCCGCGCCCTCCTTATACCCTACGCACTCATTGGCGTTATTAGTCTCGGTTTGGTGATTGGCTCCATTCGAAGCCTGATACTTGATCGTGGAAAGCGGCGTCTGGATGCGCGAATGTTGGAGAAGAAGAGAAGGCAACTACTCAAACATATGCGTCGAAAGGGGAAAGATGGCGTGTTCGAGCCTATAGAGGGAGATCAACCGGACGGTGCTCGTGATCGTAATGACTTGAGTCCGCCTCGCACGGAACTTGAGCGACGTCAAACGGAGTTCGACCTCATGAGAAAGGTCCAGGCCAGGGCTTCGACGAGAAGAAGATGGACTGCAATGGCTATATCTTCATCTACCTGGGTGGTGCTTTGGCTTGTCGGGGCCAAAATCTTCCAAGAGAGTGAGGCGCCGTATCAGGGTTGGAGTTACTTTGACGCGTTCTACTTCTGCTTCACGGGACTGACGACCATTGGTTACGGTGATCTGTCACCGGTGTCGCCCTCGGGGAAAGCTTTCTTCGTCTTTTGGTCACTCCTCGCGCTTCCCACAATGACCGTTCTTATTAGTAACGCAGGAGACACTGTCGTCAAGTGGGTTAAAGACGGCACGCTCAAGCTTGGAAATCTCACTATCCTACCGGGAGAGACCGGTTTCAGGAGAGAGGCAAAGCAGCTCTTGGGGATGCTTTCTTGCGGTGCCCTGTTCACGGATGTGGATATTGAAGAGTCTCCTCCGGGTTTCTTGGGCGCTGCGCAACCTTCTAGAGATAGTACGGACACTGAAGAGTCCGACGACGAAGACGAAACAGACACCACGGATGCCTCTGTTGACCCCTCGCCAGCATCTGAAAAGAAGACAGACCAACAGCAAGATGAGAAAGAACGATCCAAACCTGTGGAAAAGGGTACGATCAACACGACCAAGGCGTCCAAGCCAAAGAAAGATGGTTCACCCACCTCCTCTACGGACAAGAGCAAAGATCAAAACTTCCCACCTCCTAAACGCGCAGTCTCGATGGTGAGGGTTGACATCCCCTCCGAGCTGCCGAAGTCACGCGCCGAGTACCACCTGATGCTCATCGACGAGATTGCCCGCGTCACAGTACATCTGCAGCACTCACCACCCCGCAAATACACGTTCAAGGAATGGGCATGGTATCTGCGCCTTATGGGCGAAGACGAGAGTCGCGCCGAGACGCATCGGAAGCCCGCGCGACGACCAAGCGGCAAGGACCGCGCCACGATGAACGTCGGGTCTCACGACCACGGCGGCTCTCAGAGCAGCGGCCCGAACATGCCCATCAACGAGGACGACGAGAAACGTGGCGGGGATGGCGGGGGCTCCGGCGACGTCGTGAAGTGGAGTTGGGTCGGGCATAGGAGTCCGCTGATGGACTCGAAGGAGGAGGCGGAATGGATCCTCGATAGGCTGGAGCAGAAGTTGAGAAACGAATTACAGGCTGTTGTCAAAGAGCAAGGGGGAAAGGGCCGCGTTCAGAAAGTTAGGAAGGAGGAGGAGGACAATGAAGTCCAAGAAGAGGAGCGGGATCCGGCATTTATGGGGGGTGATTAATTCGGACTAATTCAGTAACGAGAATCGCGATTTGGAAGCTGGGACGTATCACAATATAGCCGTTTAGCAACGGAATATCATCTCGGAGAAATGCGACAGCGAGCGCAACTTGATCGGAGTGATGCAAGTGACTATGACTGGCACGCTGATTGTAGTACGACCAAAAGCCACCTCACCGAGGATTCGGGGTATACGTGGAACCATGATATTGAGCCACAACTAATTTTCTGCAAGTATTCCAGACATTTAACGAGAAAACAAAGTCCGTCTTCTTGCCAAGGTTTGGCTTACTTACGCAATATATCTGCATAGAGAGCTAAATTTCGTATTTCGTGGGTGGTCCTCTCAATTGATCACCAAGTCATGGCGACGCAGCTAAGTGAATCCAGGTTACCGGTTAGCAACGGCTAGCGTGTTGGGTCGCAGAGTTCTGGCCAGAGACTCGCTTCTGCTTGCATTAGACTCTTCACACTTCGGAGCTGTCATAGTTGGCTCGTTCTCTTCACTGCTGGTCCCGCAGAGTATCATCTTGGCATATCGGATCTGTGGCCAAGTCGTCTCTCTTACGCCCATGACCTCGAAAATCCAACCAGTCGGTACCTTGGGATCTTTCTTTGGTCTGCACAGGCACCAGCAAAGCTTGGGGTCTTTAGTGGTGATAAAGACTCGACTTCGCCGGTCCAATAGGCCGCCTACTCTCCACCCAGTGAGTGTGCCGGAGGGATAAGGTTGCTGGTCCTTGAACAAGTCGATGAACTGGAAATGTTGCTTTCTAGCTAGTGATTCGCGGCTGGAATACGTCACCCTTGCATAGAGCTCGAATACGGCTGCTTGGTGATGCTGGTGACAGCGGTGAGCCTGGTTCATCAGCTCTCCTATGCGGAAAACAGTCCTGAGAACAGTGCTGGAAGTCAAACCTGGGACAGGTGACCTATCGCGTGCTTTGTCTGGGAAAGCTGGACGAGTGAATGGGCTAAGTGGTCCGTTCAAATCTAGGGAGTGTAACGGATCATCAGACGTCTCATTATTCTTGGTCGGATCAGGCTGGATAATGCGGGGCGAAGCTGCTTCGCGTGAACCCGCGAGAGATGGATCCTTCGGTATGGAGCTCGTGATAGCATGAACGACATTCCAGTCGACATCATCATCCAGGAGATCCTCTTGAGCGGCTTGTATTGGAATGCGATGAGGCGCATGATCCAGATCTGAGGATGCGTGACAGGAGGAATATTGTAGGTTTGGATCATACTCATCCGCTGACCTCGAGTCTCGGTCCCAACGATCCACCAAACTTGATGGTGGGATACGATCCTCTAGGCCTACATTCGTCACCTCCATTAGTCGAATCATGTCCTGCTCCTCGAGATCTTCAAGTGGATAGGCATCAAAATCATGACTTTCCTGACTAGCAACTTGGTCATTCAGCGTAGTGAATTGATCCACGAGGCGAGCATCCAGCGTATTACCACTGTCCGCAACGGCAGAGTTCCTATTTGACTTAGCAACAGCCCACTCATAATTCATCTCACTGAGCCTAGTTTGGTCGCTATTATGGGACGATTTGGCGGCAGTAAGTCTAGCTTCATGATCTTGAATGCCTTCAATTGAACGAGGCGTCAGTCGTTCCATAGTTGTCTCTTGCCACAAGTGCCCAGCATTCGCCAGTTTACCGTCCATGGTTACTTGCGTGAAGTAATACTCTGGTCCATACTGATTGGGTGCGACTGGGAAATTTGCAGTCAACCCGAATTTTGTTACCCCGAGAGTCTGAAATGGGCCAGACGACGGTGTCGTGGGTAGACGCAGTTGTCGCTTGTTATCATTCGCAAACGCATCAGACGATGCTGCCCGCTTGAGGGGCCGTTGTGGGGTAGCAGGTCCTGGTGCCTGGACTGTAGTGAGGATGTGTCTAGCATTGGTGTCCTGGTACTGAGAGCTGAAATCGGCCTGACTTGACTGAATATCTCTTGTCACGAATACCAGTAGGCCATTCGGGTTGATTGGAGTGAAGCCACCAGTAGGCGGAGACGAATTCATACAAGCATCGTTGCTTCAAAATCCCAAGTTTAGTCATCGTAGAGCAGGCACCTAGATTAAAGGGGCAATCACCTCTCACCACGAGACTTCGGGCCCTCCATCCCGGGCTCGCTCATTTTCTGAGGTCTTGTGGAGTAGATAGCTTCAGGGAATGAGGTTTGGCTTGGCATGAAGTCCAAGTGAGGTGGTTTGACTTAAGGCGATAGAGTTGGCAGAAATGGAAGAATGAGAGATGATGAACATATCAGACAGACATCAGAGAGATCACCGCCGTATAGGAGAACATACTTTGCCGGAGTCGCAGAGGTGGCATCGCGGGCTGAAAGAACTTGACATACGTGCAAATCCACATGTTGAAACAGCTCGACGACAAAATCCTAGCACAATGCGCTCAGAATAGATGCGTTCGGAAAGAGGAGTACCAAGCAGAGGAAGGAGCAAGGAGAGAAATGCATCTAAAGACCATATTACCAGCCTCACATAAAGGTATGCGACTAAGCGAAGAACGGCTTGGCTTGGCTACCATGGTAAGTATCTAGGTAAGTACTAGTAATTATGGGTCACTGTCCACTCACAGCTAACTGCGGGTTCGTGCATTGAATCGCATGACACCTTTGTGTATCGGATACACACCAGCTCCCGTACGTACTTGATTGCCCGTAACTTGCAGATCGGCTCGCATCCTGTCTGCCTTGACTACATTCTAGCAAGTTATCCAGCAGTCTTCAGTTACCTTATAATCCTCTTCTGCCGTCCTGAGCAGGCTCAAGCCCTTCTCAACAGCTACCCCGCGGCGGCCTCATCAGTACATCATCATCCCTGCACTCAGCCCGCCGAAGCACCATTGGGCATCTCGGGCAGAGTTGGAGGAGGCCTTGCAACCATGTTCTCTCAGGTAAGCCAAGGCTGTACACAGTCTCTCAGACAACTCGGGTCTTCAAATCGAGACCACGTTGCGCTTCGTTTCGTTTCGCTTCGTTTCAGCTGCCCCTATCGTATATCGGACTCGGAAGGCCTACTCACGATAGGGTGCCATGTGTTTTTGTGACTGACGCCGCTTGTATTCCAGAAGAAGCCTTACTCGGCAGTCACTGTGACTGTTGAGCGGCTCACGAGTGAGCAATTTGAAGAAGATGACCTTAGCGGAATCCCCGATCTTGTTGAAGTCATCAAACTACAGGCTTCAGGTCCTACCGAAGCTGCCCGCGCCATCAGGAAAAAGTTGAAGTATGGCAATGTACACCGACAGCTTAGAGCTCTGACCATTCTCGATGGCTTGATCCAAAACGCGGGGCCCCGTTTCCAGCGTGCTTTCGTCGATGAGCCACTGCTTGAGCGCTTGAGAGTGTGCGGAACGTCGGATCTATCAGATCTTGAGGTGAGAAAGAAGTGTTCGGAATTGTTCAGAAGCTGGGCTACTGAATACAAGAGCACACCTGGGCTGGAGCGCATCGCGTCTCTTTACAAGGTATGCTCGATGACATACCTACTTGGTTCGAACGTAGTGGTCTTACGTTAGTAGCAACTCCCTCGACGGAAGCAAGTGGTCACACAGGATCGATCAAAGGTCCTCCGCGAGACGGAGCAAGATCCATTCCGTGATTCTGAGGACGAAGCAGACCCTGCACCCGCGGCGTCATCGCCGCCGGCTCAGATTTCTTCTCCAAAGCCACCTGTGACGTTCCCTCAACCCAACCAGACTGTTCAATCCTTCAGTCATGTGAAGTCTTCTTCTAGGTCTGGTTCCTCGTTCTTCTCCAGCTCTTCGAAAGACAAAGACAAGAAGAAAGATAAAAGCAAGAAGAAGTCTCGGCCTTTCAGCCTCGAGGCCGAGAAGGACTCTATGAAGGTTGCGATAGCTGAATCTTCCATTGCTGCAACGAATCTCAACAACGCCCTACAGAGCATCAATCGTGAAACGGAGAGGATTTCAGAAAACACCACTGCAGTACAACGCTTCGAGGTCTGCAAGAAGTTACGAAGAAAAATCCTACGTTATGTATGCTATCATGTACTCTTTCCCTTTGATTCTGGTTCCCAGCTAACCCTTCAGATCCATCATATTGAAGATGAGCAATGGCTCGGCGGCCTGCTTCATGCCAATGACGAACTTGTCTTGGCCCTGATGACATTCGAACAGCTTGATCGCTCTATTGACGCGGACAGCGACTCCGAAGATGAGTTAGCAGAGCAAGCCCATATATTCAGGTGTAAGGACGCATCTCACCAAGTTCGATTATTAAACTTATCAATCTAGTGGCCACCGAGAAGGGAAAGCAGCCCATGTCCCCGACAAGCACGACAGGCGCTGGAAGCCCGGTGCCCGACATGGCTGGCTTGAGTATTACTCCCAGTCCGCCTCCACGCCCAATGCCACCGCCGCGACCATCCGCTATGTCCAAGCCAATGAGAACTCCCAGACCTCCACCTCAACCGGTCAAAGACGATCAAGATGATTACGCATCCGAGGATGAAAACGACCCGTTTGCTGATAGCAACGCTGTTGGGACGCCGAAAATCGAGAAAGGGGAGCCTAAATGGTAACTGATGGCATTTCGATAGACGTTCACCTACTCAACGTAGTCGCACTGCATAGTGGTCTCTTTTGTTACCTGCTTTTCCACGTCCCTCATCTGCCTTGACATAGCGATTCCTGCTACTTAATACCATCTTTACAATTCTTCACTCAAGCTTGGGAAACCCGCCACTGGAGTCATGCATTGTGAAAGGTAACATTTGACCGCCAAGAGTTTGTCATGCTCGTTTGCTTCCAGAAATACCCTTGTCGAAGACAGGATTCTAGTCTCGGTGACAAGGTCCGTCTAGCTGGTCTTCCTAGCTAGACGGGAGGTCAGCCCTCGAAGTCCTGGATAGTGTCGGCCAAGGCCGTGGGTACCTTGATTGCGTTGCTCATGTGATAGAATAGGGTGCTCGTGTGCTCTTTGCTGTTTCATATTAAAGCTCCCAGTCATCGCCGAAGCACTATAGTCCCTGAATCAGGACAGGTCATCATCGATTCAGTCTTTACAACTCCGTTCTATCTCATCAGGGATGATCTCCCTTGGTTACCTCACTGTAGACAATGTTGACTGATGCAGTCTTCGCTCATCAGAATGCTGTCAACTCCAACTTGAAGACACTGCTGTCCTTGTATCACGACACAACAAGCTTGTCCAACATCATCCCGGCATCTGAAATCACTCTCATATGCGACCATAATGGTGAGAGCTTCGTCGGGGACTTGCTTTATATAAAAGAGCCAATGGTGTTTATGGAGCAAGTCAACGGTATCTCCAGCGTTCACTGTACCTACTACTCCGTCTCCGCGACACCTGCCTCTTTATCGGAGCTGATCTGGTTTCTAAGAAAAGACCCTGCGACGTGGAAGCTCTCCCTGATCCCTAGTTGAGTTGATGGAGCACTTGAGCATAGATGTCTCCTCCTCAGACTACGAAGAGTATAGAAACGGGGACTGTTCGGCCGGACATGCTCTTTATGGCTGTCCCTCCAGCAATGGCGGCCGGTATGGCGCTGGCAGTCGACGTCACTGCACCCCACGATCTTACTTTCCAGTATCTCCTCGGGCATTCACCATCTTGCCTATCAGCATTCCGGTAATTTCGCAGATCGGACCCTCGTTGGGTCTTGCATCAACGTCGACGTCGGTGCCATAGCTGCGGTAACACTGAATGCTGATCTATCGATGGAGACACTAGAGTCATAGTACCATATTGGCTGGTATGAACGCGGAACTGGCGGATACCCTATTTAAGAACAAGTGAAGCTGAACGGGTAATGTATTTACCCCCAATGTTATAATAGTAGGATAGTTGCAGCTAGTTCAGGGATAGTACACGGTATTTAACAGGCAGCACAAGTAGCCGCACCACTACTCGACACCGCAGCTGACGAATCATCCCGCTCTTGTTGATCCCAAAGTCTCAGTCCTGTGAAAACGGCCATTAGAGCCCACTCACCGCCGAGTGCTCCATCAGCAGCACTGCCGAAGAACCGAAACGTGATGCACTTGTGCGACTTGCTCCAGCCCGCATACGCAAACGCAAGTACCAGCTCCTCGTGGCCGCCAGGCAAGGGACGCATCAGCTTCCAGCCGCGGTTTCCCCGCCACTGCCTGCCTTCCGCGAGCTGGCTGACGGTCTCATTTCGGCTGTGCCGCCATGCAAAGGTCTCGCGTCGGCCTTGAATGTCGTGGTCGAACACCCTCTTGCGTTTTAAACCGCTGAACTTCCAAACCATCTGCGCCGACCTTGGCGCTTTACCAGGCTCGTCTGACGGGAACTCGATGGTCGAGTATCGTCTGAAGATGCCGTGCTGGACGCCGGTGGCTATGACTGGGTAGTCTTCACTTGGACCACTGAAGAGTACAGTGTGAGGTTTGTGGCTACTATGCAACTTTACTGCATACAGGAAGTTTTCGTGGTGCACGCCAATCTTGTAGAGATGGCGATAGCTCAGGGGGGACGTTCGACTTCTGGTCTTGTAGAGGCTGAACTTTTGTGGGAACAGGGTGCCAGGGATCAAGGCTAGGTCTGTGGGCTGGGGTGGAGGAGAGGCGCGATGCTTGTAAGGGTTGTCCTCCTGCATTCTGTCAATGCGTTGAAATGATAGGATACTTGATAGAGGATGTCTGCTGATCACTCAATGACAGCGACGGTGAGGTCGGAGTTGTGGAGGGTTGGCCGAGTAGGTTGGGACGTGTGCAGAGCTGGCGTGAAGTTGTACGGGGTGGATTCCAGAGACAGCACTTGCCTGGTGCTTGGCAGAAGGTTATCTTATGTCTTCATGGTGCAACCTCGTGACGTCCCTTGCCTTGTCTTGCCTTGCCTTGTCTTGCCTTGCCTTGCCTTGCCTTTAGATCGTGCTTTCCGCTGGTGGAAGGGTGATGTAGCTGACTTAGCACGCTGAGGTGTGGAAGAACGAGCCTGCCGTATTACAATAGCGGTTGATAAATGCGGTAATGGTAATGGTGGTCATCCAACTTAAACAACCAGTAAAGCCGAAAAGATAGTCTGTTCGCAACAATATTATTCTAGTAGGATAGCTATAGCCACTGGACCTGCCTCAGGTTATTATTCTTCTGGCATGGTGAGCTCGCCATCCTTTGCCCCCCAGTCATACACAAGCAATAGCGAGGTCTCTTACGATGGGACATGTAGAACTATTTGTCTGATATCAGAGCGGAAATAGAAAGAACTGCAAAGATCAACAGATCCACCTTGACCTACTGTATCTATTGTTCGAGTGTAACTTAGGAGACACTGCTATACCTGGTTCGGATCAGTCCTCCGCTCATAATTGTTCTCTCAACATATGAACAGTTAAGTGAGGGGTTTAGTAAATGCTTACGACCTATGAATACCTGAAGAAAAATCCCAACTGAGAGATACCACTCACTATAAGAGAAGATCCATGAGAGAACCAAAGTTTGGAGGCACGGATCGGGTCTGAACATAACACTCAACCTCGCTTTGACGACATGTACATGACCACGCTGAAGACTAACATTCTCGGATACTTGACGCAATATATGATCACAACGCCCTTTGATAGAGCAGGCACTCTCGTAGGATTCCCCTTTATTCTTTACTCATCTACTCATCCTTCGGGTGCTTCTGCTTCGCCCTGATTTAATACCATTTAATTGCAAACACTGTCTAAAGTTGACAACAGGCAATCCGGGACTGATCCGTCCTCGCCCGAAACGTTATAGCGGATGACACAATGCCCATCTGTCGTAGATGGCGCCGTCTTCCCACAACTTTACCGCATCCTCTATAGACTACCCTGTCTACACACCGGCCGGCTATCGCTTTCAACTTGCACAGGCCTACTAGAACACGGGACAGCCGAGAGATATGCACATAGGCCGCAAGGTGACCGAGGTTAGACGGCTTAACCCAACGCGCGCTCGCTCGCTCATTCCTGGACAAGCCGTTGACACGCACGTGCAGAATTATAGGAGTCCAGCATAGCATAGCGCCTCCAAACTCTCAAGACCATCATCCAAAGCCGTGATGCCAGAGGCAGTGCAATACGACAGAGTCTGAATTCTTGCGGCAGCTTATCATCCCCCCTCCCCTCCCCTGCTCATAACACCTTACTCTTGCCATGCGCCGCCGGCCGGCCGGCGTAGCATCTCGAGGAGCCATGTTCCCTTAATCCCGGCGGCCACTTTCGGCCGGTGTAGCAGCCTTCGACGTCCTCGACCTCAGCCATCCATCCGAACAGCGGCCGAGGAACCAAAGACTCGTGAAGGCACGCTGCGACTACCAGCCGCCCGAAACTCTAGCGCTGAGTAAACGGGCCAAGGGCACCACCCACACCACACGTTCGTGAGATTGAGAGGTGCCGCTCAAACCACCCACCATCTCGCTCAGCTCAGGGCGGGCACGAACTAAGGCTCCGGGGAAGACGGTTCCAAAGGCTTGCTTCGGAGCTAGAGCCGCTAGTCGCGAGTCGGCCCTTTAGTCAGCGTGAGCACGATTATTTGTTGCCCACTAGACTACCTAGGTAGAGATCAATTCCATTTATTGACGTGAAATTACTCTAGCGTCGAGGGATGGAAGTTTTGATGAGATGGTGCACTTCTATGCTTCTGCACACCGTACTATTGTGGAAAGGATTATGCGCAGGGACGGACATTGGTCCAATCGGTTCCATACCGAAGAATATTGGTACCTCTGTGTATACTTGCACCATGGAGACCACCGTCCCTTGAACGAGGTTCCTCACCACATCGCGAGTCCAGACAAGCTCTAAAGAGGAACATCCGCCAAGCCCGTAACTTGAGCTGCACGGATGGCGTATTCGGAACCCCTATTCATCCAGCCTTCCATCCGTCGATATCGTACTTCCCTTCTCCATCTCGTAACGACGAAACGCCTGCGTCGCGGCATACGTAGTTGCACCCCGAAACAGCGCCGCCGCACGCCCGTAAGCCGCAATTCGCAAACCGCCACGCCTCCCGCGATATTTAGCGCTCAGGGAAATAAAAGAAGACCGTGACCACATCCCCCACCCGGCACCTCCACCATTTCGGAACCACGCCGCGGCAAGCCACTCGTTGCCCGTTCGATAACTAGCGGTTAAGTCAGTCGCCGAATTCCACATACAGTAAGTTTCCCCGATGTTGGGGCATATTTGAGGCTCGCGTGCGCCTGTAATGTTCCGCACACCACGTTCATTCTACACGCCGAAATCATGTGAAAATCTAGTTTAGATATACTGTAGGGAGCTTTCCGAAGGTGTCGGGTGGGTCTAAAGGGTAGACATGATTACCAGCTGGTGTACAGTACTAACTACCCAAACTAGTACCCGAGTAGCTTGGGGACTTTAGTACAGAGGGACCCTGAGTCTCCTCCATATTCGCCCGCTGAGGGGGGCTGCTTACTTCGCCTTGGGCTGTCAGTATTAGGATGGAACTTGTGATTTTACTTCTCCTTGTAGAAACAGAGTCTTCATACCGGCAAGCCACAGTTTGTTGCTGAGTAACCACTTTTCCAGGAATAACGACCTTTGGTCCTCGTCAACAACGTACATGCAAAAGACTTCTTCTGAATGTAATGGTTCGTGCGTGTCGTTACGAGGAACTAAGGGAACGAAGTACGGCTGGGTAGGCATAATGTTTGGTGATGCTCGGTGCCATTCTGGATACTGAAGACGCTGACCGAAGTGGATATCTTCACTTCGCGGTGCAATCATGGAGTAGACCCATCTCAGCATAGTCAGCCACGATCTCATCGCTGGCGGTGAAGGCCACGTCTTTCTATAGTGAAGGCTGTCCACCACTGCCCACAAGGCTGGACTTTCCGTAGGGCAGAAACTTGCTCGTGGGTCGGATCTGGGCTTAGCGGTAGAATGCTTCTAGAAAAGTGTGGATACAATTTTCCAGCTCGTCTTTGTCAGTCATGTTCATGTTGCGCGACCCGAAGCCTCAGCCGAGCATTGCTAGCTCGCGACGGTTCCGTGGTAGTCGACCGAATCGCTGCCGACATTGTTCCAACAAAGGACCGATCAATAGTGGGAACCGGTAGTTGACGGTTCACACCCGGCAAAGCAGATATCGCAACAGACTTCGGAATGATAATCTATCGGTATTGACCAAGTATAGTAGATGAGTACGTACCATGGAGTTTCTGTTGTGTAAAGCCGTGCTGGCAGGTCGGCTGTAATAGCCAAGCCTGAGCTGTCATTGGTCAGGATAGGAGTATGTACTTTGCTGTCAACAGTGACTTGCTATGATGCGAGCAATACTGCGTAGAGCGCAAGGTAGCAATGAACAATGATAGTCGGTAGACTGCTCCCCCGCGAGTGGCCACTGGGCACCTGGAGGTCTATTGTGGATGTCGGTGACAATTGATCTCTGGTCAATATACGTAGATTCCCGAGATATCCCCCAAACCCTACGGTGTGTGCCTCGAGTCAACGCTGCACCAATGACTTACACGTGGGCAATTTGACTACGACTCATCAGAGGGTGCGTAGTTCAATGGTGGCTCGTCGATATTTTGTTTGAGATTCGCATATCCAACGAAATGATCGATGACGGTAAATATGGTAAGAATGGCCACTTGGCATGCTTCCGGCCCTTGAAGATCGAGTGGATGACATCAGTCACTGGAACGACAGCATTCGGAGTCTACTCCGCCACTGATTCCTAGAGACCTGGAGACGCGTGAGCGACACCGAGCAGG
The DNA here is from genome assembly GCA_022432505.1 of Xylariales sp. AK1849. Lineage (NCBI taxonomy): Eukaryota > Fungi > Ascomycota > Sordariomycetes > Xylariales > Xylariales sp. AK1849. The sequence goes on from JAJKKH010000002.1 coordinate 617,737, forward strand.
CAACCAAAGACCTAATTAGTTTCAGCGCGAACTACGATTTAGCTGTCAAGCAACCCAAAACAGACATCCCTGAGAGGTATCGCAGGCTGCATTTTGCTACCTTCCCAACACGAGCGTGTTGAGTCGACGGTGGAGGTGCTGACCGGAGACGGGTATGCAGTCACAAAAGTCGGTGAGTATCGGTTACTCGACTCTGATTCGGCCGCCGCGGACCAGCCCATCGCACTCGGTGCCGTGAAGGCTCGATAAGCCTTATCACCTGCAGCGGCAGTGTACTTAAGTATGTAGGCGGGTGGGTTTGGGCAAATAATACCTCTCCCTAGGCCGTTCAGTCTATCCTCGCCGTTTTCTCAGAGCCAACCAAGCTACATGTGGCCGCGGGCGCAGGCGACCGGGACCAAGAACTGGAGTCTGAGAAGGTTTGCGACGAATGAGAAGATTGGGGATGGGCATACTGAAAGCGGAGAGACACATGAGTTACCGATACGAGGTGAGGATCGATTCACACAATCAATGATGGAAGGATTGATCAAACACCGATAAGGCGAGGCAAATCGCATAAACCGTTTGTCATAGCGCTGCAGCACATCCCACCATAGGGCGGGGCAGCTGCAGGAAGGGAAGCCCGTGAATGATGCCTGCGTGTAAGTGCCGCGAGCTCTCTCCAGGCTCTCTCTGGACGCTGCACGCGCAAGTCTTGTTTACAGTAGGTACCTACCCAGCTAAGCTAACTGATCTGGAGATGTTGTGGATTGACCCTGCGCGCAGCCAACTTTCGGCAGGTCAGATGCGGCCAGGGTGCGGTACCTACTGGAGATAGCTTTGATGCGAAATCATACATATAGGTAAGTACCTAAGTTAGGTGATCGTGTTTGAAAAAGCACCCCAAGTGACGGATTCGTGTCAGGTTAGGTTGGTACGTACGCCTGAAGGAAGTAAGTTGCCATGCATGCCTAGGGCGGTGAGCGGCTCGCAATTCGTGATGGGGCAGTTGCTGGGAAACGTGACTCCTCGTAGCTCAAGAAACGAATGTGTTAATAGGGATTGGTCGAGCGGCCTTCTCTAGTTGTCAATACCCTAGCCGGGGGACTTGGTGGTCACGGGAAGCTTGATGGAACACCGGATCGACCATGAGGCTGTGAGTTAGAGTTAACGTTAGATTGTAAACGCGCGAAATAACCTTCTGACTTGGAAGCGGTGTGAATGGTAACTGCGGTGGCAGTGAAAACCGGCAAATACTATTGCCGCATCAACAGAAACTCATACACAGCGGTGATCGGCTCTGTCGCGCTCCGCATCCTACGCATGATATTCCCCAGGCTTGAGATCATAGAGGTGGAGGGTAGTTCGACGGCGATACTACTGTAGTCTGGGATCTGCTGTTGATATACTAGCGGTGGAGAGATGCGAGACTGCCAGAGATCAGATCGCTATGGTCTCCTGGTTCCGCTTTGGGCCAGAGTTGCCTAGAATGCGAGATGCAGTCCCACCAGGGATTGACGATCAAGGGTTCTGACTGCAGCCGAGGCGGTTGACGCTCTTGCTGCGCATGTACTATATCTCAGGTGATTGATCTCGTTGTGGGAAACAGCGGCGAAACCCACCGGTAGCATTGTCAAATAGAACTATACAGTAAGATACTCCACTAGAGTACGAGCCAATGAAATATACGTCTAATAGGAGTTCTCGTAGGTGAATAAGCATCGTCGAGTATTCTGTGCACCAGATAGGCAAAGCTGGGATCATCTCGATATCATAAGGAATATCGCGCTTTTAGGGAGGAGGGAGGGGGAACAATAACGTCCAACGTTAGATCTCTGCATACTTACACTTGCAAGGGGGTCCTCTAAACCCTCCAGTCCCTGGAGACGTGGGGTTTTCCTCTGTTACCCGCAGCATAAGAGTCCGGCGGCAAATGATGAATGTACCCGAAACAACTGAGTCTGAGATGGAAAAGTAAACATCCAAGAATTGTAGGAGTACCTGCTTACACCCAGCATTCCGTCCGTCGCGGCTAGCTTGACGGCAAATCAAGATGAAGTAAGTGGTGGCCGTGGCCGGACGGGCACATTTCCCCAGCTACGTCACAGGCAGATCGGTGCCACGTCCGTCCGTGTGACGTCGGATCTGGTATTGTCGATCTCAATTCACAGATTCCAGGTAAATCGCCTTCTCGCGCGTTTACTTGGCTTTTTAGTTGCGGTGATCGGTGCACTTGGGAATGTGATATGGGATTTTGAGGAAGATACAGGTGTGCTGTTCAATGTCGCTGCCGACGGGAACCTGAGCCATGCCATGAGACCAGAGCAGAAGCTACGTTTCCACTGCCACCGAGTCACAAAGTGTTGTTGTTTGTCAGCTTAAGGGGTAGTGGTTAGGTCTAGATTGGTAGTCATGCATATCACAATCGAGTCAAGACAACAAGTATTTGGTTGGATGCCTCATCAGGTTTTATTCATGTTTTTCTAGCCAAAGCTCATTCATGGATTTGATATGTTTTTTGATCATGGACAACTTTTAATCATCCCGCCCTTCGAGACGCATTGTAACCGACTTCAAATGTCAGTGATCCCATTTCCGCGCCTTGTCCTCGCCTCCCACGCTTTTCACTTCCACACTTCAATTGCTTGTCTGGAATTCGCGACGAGCCAGGTTGCCCCAGCTTCCGCGTAGAGTACACACTACCATTCTTCGCGAACCATGCAAGCTACTCGCAAGTAGCAGATGAGGAAAAAACAAGCGTCTGCCCACGGTGGGTATCACCATGGGCGGAACCAATGAAAAAGCAAACGTGGTATCATGAGGTCACAACGCCGGTGATGTGCCAGTAATATTTTGAATAAACCGTCAGTGTTCATAGACACTGATACGATTATACAGGGGCAGTGATGCCCAAGAGACCTTTTTTTGTCGTTAAGCCGTTGGCTGTTCCGTACGTGATTATGGTCGGTGATTGGATGCCATATGATGTGAACGCCTGAATGCATGCAGAAGGTATCATCAAATCAACCACCTCGCAATGCCGTGATGAAAATAGAAACAGTGTACATGGCAGTCTGATTCTGCCGTCGAGTGCTCAAAGCACTTGAGTGATATGTTCGGTTGGTGAACTCGGGCGAAGTCAACCTACCAGCCTTGAGCATGGTATCCGCCGAGTTCCTCCCGCTCCAAGTACTGATTCCAGCTGCTGGCATTGGGCTCTTCTTTGCTTTCGTCGGTGTTGCCCCTGCCCATGTAGGCCTTCTCGGGGTATTGCTTCAAGTTTGCGACATCGTGTGAAGTGTGGCGTCTCTTGAGCACGGCATTGGCAGTGGACGACTTGTGTTGACGTTCCCAGAGGAGGTGGCGTCGGAGGGATTCGGTAAGCTCGGTAGCCAGCATGTTACGCCTAGTGGTCCGCGGCGACAACGCAGCCTGGTGGTTGCTGGGCGCGCTCGTCGTGATTGGCTGGGCATTTGAACGAGGGATCTCGGTAATGGGCTTCAGTGGCGTATGTCGCATGCCTCGCGACTTCATTTCGAGGCCGTTGTCGTCGGAATCATTCGGAGATGCAACCATCTGAGGGACCTGATGAAACGTTCTCGCTCGCTGGGGAATAGCCGAAGTGGACTGCGAGGCGTGGTTGCCGAGGCCCTTGGCACGTTGCTCCTGACCGGCGAACATCAAGCTGATCAGGGAGCGCTGCGAGGTGAGGTTCGCCTTGGATGGCACACGCTTGAAGGTGACGGGGTCGTCCATGCTGGACTTGCCGCTCTCCTCGATAGAGTCCTCCCACTCAGAATCCTCATCATCGTCATCGATGGCGCTCTCGTCCATGTAACTATCAGACTGATCGCTGGGTGTCTGAATCGTTCGGGTAGTCACCTGGTTGCTGAAGGAAGTCTGCTTCTTCTGTGCACTGAGTAATGAGTTGGGTCTCGCCGAGTGCATGGCGCTTTTGAGAGACGGGCTGTCATCCTCGTTGGATCCGGAAGAGCCACCGACCAGGAACATTTTCTTCTTGGGTTGAGGTAGGATGGGTTGGCGCATCTCTAGACTCGGTGAGGACTCATCGCCAGAGGAGCCTCCTAAAGCGAACTTGGCTGGTTGCTTCTTCAGCTGCACTGGCTTATGTGCTGGAGAGGACCGAGGTTCCGGAATAACATCGGGCGACGAGACCTTGATCGATTCTTGGCTCATCAGTCGAAGAGATGGGATGGGGATCTGAGAGGGGGAGAAACCGCGGATAACGGTTGTGCTGTAGGCGTTGGCGGACGAGGCAAGCTCGGATGACTCAGTATGCGAGTGTGATGCCTCGCAAGGCTGTTCAACCGAGTGGCACATGGGCTCGGTGACCGGTGTCGTGGGCGACTCGAGCGTGTCCTGTGTCCTGGGTGAAAAGGCAGTCTGCGACTCGTCCGACTGCGGCTCGAGGGAGGGAGAGCTCATCTCAGGGAGGGGATTGAGGTTGGGCTCCTTTTCTTGGATGATGGTAACGACCATCTTCTCGAGATGGTCTGATGTAATGTGTCGCTCGCGGCCTCGACTCCGGCTGCTGGCGCAGGAGTCTTGTCGAATGATTGCTGGTCGGACGATGTCGAGGGGTTCTAATTCCGATGTGAACTCGATGGCCTCTTCGTCTTCGACTGCCGAGTCGACGCTGCCGGATAATTGAGGGACTTCAGGTATTCTGAGGGCAGGGATGTCCTTGGGTAGACAAGTGGCGGAGGAGAAGGTCTGCCTTGTCTGGCCAGTCTCGCAGCAGAAGGTCTCTCTGTTCCATAATCTCCAGCTCAGGTTCTCCAATCTTCGGCCTTGCTCCACGGAGTCGGCGCATCTTGAGAAGACTAGACAGTAGCCTTGTTAGCTGGTCACATCACAGCCCGAGGTCTGGTGTCGCTTGCTACGTACCTGTCCACATGCTGAAGAGGTTCTGTGCATTCTGTGTGTCGACCTTGTGGATGACATTAGGGTCTACTGTCAAGACCAATCCTTCTGCTTTACTAGGCATGTTGGAGATGTGCGTGCTCGACCGCAGGAGCAGATGTATATGGGAGTGGCGCTGGTATGGCGAGTCAGGTTTCGCGAGCAAGATCGCGAGCGTCTCTCCTTTGCGCTGTCCGAAGTGTCAATGGGATTGCATCAGTCTGGTCGGCACCAAAGTTCGGAGTCGAAATAGCTTTCGGTAGAGGTGCGCCTCAGGTGTATATCAGAAGTCGCCGCTGCGTCGATGATGTAGGTGGTGGCAACACGTGCGTGCGTGCGTGAAATAGTCGTTCTCAGTATTGCTGTCGTAGAGCGATGATTGCAAGTGGCTACCGGTCTGTAGTAGTCCACGATCGTGTAGTGTTTGATTGTGTTGCTGCTGGAATCTAGAGTTGGGTAGGGAGAGGCCAGGAGGAGGTGTGGGTTGGAAGTGTACATATGTATGTAGAAGTATGTAGGTGCGTTGTGCGTGCGTCTTGATTGATATGAGGGAGCGGAGGCAGAGCACAGAGCGTCCCAGCGTGGGTGATGGAACATGGGTCCAGTCCAGGTGCAAGAGAGACATTGGGCAGTGGGAGTAGAAGTAGGAGTAGTAGGTACTGCAAGTAACTCCTCGATTGACGGAGTACAACCGCTACGGCCAGTACTTACAGGGAGGTACCTGACCCTCTGAATCCTTGACCGCAAGGTACCTAGGTACTGTCCTGTGGTAGCTTTTGGTTTTGGTCGGGTGGAGGGCGCAAGCATGCGAGCGAGAACGAGGTACCTAAGTACTTTGCACGGTTGCGCCTGCGAGTCAGGTACTTACCTGGGCCACAGCCTTGGTTGGACTTTGGACTTTGGACTTTGGCCTATGAACCTCAACTTTGGGGGGTCAGTTGAGTTGGTAGCGACAGGGGTCCGATGGGCAGGGAACGGACCCAAAGAACTGACAAGTCTACGTACACAGTACACCGGTACTCCCTACCAGCGGAAGGACACACCCAGCCGGCCAGGCGGTCTACGGCCAGACTTTCCAAGCCTCTGCTACTTTAAGCTAGATCCTTATCTTAGCTCACAAATTACTCCCTAAACAGCACTATATTCTTAATTGGGTAGTTCGTTACGTCCCCATCCCATCACTCGGTCAAAGAGCCGGAACTGCTCCGGTCAATCTCGACGCGGCCTCTCTCATCGCAAGCTCGTCGGCAACTCAGCTAACCTAACTCCACTACCAGTTCCCACAGCGCTGAGCTGGACTAGAGAGAGGTCTCCTGTCGGTCTGCCTGCATCGTGAGTACCATAATAGATGTGGGCACCATGTTCCCACAGTTGAAGAGTGTCCAGCCCTCTCCTTTCACTGCGACGTTTCAGCACGGAGCAGAGCAGAATTGCAATCGTCTGGGCATTGAAGAAGAGTCTGGTCCTTTGGCAGTGCAATGCAATAAGACTAGCACACATTGCAAACGCATGTGTTGGTATGGAAGACATCATGTTACCCCTTGTTGTCCCAATTACATGGTCATGTCATGACTCGATGAGGGATAGATTACTATGCGATAGTCACTTTGGCAAGCAGAGTGACCCCGTCAGTCCGAGATGTTGTACTGTCAATGCTTTCTACTTTTGGCAATGCAAACCCAACGACCGAATACAGAACTGGTGGATGGTCCACGATAGGAAAGAAACTTCGACTGCATAGAACAAACTTTGGCTACCTACCTACCTAAAGCTAGGTGGCTATACGGATATGGCTGAGGGACTGTTGCTGTTACTTCACAAAGCCTCTTTATGGGGTATCGCATCGGTGGCTGGCCTGATCTCCCTTCTTCCCGAAAGCATCGCTCAGCCAGGGAGCTAAGGGCCGTATTCGATGCCGTTTTCGTCGTTTCAATACAAAACTCCGAGGCGCAATTCTTATCACGAATAAAGGTCACGAAGTCTGCCCAGAACACCATTACGCATTTCAATTTGCTGTCGGAGCTGACGATTGCCGACGGTCCTCGTCACCTCGTATCCATCGATTAGCAGTCGACAACGAGGAGAGTACTGGAATTACCCAAGTAGACCTATGGGCGATGGTCAATTCGCTGGCCAGCGATCCATCCCCAACGAATCGTGACGGCAATGCTGAACGTCGAGCGCTGTACTGACTGACAAAGGTTCTAAATGTGACGTGACTTCTCAGCACTACACGCTCGTTGGTTCTGTTTCCGCTGGCAAACTACTAGGTAGGTACCTAGGTAGGTAGATAACAAAATGTTGCCTCAGAGCCAGGCCCCCGTGACGCTGGTGTCTTTCCCCGCATTGGAGAGCTGGCTGTTGCTCGTCGCGGCTTGACGGTCCCTATCAACAGGATCCGGGGCTGCAAGTGGCAATGACTTCTACTGCCAGACCTTGAGCTGTTACTGTACCTATTGGTATGGCCACACATTCTTCGACGGAGATGTCGGCAACGAGACCTGTCATTCCACCGAGGCCGAGGCGAGAATGCACGCAATTTAGGCAGACATGTACGCAATCAAGAAAAAGCAACGAGAACAGCGCCTTGATCATAGAATTGCCATCGGAAGCTTCTTGGGATCTCGTGGGATTCAGGGTTGGTAACCTCTAGAGCTTGATGCGCTGGCGTTTCGTCCCCGTGAGCCATTGGAGAATTGCCTCATATCAGCAACTGTTTTCTCCGCATGAAAAATCATGGTCAGCTGAACGCTTTTCGCAACTCAGCCTCGGTGACTTGGCCCGAAGACCCCCGCACTTTAGCAACTCCGGTACACAAAGTACACCGCAGATTATAGTCAAAGCCATTACAGGCTCAACTTTGCGGCAAAACCCACGAGCGCCTAAACGAATCGCCAGCCGCGAGAGCACAATATTGATATTAGAGGTCAATATCGTTCTAATAAGCCAGGTTTCGTTCCTATTACTTACGCAGGTCTCACCTGATGTCGACGATCGATACTGCTAAGCCCGAAGAGCAAGTAGTCGCCCATGCATTTGGAACTGATCAAATTGCATTCAGTCGGGCATCGCGGTTGGTTTTATTCAGGGATTTACCTTTGTACCTCTCTCAGCGATAGTTCGGTCCTGACCACTGTACGGCTGTGTCACACAGTGACCTGACTTGACAAGCATCCTCATTGACTGGCTGCAGCAGCCATGGCGTTCTTGTCGGGATACCTCCACCAATCGAGAACCCCCACGCCGGTAAATGTGTTGATTACGGCCTTCCACGCCGGTGCCACAACCGTTCTAACAACCCTCAAGGCTGCCGGTCTCCAAAACCTATCACATTATCACCCGCCAGGAGGCGCAGAACGCTCGCACGCGAGATTGTCGAGTCGCGTCAGCCATGCGCGGTTCGAAACGCGGAATCCTAAACATTGCACTAGATTATGCGATCATTCGCTCACCTCGTCGATGGGGTTCCGTCAACAAAAGCGCGGCGGACATTTCGTTTCATTTACTAACCAATTACTAGTAATAACCGCCATATAATGGATCATTGGCTTTTTTCATATAGTTACAAACATCCAAGGCTCATAGCTATTTAGATCAGTGTCCTCTGGATATTAAGACCGAAATCAAGACCCAACTTCCGAGTGAAGCATGCCCAGCTTTGGCAAAGTACCACCCATCCTAGAGCTCCGAATCCCACATTGTAGCGCTGACAGTCCCCATAATCACGGGTCAAGCAAGCATGCCACGTTGTTGCCCGTAAGTCTGCGGAGCCTCTAATACGGAGGTAGGCTGTCAGAATGTTCATTGTCGGTTATGGCGCACCAGGGTAGGCAATCCCTCCCAACCTCCCATCGGTTATCAGCGTTATCAGCAGATGACGGGTTGCTTGCCAGATTTGGTAGGCACTTATACCAACCTCCGACTTCTACCAACGTTCTAGAAGCATATACTTCTATAAGCATTGACACATTTTTGAGTCCCTCTGGTTCCAACTCTTCACCCCCGTGTTAGGTCCCGAAATAGTAGTGCACTCGCGTAAAGCGTGGGGTGAAGTCGGACGTGGGACAATATCCGCGACTCTGCAGCATGGAACCGTGGGTGGTTCTGATGGTCGGAAACACTGTGACACCCCTGAATCCAACCTCGTCGCGTGCGCAGAGTTTCGAAAAGATGCCATGGAACTACACTTCAGACCATGTCATTACATTTGCAGTATGTGATAGCTCCCATACGCTAATTACCGGAAAAGATTCCTATCGCACCTGACTAACCGCGGTGATGGAATTACTTCTCGTCATGGTAGGTTATTTGGGGGGTGGGGGGGCACATCCAACTGCTCAGTGCCCAGGGGCGTGCCGTACCGTCGGGAGCTTGGGGCGCATCGCAGTCGTACTCGTGTGTTGCACTAGGGTTAAGCTATCCAGCTACAGTATAGCGCTGACATCACACCTAAATAGACAAAGTTGTCGTTATCACGACATGCGCCATTGCTCCTAGTGGAGCCGTGCACATCATCATACCTAGTATAGTATCCCTGATATATCATATCTAGACTTTGGGCAGACGAAATGGGGATGCAGCCCGCGTGCCTGAAGACAGAAGCTGGATTCCGGATTTGGAATGCCTGATAGTTCAAGTATCGCGTAAAGCGTCTCTTTCGAAACTTGGGGGGTTGCCAGGCGCGCAATGATACCCCCACGAAGACAGGTCTGGACGAGCGGAGGGTTCTTTCGACAGGGGGTGAGCAGGATGGGTGTACTGACCTTGTCCGAAAAGAGACGCCGGTGACACCTCGCATTACTTTGTACCGAAATCCTTCCCTGCGTAGGTAACAATGCTTCTCGGGCTTTTTCCCCAGGTCAAGCTCAACACCACCCAGCCAGCATCGTGACCTTCTGGAAGCCCAACAGCGCTCCGACTCTAATCTCTCAAGGCAGCGGTCGGCATACTGCAATTTCATAACGCATTGGCGCGCGTAGAGCTGCCGAGCCATGTGGCAAGCACGTGCAACAGCTACAACTCTCTTGGTTTGATTGCTACTCTACTTTACTGAAGTAGCCAAAAGAGTCGATTCCACTGCTGGAACTGGAATTGCCTTATTGTTTCAACATCAAACTGCGAGGTAATACAAGCAAACCAATCAGCAAACCAGCATTAAGTAAAATGAAATTGGATTTATGTGACCACCACAATCTCCAGGACCCGACCCTACCGATCTACTCCCAATTCATGTCATTATGACAGTTGGGTTCGGCGTCCAGGGCTTCGCTCCCCGGATCAGGGGGGTTGTAATTAACCTTGTCTAGACGGCGTAGAGTGGGGGGGATATCATAAAGTCGAAGTTAGCATGTCAACATCACGAAATTCAACACGGTAATAGAAATTCGGCCTCTTTTGAGATTTCTTTCGGTAGGGCTTCTATGCTGTGTGTTGCTTTGAGAGGCATAACCCGAGGCTGTCACCAGAGTATCACATAGTCGAGGTAGAGAGATGGTCGAGAGCAGAATCAGACTGCGTACCCCAGACCGCGAAAAGAAAATAGAAATTATTTCTTCCTGCTGGGCGGCGCCAATCCTATCAAAACTGTATATATGTACTTTAGGTAATTAAAGATAACAACGGCACGGGCGGGACGCTGCCGCACTGCTGCAGTCTCCATAGTTGCTTACTCTACCCGAGCAAGTACCATCTACATTGACGTTCACAATATTGACTCGTCGTTTTCAGACTTGATGAAACAGAGGCCCAACTGTCGCTTGCCTATGATACATCTCACCAATTGCCCAACCAAGACACAAGCGCGCAATCTCCAATGCTTCCGAACTTCGTTTTTTAATCGCCGGAAACAGCATCCCGGCATGCGTGACCGCTCCCCTGTCGCGACTACAATGGGGGTCGTCGGGAAACTGTGGAGATGGCGTTCCAGCCAGTTGGTCATTTGTGCGGTCAGGTGAGCATGCTTGGCGTCTAGGGGCGGAACGTCAAGTTGCGAGGTACACACACACTATGGGGAAGATCCCCGAGAACAACAAGCGCCACCAAACGGTCTGTGATGTGCCTGTCCTAGTGCTGGTGCTGGTGCTGGGCCGCGGAAGAGCTCCCCTGCGGCACAACTCCCGGTAGGCGACCGCCCTCGACGTCCCAATTTCCCATCTATCCGGACGTTGTAGCGGAGTCGAGTTAGAATTGCTATGGAGAAGCTTCACCAAAATACGACGGAGCTCGACAGAGCCGAAAGATAATTGGGTCAGCCTGGTGCACTTGAGTCTCTCTTGTTCTCTGCCCCAGGTGTGCAATGACATGCGTCGAACGACTGAGCTGCTTCACAAGTGATACAGGAAAACGAATTCACGATGTATGCTAAAGCCATCAATGCATCGGATACATCCGTCGCATCTCCCATTCTGGTAACGCATTTTTAGCAACAGATGTAGATCGTGGCTTGCGGAGGCTCCGCCCGTCATTGCTTATATGTACGCGCATATGATTATTCATAGGGGTCGGATGCTTAAGCAAATGGGAAGTTGATGCGAGGGGTCATATATCATCATACATGACACATGAAAAGACGGCTTGTAATTAATGCCTTGGTCGGCTGCGATCCCATCAACCACAGCGCTGGTGACCCAAGCTTGCGGGCCAGCAACACCCTCACGCCCGGTTGTGACTACATCTAGGTACGTCCCAGCCTTCCACGCCTCGCTTCTACTTCGTCTGCAAGGCAGAGAGAGATGCGCGTCCTTTCTGCCTTTCCGCCTTTCCGCCTTTCCGTCTTTCCTACCCTGCACCGTACCTGTGATGTGATGCATCGATTGAGCTCAGCTACTACGGGGCGGGCCAATGAGTGTCGGAGAGAGTCAGCTTTACTCATCTGAACCAAGCGTTCGGGAACCACTCTGAACTCGATGTTTGCTGAGAGCTCGACTTCTACTGTGTAGATGCTGGTTTGTTGCATGGTTTTGATGCCGAATCATGTGCTTTTGATGGCTGGCTCACATTCACAGACTGCTTTTCAATTTCGACACTTGTCAAGTCTCTCATGAGTTTTACACGACGAATGACGCTTCCCTGGATCTCAATGACATGATATGCCGTTGTTTTGTTCTCGGCATGCAGTCTTGGAGCTTCTTGATGAGTTTTACACAACGAATGACGCTTCCCCGGATCTTGATGACACAGGATGCCGTTAATCTGTTCTCGACATGCAGCCTTGAAGCGTGATTGGACCGTGGGCCGCGTCAGCCAGCAACGCCATCCCCAGATTAGCGAAGACGATAGACATGCCGGATCTGATAGGGAGGCTTCCCCGTATTCCACTGAAACTCTCCCACTTCAGCAAGCCGCCGTTAACAAGCTGGCAGGCGGTAGTCTCGGCGTCTCCCAATTTCGAGATTTGGAGGATGTCTTCGCGTCTTTTAACCTCAACAGCTTCACACACCACTAGTATTTGTCTCAGAAAAAACAATTCTGAACCTTCGGGTAGTGTGATGGACCATCCGGTCCGCGGCAAGGGTGGATCCTCTAAAAATAACTCCAACGTTTGGTCAGCTTCACAATGCAGGACGGCACTCACTGTCGATCACTATCGAAAGGGGTAACTATGTCACCCAGCCTGCCAGGCCTCTGAAAAGTTTACCCTTGCCTTTAGAGCGGCTACCGCAAGAATCCGACGGAATGGTGCAATATGAAAGTAGCCTTACAACCAGATGCTCGGATCTAGTTTAATCTCGAGAAACTACTGCCGTGCTGGCCATATTCCCGTAAAGATCTGTGTGCATTGTACGATGTTTCACGATCTGGTACGCAGGTCGAGCAGTAGTAACGCTAGCATACCCAAAAGCGTACCTACGCAAGCGAGATGGACAGCCCATGGACAGTCTCCCTTTGTTCGGACTGTATTAGGACGTAGTCATCTCAAAGGGGCAGTCTTAGACTCCCTTGCAGGGCCTGTCGCCGACCGTTGGGAGCCCTGGAGAGGTCCCTGTGGACGGAAAATCTCGTTCCATCGCGGTAAGATAGCAGAAGGACAGTCAAGCCCTCCCACACGTGATGGTTTCAGTGATATGATCCTATGACTGACATCTCGCCCCTGGTCAATTTCGCAAGCGACTCCGTTGGGACTCCGCGAAATGATTTCTAGAGTCAAGCATTGATTAGCCTCTGTCACCTTAGCCTTGGCTCTTCCACCCACCCGGGATGTCACTTGCCCACGTGTGCAGACGCCTAGACGGAAGGGATCCCTATCAATACACATCTTCAATGCCAAGCAGGGTCCGCCTTACATGAGCAGTCCTTACACAGAACTGCACAGTCACGGCAAGGGACGAAGCTACCCCTCAGTTCCACCAGAAGCAGGACTCGGTCAGAAGCAGGACTCGGTCAAACTCGGTCAAATTCTATACTGCCTTCTGGCGCCTAAAGTAGCTTCGCCTCATCGCGCCTGAAACTACAATGAATTGAAGCTGACCGACTCTCGTAGACCGCCAGAGAATCGTGCACATGATCTCCATCAATTGTAGGATTTCTCTGCCTCCAGATGAACTCATGCCGGAAGCCGCTACGAAGCGAAACGAGGCCGCGTAACCCGCCTAGTCACTCAGTGCTGTAACCCTCCTCAGGAGTTCATCCGTAATCCCCATCCCGCCGGGATCGTAGCTGTCACCTCGTAAGGAGGACCCTGAAATCTGGATACCCCAGGTCCAATAATGCAACTGCCCCACTGGCGTCTTCAACTGTTGCGGCCCTCACTACTGATCCTGGGCATGTCTGGCCAAATCTCCAGCGTCCAACACCTTTCGAGGCTGATGCGAATTGCGTAACCACTCGTGACTGACCCGAGATTCAGGTCCAAGTGGAGCGAATTAGTATCCACACAGTTGCTGTGGTACACGCAAGAATGGTCGAGGACAAGGATAACAAGAATAACAGTAAGGCCGAGCGAACCCGTTGGCTCACACTTGGGGTTCAGGGTCTTGGGGATACTCGCGTCGCATGCGGTCTAGCATTCGCCAGTGAGCTTCGTGATCTCTTCGTTCGGCCCAATGACTCGTCACAGCGCAACATGCGCGTTGTATTATTATAGTATGAAACAGCCGTCGAGTACTTGTCATGAAGATGCACTTTTTTTTTCGTCAGACACCGCTAAGACAAACCACCACGCCGTAGCTCACGGGATACAACGCCGCAACCTGCCTAGAAACCTCCGTGGTCTTTACAACAGTCCTCCTTCGTTACCCAATGCAGTTATCTCCCAGTTTTAATTAAACTCAATTCAAGCGGCTCAGGTCAGCCTCAACTTTGATATGCCGAAAACAGAGCCGAAGCTATCGGCTAGCACTCCGTACTGGTTCTTTCGAGCCAATGACCTCGGGTGCATTTTGTGAGATTATCGGGTGCGTCGGTATTTTCCGTCGCACGCGGCCAAAATCACATGTTGCTTGCAATAGGTATTCCCCGCATGAGCTTCTCTTGATCAAGATCCTCCAGGCACGAATGGGCCGATGATACTTTTGTATCTCTACGAGCCCCAGAAAGGATTCCGATGAGTCGGCTGATCCGTTAAGGTCGGGATTAGGGAGCAAAACCGCCCCCAGAGTTCTGCCAGAGTTCTGGTATCGGAAATCGTGGCGAAGATCACGGGATCATGTTGTTCACCAGCTGTTCTCGCCCGTTCGGTTGAACTCTTATCCTGTGGATATTGTTTTGCTGGAGTTAACTAAGTTCTCGCCTCCTTCGATGCTTCGATTTCCGGGCCTACAAATCTCAATGACGGCTGCTGACCAGCTTGGTAGCGGGTCCACATTGAGACCCGTCAAAGGTAGCTCAAGTCAGCTTGCCCTCTCTCGCGCTAAATGACCTAGAAAGTACTAGTCACGAGCATCCCCAGAATCTTCAAAGGGCTTTTCATGACTAGCCGTGCAGAAGGGGCTCTTGTATCCCAGAGAAGTACACAAGTATAGCGACATCAAGGGGTCCAGGCGATCTATTAACGTCAGCAATGGATAGACAAACTAACCAAGGCATGCTCAAAGTCAGAAGAGTCAGGAAGATGGAAGCATGCTTTCAGGCGGTAATCCGGGGTTACCTTGCTTCCCCAGAAAATGGCGCAAGACTAGCCATGCCAAACATATATTACTGCCCTTGTGTCAAGCCTCGTTTGATTTGACTCAACCTCAGGTGATCTGGGGAAAATAATGCGATAAAGTGGATATCTGTTCCAACTGTTAGTTCCCTTATTTCAGACACTGTTGCTATTTCAGATAAAATAGTTAAATTACTTTGACTCGGTCGTTAGGGCCAATTGTAGTACAATACAGTACACGTAAGTGAGTGCTGTCAGACTGGAATTCGGAAGTTGGGCTGACTCTGAATATTCGTCCAATCACAGGATTAAGAAGTGAAAATGACTGCCTGCGCATTCATCTTAATGAATGCGCACCTATCACAGGCCCAGCTATTTGGAGGGCTGAGTCCCAGTCAGCCCTCCAGCTTGCATCCTACTGTAACCGTGAGTTACGTGATGCTTCCCAACTCCGTTAAATTAGAAACCACTGCTGCATGTCAGAAATGGTCATGGGTCAACCCACTCTATATCTCAGCCCTGTTACAGTCTTTACAGTCCGCGACAGCTGTGACTGGATCCCAACATTTCGTGTGTTGAACAAATAGGCTTCCTGAAAGGTGTTGTGATACAAGCACTGGGAGGGGTTGCATTGCTTCGTTGGTAGAGAGGATCGTACCAACAGACCGCCTGCTCCTTCAATGCCACCCACCGCCGTGCCAATGACTAATTGCCATTCTTGGACAGTTTGCGCATCGGGTTTCTGCGTTGCGATCTTCCTCTTCCGTCGTGACTCGTCACCACAACAGAAGGAACGCTCCCCAATACAAAGTGTGCCACATGAGACACAGCAGATCAAATGTTGAATCAGACCTGCCCTTATGGCATGCACACCCACACCCACGCCCACACACCCATCCCACGACACAACTCAGGTACGGAAGGGAGAGGACACCCAAACATCTAGACAACGAGTCGTCCCTGGCGTGCAAATGGCGATGCCGGGCCGAGCTCGAGCTGGAAAGGCTGCATCGCTATGAGCGAGAACCACGGCGGTCTCGCCCAAATGCAGACGCTCAGATGGCAGGTGCCGAGGTGAGTATCTTCACTTGCCGTTTGCTACTAAGTACTATGACAAGACCTTCACCCGTAGGCGTAAGGAGTCATGCGCACACTTCCCCGAACGCCTCATTGGAGTCGCCTATGCAAAGCGGGATGAGATTGCCGGGGGAGGGGGGGCCGCGGCGGCGTCCGAGCAGCTCAATGGGGTGAACGATATCTGGCGGCAACAGCGAGGACCCGGCCATCATCAGGCAGTCGAGATGTTGCGTGAGAAGGCATTAAACTTAGAATGCTCTTGTGACCTGTCTCCATTCCCGCCCCCGAAAGTCGAGGCCGCGGCGGGCTTAGCCGCCAGTCAGTCAGCCTATTGTTTGTTAATGCATTTTGTCAATCTGATGTGACTGCGCGAAATCCCCACCCCACACTGATTGAGTTGCTTGTCTTGCTTGCTACAATTAAAACACACCCAGTAGGTAATTATGTACCTTAATCACCTAAATTACCTATGTACCAGATCCTATCATACGTTCCCAACCCTCAGCATACCGCCGGCTATTACGAGGCTGCGATGTCGAGGCTTCATGTGATCTGCGGCAAGGCGGACCATGGCTCCCGAGGCGCTGTCATTGCAATGTAGACCATACAGTCGACTTGGATTCTCTGCATTCACTAGGTATCCAGAAGGCTCGAGTCGTAAGCGGACGAGGGCCAGACACCTGGAGATCAGACACCGCATGTCTAGAGTAGACGAGTCACAAGCAGATGACTTCTGTCATATTCACACGTGGGTGGTCAGAATCCTCGAAGCATCGAGATACTGACGATTCCGGTAATGCGGTTCTTTAGGTAAAAGCAATTAAATTCGCTGGAATTGCCAATCACCAACTTTCTGGGGTAGTTGGTGTACACTGCGGTCCAGTTCCCGCATGCATCGAGATCCACCTATTTTTAAGATCACCTGTAATTGGAAAGTTTGTCGGGTCAGCACAACAAAGCGAAGAATGTGCCATGTAGGGAACATGATGTCATGTTGGGACTTCGAACGGCACGAAAACAGGAAACGCGCCTCGGACAGGATTGCGTCCGCAACGATAACGATGCATGCTTTGGGACATCCAGCGGCCGGGATGGACACTGGAAAGGAATGCCCGACAGACGACTGCATGTTGCCTATCTATGGTCATGAGCACACGTTACCATCCCCTTCGTCCATTCCTACGTCACTGGGATCGCTTTGATGGCTGACTTTGCGGACTCCGACTTATAGTGGTTTTAGTTGTCTAATTCTGTTAGTTGGGTATTCATAAGTATTCCTGTACCTCACCCGACACCCTTTAACTACTTGCTGCTTATATCTAGTTATACTGACAACGGCTGACTGATCCATTATCAAACGACTGGGATGTAGGTCCTGCAGATTATCAACAATATTACCATCTTTTTCCTTGTCGGCTTTTATGCCATTCGATCCCAAATATATCTCTTTGTTGTCTCATTTTCGTTCCAACCTGGCGTGTTTCCCGTCTTGTACCTTCATTCGCGGCTCGCGTGAGCTTCCTGATATCGCAATTCATCAGTAGGAGGCGTTCAGTGCCACTAAAAGGCGTCAACCGATTCAACCTATGGCGGGCCCCCTGTGGAAAGCTCTATTGGGAGACATGGAATAGCTTAAACAGGAAGCATCGTTCCCACTCACAGCTAACCTCAGCTCGACCTGGTGTTGGCGTTCGAGGACCACCAGAAGGAATGCCCCCCCCCCCCGAGTGCAAGTGCCAGCAGATGCCTTACGCCTAGTAAGATTCTCCAGCTATTGCCCCGAGATGAAACCAGAGCCATCGGTTAGACATTCAGTCTTCCCCAGGTATCATTCCATGGGGGCTGACGATGTTTGTACCGTCGGACAGGAATGCAATCTTTAGGTGCAGACGCGAAGATTATTAAGCTACACACATATCATCGGTGATAGACGAGCAGGATGCAGGATGGGGCTTACGGCGGCGGTGGCGATTGGTCCCAAGAAGATTTAGAGATGACTGACAAAGCTAAATCAGGCGGATATTTGTCAATCCTACTGCGCGTACCCGAAGATCCATACGGAAGTGTTGATCCCACAAGATGCATTGCTCTTTACGACATCGCTTTCTTTGATCCTTTTCACCGCAAGATTGGTTTCCGCTCAAAATACGAAAGCCGAACACGGTTTTGCCTACGTCAGTCGATGGTGATTGAAAGGTTCGTATAAAGCGTATGGTAAACCAATTACGAAAGGAGACCAGCCTCTATACCGTCGCACAGGTTTTGAACGGGTGCTTTCGGCGAGAGCGACTCGGTCAGCCCCGGCGTTCACCCCATTTATCAGCGGCCGCCCCCGGTCAATCGATGCTCATCAATCTACAGGTCTTGGATGCCTCAGCAAAGCTGCAGATTACAGAAGTACAGTATCATGGCCGGTCTGCAATAGGCAATCCGCTTCGAATTGCTCGTCTAATTCCATCACTTGGCGATCAGAGACACCTGATACAAGGTATTTGGCTGGAAGTCTCGACTTCCTGCCTGTTAAATCCTGCGCAGCATTTTGCGCACTTGACCAGCGCCAACGTACGACATAGCTGGATCATTCTTGTGCTACGTATACCTGAAGACCAATATCCACGCGGAAAGGAACGATCCTTGGGTTACACGGCCAGGCTCTTCGTATGTCTTGCATCCCTGGCCACAACCGACAGACGCTCCAACCTGTCAAGCGGGCAGATTCATGGTCACGATCTTACGAATTCGACTCTGGAGTACTCGACTTGCGGTGATTGAGATGATATCAGTCCCGACTTCATGCGGCTGACATTCAATAGAGTGGCGTTCTGGATACACAAAGCTTATTGGAAATATTGGAGATCAGTTGCTGGTCAGAAATAATGTCGATAAAACGACCTAAATACATTTTCTTGAAGTTCGTAACCGCGAAAACTTTCCTTGCCCTTGTAATTTGCATACCGATGCTACGACAAGTCAACGTAAGAGCTGACCACCGACACCGAGGGTGCTTTTGAGGCCAATCCGTGCCACGTCCTGAAGGTCGGTGTTGTCGTCATGAATCCCTTTTCGCGGACTTCGGGGGGCAGCGCCTCGACAGCGATATTGAACCTCGCTATACGCGGTGAGGTGACCGCCTGACACCCCACGACCGGAAGCCTAGCTCTGCACAAGAATCCCACGTCATCTCCCGGCTCTTCCCCGTCCCAGAGAACGAGGTTGGCTTACGGCATTCTAGCGACCCATCAGCGGGCCGTCCCACCTCCTTTTTTCGTCTGACACGTAGTCAATATCCTATTTCAGTACTGACAACGCGGCGAGGATGGTCAGCAACGCGGGGGGTCATCACACGTTATGGGGTTGAGCTTATGGTGTATGTATTCCCATGGAAGATAAGCGCAGAGAGATTAGCTTGTGCGGCCCGGCGTGAGACTCGGTCAGCGCCGTCTGCAGTGACCTTTTTAACAAACTCTATCTGGGTCCTTATAAAAGCTTTACGACCAACATTGTGCCCACATGGCTCAAAAATGTGGCCAATTACAAGGGCCGGCAAGCCTGCCCGAGACGTATGACTATGCATCTCGAGTCACGACTATCTCCATGCCTACCGAGTGGTTTGAATCTCTTGAGGTCTGTTCTGCGGCCTTCGCAAACTCGGGCTGAATTTCAGGCTGCCGCTGACCGCGTGAGAGTCGTATTATGGCGATGACATTATCTCGGTCATAATTCGCAAAGTCTGCTGATCAGCAGTGGCACAGTCGATTCTACTGACCGGCTACTGGGGGTCTCGTTGCTCAGGGATAGTACGGCAAACTTACCCCAGACAGCAGCATGGCACGGATGGGGAAGTACCCTGCAGAGGTGATTCTGGTCGGTAGAGGATACAAAGGAATAATATTTTATCTTGCTCGAAACAATCATATTATATTTATGTCCACCGCCATTCCAGAACGTCGCACATATCCCATGCATGCATGCCTCAATTCATAGCATCCACGCTCGAATGTTGGACCCAAGAATACCGACCGAATGGATTCAGGGACCTGCTGATCCCTGTGACTGCGTTTCCCAGGAAGCAGAGAGGATCGATCCCAAGTGACCTCGCGAACCCCTCAGGCTAAATGGCCGGATAATGCGGCGCACGGGAGGGCTTGCAGAAGCTTCCCGGGTGGTCCTGTTTAACCGCAGGCGAGGAAGTGAAGGCCTGGTCTCTTTCCCCTATGGGCAGGCCTCTGGGACTCTTTTGGCGTCACGGAATCCCTCGGGTGGGTTTTCCGATGCTACCAATAGATTGACTTCTCCGAATAGATCGCTGGCGTCGATGTGGCGGTACACGGGTCTGCAACGCCCTATGCTGGCGGCTAATACTCTTTTTCACCAAAAGATCTCCACTACCACTAGTATAAATTCTAATACGATACTTGATACGACAACAATGAGACAACTCTGGATAGCTCAGTTGGTAAGTTCTTTCTTACGGTTTGGTCGATCCAACCGCATACATTCCACCACAAGTCTTTACTAACATTCTTCCAGGAAGAGCGACGGACTGTAATTGTTAAACCGTTTATCCGCAGGTCGCTGGTTCGATCCCGGCTCCGGAGACTCTTATCTTTTTGCCTTTTTGATGTTATTTTTTATTTGTCTCAATAGTGTGTACTATGTATGGGTAAAGACTCCAGTTTTGTGACTAATTGATTGAGATAGAGTGACATTCCGTAACGCGCCGCTGGAGAAAGCCCGAATCGTCCATGCAAGACGGTTGCCGGGAGTTCTCACTGGCTGGGGCGGATTGCGTTTCCTGTTTCGTTTTGTTTCGTTTCGTTTCAAATGTACCGTTCTTGGATAACGCCGACCCACCCAGATAAAATGCTGGTCTAAGGGATACACCTACGTTTCGGAGACGTCTGGCTCTGGACGAGACGACGGGAATCTTCCGTGGTTTCGGTCGATCTCAGGTGCTTGGATCTGTGTAGTTACAAGAGATTGAAGTACCATGAAGGAAAGGCTACCGCGTCTGTCGACCTCGGCAAGGATTGAAGATTTAGCACCACGTACAGCTGTTTATCCATGTGATGCGCCCCGGAGAGAGAGTTCAAACCAAGTAAGAACATGCAGGTAAATAGCTAATTACAAGAAGATCGACGCGACCGGCCCCAGGTACCGAACCCCAGCTTTCCGGTTCTACACAGTACTGATCGTCGCCGCGACTACCACAGTATCTCTATCCCCTGTTACCGACCGTTGGAC
Organism: Xylariales sp. AK1849; assembly: GCA_022432505.1. Taxonomy (NCBI): domain Eukaryota; kingdom Fungi; phylum Ascomycota; class Sordariomycetes; order Xylariales; species Xylariales sp. AK1849. The sequence goes on from JAJKKH010000002.1 coordinate 639,044, forward strand.
CTCGCATACAGCAGGACAGTCCAATAAGGCTGACCAAAGTCTTAGGTGGTGTGCAGTCGCTTGGAACAACACACCATCTCTCCGAAGCACTGGAAAATTGTGTCCGCCGTCACGCGCTCGTCTCGAAACGCGGGAGGCTGACAGTTCAGCCTTGACGACTGTCCTTCACCACACCACCAGCGGTTGACCGGTGACAAGGATGAGCCTGCCAGGAGTCCTATGATTCAAGTTAGGGATCTTTCAATCTGGCATACGACGCTTCGTTGTTGTTTAGGTAGGACCTTTTGCTACCACGTGAGCCGCGGATTCGCGGGGCAGACCGCCAAGAGAAGTCTTCCGCCAATGGGCAAATAGACCGAACATGATACGCAGACTGTATGGGTCGAAGTCGAACTACCGCATTACGAAATCGTCCCTCGGTCGATGACAAGCATGGCAATGCCACTTAGCATTGCGTTGGAAGTCACGAACGATCCCATGCAAATAAGTATTGTAGGGTCTTCGAAATTGACACATGGTTACATCGATGAATATGACAGTTGATCATATGCTATTAGAGACGTCCTTTTGAGGGAAAGTGCCCCGTCGATGTCCTCGGTCCAGAGAGAGTGCCTTTGTCGGGAGATTTTGCATCTCAAGACCCAACCGAGGTTTGTGATTGCAACACTATAGTGAAACGTGAAGAAATTACACATGCTAGTTCTATACCAAATATCTGCGAAGACTAGGAGCATCATTAACGCAAGCCATATTTATGGTTTACCCCGTAGAGGGCGGCACGTTTCTCGAGGTGCCAGACTGTCGATGCTGCGGTGTACAGGTACTCAGCCAGGCACAATAGATATTATAGATCCTAGCATACGTGTGTTTCTGAGACTCCCTACAGTACAGCTTCAAGATAGCTATTACAGTTTCAAGGCACGTCACTCACTAGTCACTCAAGAACGCTGGCGATCTGGCATCACCTCTCGATATTTCGTGTCCAAGTTGCGATCCCCTCCTAGAAATAAACATGAAAACGCTTGCTTGCTTGAAATGAATCCCATCCTTCGTTACGTAGCCCCCTGATATGCTTGATCGTATGACAGGAAAGATTGAGTATCTCTTTATGGCATATTCCCTGCTCCTCAAATCAACCTGACCGACACAGCGGTGGCGCCGAAGTGACGCGATTTTCGGCGTGCACAATGATGCCTTCTTGCTCTCAACTATCACGGTAGCCAGATCAGTAACCGTGAGCTAGCCTGCTGATCCCCTGGACAGCGTTGTGACTAGTACTTTGACGAGTTGCTCATGTGGCAACCTAGTGATATATAAAATGAAAGACTACTATAACCATGCGTATATGCGATTGTGTCTACATGAGGAGACCCCTTTCCTTCACACATATTCTTTGACTAGACATCTCTAGTCAGTCTGTCTGCTCTTTGATAGAAGACTAGGACAGGCTTTGACTTAGTAGCACTCCTATACGCAGTATAGGTTCCTTCTGTCTTATGATTGCTCAAAACGTATCAACAAAGATGCCAATAGTGAGACATGAAAACTCTCTTGTCGCCGCCTCATACCATGGTACTTGATGATGTCTTCGTACCTTCGGTTGTGGAGACAACTCCTCCTGAATATACATTCATCGAGAAGAGCGTGGTCTTCGAAATTCGGTGTATTCATAGACTGAATTGTATTAATGTCTTGGTTCTAAGTTGTGGTTAAACATGCGTAGTGCTCATAAAGTGGGCTCTACTAGATCGCAATACTCTGAGATGGTTCTATCCGCCCAGCCAACTCACTCCTTCCTATTCCCTCAACTTGATCAAGCGTCTGCTCACGATTTATAGCTCGAGTCACTGTCTTCGATCAGACCTTTAGCCTGACGTTCTACTGTTATTATTGTATCGAAAGATCATCGTTGACTGAAGACTATGGCCGATTCCCATCCCGTGGCTATTACGTGGGCAGAGCCTCCTCTGTCGGGTTAAATACTGGCCACTTCCTTCCTTGGGCCCATGGGTGATCTCTGAAGACAATTTCCGTCCATCTAGGCCAACTTGCAGTCGAATGACTGGTATTATAGACAGGTATGTAGAACGCGCAACGACTCTGCGATGGCTTCTGTACCAATGAAAAGAATCGTTCGCGATACCTGCACTCTGTAGAGTCCAACCAAGAGCAGACATAGGACCCTGCACAGCACGATAACTGGAAACTCATGATGACTAGCATATCTGCTGCGCTATTCGCAGGAAAGGCAATGGCTGAGTGAGGCGTCACGGCATGATTGATCATACTACCGGGCTTCATCTGAATCGATGCGAAGACGAGAGGACTCAGCTTGGTCTACACTTGGTCTAAACAGTACACCCGTACTTAAAGCCAAGACGCTGTGTCTAACGCTTGAGCTAACAAGCTCATCGAGTCACTTCTACTACTATTAGTAGGGTAATAGCACACGGCCCCCGAATACGCCAAGATAGATCCCGCCCAACGAACAACGGCTCGCAAACGAAGACGTGGCACAGCATTTAGCCCTCTGATCTGTCTTTGAGCTCCATGCTTGCATGCTAGGTCATCGTGTGAACATTCGCTTCCAGATAAGCTTACGTGTCAATCTCTTTAATACTCATATACGTGATTTAGCTGAAGCTGCAGGTCCGATCTCGTAGACTGAGTCAGTCGCACAAGTTGCAGCCCAATCATCTGGTTGAGGATGCAGCGCTGAAACCCAAAGTCTCGATGATCGACAGAAAGCTTGCATGCGTGCCTGTTATGGTAATATCGTGATGCTTCTAGTAATAGTCAAGCGCCATATCGAGACAATTGGTCTTGTGATCAACACTGTCATGCGGCTATTGTGTGTCCGCTGCTTCAGGGCTGGACTAGTAGCTCAACTGCGGGGCATCTGATAGGTGGTCAATCCCCCGATTGTGCGCACGGCACGGCCCTTGCTTTTTCAACTTCCCAATGCTGCTGCAGATGCCCAGTTATTGGACGTTCTCGAACGCAGCGCAGGAGGTCGAGTTTTTGGTGAAACACGTCATGACGGTAGTCGTCGATGATGGTGTGGTTTTCCTGCTGAAGTCTCCTCGGTGTTCTGGTACTCGAGGGACAAGCGCGGTACATTGGGTAAATGAGGTGGAGCAGGCTCCTTTCGAACATTGCTTTGATCTCACGTTTGCAGCAAATGATGGCAGAGGGGGGATCTAACCGGGGCTGCAAGCGGGACCTCCCTAGTGCTGGTCTGAGTCTGACACTGACAATCACGATAATGATAGCATCGCACCAAGGAAGATCCTGCCTGTGATTATGGCTGACCGGTGACGCTGAACTACATAGTATGGTTTCTTCACTCTGGGTTATTTCGGTCGCTGATATGCCGTGGATCCGCCCCGATTCGAAGGCCTAGTCTCGCTTGTCTAATGAACATAGAAAACCGGAATTTCCCAGACTTGTTCATTGATATTACGCAGTGGTGGAAATGAATTCTACAACACTTCGGCGCGCGTCTTTTCCCAGCCGAGACGGTCCAATCACCTTGGACGGGTCTAGTTCAACCAAGGCAAGATGGAGAATGAGGCTATCGTGTTCCACAGGGCGCCCATGCTGCAGCACCATTCTAGCAGCCACGTTCTTCAGTTGCTTGGGGAAATTGACCGGAAACGCTCCTCGGATCAAGCCGTTGAGTCGCAGCCCACCCCAATTGGGACAGGGCTTGCGGATGGCGTCTCCGCCTGCGAGCCTGTCCATGCCGCATTCAGAGACGCCAATTGGCGAATTGGCCCGGTGAAACGTGGTGAGCAGGGCCCGGGACTCCGCCATTCTTCCATAGATGTTCTGCGACAACAGGCTGAGGCCGACCCCGGGTCGATCCCGGTCTACGTTGAGTGATGATGGATGCTAGACCTCTCTCTCACCCACGTGGATGAGCCAAGCTCAGCAAGCGATACCGTGAATCGAAACACGAGCCGAAGCCACCCAAGAAATGAGATGAAAGGCACGCCGAATATTTGGCCGAATCGTATCAAACGTCAAGTCGCTAAATCATATGGGGTTTCTAGAACCGCTGCGATATTCCACCCGGCTTGAAGAGGCGCAACACTAGGGAGCAGGCGTCGCCCTAGGGGCTGACACCGTACTGTGGTACTGTGGTAGTGACTGATACTGCAAGTCCATGACATGATCGCGGGCCTATATTCAAGGTCAAAGTATACAGGACTTGGTTACACAGCTTTCAAGCCTCATCCCTGACTCCACATTGTCGTCGGACAATCAGGATCCCTAAGACCACGCAGCTGATGCGGGGTGCAGCGCATTGTAAGATCCTGGTTAGCTATAGAGACAGCTCTATAAGTACAGGTATCCACTTCTCTAGAGTCCCCTGAAAGCATAGAAGCGGTAACAATTATTCAATCAATAGCTGGTACTGTGCGGTGAACTACCACATTGTTGCAGATGAGCATGCCCATGTAACAATCAAGCGTGGAGGCTTAAGCGTTTTATCAGAGGGTGGCCGCGAATCCGCTCCTCATGTACCACAGTAGAACCCCGAGGTTGCACCCTGTCCCGCTCCCCAGGTTATAGGCAATCACCAATAGGAACTGGATGAGATACAGAGTTCCTATTGGCGGAATACTGGCCAGGATAGCTCGATGCTGACAAGTGCTGTCGTGTACTGTATCACTGTCGTATGCTATCCTTGAGGGTACGGCATGAATAGGGCCTGCAGGTTTTCTGGGTAGCGAAAGCCGGTGAACTGCTGACAAGCCTCACCGGCCACACTTCCCCTGGTCAAATGTCAAAAGTGGCATACGCTTCCCCGCCCTGCCATACCCCAGATCTTCAGTGAAACTTCTGCTTCCGATTCGCCGGTTGCATCAGGACTGTTGATCCCACCCAGTACGGTGAGCAATCCTACAATGAACATCTAAGCGCATTCCGCTCTGATGAGATTGGCCGCCTCTCTTTCAGTCCGAGTATGGCGTAGTATCGCTACGAGGCACTGTGGTAGATGCGGCAATGCATTATTGGAGACGTTGTCATCGTGTGTTTGACTGAATGGGGCGTAATACCAATCTGCTGCACTCCTGACCCAGTCTCTCGGGCCGAACTGGGGTACTCACCTTAAGTAGGTAGTCCATGTATTCTCAACCCCAGCGACTTGCCCGGCACGTTCGTGCTCTAGTCAGTACTCTAGTCAGTAGAAGAGAATGGCATCGCGATATCGAGGTCTTTCGTACTAAAGAACGCCTCGGAGCGAGCAATGTACCTCCATCGCTCCCTGAGCCATGTGCCTTCGGCCTCTTCACTTGCAAGTATATCCATGCTTCCGGCAAGTACAATACAGAAATGCAGAACAATCTTGAGCACGTGTACACAGGCCATCGTCAACCGCCGACGATGCCCGAGCGTCACCTCAAGGGTCCTCCGACATTGTGTGCTCTTGCCGAGATTTCTCCACCGCACGTGAAGATTGGTGATGAGCTTCAACCAGGCCTGTCCGCCCACCTGTGTCACACAATCTCCATATGAACCTCGTTTCCGGGTATGCGTTTCCACCCCACAAGCTGCCGACTACAGCGCAAGCGAGGTCCCTAAGTCAGCGAGCCCCTGTCCGTCAGCGAGACGGGGGGCTTCTGAATGGAATCTAGGGGAAGACCCCGTCAACATCCGCGGCCCGCGGTGAAGCCACATGCGACAGCGGGAGGGAAATTGAAATGACAGCCTTGTTTCCTATTGGATGTCATTGACAGAATGGTGGCCCCCGCTGTACTATGTACAGTAGGTAGAAAGGGTTCAGGGACCGACCCTTGGCCGGCCAAGACTCGAAGTGCGAGGCATCATTCCCTGGATGCGAGACGAGAGAGATAAAATGGAATATCCTGAAGATAAAATGAAATAAATGTGTTCGTCAGTCAAAGAACCGATACGACACCAGTGATGCTTTTGGACTTCACAGGGCCGTGGGCAGGCTAAGCTAGCACACCCATGACGTAGATCTCCGTGCGCCGAGAAGCCCCTGCCAGCTCTGTGAGATGCAGCGGAAGCTGCTCAGGTGACCACCCGGTAGCCGCTTTCCATAGCGAGCTGTATAAGTATTTATGCCTATGTAGAAGAATGAGCGATGCGCTGAGGATAACGACGAATAACATGGTCTTACAGCTCTGCACCGCCATAGTTGGTGTGTCGGATTTGTGACTTGTACGAGTTGTGCAAATGACCGTCGCTTATTAGACGCCCTGGATTTGTGACACCGACCACATGGGCGCTTTCACCCGCGTCACGGTGGCATTCGTGGCGGCTGCATTGACTTAACCTCACCAAAAGATAATGAAAGAAACGCAATGCCACGAGGTACTATTATTCATACAGCTCTTGCTCGAGAGCTATGGGCGGTCGAAACGGGCTAATGCTTTCTCGGCGGCTCGAGGCTGACGAAGACAAGGTATCATTCTCATTACGACGCCTCGGTCTATCACCGTGTCTCAGACAGCGACAACAGAACTGATCAGTCTTTTTTCTTAGCTTCGCCAGCTCCCACGCGACGGAACTTTCTCTTGTCTTTTCGACTCATCTTGGTCCGATCCCTCGTTCCTTTGCCGCCTTCCCAAAAGCCGCGACCTTTCTTCCCAATAACACTTCTCCCACAGAAGCCACACGCTTCAACAGCATAATTCTGTTCACGGCTACACCATCCGCAAATCATGCGGTTTGCCCATTCGTTGATATGATTCTCAGCATCATCGTGGCACTTATCACATGGGTGTACTTTGCTGCAACAGGAGAAACGAAACCACCTATATGAGCGCTTGTAGTGCGAGCAAGCCCCTCGGTCAGGCAGTGGATCTCCGACATGAAGGCCGAGCTTCTCCTGGCGCCGCCTAGGCCCTGTTGTTGGAGGTAGCGCTGTGCCATGCGTGATGGCCAGAAATTTAACCTCGGGTATCTTGAACGTGAACTTGCTGTGGCATTCCCGGCAGATGTTGTTCGTAACTTCCCCGCGAACAGAGACCAGACCAAGTCCTGGTGTTGAACACCTTCCACATGTGGGCACAAAGGTGCTTGGTAACATATCGGAAACCGTACAGCCCGTGACGTCGATGAACCCAGCTCGGACCGAGTTTTGATGGACCATCTCTTGACGGAATTTCACCTTGAATCCTGTTGCACACTTCTTACAATGGCTTGCCTCATCTGCATTTGGTTGCAATCCAGTGATCTCGTTGGCCGTCCGGCAGCGTTCGCATTTGACATTGATGCCGAGTATTGATACTTGAAGTAGCTCGATGCCGTAAAGTTCAATGGAAGGGAAAGAAATAGACGTGCCACTTTCGGCCTGTTGGATCGGTTGAGCATGATTGAGATCTCTCGACACCACTGCTGCCCCTCCACCGTCAGACTCGTCCTCGGAGTTCCAATCATCACTGGAATCCTCGGACTCTTCGGACTCATTGACAAAGGTCCACTCGGGTGGGCGTGGAATGACTTGAATGTGGCTTCGATCATCTTTATCAGCAGCAACCGTTGCATTGTGCTTTATCTCTTCTTTTCCTGGGGTTTCTGCCGTGTTTGCTGGATGAGCTTGTGCTACAAGAGGCCGAGTTGTCATGGCCAGAGTGTGCATGTTCTGCGTGAGATAGTTGAGATTGCTCATAAGTGTCATCTGGCTCTGCTGAGCAGCCCTGTCCGCGAATAGTTCTTCCAAGCGTTCAGCATCCTTAGACTCTACATCGTTCAGTAGGATTTTCAGTGGCTGAAGAGGGTAGAGCAGGGGTATAATCAGCTGGACCGATTGTACCGACCGCAGTTCTATCGGTAATTCCATGCGGCGTCTCGGCTCCAAGGGTAACGTATACACAATCCCATCAGCAGATTTGTGGAATAGAGACATGCGACCCATTCGAGACTCAAGTTGTCTTGTTTCTTGAGCTCGTCTGGCTTTAGCATCCGCTATCTGTTCTTTGGTGAAAGACTGTTCTGGGAGATACGGATTTCGGGGAGCCGAAGTGAGCTTTGGCTGTGCAGTTGTCGCTGACGGCTTGTTATCACCCAGGCTCAGATGTCTTGTGTCTTTGAATGACACAAGGGTTACAGTCTCAGTCTTTTGTTCGGACAGAAACATCTCGAGATTCTTGTCCAGGGCGTTCATGAGACTGAGAAGGGTTGCCCCCTGCTTATCAAGAACAAGCTTGTCCCAGCCTTTTTCAACATTGACGCCAAAGCCTCGAGGGATTTCTTTGTTTTTCACTCGAAGCAATGGAGCGTCCTCTGGATATAATTTGGGGATTTGAACTTCGCAATCCAGATAATCCAACTCGAAGGGAAAGTCCGGATCTGATGGTTTAAGCTGAAAGGCAAGAGTCGTGGTCCCACCTTGAAAGTTTGTTTGCTTCGGGGAAAACCTCCTCTTTAACTGCTCGATTTGGTATTTCCTGGGATCCTGTGCTTGAGACTCGGGCACTGGCTTCAAAACCACCCGCGGAGCAGATGGCTCTTCCATAGCCTGCCGCTTGTCAACGGGTCCACCCGGAAGATGTCTCGTGGACATCACAGTTAGAGAAGAGTAGAAGAGCTGAGACAATAAGACTGTACTCGAGGTGAAGAAAATGAGAGAGACGCCGCTTCCTCCTGGCGCAGTAGAAACTCGCTGATGCGACACTTACATTCGCTTTAAAACGCGCAATCAGGACCTGGACACACAAGATATATGAGTCCCATATGTCTGTACCAGAATTATGGTGAAGCAGACATGAATTTCGCGGAGACTTCGTCGGTATACGGATGGTGGTTCAAGATGAATCATGGTGAATCAACCCACAACGGGAGGCGCGCCACATCAATTGTCTTCGGCGTTAAGATCAACGGTGCAGATCCGCCTGGAGCATTCGTTGGCCTGTGCTCGACTCGGTCACCTCGGTGAGGCTCAGTATGAATTTCTGACCTAGGAAACGCGCGGAAGTCTTAATTGTCTACATTTGCGATGACTCCGTTAGTAAAACCTGCAGGGCCTGGCTTTTTACTCCGTCTCAGCCCTTCATAGGATTGAGAAGTGGTCACCACGAGTTGCTAGGATTGTTAATCTGCTTCAAACGCTACCGGCCGGCTACACGAAGGTAATGCCGTGAGCCTAATTAGCTGAATGTCCACGCTCAAGGATCCCCGAAAGGGCACAATACCCAAGAAGGACCTCGAGTTGGCCAACTCAGACATCCTGCGACAAGAGGTTCGAGACCTGTTTTTACCCGCCGAAAGTCGAAGATACATGGAATATCCGCGAATATATGTAGGTGCGACATGATTGTCGGTGGCAAGCCAGCACTGTACCGACTCTGGCTAGCCAAACGTAGTTCCATGGTCAACTCCCAGCACAGCATCTACGAGGAATCGTCTCATCTTGGAGTCTACAGGGCAATTCTGGGCATACCAGCAGCCCCTCAGATGGGCGAGGTCTGCATGCAACGGCAAGCGATCACGAAGGGTCCGCCTCCACGACGCACAACATCATGCAGCCAGCTTTCAAGTGCGAGCTACGCCTCGTTCATGTTCAACCGGTGTCATAAAACGGGGCGTATCACGGACGACTGACGTTGCGGACGGCACGCTTCTAGATGAGAACTACCGAGATTCCATCTGACAACAGGGCTTGTCGTGTATGCCCAACAGATACAAGAATCGCCAAGTTCTCCGATTGGCATTACTTACTTCCGCTACAATTTCGTGATGGTTATTGATTTATTGTCTATTTATTGAATTTATCGTATCGTCAGTCGCGATTCCGGAAAGCCAATGAATGTGGGCGAAATTTCGCACGATATCATTGATCGAGGGCCGTTGCCAACTCATCATTTCCTAACAGATGACCTTGGTTTATGCACGTCGAAGTCAGGTATTGCAAAGCGGTGAGAGGGACCACCAAGGTGGCGGGGCACGCGGGGAGAACCCAAGGCTGAACTGGCTCACGGGGAATAGTGGGGAGAAGCCATCTGCTTGTTGTTACCCACCACATGTGATGGATTTCACGATGTGAAAGATGAATTGGCTTCAGTCCGCTGGCATGGATGACGCAGACTCTGACCTGTACATTTACCAGTAAAGTCAAGTGAGTCGTTCCAAGATCAGATCTTACCTAGCCCGCAATAGCCTTTCGGTGGCTGGACACACCCGTTGGCATTTCGCTAGTTGGCAACAATATCTCAAGCTCAAGGATGGAGGCCGAAGAAACGGCCCCATCGAGGAGGCTGTTAGGCTGGAAACCGCAGCCAAGTATCGCAGATCTGTTGCTTGTACCCTCGAAAGGTGCGATACTTGCGGATACGTCCGGCGAAGCCAACACTAGAGGACCCCGGATATCCTCTACATCTAGGAATGATCAAGTCTCATCAAGGAAGTCCCATTAGCCCTTCCCTTCCCCCTCCACATTCAGATTCCAAGCGCAGTCGATAGAGTGAGTCAGACTAGACGAATTTGCTGCGTCGGACTGTGTGCACCAGCCGGAAGCTCACAGTTGGAAGGGTTCACTCCGTATCAGCGAAGCGGCTATGCCGGGGCTGATAGCTCCGCAACAGGCTATTACACATACTACTAAACAATCAAAAACTGTTTCCTCATTTCGTCTAAAAACAGATGTTCCCCATGTCTTTCGTTTATGCTCTAGGCGAGACTAAGTACGTCCACTATTTGTCTCATCACTATGTCGGCCAGGTCCACTTAGTCTTATCCAAGCACATGGGTCTAAGTTATACATAATGACGAATGGTCTCCATTTCTCAGATAAGCCTTTATCGCTTCTGTCCTGTCTGATCATCAATACGAGTGAACCTACAGTAGCTTGATAGGCCCTTTAGCATCCAGCTCATCTGCGTCGTAAGGAAGTATCACGAGCCGCTATCAGTGCTTGTCCGACATCTTTGGCTGACATGTGAATCAAGCACTATAGGCCCTTGGGCAGGTCTGATGTTCCCAGTGTGTTCGCTGAGGGTTGCTAAGTCATACATAGCCTTCGTCTGATCTGATAGCGTCGAAGACGTGTCTGGGCCACCAGAAGCTTGTGGCCTACGACGTAGCTCCGTATATCAGTACGTCAGATCCTGAAGCTGGCTTGTAAGCTAGATTCAGTCAGTAAACTTGCTACCTGGGTCAAGCGGACCGCCTTGCGTGAACCCGGGCACTTGACTGTATGCTTATGATGTCTTAACCCGAGGTGACGATACTGAACCGATAGTCTCCGCGAACATCCTCGTGCTAGCACGTGCTTGCAACAGGTAGAGGCTGGCCTTTACTGGTCAGCCGCCTTGATGTAAACGCGACGGCGACCCAAATATCTGCCAATATCCCTCTCGACTTGGTTCATGATGAGTCGGCCTGCAACGGTGACCGCTGACAAGTCGAGGGCTGTAACGCAACCCTTTGGAGCAAGATTCTGATCTTGGCATTGAGTCGTCGCTAGCACTTGAAATAGTGAAGCATACAGAGGACAACAGACTAGTTATCAAAGTACCGCGGCGCCGTCTGCTTGTATGAGGAAACCGCGGGAACCTTGGACTAACCGTCATGCCTGGTCATCCGCCGAACTTGTGAATCGTTGTAGTTGCATACGAACAAGCCATAGTATAAGTAGTGAGGAAAGTCTTGTACTTTGGTTATGGCCACCTCATTCCTCGATGCCGTCGAATGGGCCTTCAGTCGAGGTACCAATTCCCTGGTTATCTCTCAATCGTGGCATCAGAACATGACCAAGAAGTGTTCACTAAGTCTCTTGATCATGTAAGTTTGATATTAACGGACGATGTTCAGATCGCTGTTATCTCTGATGAATGAATCTTGTATTGGCCGGTCTTAGAGATGAACGTATCTCTCGGATCACCGAGGGTTACCATACATTCACTGTTCTGTACAGAGGGCATCACTCTGAGTCTCTTATGTCTTTTGGCGCCTGTTAATCACACCTTACCTTCGCAGGCGATCTGTTTGAAATTGAACGTTAGACGAGAGAATGCCCATCAGCGATCGCCTCCTTCCGATACTCCTCAACCAACCTAGCCAGGAGTTGTGGTATGGCATACTATCAGATTTCAGACTAGAGCTTGACTGACCCCTGATCGTGTCCCTTTTCTATATTATACCAACAGACGCGTATAGGTGAGCTGTGACTAATTAAGTTCCACTTGCCACAGTACATTTACTCTGCTGTAAGGGAAGTGACGGATGGTATGGACGGAATAACATAGTTCTCAACAGTGGAGTATTATGCGCAGTAGCCTCCATGACTCCACCTAGAGGAAGAGTGGATGGGTGTAACCATCTCAACTACTCTCTTTCTCTCCTTTTCATCTTCCCGGGACCGTGGAGGGTTTGGCGTCTGCTTTCTCAACTCAAGCTCGGTGCGCGCTTCGTAGCAACCAAAAGCTTACACAAGTCTTCGATGGCAGTCTGCCTAACCCTCTTCTAAGGGGCCCATTCACTCACGAACAGCGGTATACTAGTCCCACAGGCCCACTGGTGGATACAGGCATTCGATCGGCCGTCGCCAAGGCGACAAAGTGCTAGGATGATGAAGAAGACTAGACCGTGGGGCCTTCTTCCTGTTCCATTACATCACCTTCATGTAAGCTTGTATCATGATATTCAGAAAAATAAGCGGAAAGGTTTCATCGAGTATGGAGATACATTCTGATAGATCCTGTTCTAATATCAGGAACTTAGATCATCATACACTTTAAGCTTTTGAAGCGTGTATTGATTTCCAAGCGGAAGTTATCCCCTCTACAAGTAAATACCACCAATCGCATCGCAAGAGTGTGGGCGTATGCTGGCTACTTAAGAGGCCGTATCCCTTAGTTAAACGTGTCTCCTAGCCTACTGAGTTGTCTTGCCCTTTTGGGAGGTAGGTGTGGCAGTATAGCAATTCGTACCCTTCCATACCGTCCACGGCGGACACCCGCAGCAGGTGGCCGTATCCGCAACTGTATGGCAAGAACAAGGATCATGGCAGTCATCATAGCTCCTACATGGCGATCCAGGGCACAATGCCTTGTTAGTGGCACAACAGAATGTCGTGGGTTCTGTTTCGTCGGTATAATAGTAGTTAGGAGACAGGCACTCGCTGTCCGCTGAGAAAGTTTTTCCAGGCACGAGGCCGGTGATGACGACGCCGTTAATTGTTGTTACCGTGGTGGGGTGCCGGGCTTTATTTGATGATGCAGTCGCTTGGATGGATGTCTGCTTGGTATGCTGTAGTATGCTTAAGTAATAGAACGGTGTCGTGGCCCTCTATTCAGATGGTTTCAACTTTGGATATTTAGCCCTGATGTTGAAACCAGTCTCACCCAATCACTTATTTGAATGGAGTAATGATAGGAAGCAGGCTTATATGAGGGTATTCGGTATCTCGAGGCTGGGATTAGTTAACTTCGAGACTGCAGGATCTCATATGGACCCCAAGACCACTTGCTTTGACGTCAACTCGTCCTTGATTAGACGAAAGAACTTCGAAACTCAACCTTGATTCACCAAGTCCCGTTTTGAGTTGCTTGTTGTAGGTTGGGTTGTGCACAATACATGATTGTCCCTCGCACGATAGAAACCGTTGTACCTGTTTCCGGTATTATGCTACTCACGTATCGATCAACTGTGTAAGCCATCAAACTCACTGCGCATCGCATTCTCACTCAACATCTGGGAATTGCTTATCACACTTCGCCGCGCTTTATACCTACCCATCAGCTGCTAAGATGAGATGAGAGTCTGTGCCTGATCTTGGCGGCTTACCGACCCTCATCCTGGAGGTATGGATGAGTCTTGATTATTACCGGTTAGAGCCTACTCTGGATTTGATATAACAGACTCTCTTGCGGTCACATCAGCCGTAGATTAATCTCCAACCTCCTACGTTGAGTAAAGGGGTGGAGCCAGATCGATAGTTGAGACCATGCTCTTGATAAAACGCTCTAGAAAGGTTACAAACTATTAGGCTATTCATGGCACAGGCAATGGTCCATAATGTCGTCGAGGATGAAGGTTGAACGGCCGACGAAAACACCCCTCACAGTATTGGACCCAATGGGATGACCGGCAACGGACAAGGAACAAGGGATCACACAGTCGTACAAAGTCACAAATTTGTGATAACTGAAGAACCTCTGTATCCACGTAAAAAGAAATGGTAATTTGATCTATGAGAAACATTCGAGATAAGATGAATTCTTAGGAACATGAATGCTATTACTCTGCAGGGTCTTCTATCATATATGTCTAGACTATGTGTTGCAGTTGAGTACACTCCTCGTTCAGTATAGCAAACGCTAACTATCCGCTATTAATGGAGCTTCACCTAAGAGAACACCATCGAGCCCAGAAATTCCACAAGCAACGCTCCGCAGTAGCGGATGACATACAAAGACTCCTGCAACCGCAGATATTCATGATGGCCTAGTTATGTTCCCAAAGTCAGATGGGCGCATCTCCCCAGGATCCAAAGGTGAGCAATATCGGATTAGATACAGCATGACTTCGACCAAGCATCTTCCCCCACCACACCGACGTCCTAGATCTGCTTGTTCCGCTCATTCAACTCCTGATGATTCCTGCCGTCGGGCGGACCATCAACCCTCTTCCGCTGGTGCAGCTGGCCGAACGGCGGCTTGAACGTGTCGGGGTCCTCGTGCTCCGGGTGCGTGTGCTTGGGCGCGCCGTTGCCCGCCGCCTCCGCCTCGCGTTTCATCTTGGTCCGGCCCGCTGGGTCGAGCTCCGGCGCAGCGATCTTGTGCACGTTGTCTGGCCGGATGACGGCGGCGGATTCCTGCGTCGAGCGCTGCGTGTAGATGTATAACGCTGGGAGGGTGATGCCTACGAGGGCGATTATGCTGCCGGTGTTAGCGGGTGTCCTGTACTGTGTCGCGAGTGGTCTTTGGGGACTTAGGGAAGGGGAGTTCGGGTACGAGGGCTCAACTGTTTGGGTCTCTCGTCGTCTTCAGGAATGCATTGGTGGTGCGCTGACAGGGAGACCGATGGGGATCGACTTACATGTTACGGTTGTTTCCTCCATGGCTCATAGGCGCCTTTCGATCCACATACGATCTCGTCTGCGACTGCACCGCCAGTTTCTGAGCAATCTTACCCGAGTTGCGAATGGATGATCTGATAGCGGAAGACATGGTTTGAATATACTGACTCAAGCCAACTCACGTCCCTAAGAAATACTGCTGTCCGTAGAATTGATTCGAATCTAAGAGTACATCCTAGCTTATAAGAGTCCGTAACTAGATGAAGTCATCCATCCTGCCCCCCGGGCTAGCGTCATAAATCCGAAACGGGAAAACCCTTGGATCAATACTGCGATCAGATTGAGCCCTTTCTAGCATTGCGCCCAGGGGATCGGGGGTATTTGAGTAGTGAGGTTGGATCTGACGCGGTCTAAGGTAGTCGATGACGACGTGGATGCCATTGAAGATTTTGGGGGACCCACTAGACCAGTCGGCTTCATGGAATCGAAGACTCACCGAATAGCTTACCTAAAATGTATTGACAGGAGGAACGCTCGAGATTGAACGTAAAGACCTTGACACTGTAATGTCGCATCTCTAATGGCCCCGTTACTCTATAGGCAAGTGTGCTGGTCCGAGTAGCAGGCGTGCGTTCATCCACATTGTTGTGCAGACAAAATAGAGAAAACTCATTGCTAGGGTAGTTATGTACAAAGTGACGGGTGGTTTGGCAGATTGTACAATTCATCACCTTTTCATCTCGTGATATGCACCCCGTTGACCTCACACAGTCTACTGACCAGGGGAAACAAGCTCGCCTTGTGCCCTCGCGTCTGCCTTCAACCCACCAGCGAGTGCTGGTCCACCGTTCTTCGCCGCAAAGTCCTGCATACGTGCCTCTAGCTCTGGTCTGAAGTGACGGATAAGCCCCTGAATGGGCCAGGCGAAAGCCTCTCCGAGAGCTACAGAAGAATTAGTATAGTCTTAGATCAAGGGAAAGCTTAAGAGGCATACCGCAGATGGTGTGGCCCTCAACCTGTTTAGTCAGCTCTTGCAACATATCAATTTCCCTTAGGCGACCCTGACCCTTCTCGAACCGACCCATCATCTGCTCTGTCCACTTGCTGCCTTCACGGCAGGGTGTGCATTGACCACAAGATTCGTGTCTGTAAAAGTGACTTAATCGAGAGATAGCACGCACGACATCCGCGCTCTTGTCCATGACAATGACTGCAGCAGTGCCGAGACCAGATTGGCTGTCCTTGAGACCGTCGAAGTCCATCAACTGGTCATCGCAAATCTTCTTGGGCAGGATAGGGGTAGATGAACCACCAGGGATGATGGCTAGTAGATTGTCCCAACCACCACGGACACCACCGCAGTGCTTCTCAATGAGCTCCCGGAGCGGGATACTCATCTCCTCCTCGACGGTGACGGGGTTGTTGACGTGACCAGATATACAGAACAGCTTTGTTCCCTGGTTTCGCTCTCGGCCGAAGCCGGCGAACCAGTTGCCGCCTCTTCTGCAGATTGTAGGAGCCACAGCGATGGTCTCCACATTGGCAACAGTAGATGGACAACCGAATAAACCGACTGCGGCGGGGAAGGGAGGCTTGAGACGGGGCTTTCCGGGCTTGCCTTCTAAAGATTCGATTAGGGATGTCTCCTCACCACAGACGTAGGCACCAGCACCACGGTGAAGGTATACGTCAAAGTCGTATCCGGAGCCGCAAGCATTTCTTCCAATAAGACCATCAGCGTATGCTTCGTTGATGGCGTGTTGAAGAACAGCAGCCTCGTGGATGAACTCGCCGCGGATGTAGATGTATGCAGCAGTAGCGTTCATGGCCCGACCGGCAACGAGACAGCCCTCGATGAGCTTGTGGGGATCCTTTCGCATGATCTCTCTGTCCTTGCATGTTCCGGGCTCACCCTCATCGGCATTGACAACTAGATACCGCGGCTTCGTGTCTTTGTCCCAATCCTTAAAGTTCATGAATGACTATGGTGACTTGTCAGTAGGCTATCATTGACAATATCCTTCTGACACATACCCATTTCAGACCAGAAGGAAAACCAGCTCCTCCTCGACCTCGTAACCCGGAAGCCTTGACTTCGCTGATGATCCAGTCGTGGCCTTTTAATAGGATTTCCTTCGTCTTGTGCCAGTCTCCCATCTTCTTGGCCGACTTCAAGTCCGGTGGAAATCGACCGTAGAGGTTCTGGAATATGCGATCTTGATCCTTGAGCCCGCCATATGTTCGTTTCGGTGTGCCCTCCTGGACGGTTGCGAAGTTTCGGGTCTGCGAGGGTGAGGACGAGGGCGAAGATGTCGTGGGTAAGCGACTGCAAGCCGGTAGAGCGACGCGCGACAGGGCCTTCGCAGAGGCTGTCGACGTCGCCGTAGTCCTTGACAGCATCTTGAGGGTGGTTGGCGCTCGATTGAGCCGAAAGAGGGGAGAGGTCGATGGCAATGCCGAGCGAGTGCTTTAAATCAAAGGGTGTCGTCGAGGAGTTGACTTTAGAACGGTCGGAATTGGCGAGGCTATGATTGGCTAGGGAAGCTGTTAGTGCATCTAAGCGGCTCTTTCTGTGGCAATCAGGAGCTTGGACCACATCGAACTGACCTCATGCATTTCTCGGGGTTGCCTTCAAATGGGACTCCAGATTCAGTACTCGTTACGCTGGAATGCACGTCTCCGCCGCGTGTTGGGTGCATACGTAGACGCAACAACGAGTGTCTCTTCATTGAATGTTCTTAGGCAGCGACAGCCTAGCTGAGACATGGTTGCCATTTCTGCCCGATCTGATCACCTCCGATTTGAAATGTAGCCGGGAGATCTAATACTCTTCATGTTCTTCAGCGGCCATGTCTTCCTCAAACAAACGCCAGTCTGTCCTCCCTAAGATACAATCAGGCCCGAAGGCCCCCGTCAACTTCTCCTCGTCGCTCACCATTGCGGATACCGCCATCTTGACCGGGAATCATACGATCAATGTCAGTTCTGAGTCTGTCATACACCCCCGAGCGAAGCTGGAATCCTCGAGTGGTCGAATAACCATCGGTCGACGGTGTATCATACATGAACGCACCCACGTTGGGGCTGCCGCTGTACCTTCGCCGCATAGCTACGGCGTCATCTTGGAAGACTATGTTACAGTCGAGGTAGCGGCCATCATCGAGTCTGGAGAGACTACTATAGGCGAAGGATGTCTGATTGGGATTGGAGCGAGAATTGGCAAGGGAGCACAACTTGGAAAGGTATGTCTGGCTCTCTTTATAACATACGCTGAGGACCAAGACTAAGCATTCGTGTAGCACTGCACAGTCACTGCGAAAAGCGCCATACAACCCGGAGAAGTCGTTCCTGACTACACTGTAATTTACTCGAATGGCACGCGGCGCATAGATAGTCGTGGAGTTAATGAGCTGAAGAACAAGGCACAAGCGCGTCAGATCGAAGTTCTGAGAAGACTGATATCTAGCAATCCTGCCAAGTTCAAGGATTGATGTCCACGCTGGTTGCGCTGATATGGTTGTTGTTGGCTCCTTTGGAGAATTTTGAGATACCCGGTCCTATCTAGGACCACCCTCGGCAGGAAGCCCTATTAACTTTATGATTACATTCACCATTCTCTCGAGAGCCTACTGATCTCCCTACTCTGTCTTGACCTTTCTGCGCTTTGGTCATTGAGATTTTGGCTACAAGTCCTCGAACCGGACCGTGTAAGGAGATGGTACCTTGTTACACTTCAAGTCCCACCACCCACAATCCGTAGAGTACCCCTATTCCTAGAATTCGGCAACTGCTTCACGCAACTTCATATTCAACTATACATATGTAGCTAAGCTCGTAATTGCATGATATTACTTAAGTAAAGCGTGTATCAGACTCGATGTCATGGAGGGACAAAATGTAAAAGAAAGGGAGAAGAAGACCTTAAATGAACGAAGATAATCCGATTGCCAAAAGTGTTGTGACTACCCAATCCGTCATTTCTACGACTTATGGGACACTTTTGCCTCGAAATAAAACTCACGCTCATTCGTCGGCCATATCTTGCCCGTGTTACTCGAGATCCCATGTATGCACACAGTCGAATGGCATGTCTCCGGCCGAAAAGGTTCGTCATCGACTTAGGGCAGAGTATACTCAATTAAGATGAGGAATTTGTACCGAACGGGGTGTAGCGAATGTGCGACAATGTTCGAATAGCTGAGCAGCACCGAACGTACTCGTCAGCATACGACGAGGCAAATACTCCAAACAAGCGCTTCGCCTTCTGTGTCAGTCCACACGCGATTAGTACCATTGTTGCAGATAGAATTCACGAGCTCGCGTGCTGTCAGTAATACGAGGCGCGTCAAAAATGGAGCCCGAATGTTCTCCGAGGGCGGCATCTCAGGTGGGCCGCCTAGAACACCACTGCGGTCGCGTCAAGCTTTGCCAAGCGACACATACCGACCTTGACCCGAACCATAACCATGTCACTTCGGCAATCGCATGGTTGTGTCAGTATCTTGCATCAAACATGTCATCCTAAAAGTACATATTCAAAAGATGGAGCGGACATCGTCTTTCCAGGATTATGCTTTAGGAGCAGGGGCTGTACCGTAGCGAAACTGGCCCACAATACAATGTCGATGAAGGAATGACGTCGAAGACCTTCAACCATAAATGGGGTATACCAGATGACTCGAGGAAGAATATGCGCACCCTAGATACATATAGTTTAGAATCCCCGGTTCACAGCCTCAGGCGAATCGACAGATACTTGGAATCATCCACTTACAAGGACTTTACAAGAGCTCTCCAACGATAATCCGCCCATGTCGAAGAAGTCCGTCGCTATCATCGGCTCTGGCTGGTCCGGCTTCACACTTTCACAAAAGCTTTCGCTCGCAAAGTATGATGTGACGGTCATATCGCCGATTCGGACAATCCAGTATACTCCACTGCTAGCCAGCGCGGCCTGCGGACTGTTCAACTTTCGCCTTGCGGAAGAACCTGTGCGGCGCAAACATCGGACTGGTTTGAAGTACTACAAGGCTATCGCTGAGGACATCGACTTTGAGAAGCGGACGATCCGCTGCAAGTCCGCTGCGATCACCGCTGGCGAGGAACCTGAGACTTTCGAGGTGAAGTTCGACAAGGTGTGCCTCGCGCCCGGCTGCGACATTCAGACCTTTGGCACCCCTGGAGCGGAAGAGCATGCACTTTTCCTGAGGACCACAAACGATGCACGATTGATCCAGCAGCGTATTCTGGAGATGCTGGATAAGGCTTCCCTACCGAACATCAGCGACGAAGGACAGCGCGATATTCTGAACATTCGCATCGTCGGCGGCGGCGCGATCGGAATTGAGGCAGCTGCTGAGATCTTTGATCTGTGGAACCAGGATATGCGGTTCTTGTACCCGCACCTAGATGGGAAGCTGACCATCACAATTCACGACGTGGCTCCCTCTATTCTATCCACGTTCGACTCAAAATTAAGCGAG
Source organism: Xylariales sp. AK1849 (assembly GCA_022432505.1). NCBI lineage: Eukaryota > Fungi > Ascomycota > Sordariomycetes > Xylariales > Xylariales sp. AK1849. Next base: position 659,522 of record JAJKKH010000002.1, read on the forward strand.
TACGCAACACAGTCCTTAGAGGGCAAGCGTATTGAGCTGAAGACCAGTTCGCATATCCAGAATGTGGAGGCCGATGCCATCTTCACCAAGGAGGACGGTCGGCTGCCGTACGGACTCCTGCTGTGGGCTACTGGTAACAAGGCCAGTTCCTTAGTCGAGAAGTTGCCCGTAAAGAAGCCCGAAAAGGGGTTGCCGAGGATGATCACCGACAAGTACTTGCGAATTCTGCGACCAGACGGCAGCCCAATGGAGGATGTGTACGGGTTAGGTGATGCAGCAGATATCGACGGAGAGTCTATGCCTACCCTGGCGGAAGTGGCGCTGCAGAAGGGCGAGTATCTATCCGATTGCTTGAATCAAGATGATGCTGCACCCAAGAAGCCATTTGCGTATAAGCAACGGGCTCTTCTGGCTTATCTGGGGCGGCACGACGGAGTCATTGGTGGTCGCGAAGATTGGTCCGGCGTCAGCGCTTGGCTCGCGTGGAGATCTGGTAGTCTGGGTTGGACAAGAAGCTGGAGAAGGAAATTCATGATCTGCATCAGTTGGCTGTTTGTATGGCTGGCAGGAAGGGATATTGCAAGATCTTGACAAGACTGTGCAGATCTGGCACCATATTATACTTAGTGTACTGTATAAAAACTGTACTTATGCACGAACCAGAGACGGCCAAATCATCTGTGCTGCCGACGACAGGCTGCGACGGCCCAGTAAAGCGATCGACCATCGCGACTACTATTACTATCTAGGTGCCGTGTTCTTCGTCATTCCTCCGCTAATACTTTTCAACATTGAAACCTCTGCACTTGCAGATGAGAGAAGTCTGACAGGAAAGCTAGACAACTGTAGTATCTCCAGCAAGGTTTCTCCGTTATCTCACGCCAATCGATAAAATCCCTTAACCAGACCCATGGGCGAGGTATAAACCACATGGTTGTTGTCTCTAGGCTACCAAAGGACTAACACACAGTCTACATTTTATATAATGATAAAACGAGGTTCACGTTAAATACCTGCTTACTAATTGAATTGGAATTAGAAGTAGAATTACGATATCGTCTACATTGTGGGAAATCGACTGCCATTCTGTGCCATCATGCTTCGGCCCAACAAGAGCATCGTGCACCACTGCTAGCAACAACCGGATAAAGGTGACAGTGGGAATGGATGGCATCCGCAATGGCATACACAGCCAGGTCCAGCCTGTCCCTCGGATTCTGACATAAATACCTCTCAACTGATCCCCCATGGATCGACTGGAACACCACCGGATACGTGCATACCAAACGCCGTCTCGACACGCTGGCGCATGAGACTCCACTACGCTTAAGGCATGTCGGCCAGTTTCCATCCACAGTTGACTGATCTAAAAAGCCGTGTGGTCAAGGACTCGGCCATAGTGATTATGGACTCATGTTGTCTGAGTTTTTCTAACGACGGAGAACAAAGTCTAGGTCAACTACGGGTGTAGCATATCCTCCATTTGCCCTGAGCCCCCCGATTTTAAACCTGAGTTCCTGCTTGACGAGGTTATGAAGTGGTGGGACCTCCCATTAGCATTGCTTCGTATGGATGCTTTATCAAGCGATCTTGAAGTATGCTATAGGCCTCATGTGCTTTGTAAATATCATAGCTGGCTATGGCTACCTGGTTGGGAAGTATTTTGGATAAAAATGTCTTGGTATGTCCATTCGTCTAGCACGCATGAACCTGTTATTCGTCTTGGCCCTAACTTCAGCTGAAAACAAACCTCTTCGCCTTCACGTACCAGGGTCGATCCAGCTTCTTCTTCTCTGCCACCCCTTCCACCCCAATAGTAGATCCCTCGGGTATAACCAGGTGTTCCCTTCTTCCCGTTACGAGATCTATTTCCATCAACGGCACGACCTTCGTGCGCTTAAAGATCTTCCAGAATAGGTATAACAACGTGAAGATGGCCAATACTAGGTACGAAAACACGAAGTCTACCGCTGCAAATCCGCCCACGAACACTGAATAACCAGAGATGAAGACTAGAAAAGTGTTGATCAGCACGACGAACCAAGTGCCAAACGGGTGTAACCACGCCTTGAATGGCAATTCATCCACACTATGGCCCTGCTTCACCCACGCTTTCCGAAGACGCAAATGGGTTATCCCCACGAAAGCCCAGGCGATGAATGTCGCTGCGCCAGCGATATCTAACAGGTACGTGAAGACCTTGCCTGGGCCGGCCGCCACATTCATTATCGAGATGAGGCCAATGGCATTGGAGAAAACGATGGCGTTGATGGGTGTGCCGTTGCTTGTCGTCCTCGCGAAGAATTTCGGTGCTCTGCCATTGACCGCCAGAGATACGAGAATTCTCGAGGAGATATAGATGGCGCTGTTGACCGACGAGAACTGCGCCGTTATCATAATGACGTTGAGCAGATTGCTTGCGCCTGCCCAGCCAGCGTTGACGAGGGCAATGGTCCAAGGCGACTTGGCGGACTTGCTCTTCGCCGACAGCAGATCTTCGCTGGTGGACGGGACGAGGATACCCGCGAAGAACACCAAACCCATGAAAATTATCAGGATCCGCCAGAATGTCTGCCGGATAGCTCGTGGTAGATCTCGCTTCGGGTTCCTACTCTCAGCTGCCGTAAACGCCAGCATCTCTGTACCCGCATAATACACGGCCGCGAGGACAAACGTCTGTCCAAATCCATTGATCCCATTCGCGATGGGCCCTGGATCACGCCAGTAGCGGAACCCGATATACTCGCCGCCGATAGCGCCTGTATTGACGAGGATCGTGACTAGGAACCCTACGACAAGGACGCACACTAGCTTCCAACACGCCAGGTAGAATTCCATCTCGCCCCAGACCACAACGCCCATGAGACTCGTGGCCTGGAAGGCAGCCCAGAATATCAGGATCCAGCCATAACTCGGCACCTTGTCCGTCCAGTCCGCGAATACGAGTGAGATGTTATTATAATCGTTGGCGATGTTCGTCACCCACAAATACCAATAGTTCCATCCGAGACTGAACGCGAAGGCTGGGTCGAGAAACCTGCCGGCGAGCTCCACGAACGCCCCCTGGATCGGGAAGAGGGTCGACATCTCCCCGAGCGACTGCATCACAAAGAAGACGTCAACTCCAATAATGAAGAAGCAGATCAGGGCTCCAACAGGACCGGAGTACGCAATGGCCGTGCCTGTGCCGAACCAGATTGAGGCGCCTACTACGCCGCCAAACGCTATCATTTGCTGGGGGTCGAGTTAGCTAACATGAGGCCGTAACACATGGACAGTAACGAACCAAGTGACGGTTCTTGAGTCCGCGCTGTAAGCCATCGTCCATGACATTGCCATTAGCAGCTGTTGCGAGCTCGCCTCCATCGCTGAGTACCTCCTCAGTCGGAGGCGTTGTCTTCTCATCTGCTGCTTCCAGTGGTGGCGCCATGGCGATGTGGTTTGACTTGTTTCTCCAGGAGCTAAGCCGTGAAGTAGGAAACCAAGAACCTCGAGCATGCAAAGAAACTTGGCACGCTAGTGGTGGACTTGTATAAATTTCGATCCAATGTTACTACTTACTATGGTAGTCGTAACGTCTTCGAGATGTCGGCTGTGCGCAGTCTAGATCCAGGCCTGCCCCATACCGAGTAACCTCCAAACTCAAGAGCAGATGTCAAGACCGGTTTTACTGGTGTGCTATTATATTAGCACGAACCAATACCCGGTCATCGCACCATGTCTCTTTGTGGGGGCCGGCTACTGGAGACTGTCCACGGGTGAGTACCTACCTAACCTTACCCGAGTACCTACCTACTACCTTACCCCGCTGCTTATCAAAGTTCTCGCTGCAACTAAATCCTTCTACCATCTAATATAACTAGGACGTTCAGAAGCGACATGGAGAGATGATAAGCAACCGTTCTGACGACTCCCCAAGCACGATATCCCGGTCGGGTATCCACCCTGTCGGCACCCACCGACGTCGTGCGGAGCCCAACTTCGGATAGGAAGGCGTGGCTTTGGTGCTGACGATGACGGAAAACGTTTCTTGGAGCGGCACAGACCGTGACAATAGCAACGGCGATGAGGGAGAAAGTGAAGAGATGCATCTTAGTTGAATCGTGGTGCTGCTGATATGTTCGAAGCGATTCTACTGCTATGTGCCAAGGGTTCTTGCGGGTTGGCTGGGGAAACTGCATTAGACGATGGCAATCATTCGTTAGCATTGATGCATAAAGCTCCTGTGATGTAGGTATGTGCACCGTTGCGTAGCATTGGCCACGGCCTATACTTACGTGACCGCGAGTCGAGCAAGTACTACATTACATACGCAGGTGAGAAAGGATAGGATAGTTGTGTAGAGAGGTAAACTCGAGCAAGCGGAGTAAGCTATTTGCCCCTAATGCCGCGGTATGTCATTGATAAAAGTCTATAGGCCGTGTGCCATTATCCAATCCAATTTCAAGTTTGATGAATCATTTCACTCACAACAGACGCTTCTTGTTTGTGATCCGACTTGATCATAGGAGACTAGTCGTTCGAACGCATTCTTGGGAGACTGAGATTGGAGATATGCAGATAAATAGTCTAGATGAGTATACCAACGTCGGACCACATCCCTTCTAGGTTCCCGACCCGATTTTCCAATAATTTTATGAGCGAATCGATGACGATACTTTACAATGTCCTAGTCCAACATCCGAGAATCAGTACTTGTCCAATACTGCAAGTAGCCACAACACACCCTAGCGAACTGACCCTATCTTCTCCCGCACCCCTACGAGCTCCCATTTACTGCCCACTTCCCCTCCGTCTTCTCAATATGAGCCACCAAATCCTCAATCGTACAGACCTTCAACCCCCACTTCCGCGCAAACTTCAGACATCCCTCGGTCCGCATCATCCCCGGCTCGCTTCTCACTGCCCGGCCCTCGATCTCGTCACCATCCTCCACCAGCTCACAAATAACCGCAACCTCCCCCGCCTCCGCCAACCGACAAAAGTCGACCCCCGCCTCCGTGTGTCCCGGTCTCACCCTCACGCCCCCATTCCTCGCCCGCAACGGGAAGACATGACCCGGCCTCCTGAAATCCCCTGGCTTCGCATGAGCACTCGCTAACGTGCGACACGTCAGGGCGCGGTCGTGTGCGCTGATGCCGGTGGTGACGGAGGGGTCGGCGCCATCTACAGAGAGTGTGTAGGCCGTGCCGCGCGGATCTTGGGAGTTGGCTACCATTTGTGGGAGGTCGAGGGTTTCCGTCCGGGAGGCGGGCATGGGGGCGCAGATCAGGCCCGAGGAGTACCGTACCATGAAGGCCATTTGTTCGGTTGTTATGCCCGACGCGGCGATTATGAGGTCGCCTTCGTTCTCGCGCGAGGGGTCGTCAAGCACTACTATGAACTCGCCGTTGCGGAAGGCGGCAACTGTATCGGGTATCGAGTCGAATTGACTCTTGTCTATTGTTGAGGAAGGCATAGCGACGCGGATAGGATGTGTACAAGAGACCAATTGGATAGAAAGGACTCTTAGTCGGTGCTCGTGTTGTTCGTGGTAGATGCGTCACACACTCTCCGAAAGTCACGATAAGCCGCGGGGCAATTTGCAATGGCTCGAGGGCGCGGGTATGTAAGTCTACGGGAGAAGCGATTAGACAGGACGATACCACTCAGCGGCGGGACTTGGTCTGAAGTATTGATTACTAGAGTTATAAGGATTTTGCGACGTAGATAACCCTCCCTCATGAATATAATACCCGCTGGTGTGGTATGGTACCGACTGACGAGTCTAGACTTTTTTCTTTGGAGAGTGACGGGCCGAGTTTCGGCGGGGTCATGCCGCTGCTTAAGGGGACCTGCAGCTGGTCAGTGCACTAACCACAGAACTTTCGGATGACAGATGCTGATCTCGGCTGACAAATGCCAGTTCGTCATTGAATATCTCTCGGCAGGCAAGGAAGGTTGCTGCCGGTCAAACTACATACGTATAGGGCATCGGCTTCCGAGGTGACGCTTCTAGGGCAGTTACATACAACCAACGAGCCTCTGTCAGCACTGGCTAATCGTCGCCAATGCCGCCCTGTCCGAATGCAGCACCTCAGCTGCTCCGTCGGCTCCGATGTCCCAATACCGTTGATCGTTGCATTGCCCGACGCATAACGGTGCCCCTCCGAATACCTCAGAACTCGGCCACGGCGACTTCCCGGCCCTTCACCACAAACACACCCAACACCCACTCTGCCTCAGACCCCACATTCACTACCGTCTCCCCCGATGAGGTATCACACTTCAATGCCCTGGCCTCCTCATGGTGGGATCCGCAAGGCCCGTCACGGATTCTGCATCTCATGAACCCCCTGCGCCACGATTTCATACGGTCTTGCAGGTCCTCGGTCCTTGACCCCCCACCACCGGCGACCGGCGGACTCACATATCTCGACATTGGGTGCGGCGGGGGAATCTTCGCCGAGTCCGCGGCCCGAGTGCCGGGGACCAAGAGCGTCACGGCGATCGATCCCAGTCCGGAAGTCCTCTCTGTCGCGAAGGCGCACGCAAGGCGGGATCCGGGGCTGAGGGGCAAGCTGGACTATCTCAATACCTCCATCGAGCAGCTTCCGGTCCCGGAGTCGGACGAGAAGAAATACGATGTCGTCTCCATCTTCGAGGTCGTTGAGCACGTTTCCAACCCGGCGCAGTTTCTCGACCGCTGCACGCCGTTCGTGAAGCCCGGGGGGTGGCTGGCCATGAGCACAATCGCCAGGACGTGGATGAGCTGGTTCACGACGAATCTGATGGCTGAGGATGTGCTGAGGATTGTTCCAAAGGGTACGCATGATTGGCGGAAGTATGTGAATGAGGAGGAGTTGAGGGTGCATTTCCTAGGGAAGAGAACCGGCTGGGCCGAGCCTAGGTGTATGGGTGTTATATATGTGCCGGGGGTTGGGTGGAGGGAGGTTCAGGGGAGTGAGAAGGTGGGGAATTATTTCTTTGCCGTGAGGAGGCTTGAGGGCTGAATGGGGGTGAAATCGGAAGGCTGTATAGTATCATGATGGTGCTTGTCCTGTATTACTACATGTAGACCTATACAACCAGCTCGCCGTGGCTTGAGCTAACGATACCATTTCAATACGGCAAGATCACTGCCATACGTCTTCTGAATATCTCGCAGAACAGCACTTGTGAGAGCCTGCAAATACAAACAGCATATCTGTCATACTTCATACCTACTCTTCAGCTGACGCCATAGATCCCGGCGTGCCATATCGCTCAAGTCTAAACATAAGATGAAGTTAGACTGACAAGCCTTTTAGCACGGAACACGGCATATCATTTCTATAACGGCCCGATCTTAGATAGAGGATGGCTCTAGCTAAGTTCAATAGTATCCCTGTGAACCCCTAGGGTCATCTGAAGATGAATTATCCATGTGTCAGCATGAGACATGGCTTGAATAACAGTCGCTTACAAACACGCCAGTCAGCTCTAAGAGACGTTGTCGCCTGTTCTCTTTCTCTATCTCAATCACGAATCATGATGTGGCAACGTTCATCTCATCAACCGTCTTGGAGTCATAGTACGTACTATCGTGGGAGAAGCTAATCAATATATCCAGCTACTCCTGCATCGACTCCTTCTCCTGTAGGGCCGGCCCATGTTGTAGGTCAAAGCTAGCCGTGTTTAGCAGCTGTCATCCACATAGGTCCGGCGAGGGGTGTTTTGATTTACTTCCACCACGGCTTGTCCATTGCGTGAGCAACTCCGAATGAAACGGTCACGACTTATCAGTGATGATCCATAGTCTCTTAGCTACTCGATACCGCCATATATCTTTCACTGGCACCCGGTGCCTGGAGAGATCGTGTACCGGTGGTCTTTATAGGGCAAGGACCTGGCTAAGTCTACATCACCGTCCCTGCCGTATAAAACCAACTTCGCACGCTCGTATATACTCACCTACAGCCCAATTTATGTCACCTTTTTATGTCCACTTTGGGCGCTACCCTGCCTAAATCAAAGACAGCTAACATGCCAACCGTTCATCGGTGGGCTTATTGACGGAATATACCCCACTCGTGCACATGCTCATTGTGGAATATCCAGCTGGTAGTGACGGCGTAGTATTCACCAGATGGATCATAAACCCTCTTCCTTTCATTCCGGAATCTGGCTCATTCACTTTCCAAAATACACCAGAGGCTGACTCAAGTCGTTTTACAGACTTACAGAGTGGGTATATGGTCATCGCCAACCAGAGTATTTATCAGTACCTCTTCCTCTCACAGTGGACATTGGACCAAGGCGTCCGGATTTACTGTTGAGGCACACGAGAAACGGTACGCCCTGGTGAGTTATCTTACGTTGTCCCCCTGCTTCTCAATCCTAAATCCCCTTTAGTTACACTGGCCCTGTTCTTGTGATTTAAGCCTTACATCAGAAGATGTTCTGAGGTTGGATACTATGATTTAGAATTTCTTCCCTGGTGATAGGGACAGAGCGTGGAGTCCAGTTGCCACTTGCCGTCCGTCCATTGATCTCGACGTCTTGAACTCGCGGTTCTGTGATGCATCGAACGTCAGCGGCTATCTCCCACCAGTATTGGGCAGCTCTTGGCTTCATCTCTCAACGCAGTTGCTAGAGACGAAGCTCTGTGCTTAACTCTCGAGGGTCAAGGCATTCAAACTGTGAAATCTTTTGCCCCTATTCTAACTTCGGTTGTCAGAGGGATGAAAGAAATCACTGGACGGCCCGAGCAGTACGATCCACAAACACCCTGAATCATCCCAGACACTGCACAAGGATCAAGCCCTTGGAATGGCCGATGTGCACAACCTTTGTTGGTGTGTGCTCCCCATTACCTAGCAGTACGCCACTAAGCACTCTGGACGCACCGATGAGCTCCTGCCCTGAGTTGGCGAGGTCCGTCAGATTTTGGGAACCTCGGTCTGCCATTCGGCTTGCAGGACTTCGTAGGCGTCGGGTAAGCCGCAGCCCAAGGCCGCGTCAGGTAAGAGTGCTCCTTAGGTTACACTAGACACCCCAATATATAGACCCCATATTAGACAACGACATCTGTCATCGCTGTTATGCACCCAAAGTACCTCTTCCCATATGTAATTCCATGGGTCGCTATCTGCGATATATCGGCTTTATCACCATCGATTGGCACGCACGAAGAGCTGGGCGCTGATCGAGGGATTGTTGTCAATGGGATGGGGGTCTAAGAGTCCGACTTAGCGGTGAGTCTGATGCACTGTTCACAGACTGAGACATGCCCTGAAGGATATGGGCATGCGTCCAAAGGCGGGAGAGGAAAAGGAGGGAAACACCCCCTAATAGACGCGTTTTAGTTGGGAACTCGGACTACTCACTCAAGGTTCAGCATGAACCTGCAAGCATCTGAAGTACTATCCGCTCGGACTGGTCTGCATATAGGAGGTTTTTGCTGTTACGTGTAGCTGTTACGTGTAGTGGAACCTATAAATGGACGTATGACCTGGTATTCCCATATTGAAACACTACATGAGGGGCGGTAGCCACAAGAGCGGCGACAAGGAGGAAATAATCGCTGACGGGAGCAAATTTCCGGAGACCAGCATCATCGAAGCGACATATGCAAATGCTGTGGAACTAAGTCAGGCAAAGAACGAGTGATCGCACACAGAACTCATAGGCAAGACTGGTGCTCATTACTAAAGAGACGCGGAGTAAAGGATTTCTTACCCAAGCCATCAGCTCGAGGCGCTAGAGTCGAATCGTACAGTCTCCGTCTGTCCACGGGAGTAAACTGGCTTCTGTCTGACATCAATTCGACATCGCAGGTGACAAATTTTCAAGCCAGGACAGCTTACTTTCATTAGACGAGTGACCGTATGATGATGAGATCCTCGGGTTAAGTGGAGAATTCTATTTGAGGCTCACTCTGTTTAGACGAGTCATAAAACTGCATAGGCAGGTAGTCAGATTTCTAAACGGTTGGCAGGATCCTTCGCAGCAGACAGAAGAGTACATGTTCATTTCTTCTCTATTGACAGCCTCGGCCGAGCATTCGGAGGCTTCGGGAAGCGCTATCGCTTCATTAGAAAATTTCGTCTTGCCCAGCTTGATTCAAGATCATGGTAGTCACATGGCCATGCGTTCATCGCCCAGCTAAGGGGACACTAGGCTGTAAATTTGGATTGTCATTGCCGATGAATGACAAGGAATAGTTGTCTGAAGCGTATTGGTAGACCATATCACGTATTGTAGCTGAGCCCTACGCTGAGCCCTACGCTGAGCCCTACGCTGAGTGGCTTCTGCTTGTCATGCTGCGGCGAGTCAAGTCAACCCGATCACCATGATCTACCTAACCTGACAACCTGAATCTGACTAGTTTGAAGCATACAAGAGCAAGTGATACAAGTCTCTAAACCTAAGTGAGCACGATGATGTTTAAGAGGCTGCCCAGCCATGAAATGTTGATCACGTAATTACAGTTTGAAGCAAACCCCTGACCCAGCATTTAAGATCACCTGAAGTGCAACGCCACAAAAGCAGGATCGAAGAGAGCAGGGAATTTTCCAATACGCCGGTCTCCAGGATGTTGTGGGTTAGGGCCGCGCTACTGAAACGAAGGAGTAAGGTATCTCCTATATAATGTTAGGTAACAGTGAGCAGCCTAGATATATAGGTATACCCGCCGGTTCTAAGCGAGGTATCAACTCTATACATCATTAGTGTATATGTACCAGAAAACAGAAGTTGCTGTTTGGCGCTAGTAGCCTCGATTTAACCCATATTATCTTGGAAACCTGTATAAATTTCGGTAGCATTGACATGAGTCGTAGGTCGTGGGGGGTCTTTCTTGTTCAAGGTTGGACCCTGCGGAGCGCTTTGATCGCTCCAGCCTGCGGAATTCCAGACACGCGTAGGGGCAATGGAATGTGTGCCTATCATAGACTACGATGAATCGATGTAAGCCGAAACCCGGTGGTCAGGCCATCTGAACAAGAGTAGGATAAACTGGATTTTCCTTACCAGCCTCCCAATTACTCGATCTCGTTTCTTCTCGCCTCGGCGTGGGTGACTCCATAGTCCCACGACCGACGGGAAGACTAGACATATTAGGGCAATATTAGGTCATTCATCAAGCCCTGAAGATGTAGATGCCCGATTCAAACACAAGTGATGGATGGTTAAGTTGTTCATGGACAGGGATCTAAACGGGTATGACTAGTACCAGATGGACAACCATGGGCCAACGTGGCCTAGGTATACGAGGTGAAAACTGTGCAACGTGGAAGACTTTTCGAGAGATGGGTAATGGATATCGCTACCAAGACGACGTCTCTTAGATAACCCTAAGGCTGGTGGTATCTGGTGCTTGTGAGCCCAGGGTGGCGCCCGAGCCTCTTCCGTCTCCAGATTTTAGTACTGCATTGAAAAATAAGAAGACGTTACATAGTGACAGTAACGTCACTAGACAGAAGCACTTGTTGCACTCGACGTCAGTTGATTCAGGGAACAGAGTCATGCTTCCGATAACAAGCTTCATCTAAAAGGGGTGGGTGTCGCCCTCTGTGTAGAACACGCAGTCGCTTATCTAAATCCGATATCCTAGAATGAACGGCGGCTTTCGTTAGAATATATCTTTCCCGGCCACTAAACCTTTATTTGTTCGTAGCTAATATTTATTTAGCGTAAAACGTTTGAAAGGAAGGTTTGCTAAGGAGTGTCAGAAGTGGCTTTGAGGCTAGGCTTGAGTGGTTCGTGCCACTCTTTTTCATATACCCAAAGAGGCTTAGCGATAACAGACCTACTATACTTGACAGTCAACTTAATGGTTTTCCCTGAATAAGATAGCATGGCACAATATCTGGACGTAACGTCTTACGTGACGTGCCTGATCATCCTCATCACGATACAGCCAGGTAGGTAATCTGACGAGTACTCTGCTGCTGTGGAGAACCCACGTTTCTGAATCTTCGAGCTCTCGATGCTGCCAATAGGAAAATTGCTACGACCTGCATTGCATGCAGCATGCGTCTGCAAGTATGTAGAGCAGCGCGCACCGGCAGGGATGTGGCGCACGGCGCAACTCAGCTGATTCCTCTCCGGCTGGTCTTATCGAGAGGAAGAAGGGGCAGTATCCCGAGTCATGTAGTTCGCTCATACCGCCCATCTTGACCAGATAGAGCTGGAGGACTGTGGTCTTGAGTCATGGGTCGACTTCTGTCATTGAGACGCAGATATCTGCACCGGATCTGGGACACAATCCCTGGACAACTGGTCGTCAAGGTAGGTACTTAGAGGTAGCTGAGAAGTGGCACGAGTATCACGTTCAAAATACACAAGGAATGTACAAGTGTGGCTCCCACAATCCATTGCGCAGCACCTTGTCTCCCACCAAAACTCATCAACTCCACCCCCGGAGTTCATTGCAGTATAGCTCAATTTGCCAGGGTCACGCACTGAACATACCCGTGAAATAACTTGAGGTATTTATATCAATTTTCTGTAGATTTCTCAGTATCCTCGCCGTCGAGTTGTTTGACTCAGAACTCGGTGCTTTGAAGTTCACACGTATAAGTCGCCAAAAGGTCGTTGGCCAGTGCGCAGTGGCTTGTGGGAACCACTCTGCGTCCATACCCTAAGTACGTTGCAAGCAAGGTACACAGTACTGTGTACATGGAGACCTCAGCATGCAAGTGGGCGGTCAGAGAGTCGAAACATCAATTATATAAATGGGCTGAAAATAAATAATATAATATCGAGTCCCTTTCAGCGCCCTTGACAGCACGCCTGGACGGAGATCTACTGGTGCATCTCTGCAACGTCAGGGCGCCTCATGCCATGTCAACAAACAAGCTAAACACTCTCCGTTTGGCCGACGAAGGCCCAAGCTAGAAGTGAGAGACAGGACTTCCCCGCTATGGACATGACGTGTTCTTTCGATCCCATCTTGTTGGCTCCTGCCTGTCTGGGATCTCGATGGTTCGAGGTGTACGAAGCGGATTGTCGCTCTACACGAGGTAAGCCGGGGTTGGTTTATAGACAAGCTTGCGGATGACACCTTGTCTTCCCACGAGGTGCAGGGAGTATCTATTGCAATCTGCACGTCAGGATGAAAACAGAGCTCTCATCAATGCAACGCAGGAACCTTGTGATCAATCCGAGTTCATCAAGGACAAACGTCTGCAGCCGGAGGTTTGTCCCAACCGGTTAAGACTTGCGGTGACGAGGTTCATGCAGGAACAGGGGTTGTTAGGTGATTGACAGAGTGCAGGTCTGAGCGCACTCGTAGCAGGCATTCAACCTTAACCTTCAACACGGCAACTATGCGAGGACTATAAACTTCTCCAAGCCGCCACGCTTTGGCGATTGACGGCCGTGACGTGATTACAGTCGTTCGTATGCCCAGAGCACTGCGCGCTAAGGCGGCGGTTCGGGTCTGTAAGGCACGTTGGCGCGCTGTTCCAGAGCCTCGGAACCGCAAGCGACAGCGGGTCAGGGGTGGCAGTGTCGAGCAAGGGTTCTCGAGCCAGGATTCTCGAGCAAGGGGTCAATTGCAGCCATGTGCATACCTGGAGAGAGCGCGGAAGTCGTCCGGACTGCGGTACCCTGTTCAATGAAAGTGGGCAGATTTGCTGCAGATTTGTCAAGGATAGTATTTCGGGGGAGTCATTGCCATCTTCCGGCGAAGTGATGATAGGTTCCGGTTCCTCCCCGCCAAGCTGCGCGAACGTATTTCAACTACCACTCAAAAGGCACGTCGCCAGGAAGAAGTGGCCAGTTCAGACTAGGAGAACGGACCACGGTGTACTGCGTGTGTATTTGAGAGGAAGGCAATCTGAACATCATCGCAATCTAGCGGCAGTGTGTATTGTAGCTCTGCCCGTCTCGAACATTCGGCTGGTCAGATGATATGATAGGTCCCTTTTTCACTCTGTGCAATATCAGAAGAGATTGCCATTGGACATGTTCGTCGCTATAGTATGCCGATCGCAAAAACCGACTGGTAATATGTCGAACAGTTCCGGACTCCGGCGGCAGGTATGTGAGAACATGTGACCACCTGTTTCTGGGTTCGCAACTACCTCAAGATGCATCAAGACTAGACCATCCCACAGAATGTTTGAGATCGAATATGACCTGGACTGTTAACGACATTCAACCGTGAAGCATTAACTTCGAAAGAGTCCGCCGAGCCACAAGACGGTGCCGGGCTCTGAAAACATATCCTCAAATACAATGGCAATGGAAATGGAAATGATATACGGCTGGAGCAGACAATCAACAGCAGTTGTTGTCTATGCATGGGGGATCCCCACATCCGTAACCGGGTTTCACTCACCGGAGCTCGGATGCTGAGAGCGCGCTGGAGTAGAATTAATTATGAGCGTCTTAGTATATTTTCTGCATAGATAACGGGGACCGGTGAGGGGCCATAGTGGTATGCAGAGCGGAGCTTGCAATGATGAACACAGCGCGCTTCTCGTGGTGCTTTAGTCGCTAACGTATGTAGAACTGCTGCAGGATAATGTGGTCTGCGTATGCGACGGAGATTTTCCGCGTGGCAGCCACAATGCATGCAAATGGACGAACACGTACTAGTCTCGTCTATGTCTGGACGACCAATTCGTGACCTTCGGACTCCAAGATACTCGCTTTCGGAGACATGCGTGCTTTCGCAACGATCCTCGACCAGGGACCAAACTCGTACCCCATGTTCGCCTAACTTCTGAAGAGCGGACCGAAATGAGCAGCCAGCCGTTCCCCTGGAAGATCCGACTTGTTTCAGAGGCTTCTAGCTACCCTAGGCTTCTAGAAGCGTTCTAGAAGTACTTCTTCGTATTCTGTGGCGTGCGCCATCCTAGGGTGAGACGTGCCAAATACTGGCCATTCTACAACATTCAGCCGAGTGATATGAAGGATCTGAACGTTCCGCCCATGGCAGCAACTTATCATTGACAACCCACAGCTTCGTGAGTTGAGCAGGGCCGCCCTGGCATAGTAGAATGGCATCTCTGAAACGCAAATCTGGTAGGCCAATCGCCACTATCTATGCGTCGAATGGCAAGAGTACTAAATGCTGAGTGCCTGATATACCGGCGTCGAAAACAAAGGTTTCCAGCCTGGAGTGCGTAGAGTTGAAGCTGGAGGGTAGCAGTCGAGCCATTCTCACATGCCGAGATCAGGAAAGCGAATGGTCGCGTTGAGACTGACTCGTGTGCCCAATCCGCAGGCTAATGAGTACACAAAGGGAGTACCTAGGTAGTGATGCCGGATAAGATATCGCACGTCATACTGGTAATGATGATCGCAAGAAGCTTCAGGTGAGTCATGCCATTCATGATGTCGCTATCATATCAATCAGGCGGAGTGACGTCGACAGCGCCTGCATTGAGCGTGGGCCAAGCTTTGAGAAGTCCCAAAAGGGAAATGGTCGGACGGTTTGGAGATTAGAAAGAGCCACGTGTAGGTGTGGAGATTTCTCAACAGTTACCGATCACTATTTGATAGCTCAATGCACGATATTATTACATCACACACAACTCTGAACACCGAGATGGGTAAGGGAGGTGGTTGACTGGAGGCTTTGCAAAGCAAGGATTTGCACAAGGATCTATTCTTGAGCATAGGCGCAACGGGACCGCGAAGAAGCTTGGTATGTGTGCGGGTGGTTAATAGCGCCAGCGGGAAAGCGTCTACCTCGGGACAGTTTGAAAAGTATGGAGAAAATCTGCCAGACGAGAAGGGGAACCCAGCCTACTGGGATAATTCGTTGAAAAATTGAGCTATCCATTAGACATAACACCAGCCCGAGTAGTAAGATGCCATTGCTTCACTCTATGTAGGAATTGACTAATTAGGTATTAGGCCTGCGTCTCGTGTTAACAATTACAGTTCGTCTTCACAACGCCAGATAGGTAGATGGTGTCCAAGATGGAGTTTCTCACTGGGCATAAGACTGGCGACGTCTCAAAGGTAGGTAGCCATGCTAAATGCAGGAAGTGGGGAGGTTGTAGGTGAAAGGATGCCGTAGAAGCCGGTGGGAATTGCGGGATGATATCGATCAAAGGTGTCGCCGAAATTGAGGAAATGAGTTGATGTCACGATGGTTATGCCCTGAGATGAAGGATGCCAAGCGAGCTCCAGCTCGACGGTCCGCCGCGGGAGATGCTCCTCCACGGACCTCCACGGCCCTCTGAATGATCTCATCTGAGTTCCGGGCCACGATGCCTGGTCTCGAACCAAGATTGAGCATGGACGGACATGCCCTCGTGGTATTCTTATGACCTTTACTGTGGTAGAGCAGCATGGCACGGGCTGAAAAATTCAACCTTCTCCTGCTTCTCGAAGCCTTCTAGAAACCTGCCGCATCTGGTTAGTTCCAATTTCAGGCCTGTTTGGGATGCTAATGCATTGGCCATTCGGTGCATTCCCCACAGCCAACCAAATGGCAGGGCGCCACATTCATTCTGACGGCTCCATTGGACCTGTCTGCCAGTTTTGCCATCCCCCCCATAAGTACTGTCTACCAGCTGACAGAGCGTCGCCTGGAGTTTCATAATCGGCAAATAGAGAAGAGGTTGCCTTGTTCGTTGCTTCAGCTGAAGCTCGTCTTTCCAGGGTCATCCGGGGATCTGCAGCAGTTCTCGACCTTCAAAGTAACCGTCACTGTCGTGGTCAGCCGAGAGACTCCTTGTTCCGCGGCATGACTATCGAGCTCGATTGCATACGCGGGCGAGAAAGGAGGTACCCTGTTCATTCCAATGCGGGCTGGCGTCTGGTGCTTCTACAGAAAAAATGGCCTGTGGTTCCGCCTGGCTGCGCTCATGTACATACCGGCAAGTTGCAACCAGTCGATTAGTGCGCAGCCACCTTCTGAACCTGAGGGATTCAGATGGGTCAAATGGCGATCCACGCACAGGAACCCATGTAGCGCCGTGCATTAGTCTGGACAAAACCTGAGAAGACAAGTTGACTACTGTAGTACAAATTGATGGCAGCAACGCTGCTCCTGGTAGACGCGATTAATGATGAGAAAAGGAGAGCCAATTCTCGAATATGAGTGGTACATCACAATTGACACTTCGTTTCGTCCATTCGATAGTTATAGTCCAAGCGTTATTGTACCGCCTCAACCCGGCAACAGCATCGTTGTCGAAGCAAACGTGAGAAATGACGAAGATGGCCCACGACGTTTCGTAACAACAACCGGCATACTCGAAGACTTTGCAGAAGAGGCAGAGAGTGTTTCGTATGCATTTCCTCCCGTTATAGTAGATGTTGCGGTGCTCAGCTTGATGATAGCCTTTGTACGGACTACTTTGACGTGGTCTCTCACCGGCTTCACTTCCATGAGTACATCTTGGGTTAGCTCTGAAAGTAAGATATTGCCGTCTTTCATCTTGGGGGCAAGGATGCAATTGGCAATCTCCCCGTGATCCGTATTTCGCCGAAGCAAGTTTCGTGAATGATGAGTCGTCGTTCAATGTTGTTTCTTTTATCTGGTGTTGACCTCACGATGGCAGCCGCTTGTAGTTGTAATCCTATTAGGGGGGGGGGGGGGGGGGGCCTTGAGTGTCGATGCTTTCTTCTCTGTTCTTTTTGCTTAGGTATGAGCAGTTGCCCAAAGCTCAAACGCTCGTAACCATGCAGGAGCCTGAGGTCAGGGCTGAGAATTTTAGCTCCTGAAGCCGTGACCAACGGCAATCTTTTTTTGGCATAGGTACATACCTACCTACCTACATTACCTTCCTTGGCAGTTGTAGTTCGTAGAGTACAGTGCTAGGGGGTATGCCACCAAAAACCGAGCATAAATACATCACCTCATTTAGTCTGGTATTGATGCTAATGATGGTGCAGCACTTCCACAATGCGTTGTACTGAGATCAAGTGCCAATAGTGATTGAAGTGAAGGGGTTGGGGTGGGGGAATACGGCTTGGCCCTTGACCTCCTTCAGGCCTAACTGCCTGTTGTGCCCGTTGATCATCTAACGTCAAGGTCAGAAGGTCGATGAAGCAAGGTGAAGCGCGCAGCACCGGTGCAGTATTGAGCAAGGTCCTCCTCCACACTGTCGGGTATCGCCAGACAGGTATTACATGTTCCCAAGCTTAGTGTCTCGCCAGTACGCGCTGAGCCCTAAACAATGCTAGGACCACCTCAACCACCTGCACAGTCGCTCAATCCAGGTACCTGACCTGGTCCCTGGTACCTATTTACAACCCATGCTCCCCGAAGCTGACCCAGTCTTTGCCCGCCTAGGATGGGCAAGTGCTGGAATTGGTGTCGTGTACTTTACAGCTGTCACTCCACCGGCCTCCCAGGATTGAATTGATGGGGACGTCACCTCCAATTAAGCATCGCTTCCCAGTGCTAGGTGGATGGAGTAAGGCGATACAGGACAAGAAGGCCGGTAGCTTGATAACTGGGTAGGTACCAAGGGATCTGAATGAGATTGGTACCTACCACCTACCCTGGCCATTAGCTACGTACCTATATGGAATTCCGTAATAAAGTTACCTTGGCACTCTGATGATAATGATAATGACAAGTCGAGTTTATCCTAGTGACTCTCTGATGTGATATGCTACCAGGGTGCAAGTAGGCTGTACGTGCCTGAACTAACAAAAACGGGAGTGCGTGTGTGCAGGGGAGCGTGTTGAAACGGACTGGGGCCAGGGAAAATGGGAGGGAAAGACACTAAAAAGCTCTGTCCACCACTTAAGTTAAGTACCCGTGGACTTCTCCTTCCATGCCGACCCAGCAATTCTGGTAGGGGCCATTTCATCGATGTCACCTCCATCCAATATTTTCTTTTGAGCCTTCATCCACGACCTTTTTCTTTCCCACGCAGGCAAGGCATTCAACGCGACGCCTCCCTCCGTATCCCGTCCTGCCAACTCTCGTCATCGGGGACTCGACCGTGTTCTCACACTCGAATCATCATCATCAACAGCTCCAGAGGTAAGGACCACATGCTGCCCTGTTTCGCGTCTAGCGTTTGACCTGCCCTTGCCCCGTGCTGTTTGGATGGGTGAAAGGATAGCAGCAGCGACTGCATATGATCTGTGCTGTTTGGCTTCAACCACCGAACCTCCATCACGTCCGACACGTGCGAATTCCTTTAGAATCTACGTGTATTCGGCGCTTTGGAAGTGATGGATCGAGGCGCCGAGAAGTCCGAGCCAGATCAGATGTCCATGTCTGCATACTCGCGTCAACCGCCTGGCTTCAAGGGCTGTGCCACCTGAATCCGCAACATGATCACAAACATTGCATTGCCTTCCTTGTTTACTATTGCGATCTTTTCTTGGTCACCAACATTACATCCATTGCCATTCTCCCTCGGTAGATCACACTGTTTACTTTCATACGTCAAGCTGACCAGAACGTACTAGGGTCTCGACGTCAGCTCTAGTCTTGGAGAATCATCCGAAGCGAGATTCGACGACCGCGAACACGTTCGACTGACCGCTTTACTCCTGCATCATCATCCAGACGCCAACACACCCTGTTCTTTGTTCACTTGTTGACGAGAAGGGACACGTCATTCGCCAACGCGCCTCCCCAGCAACATCTCGGCAGAGATCTAATACCCTAATCGCGGAACTGCTGTGCAGGTCAGGTTTTCTCTGTTCTTGAAGCCCGAACGAGAGTCATCAACTCGCGGATTCGACACGTCAACTCCTACACCGTTCTATATACGAGGTTGTTTCAAAGTGAGTATTCAACCATTTTCATCCCCGCGCAACTGCCTGGCTAGTGAAGGTTCACCGCCATCTGCCAGTCACGTGTACTCTGATTGTATTGGAACCACTTTGGGTTTGGTTTTCTATCTTGACCGTCTCGATTTTATCTGGAAGGCAACAAGCTGGTTTCGGCTTCAGCCCAGGTCCTGCTCCTGGCTCCACTACACCTGTAATCGCGCACGTTGCTAGTGAGTTGCATAACTTGGAGGGATGGAGTTCAGATATGTTATTCCAACAACACGCCAATTCGCTGGCAATGTGCCGGATAGTAATAGTACTAGCAAGGGGCAGCCAGATAGCATTGCTTATCCCATGGAGATTGCGAGAGACATTTGATTCAAGAGCGCGTTACTCCATCGGCCAAAATCAGCGTTCACTTCAGTTCACAAGAAAATTCACAGCTGACATTTTTACAGCAACATTCATATTCGATCCACATCGGGTGGGACTTTTGAGACACTGCGTCTCCTGAAATCCCTGGGTGAACTCTTGGTCAAAGCGGTCAGTCGCGTCAGTTTTGAACTCTGATCAGATCTCGACAATTATGTCAGATTCGCCATCCTCGGAGATAATGAACATCACCAACATCATGGATCAGAAGAAGGCACAAGCGCAAGCAGCAGCATCGGCTGTGGGCCAACCTGACCATCAGCAGCTGCAAAGCCACCATCAGCAACCACAGGCACAGATGCAGATGCACCAGCACCAGCACCAGCACCAAATGCTGCCACACCCTCATCTTGTCGCTGGGGACATTCATCGAACAAACTCGCCGCACGGTTCGGAAAGCTCGCACTATTCTGCCCCGCGCGCAGGCAGTGGCGCCCTGGAAGCTTTGAATGGACTGGGCAATGCTAGACCCTATGGCTCTCCAGCTTCCATGCACGGACAGGCATCTCTGCCGATGCCGATGCCAGATAACAGCTTGCCACCGGGAATGATGATTCCAGGCATATCACCTATGGCACCTGCAGGTCATGGAATGGCTGTGTATCCTCCTCAGAAGGCAGATAACCCGCCGCCGCCGAAAGCATATCCATGCAGCACCTGTGGGAAGGGCTTTGCCCGACGGAGTGATTTGGCAAGACATGGTAAGTGTACTGGCGTGGAGTAGTAGCGGATAGGGAAGCTAATATGGTTCTCAGAACGTATCCACAGCGGTGTTCGACCGCATGTCTGCGATTACCCCAACTGTGGCAAGCAATTCATCCAGCGTTCTGCCCTCACGGTTCACCAACGTGTCCATACTGGGGAGAAGCCTCATATGTGTGAGCGATGTGGCAAGGTAGGCAAACTCAATCACGTGCGACCTGGGAGCCTCTTGACTGACATATTTCTGCAGCCTTTCAGTGACAGCAGTTCCCTGGCTCGCCATCGTCGCATCCACTCTGGCAAGCGGCCGTACAAGTGTCCCTATGCTGATTGCCAGAAGACTTTCACCCGTCGCACGACCCTTACGCGTCATCAGAACCACCACACTGGTACGGTCGAGGAGGCGGCTGCGGCCACCGCTGCAGCTTTGGCCGCCCAAGCCACCAAAACAGCAAGTCGTCAATCCAGAAGCGATGGCGACCCGACATCAAACCGTGGATCCCCCATGAATACACCCTCGCCAGCCCAGCGCAACATGTCTATCTCGCCGAACTCGGAACTGTCTGCCAGCATGCGACAGAATGATTACTCGTATATGAACAACGGCGGCAATCTCCCGGCTCATCTGCGCACAGACATGCACGCACAGATCCCCACGTCGGCTTCTACCTACAATACGGGTATGCGACCTACTTCTCACCCCACAAGTTACCCGCCCCCGGCCACGCTGGAACCCAATGTGGAGCCGCATCAGCCCGGTCCCGGCAGCGCTGGTGGTAGCCCCCATATGCATAGTGTCGGGTGGGCATCGCCTGGTTCGCACATGCCTTCGCCGACTCATAGCAACAGTGGCAATGGCTACGTGTATCCCGATCCTGATCAGACGGCGTTTGTACCCAATGGGATGGGCCAGATGTACTATGGCAGTGCAGCGCAAATCCGACGACCGGGAAGCACAGAGCCTGGCTCGAATGCACAGCGCCCTAATGAACTGTGGCCGACCGGCGCCCAGTAGTTTGGAAGTTGTGCCTGCATATTGATGGCCATCTTTGTTACCGCGCAGGATCTACCCCAACACCACTCCTCTGCGATGACCAGCACTGTGCACTAGATGCCAATCTCATTGTCGATTCGGTCAACGCTACTCGGCGACAGATCCTCGCCGACAGCCACCAACAATAGATTTCCTTTGTCTTTCGCGTGCTTGCTTTACAACAGGAACCAATACCCAACGGCACAGGGCACACTTTCGCCACATGTATTGACGTCAGGGACGGCGTTCAGGCTTGATGGAACTGTGGGCCGTCTGCTCACATCCGTCCAAAGTGGTGCGCTTCTGCACAACACCTAATAATATGGCGCGGACCGGGTCTTGCCAGTACATCTACTAATACAAAGTCTGGACTCTCGCCGATGCCTTGCTCATGAGCTTGGCGGCAAATCTGATTCTTTCTGCCTTCTGACGCAAATATGCGCAGTCAGACTGGCCCGGCTCGGCAGCCTTGATGACAAAATTGTATGAGGACAGGGAGGAGAGAGGGACGGGGTTCAGCCGTCGAGCATAAACTGAACAGGACTTCTTGCCGGTATCCGGGGAGAAAAAGAAAAGTCGTTGAGCGATAGTTATAGAGAATAGCGCGGAGTGTTGATTTTGGAACCAAGACTAAGAAGCCATCTTCCCAAGCTAGATCTCTCTTTCTCGCTGTGACAACTACTTCTCACTGTGGTGTGTGAATTCTACTCTGACTGGTGTGTCGCTCACTATTCAAGCTATAAAAACATCGGGTGCTACCTGTACTTGAAATTCACCGACTACTTACACAAGCTCAGGCAGATTCTTTACAAGCACCTGAATCTGTCGTTCCTGTGTTGCTTTATAACCCGTGTAGGTTGTGGCTGAGACAGCTCAATCCAGAAGAGACGACATTGTCGATACCTACCTATCGGTCCTGGCGACATATTTTCTTCTTCTATGGCTGCATTCCAATTCATTTAGTTCGCCAACGTTTGCCATGCAGTCCCGTCCAGCTGCTGCTTTTTCAGCTTCCGGATCGGGCGGCGTGACTAGGTCAGGTTTATTTAAGCATTGGTGAGTGGCGGGCGCCGGAGAATTGCCTCGCTGCCCGGCCACGTGGTAGTGAGGGATGGACCGCGGCATTTATTGGGCGCCAGCAAAGTCCGACACTCGAAACAATATCAACTTTTCGTTTCCAGCTCAAGCAAGTCAGTCAGTCCTTTCACGGAAGCGCGTGCCGGGCCGGGCCCAGACCTGGAACGATGTTGGCGCTTCCGCCTTTTTCGACGCGGTCCTAGGCAACCCGGAAGCTCAAGCTGCACACATCAGGCCATTTCCCCTTAGACTGGGAAGCCACAATCTCGATCGAGGCTGGGGAAACCTTATAGTCAGGTATCGGCTGGCCTATGGACGCGGTTCGCCTACATGCAACGCGACAGCCGCGGCTTACACACCTTCGTTCGGCTTTGGTTCCGCTATCACCTGGTCGTCATCTTCACACAGCCAGCAGCTCAGACGCCGTTATCACGAAGGACGGGCCAATGCCAGATCAAGCATCGTCGTTTGGACTCCAGTGCGGTACGAAAAGTGGTCTCATTTTGAACGCCGGGCTGTAGCATTCATTGCCTGACTGCCCCCTCGCGGGTGCGGTGCGTCTATGATCACAAATCAATAATTCCCAATACCGACGAACTTCTGTCTGCTCCACACACACAACCCACAACATACAATAACTTTCACCGTGGCGATGGCACGACCTTTGTCGTAGACAACACATCTGGAAAATTGGGCTTGCCTCCCGCAAAGACACCCCCTCATTCTTTTGCTGGCTGGTGAATCTCGGGTGCGTCAGTTGCGGCCGGATCCTCGTATTCTTGCGCTCTTACAGGCTCACTTTCTTCATCATGGCTTCCTGGCGAAGCAGCTAGTATTGCGCCAGAGCACAAGCCGCTGGATGACTCTTCCTTGAGGGTTGCCATCAGCCTGAGCCTGTACGTAGCATCGTATGATCTCATCGTGCTGAGACATCAGAAGTCGCTGAGCCACGAGGTTGCGCGCTGTATTCTCGGTTGAGGCGTATCCAGTTAGCGCATCCGAGGCGACGACCGTTGACGTCGCCACGGGCTAGAAGGCCACGAAACGTGAACGTGACGAGAACTGGGCGGTGGCAATCGGTATACGCTACCGACTCTGTTGCTTCTTTCTTCTCGAGGTAGCTAGCCGGCTTTTCCTCGCCTCGACTCTTCCTCTGTGAGATGGCCATCGTTGGGTTCTCGCCGATTAGGGGACTTCACTTGGAGGAGCTGATATAGGAGCGATTGTGGTACGGTTCTACTCTACCGCAACGCAAACGTGTGTCTTTGTTCACGGCAGTTCTCCCCGAGAGGAAACACCTTCACACGACCACTCGTGTATCGGACTCTGATCAGACCAACCCTTGTTGGCTTGTCTACTGTTCTGCCGTATTGCAGCATAAACCTGGCCGACTCTCGGCAAGCTTGGACAAAGCCTAGCGATATTTACCTCTTCTGGCCCGACGAAAATCTGCGCGTTCTTAGAACTCTTCAAGGGGAAACAAGTTGGGTTTGGAGTTATGGCTAGCATCCAAGACTTACTGTCGCCACCGGAGGAGATCGGAAACGAACCCGAGCAAACTTTCCCTCCGAGTGGCAACCGAGAGAATGCCATTCCAGAGCGGCTTCACTTTACGATCGAGTTCATACTAGACACGATCTGCGCTCACTGCTATATCGGGCTCCGAAACTTGAAGACAGCGATCGAGATATATAAAGGACAACATCCTGGTGCCACTTTTGAGATCACTTGCTCACCAATAGTCCTCAATCCCACGGCGTTGCGTACTGGTAAGTCTTCAGACTTCATGGACACCTTTTTTCCACCTTTTCTTTTGGCGTGGCTTCAGACACTGGTCATTCTAGCGTATTGCCTACCCATTTCACCTCAGCATGCAAGTGACGATTTGGTATGTTTTGACTGCATCCAGGCCTTGCCCTATCGTCAGCCCCATCCATCGTCAGTCACCAACACAATGTGGTATATGCCTACTATGTCTTATCCAGAACTCTCAAGCATCACTGTCGATGAATGAGGGGTTACCGACCAGATTCACCTTCCTGTGCCGCTCGCGCTCAACATAAGCCTTTACATACCCTATTCCATGGTACTGGGCTGACATACTATTCTCATAGTAGACACTAAAGCTGGCTACTATATGAAAGGACGGGGGTTTGCTCCCTCTACACTCAACGAATGGACTCGTCTTGGCGCCGAAGTGGGCATCAACTTCAGCTGGCAACATGGTCGTACCGGCAATTCACGCGACTCGCATAAACTACTTCGCCTCGCGCTGGAGTCGACACCCACTATGGCTCGCAGCTCATCATTTACCCAAGCCTTCAGCCGTGGCCCGGCTCCTGGTCAGGAGACATCGACTGCGCAACCCCTAGGAGCCCGTGGCCCTCAGACGCAGATGCGCCTTGTCGAGACTATATACCGCGAGTACTTTGAGAATAACTACGATCTCTCCGACCGCTCCTGGTTGCTTTCCCTTGGCACGTCATTGCTCAACATCCCTGCCGCAGAAATCCAAGACTGTCTCGAGAGCGAGGAGTGGGACGCCGCAATCGACCGCCTGAGCGAGAGGAACCGACAGGATTTTAACGCTGTACCCGTCTTCATCCTGCAGGGACGCTTCGTCGCCGGCGGATGGCAGAGACCAGAGATGTTTATCGAGATCTTCGAACGCATCAGGACGGAGGGGCCGACTGGCCCCGGTGGGACGCTCAGCCAGCCTGGCGGTGGGAGTTGGCTCCCCGGCGGGGTGTTCAGGTGTCAAGGCGGTGGTACGTCGGGTCCAGAGAGCGCGTATGGAGGGAGCCAATATGATGCGTGAGGCGGGACTAGGAGCATCGGCTAGGCAGTCGGACTACCTGAACACTATCGGAGCCAATCGGAAGTACCGCTCCAGAATCCAGGCAAATGCACATTGGAGGTCAAAATCGACAGGTGTATGCCTAATGGTGGATTACTGAACAGGACGCGCGCTCTGAACGTCGGCCTGAGGAAGGCAGAGGCATCTGAGAATTGAAACATCGATATGGCAAGTTAAGTTCAACGCACGCTACTATACATGTATGCATGCATGCGCTGTTCGATTGCTCTGCTCGCGTTAATGCATTGCATGTAACTACTTAGTACGTAGCGGGACGATCTTTGCATTAGGGGAGTACAGGGTTGATGCCAGTCAGTATTCATGTTGAGTAATCAGGAACCGAAGTAACCCAATCATGTGGCGTAGGCCACATATTTGTCTTGATTTTTGTACAGTACCTAGCTTTTGCTATTCTAGAGCATCGCTGTGCTCGTCGGCAGTTTGAAACTACTTAAGTAGACTAGACTAGACTAGGCGGGACTTGTGACCCAGCCCCAAGCATGTGGTTGTGCTGGCTCGAACGGGCCAACATGGACTACCCGTAGGGGAAAGGGCGGTCGTCGATTATCTGGGCATGCTGGACTTGAACTGCCTATGCTGCGTCTCTAGCCGTGTCAATGCGGGAGGTCGAGACAAGAGTTGCGAGCCTGGACCTGGAAAGTAACATACGGGAGACTTGCGACGCAACCCAGATGAGACAACAGCACGAGACGACTGGTTGGCATCGGGCAGGGAGGCAGAAGACGTTTAGGGGTCAGAAGGCACGGGCTTGGGGCCGGAGTATTGAGTATTGCTACATAGTCGGGTTGGGTTGGGTTGGTGAACCACTATTTTACCCCGTGCTCATATCGTGACTGCGACTTACCTACACCTTGGCAGGTAGCTCGACACTCGTTAATGTGATGTCACG
Organism: Xylariales sp. AK1849; assembly: GCA_022432505.1. Taxonomy (NCBI): domain Eukaryota; kingdom Fungi; phylum Ascomycota; class Sordariomycetes; order Xylariales; species Xylariales sp. AK1849. The sequence continues at coordinate 686,204 of JAJKKH010000002.1, forward strand.
TATGAGCAAGTAGAGCAGATGATTGTGCGAGACTAGCTGCACTTGCATTTGTTTGATTCCCTAACTATGATCCGTATGGGTCTTTGACCAGGCCAGGATCCGCCTGGAAAGGGAAGCACAGGCTTGTTCTTCATAGACCACAGGACTGCCCACCCTCCCCTTTTCTCTTCCACCGGGGAGCATCTTACCTTCAACATCGACGGCACACACGGCCTGATGAGCCCACAGCGTCCTCGCCTGCCTACTGGAGCTGTAGTGCTTCATGGATGAGGTGGAAAGACGTAGACAGGATCCAAGATCAGTGACGGCACCTGTTCCGACTCTCTTGCCCGAGCTTGGTGACGAGACGGGTGTTGAGAACTCGTAACGCGCAGCCCAGATATTTCGAGAGGATATGAACGCAATGAGGAGTCAGTCTGTTTGTCTCCCTCGCGGCGGGAAACATTCATCGAATGCAACAAGCATAATTCGTTCAGTCAGCCAGGCGAAGGCCAAACGTCTGTCTACCAGACAGACAGACCTACACTTCTCGGTAATTGTCTAGTTAGGCCGTCGATGATGGACAGTCTGGCGTCCGATTTGATCGGACTCGAGTTATCTATGCTTCGCCGGAGCACATCTACCAAAACAAGAACTTACTCAGCGTCCTGTCCTAAGCACCAATCGCGGACTATATATGGAACGATAGACATCCAGCCGTGGCCGCTAGGTTGAGGCAGGGCGTGGATGGGGATTGTGCCTAAGAAGGACTGACGGCTTGTCAACAGGTATCACCCGGCACCTGAGGTCTAAACGCAGAGCCTTACAGCCCGTAGGGCAAACGGATATCACAACGAGTAAGGCAAGTGCTTCGTAGTGAATAGTACTGGAGCCTGGTTGCGGCCTATTTCATAATCTTTGATTGACGACCTGGCTCTCTTAGTCCTGACCGTATATGATTTCATCTTGGGTACGGCGGTCGTCAGAACCGCTAGTTGTATGTGGTTCAACCGCCAATACAACGACGATTCGTTGCCTTGAAAGTAAGTTGCTTCACTTTTGATGTGTCAAGATAATGCAAGCGCCTCCTGAGGGAAGCAGGCAGTCTATTGGTATTTGTTCCCCCTAGATCCGTTGTATGCAGTACAACCATTTTCGTGCTCTATAATCAAACCATTTTCCGCTTAGCCAACCTGATGCTTCCCTGATGTCCCTCGGGACTAAAAAAGTAAAATAAGCAAGGAAGCTGCGCCGGGAGAGGAATAAAATGTCGCCCAGCCATAATACCTCTGGCTGTTTCTCCTTGATTCCGAGTCGCCGGGGGCTCTTCCTGTCCACCACGCCTCAAACGCCATCCATGCAAGCGCAACCCATATGCCAATCACTCCCGTACCGTCCCGTACCGTGGCTGTCGACTCACTACCTCTTGAGGTGACTGTAATCCTGTAAAATGCCCTTCATATGCTCATTCGTCTGCCGCTTACTCGTGCGGTTGACCCTCTTCTTCTTCTTGTCCTTGCCGTCCGTGATCTTGATCTTGGCCCTCGAATCATCGCTCGCCGGCTTCTGCCCGACAGACACGAGCTTGCGCACCAGGTCGTCGGGGTCGGGCAGCTTGACCTTGGACCACATGACGCGGAACTCGGGGTCGACGGGGTGGGAGAGCTCGGGCTGGTCGATCCACACGAGCTTGGCGTGGCCGTCCTTCTTGGTGCGGACGACGAGCAGCTTGTGCGCCGCCTCCAGCTCGTCGATGGCCTTGTCGCAGTCGGGCCACCCGTCCTTCAAATCCTTGACGTCGAGGAACTTGGCCTCTTGTTGCGCCTGCAAGCGGGCGAGCAGCGTCGTCTTGGAGTTGACGCCCGGGATCTTGGCCTTGAACTCGTACCTCCCCTTCCGCCACGACGGGACGGCGTCCTTGTCCTTGCTCTTCGGGTCCGCGATGAAGGTGATGGCCGGGTGGCGTCTCATGGCGCCGGCGAACAGTCTATGGCGCTCCTCCGGGGCATGCTGCAGGGTCAGGTGATCGAGCGTCTCCTGCAGCGTCTTGGTCGCGCCCTTGGACTTGAGGAACTCGACGGCGTACATCAGCTGCGTGTCCATCGAGCTGCCGTAGTTGACGTGTGACGCGGCCGCAGCTGCGGGCGTCGGCGTCGCTGCATCGCGGATCCGGGTAGCGGCGTCTATCGCCTCTCGCTTCATCTTCTTCTGCTTCTTTGACGGCGTGCCATGCGATGTATTCGATGCGTTGGATGGTGACGGAGAGGGGGGGGCGAGCGCTCGCTTTTGGCCTGCGACGCCGAGCTTGGCCGACGACATGTTGGCGTTGGTGGCAGTGGGGGAGCGAGCGCAAGGGGACAGACGAGGTCGCAGTCGGATACCGTCAAGGTTTATCTAGCGAGTGTTTTCGTTGTGGGGGATCTTCAGACTCGCGGACCTGAGGCTTTGAAGGTCAATCAGCTGAAGCTACCTGAAGTAGTTGACGTGAAGATGAATAACCGCAAGAAGGATAATGAAATAATTGAGGCTAATGCAGCATTCAAGGGTTTGATTGTGGCTAACGTAGATATTAGCCAATCGGGGCCTTGCAGCCCCTTTGACCGATTTCACTTTCACTGCAGAACCACATTCCGCATAGACTACCTAGGTCGATACCTATAATGTAAAGTATTATCAACATGAGAATACCTGAAAATACATAAAAAGATCTTGATCCCAGCTAAACCTCAGCACTGCGCCCCGGCCCACTCGATCTATTAGCGCAGATTCTCTCATGATCGGATATTGAGGTGATGATTTGATTGGAGATCGGCAGATCGACCTCGGTGCCCGAATGCCATGTAAAGAGCCGCCTGAAGAAGCTCGGTAAGATCACTGCGCATGCGGGAACTGTCAGGCGGGCTATTGGAAAAGGGACAACAGAATTCGGACTGGCAGAAACCAGACGTCTACTTTCAACAGCGTCCAATAACTGCCCGAGCACTTGTGGGTAGTATGTTACTTCAATTCGAATAGGTACAAGCGCTGCGCCCAAGTACCAAGCAACGTATAGCTGTACCTTCTGCGAGTGATAGGCAGGTAGGCAAGACAGACAACAGTTGCAGACACCGGCTCGCCAAATGAACATAATCGTAATGTACGTTACCCGGTATGGCGGTCTATTAAACGTCGACAAGAGCGCTATATGAGTTGTCTGTCAATTAGAAAAAATCCCCAACCCTGAAAAACGTGCATGCCATGTAACGTCCACTGCACCATCTGTCCTCCTTCACCTGCATCGTGATATCCCCACGCTCTCGTCTTAACTCATAAAGGCCGACGAACAGCGGGAAAAGCAGGTATCCTAAGCCTGCTTGGCTTGCTGGCTCTGAATGTACTGGTATGCGCCGAAAGCCACGAGGCCGCCGATGAAGACAACGGCATACGCAGCGGTGCCCACACCGGCTGAGCTGGTATTGGCTGAGGGCGATAAAGAGGGCTGGGAGGTCTTGGGGGTTGGGTCACCGGCCTGTGCAGCGACGTGTTAAAATAGCTTTCGCTTTGGTGTAGATGATTGAGGGCGAGCATTGGAGGTTAGGTAGGGCAAAGGGCTTACCTGTCGCTTCAATGTGCCGACAAGTAGTTGATCTAGAGTTTCCCGCGCCTCGTCGCTGTGGCCGACATCCTCAAAGGCCTCTGTTGCGTCTTGACCCCCGACATCGAGCATCACCTCCTCGCCACCGCTGCGTCAGACGCTCGTCAGTACAGGTTTCACCAGCGGGATCGGTGGCGTCTTATCAGTCTGACCCGACCAAAAGAGGCGGGAAAGAGGTGGTAATTCCAAGTCGGCTGATGGATCTGACGGTCTGCACAGTAGACAGGAAGAACTTACGGGTGCTCGTCGACGAACTTGGCGCAATCATAGACCTTATCGTGGATGACAACGTACAGGTCCTTCTTGGTGTTGTGCTCGGCAACGTCTTGGTAGGTGAACTCCTTGTCGGCCATTTTGAACCACGTTTACTAGATGGGAAAGAAATGTTGTTTCGGGGTTACCGCGAAGATGTGGACAACTCGAGGAGAGAAGGATGAGCGAAAGGATAAGCGGTCGCGGCGTTACTAAGGATGCGGAGGAACGTTGCGAGGACGTTGCCGGCGATTGGGTGTGCTTTAGTGAGCTTTCCCCGGGAGAAAATCAGATGTTGAACTCGCTCGAACTTTCCAAATCCCCAATCCCACGGGCAAGTCTGGCGAATCGGCGTCTTCCTAATAACGAGCCGGTGGTAATACTACACATGCGCAGTACATAGTACAGTAAAGATGGTGGTCCGTGCTGTCAGAGCGGGGATAGCTCGGACCACTTGGAGATCCGTCTAATCTTCCCAATCTCGCCAGAGGAGAGGTGGGATAATTTCATTACAGTAGGTAATTGTGCAATTTGACCTGGGACATTGTGCAAAGCACTTCGGGTAAGCTTGCTGTGTTCAGATAAGCGACGGCCAAAACTGCCGACTTGGGGTAAAAACTCGCTCGCATAATGCCATGAAAGCAGTACTGTATACTGCAGAGGCGGCATCAGTGTCAGTCAGACCCTTGATTACAGCGGCCTCCGGACACTAGTGGGCGCCCGAGTTCGATGGAATCCGAGAGACGAAGAGCGACCCCGGAGAACTTCATCCCGACGCCGCCGCACCGCGTATCGTAAACACACATTTGACAATGTGATTCGAGTAAAACCGCATACCTTTTGGTCTCTAACATGACGCTTCTTTGAATGCTCAAACAACTGTTCCTATCTTCTCGAACCACCACCCCCGATATCCTGTCCCACCCGGTAGCTAGCTACCTTATCCCACTCGATCTTCTGTCTCGTCACGGGCAGCTGTCTCCTAAGACCCTTGAAAGCACCCTCACTCAGACTCGTGAATCCCCTATTCAGCTCTTCCTGGTACTTCTTCTCCGCCGCTCCAATCTCCTTGGCGATACCGACACCCGATCCAGAAGACACCGAGCCGGTGACGGGCTTGTTGGTCAGGAGTCGCACGTTCCCGTCCTCGTAGTAATGCACATCCACCTTCAGACTTCCTTCGAGACTGCCTGATGAGGGGTCGAAGATGTAGAGTGATCGCCATCGTCCGTTCCTGATGAGAATAAGACTTCGCTTGAGTAGACCGAACAGAACAGGGTTTTCCTACCAGAAGTTATTGGGGCTGTACTTATTGGCCACAACTGTAATGGCCAGCTTGGAGTCGCTCTCAATCGGGTAGACGCCATACGCGGCGTTCGGGTAGTGCTCCCTGACATACGTCGACAAGCTCTTTAGCGTAGATTTACTGCGCGAACAATCAGCATGTTATCTCGTACTCTGCCCCTGACCATCTGCGTATTGGCCCACCCGAAACGTACACCAAGTCCGCCTGTGATCCTTCCAGTACGTGGCTCTGCACGTCGCTGGCTTTTTGCGTAGCATGATCAAACGCAAAGCTACTACTCGATTCGACATCGTAGTACCGTCCCCGGCCCAGCGAGCTATGCGAGCTGATGATGACGCTCTGGCTGCTGCCCGGCAGCTTGACCGTCGCGAACTGCTCCTCGTTGTACTTTTCGAAGGCGGGTGTGAGCTTTGAGACCAGGCCTGGGTCCGAGATCGTCAGGGCTTTGATGTCTGCTATCACGTCTGCTAGCTGTGCGCGGGCAGATAGGTGCATGTTAGCCGCGGCGTAGGTAGTCTGGCTGGGAATGGTGGAGAAGCATATGGGAGGGATCATACCTCACCCGGAGGAGCGCCCTCTACGAAGGACTCGACGGTCGCGAGGTTCGACATGGCGGCCAGCGTTCGGTCAATCAAAGCCTCGTGGGGATTTTTCGCTTGGTATAGGTGATGGCAGGGCGAAGTCGGTGGTCGTTGCTGAGGCTGCTGCAGGTCAAGCGGAACGCGGGGCAAAGGTGGGTTGTTTGACGCCAAGACTACAATTTGCGACAACGTTAGACAAGCAACCTCAACTAAAAGTATCATTGAACTCTACCAGCCAAAATACGGTATTCGAGTGCTGTATCTGATTCGGCTATACATCAAGATGATTCCTAGGCCAGTCCTTGGAATTGGGGTCTGTCATGTCATGAAAGAAGTGTTGCACGTTACAGTGGCGCTGTCACCGTCCGGGCACAAAATCGAGCTTTTCACGATAACATGGCATAATAGCACCTAGGTCTAGTGGCCGGTTTAGTTTGATAGCCTCTAGAATACCATAGATCTTGTTACCTATGGCAATGGTTATCCTAAGCCAGGTGTCGAATACGAAAGCTAATAGCAGGTCGATTTTGCATCGGTAAGCTGTTTGTGGTAAGCCAGCTTTTACGACGAAAACATCGCAAGGAATGATGAAGTTGGCTTCTCTACTGAACATGTTCAAGCTCAATAAGTCTTAATGCAATGTACCGATTGAAATTGTATCATGCATTGGGGAGTGATTAACTCACAATATGGCAACCGCATCTCAAGAAAGGGGGGACTATACGGGGTACACCTTCAACCGGCTCTGCCTGAGCTTGAGCCCCATGAACAAACATCAATAGCATTCACACCAATTCTTTTGGTTCTTAGACCGTTACAGCGCCATGACCAGCTAATGCAATATAAAATCTCAAACAAGAACTACCAACCATCCAAACTTAGGATTTGGAAACGACAGGTAACGGAGAAAGGTTCACAGCCATCCGCAAAAGCAATCAGAACACTCAGTGTGACTCTATTTACAAACCAAGAACTGACAATGCAATATTCTATCCACAGTGGATACGTAATACCATTTTACTCCATCGAGAGATGTTCATCAGACTACCACAGAATCCCTGTAATGATTCCCATATTACATCTATGGCGGACTACGATGCTCACATATTGGATCCGGAATCGGTGACACATGTTCTGATTCCTCAATACATCCCTCCGCATGAATCAATCCCGGAGGCATAGACCCGTGCAGGACGTCGCTCTCGGCGTGAAGGGCTATACGACGTATCACAACGAGGTAATGAGTAACGCAAGCCGACGACATTAAAATCCTCCGGTTTCGCGGCATCCACTCTACTTTGAGCATGCGTACTGTCTTCAGGTTAAGAGAAGTAGCGGCGAGCACAGCAACGGCAAGCACACCATCATCATATAGATGACAGTGAGCAAAAAGGCACCTCCTGCTCCTCAGTCCGTTCATGGCGATCAGGAAAGCGTTGCTCCGACCATTCGTCGATTTCAAGAACGTATGGTAGTATCTCAAACGCGGACGTGAAATGCTTCACCGGCATTAAATGAAGAACTTCACACATCTCAGTCGCATAAGGACCAGGAGCATTGGAAGTACGCATACCACGTCAAGGTCGGCATGAATGGCGAGCATGAGAAAAGCCCTAATTGGCGCTCGAAGTACGTTATCGAAGTGAAGGGCGTGTTGGTCGAGTGGTAGATGGGCTTATCAGCCGCCACTGGAATATGGGTGTGTGCGAACTCAACTGTCCTGACTTTCATAAGATATGGCGGCACGAAAAATGGCCTTAGTTCCCCTCTATGTGTCACAAGGGAAGGTCATCCAAACCCGAAAGTTCAGTGTGTTTACATTCGTGGGCAATTGGCATACCTCTTTTGGTTTGTCTAAGGGCTATTCACACGTATCTTCCTCGTATTTGGTAGTCCAGAGCTCGGGAGGGACACCAAAGAAGCATTGTCGACAGCTTTAAGAACATATTGCGTAAGGCATGTATGTAGAACGCAATTTAGTCAAAGCATGAAGTAGTATCAGCGCTGAATTCAAAGAGGAGATACATGTCATATTTACCATGACTGCATACCACTCGACCCAGTTGGTCCAAGTATCCGAGCATATATGCTATTGGGTGTATGTTGACTACGTTTGTAATTCGGCGATACACGTATGGCTTGCCCGTATTCATCCGGCTGTAGTGTGATCGACGACTGACCTCCTTCACTGCTGGGATTCCCTTTGACTACCGAGGACTAATTTACAGTTGACCATATCAAGTTCAGAGATCTCAAAGAGATGAACCTCTTCTAGGTCCAGGTACCCAAATATATGTAGTCTGCTTGGTGTTTTGATATCATATTACTTGTGTTCCAGCTCACTTGGCATGGCTACTGTTAGTGATCGCAAGGACTCATTAAGTGGAAGATTTCAAAGACTTATCATTGGTAGGGCATTCCAGACCAGATAGAAATAGCTTCGGAGTGATGACATGCTCGAGATTGGTTCCATGCTATCTAGTGACCACCGTCGTCTGTATAGTAGGCGGTCGTCATTCTGGTCTGAGTGCGGTTTTATGAGGTAAATGCACTTAATCATACTTCGAAGTCCGACGATATAGTTGAAAATGCCGAATTGAATATTAAATACTACAACAAAAAACATGTGAACAAGTCCTGATGAAACTTAGAAGTTTGGAATGTTACTTCTACCTAGTGTCTTTGAATATAGGAGGTATGGGCTTAATAGGAGGCGTGAGAGATGTGAGCGGCGTGTCGGCTGCAACCCTGCCCACCTGCTGTACTCGCAACCGAGCAAGTAAAATTAGTTGAGCCTCTTTGCCGAGATCTTCTACATCTGCTTCTGTTTGATCAAGCTGCATGTTTTGCGTGCCGAGGTATAGCAACCCCTTCTTGGGTTTGCTTAGGCTAGGCTTTTCTTTTTGTAGGCCTTGCAGACAAGCGGTCCCTTTACCGATCTATGGAGGCGTTCTCGCTGCTGCGCTGTGAGTCTAACTTGGTATTGGCTTTAGTAGCCTGCCGTACTTGCTGCTTTACTTGACCGGATTTAGTTGCCTTGTCCCACCAATTCTTGATAGGCTCAAGCAAGCTTACTGATACAACTTTCCGAACTGTGTCATCTATACTCATCATTATCAGGGCACAGATCGCTATGGTGAACGGCAGTCGTTCTGTGCTGTCCGACAGATTAAGGATTTATATTGAGTGCCTATACACAGGAGCTCGGTAGACATCAAATACATTTAGTTATTGTCAAGGTTTTGGATATCATGCTATAGACATACCTTGGCCCCCGTGATAAGCGTACATCACCACTTGACCCATCAACCTCGGGACCTTCTTTGGCCTGTGTTGTTCTAGATCTTTCAGCCACGCCGGGTCAAACACGATGTCTCTTGCACTCGCCCACGACATAGCGCCTTACTTTCTCTGAGGTCATTGAATCCATCAAGTTCCTCGGGAAGGGAGCGCACTCATGTATTGGAAGTCTCCTTTGATGATAGGATATCCACTCTTGAGATAGTCCGTATAACCCCCGGTGAACTCTTTGAGAAGCACCGACCTAACCGCTATGAAGTTCACTTTTGGAATAATTATAATGACCCACAGCTATATGGGCTGCCATTGAGCAGAAATGATATTATTGCATATTCGGACCCATTCTCATGTGAATGCCGCGCATACGGATGACTGTAAGAATATAGCAAAGCATAATTAGCTGTGGATTGCCACGGATACGTTCTCTGGGATCAAAACTTCAACGCCGCCTGCGAGAAGTCGAGACACACGACTGGATGAAAGACTGGGCATTGAGGGCCGACATTGCCGGTCAGCCTCTCCGCGTATTGGTGGAAGACTTCTTATATATTGATTTTGCGGCAATCGATGCAGGTCTAGAGGATGGGACGATTGACTGGCACGAGGCTACCGCCATGAGGTCCGCTCTTAACATAGACCACGATTCTGGGCTACGCCTTACCCGTGCCCTGATTTCAATATATTGGATCGGGTGAATACGATGAGGGCACTTCTGAATATCGAATCGAAGCGCAGCGTTACAGCTGAAAGGGGGCAGAAGAGAGGAGAGGAGAAAGCCCTATCGTTCGGGCGAAGAGGACCGAACCATTGAGGAGTTATACAAGGTACGGAATATGTACTGGGGCAGATTCACCAGAGAGGATTCAGCAGGATTAGGTGAATGACTAGTAAGTGATCAAGGAGAGACATAATGGGCAGTTGCATACAGTCATGGCCTAATTGTAATAACCACATTCTGCTTAGATGTCATCATAGTAGACCGGCAGGCACCAAGGACGCGAAGGGCGTATACCTCACTTTCAACAAGGCACCGTAAAAGTGTTGCTCCATCATTTTAGGCTTTGAGTCTCTGGTCATGTGAGCATGACCTATAAGATTGGTATTCAAAGTGCCTTCAAGGATTACAACCAAGCACTATATCCGTAACTACAAAATGCCAATGCCGATGCATAGTGTGTTCTTTCAGTACCAACATCATTCTAACGTCGAATCCTTTTAGCCCTCACGGTAACTATACTCTATATCTCGACGTTGCCGACAGCTAGAATGACAACCTCGGACTCACAAGCCGAATCCAATCTAGCGCATATGAGTAAAGCAAGGTTGCGCGTTGAACTACCTTGACCTATCTAAATGGCTTCGTCAGATTCAATTAGCAGGCTGTTGAATGTCCGTAAGTTTCTCGTTGCTGGAATATAGCACCAACGTCATCTTGTAGATACAGAGCTCTATCGACTTTAGTTCGCCTAAAACAAGTAGGACTTGCGAACCGTACAGACTCCGTCAACTCTATCCTAGAATGCCCAGCTACAAGAACCACCATGTGTACTCGACCTGCACCAATCATAAGAATCATCCGATTTCCCGTAACTGGCAAGCTAGTAGTCGCCCCAGAAGTGAAGGAATTCCATGGGCACAAAGTCGTCTTAATTGACAATCACTAACTGATCGACGTGGTCAAGCTGCCTCGAGAGAATCCTCAGTAACAACAGTGACAGGCTGCACGTGCACTTGCTTTCGAGATCTACATCTCCCCGATGGACACTCTAGATCGTGTGGCTATCTTCACCGATTTCCAGTCCGATAACGATCTTGGTACAAGTGTGGCACTTGAGTATGAAGCCGCAGCTCGTCAGGCAGGCCGACGGCTTTTGCCTATCTACATCACCCGCGACACCAAGGAGAACATCCGTTGAGTGGCCAGCCATGAAAGGAGACAGAGCGGTAAAGGCAAGATCTTGCAATCTGACATCCTGCGAGACCTGATTGGCAGGTGTAAAACTTTCAGGTTTCAGACCTTAGAAGGGATATCCATCGATACTACAGTCCTTTCACCTACGGATGTGGCAACACTGATTGTTCGCCCTGTCAAAACCCCGACTATCCAACCATTGTAATTCGAAATGAATTCAATACTTCAATCAGGCTGAAACGCCACTCCTAAAGGCTGAGACAAGACTGGGCGGCAGCACTAGAAGGCTGCAGACTCGGCTTGGTTAAAGCCACTTACTCAACATATACCATGCAATTACGCCCAGCTGAACCAAGCAATGAGACATACGTAACACGTCATACGACAGAACACTGGCTTGCTTCCAGCCGGGTCTCCCAAGACGGTTCCATTGCTTCCGGAACCGATGATGCTGTTCGGTGCATACCTCAAACATCATCGAGATGAAAGCGACTCTCCCAGGTCCTTGCAATACTCGCGCTTCCTCCGAGCACGGGAATGGTACATTTATCAACTGTACACACCCTGCCACGATCGACCACTACAACCAAGGCGTCCACCTCAGCTCACCGGCTGATCCTTGATTCTCACCCGCAGGGGCGTTCGGCGGAAACAGAAAAGTCACAGGTCATATTGAGTACAGTGCAGAGCGTTCCACCGACACTGTGTCTTCTCACGAGGGAGCCCCTGACGGAATTGTCACAGGCGATGCCCAGGCGACAACCTTGCTGGATATGACCATGTCTTCCACAGCAGCGAAGCCCATACCAGGAAAGAGGAGATTCAGACTGCAGCACGGGGATGGATCAACCACTGCCGCTGTACCGACCGTCCACCATGACACCCGTAAATCCTCACTCAGGTCGGGAGCTGGTGGGAACATGGGGGTGAGCACTTAGCACCAACAGTAACAACCGTTGCCCATAGATTGCGACTTCCAGATTTATGCAGGCCGAGTGGCCTAGAGCGAAGAAATTGCCCCTGCCACCAGAAGGCAGCGGAATTGGGAGTGAATCTGACGATTGAATCTCACGGCGATAGTCTGCTCAATGGTCTCGGGTTTGGTGTCAGTTCAGATTGTGGGAAGTGGCGGTTGAAACTTTTTTCGAAATATGAGTGCTTGGTCAGAGAAGTCGTAGGTCATGCTGTCGAGGATAACAGGTACTCATAAACCCAGCTTTTGAGCCTCGAAAGTTTCGTCTATGCAGCAATACACTTTCTTCCAAAGAAAGCGGATTGGCCTACAACGATCAATCCTATCAACGCTGTATTGACCCTCGTCCTACTATGTGCAAGTGCAGCTCTGATTGAACCAGTACTATGCCGTCTAATCTCGCTATCACTGTGCTAATAGCTTGGAGATACTTTGGGCTCGAATCAGGATTGGCCTCCATTGCATTTTGCCTGGTAGAGATCACCAATTTTGATAGTGGAACCCCCTTGAATGTTCTCTTATGAGACATCCAAGTTCCCCATCAGGTGTGAATCTCTTCCTCAAGAGTATGATAATAAAACCATTCTCTTATTTAACAAGTCCTATTATAAGATCATGCTCGTTTGTTTCCTGTAGAAGACCGATTCGCTGCCAAAGTTTCTCTGCCAATTCCTCGACCAAGACACAAGCTTCAGCGGAAGACTTCAAACGCCCAGCATGCATCAGATTTCTAGGGGACTTTTCCCGAACAAAGTCATGACTGCTCTGAGTTGTCTTATTAGTTTACGACTCTGGGTTCTATGGTTTATTTAGCGTAGGGTTCAACGTTGCGGACGTCTACAGACGGGTATGGCGAGTGGCACTGGAAGTGATCTCGAACGAAGGAAACGCACCCATATATACGGTCAGGAAATCCAGTCAAGAACCGAAATTGCCTTCGACCACCGAGCTACGAATCAATGAAGGACAGCAATACCGTGTAAGCATTACTAACTCGACAACTTGACTGGATAACAACCCACCTATCACAACGTATCTACAAATGGCAAAGATGAACTTCGAATACGTTACTGACCCTTAGAGCCCAAACGAGAAGGCGGTGATCGACACAGGCTATTGACGGGTCCGCATCAACGAAGCAGCTCTGGCTAGAACAGGTCAGATCTTCGACCCATCTTAAAGTGACCGCCTCAACAAGCACTCTCACAGTGGGCCAAACGCCCACCTTATCGTGAAAGGCGACCTGGTTATCGACGATGAAGGTCGGTTCTACACTCAACTTGACGACCATCCGCTCTTGAACCACGAAGCACTTTTGTCGAAGGGCACCGATGCCTCAGCCCAAGGACGGCGGAGCGTTTTATTGGATCGGGGCACCTTATAAGCTGTCCTAGTCCCAGAGCCAAGCTGGGATGACCACGTCCATCACATCACGAAGCAGGGTGGCCACTCACAGACTATCAATCATGCAGGGTTTGCCGAGCATCTTGACATTTTTGGCATCTACAGACCGTGGCGGGTAGAGTGGCAGTGGCCGGAGGAGGATAAGGTTAAGCAACGACTGCACGACGCTCAACTAAACTCGGAATGCTACTCAGCAGTTCTTGGAGACTTGAAGCATGATCATAACCCGGCCGAGACTGAGGCATGAGAACGGGTTGCCGGATGGTTCTCTCGGGAGTGGTCTAGGGCTACCGAGCGTGAGATTTCGCACATAAATACCAGTAGGCTCTATCAGACGCCAGGATCATGAAGGTCGCTAAGAATTGAGTAAATCATTGTCGAGATGCACTGGGGATCTGGGGGTTGCCGCACTTGGACGGGTATACACACATGAACTGGAAACATGGCTAAATCTTCAATAAATCGAGCTCTCGAACGACGCGGAAACTAGAAACGTAAGTTACGGATGCGGAGAGAGATCAGAAGGAACCATCCCTTCCACACTGCATGTAAATATCACGCCCAAGGCAGCTTGATCTCCCTGTAGTCGTGCCCCAGTTGACTTTAGTCCAGGCCATCTCAGTGCGAAGATTGAAGGAAGTGAGAACATGAGAGCCCTCCATCTGGGAGCTCCATCAGGAGGAGCTATTGATCCGCAGTTATGCCATCGGCAATGAATAGGCGAGGGACGAGACGAAGTTCGACTTGACTCAGAACTCAGCTACGGATAAGCTTACTTATCCGAACATACAGGACCCCCACCTGGCCTGCTGTCATTGTCACTGTCGTCATCGGACCCCTGAAAGATACGTACTTACTAAGTAAATAAGCCCCTCCATTCGCGACAGACCGACCCCGCCAGGCGGCTCGATAAATCCAGCCCAAACGCTGACGAGACTACCATTCGCTTTTCGCAAGGTTTCGGCTTAGAGATAGACGACATTCATTACGAGCTTGCTATACTTCATCAAATGCTGCTTACTCCTTGCCTAACTAAGTATACAATATTTCTCATAGACACTGCTGTGTAGACTTGCCCGCTGCAGCATAAAAAGCTCTCACGACGTTGGCCTGCTGTCCTCTCACCCACCACCTCACTCCGAATCTCTATACGTCGAACCGACATGTCGGCAACGACAGAACGCCCGCGGATAATCTGCCCCGCCAGCGGGCCGGAGGCGCCCTTCCCACTGCGCATGGAAGGGACCGTGATCTCAGGTTTCGGGCGAGGCTCAAAAGAAGTGAGTGCGCCTCCCTTCGTCTACGCATCCCTCGCGCTCCCCCCTCTGCCTCCTCCCGGTGTACGTCCGACTGACTGACTGACACGCGCTCCCCCAGCTGGGCATCCCTACCGCCAACCTGCCCGTCGACGCCTCCCTCACGCCCTGGATCTCCGACATAACGTCCGGCGTGTACTTCGGCTACGCCTCCCTCGCCCTCCCCGCATCTCACGCCGACATCCCGCAACCGACAGCCTCCTCCGCGACATCCTCCTCGGCCACCCTCCCCTCGTCGCCGACGCTGCCCTCCCCGAAATACCACATCTACCCGATGGTCATGTCCATCGGCTACAACCCGTTCTACAAGAACACGGTGCGGTCGGCCGAGGTGCACGTGCTGCACAAGTTCAGTGCCGATTTCTACGACGTGCCCATGCGGCTCCTGCTGTTGGGCTTCGTCAGGGAGGAGAAGGATTATAGTGGGTTGGAGGCGCTGATCGAGGATATCAATGTGGATTGCGATGTCGCGCGGCAGAGTCTGGCGCGCGAGGCGTGGACGCCGAGGGAGGGCGTTGTTGAGAGGGGCAAGGGGACTTTGGATGGGGGTTGGTTGGTCAGGGAGGCTTGATGTGACGGTGCGAGGGTTGGGGCAGGTTCTAGCAGTTGGGGATACGTGGAGCAGGATGAGGTAGCTTTAGAAGGCGTCGAAGACCAAATCAGGTAGACGAAGGCGATGGCGGGCTAGAGACTTATAGACGGCGCAGGGAGACGGGCAGGGTCCTGGAGGATGATCACACTCTATTATTGGTTAAAGAAGAATCTATCATGTATTGAAACGGGTATATAAATGGTGTCCGGATGCCGCTGAGGCATGCCCCATCGTAAAGCATGAAATGACCAGCTCCCTTTGCGGGAGAAGAGCTGTAACCACGAGCCCCATCCAGAACGCCGTCCATTTCTCTATCAACACCGTGTGCATACCTGAACCTGTAATTGTACGCGAATGCTTTATTTTTTCCTTTGATGCATATCGCCGACCACCTCGTAATCATCATACGGCCAGTTGGTCTTGATTGCGATAATAACACGGTAAAAACTGAGGAGTGACTCAGTAAACACTCGATGAAACAGCGTGTAGACGGAAGGGGGTTAGCTTACATTAATGACGATAAGCATCGGAATGTCAAACACATCCCGCTTGATGGTCCAGCAGTAGGTGCAGTCCATTTTGCCGTCCTTCTCAATCTTGCCAATCCCATGTTCGCCGTCTATTCGAGTCACCCTATGACTTAGGACGCCACCCCGAGGGCCCTTCTGGGGCGGCGATTCGAAGTTGGTCTCAGCTGTCTCTTTCGTGCGGTACTTCAGCAGCCGACATTTCCTCGTGACGTGACCTCGACTATCCCCGAAAGCGAGATGTGCGAAATCCTCGTAGAACTGAATAACACTATCATCATCCATCAGCTCAGCAATGAAAACCGGTTGTGGCTTTCCATCGGCTGGGTTGATAGATTCCGTCAGGGGCTTCGATTGAGGCGTGGTGAGTCCACTCTTGTCCGAATTACCTCCACCCGTAGAGATAGATGCCATATCACCCGCGTTGACGTTGAGGTTAGGTTCCTTCCCTAGTAAAACATCTTTCGTCCACCCCGTCAGAGCAATGAACTCCTTGTTCACCGCTGCGACCTCGCCTGTTCTCCGGCACACAATTGTTGGCGCTGAGCAATGGCCCATGAAGTCCTCGTACTCGAACAGTGTGCGCTGCAAACATTTCTCCATGAAGACAAGATCCTGACGATTTAGGTTCTTTGTGCATGCTATGAATGAGGGACGAATGCTGGCCAAGGACTTGGCGATCCGCAAGGTCTTATTGTTGGAAAATCGACGCTTGATAAAAGCTAGGAGGTGGTGAAACCCCGTTAGATACGGGTAGGGTTCTTTCACAGTCTCGTAGATTGCCGACGGGTCGCGTTGTCGCTTGCCCAAGATAGACTGAGGCCCAAACTTGGCGGCGTTGGCATTCGTATTAGACTTGGATTTTTGCCTCGGAGGGCCAGTGATCGAATGTGAATGCGACGGTGTATAGTTGCCTGTGGTAGGAGATCCTTCAAAGAATGTGGTGGGTTGTGGGCTTGTCGTGTTGTCGGTACCGGGACTGGCAAGGCTCGTTGGAGTTGGTCCGGCTGCCGCAATCGCATATGCATGCGGCAATCCATGCTGAAGATTACCCTGCGAGTACATGCCACCGTTGTTCTGATCGTTGTTCATATAGCTTTCGATTATTCCACCGTCGTACATTTGGTTGTACTGGTTCATCCCGTTCTGGTACATGTGCCCTCCACCATAGTTCACCTCAGCACCCGCTGCCTGTGATAAGGAAGGATCCCGAGGTGGCGTTTCGGCGGCCCCTGAAGACATGTGGCCCAGCATCCCGAATTCCATCGCCCCATAATGACTGCCAAAATTGAGACCTTCAAGATCGAAATTGAAGATGGCAGGGTTGCTTGGGTCAAACAAGGCCGTTGAGAAGTTGTTCATCTCGCTGGATGGGGTTGGGACCTGAATACTGGGCATCTGTTGCGCCCTTTGGTTGCTGTGTTGTTGAAAGGATGGGGAGACGGGTGATGTCTGACTATTAAATGCTATACCGTCAGGCATTGCCACCTGAGCTTGACCGCCTGTGAAGATGGGATAGGTCTGAGTACTGCCCGGCTGAGGATAGTAGGACGGAGATTCTGAAGCTGGGATTGATGAATGTCTTCCGTTGGTGGGCTTCGTTACGGCATTTCGATCAAAAGTTGGGCCAAGCACCGGTCTCAAGGCCTCGGGAGGGGCATCGTGTAAGTACTTCGCCTTCTTACGTACACCATCCTGACAGGCGTCTGCGAGACCACGCTTAATACACCTCTGACACGGCCGTTCATCTCCTGCAATTGACTTAGCAAGCTTACTTCGAAGATACGTTCTCAATCAAGGCATGTGGCAGGCCAGTCATGGCAGAGAAGGCTGGTGGTTCATTCCAATTTTGCGATTTGAAGAAACAAGACAGGGACTATTCCTCAAATTCGAAGGATCGCAATTACTCGTATGAGAGTGAAACTCACCGCAAGTCAAATGTGCTCGTTGACAGGCATAGCAAGCTCGTCTTGCCTTCTTGCGCCTAGGGCGATGGGGGTCCTTGGGATCATATTTCTTTTTGACTTCACCAGAACCCTCAGCACCGGGCTCAGGAGAAGTATTCTGTTCAGCCATTTTGTCGTCTTCGTCTTCTTTAATCAGGTGATCTGTGTCGTCGTACTCGTTCTCATTATCCGACATGGCATCCGAGACCTCTGCCCCGTTGGCTTCCATGTCTTCCGGCATCTTGTCTTAGTTTTATATGAGCAGCTTTTGGCAGCCCTCCCAGGACGTCGCTTTGCACTACCATGCAGAGACCCCAGCAGCTCACTGGGGTCTTGGCGCGACCGTTCCCTGGATGAGAGTAGCTTGCGAACACCTGCAAGATTGATACGGTTTAGGGCCAGGGACCACGCTTCAGTAACGCCTTGGTTGCGCCCACACAAGCCCCGATACCCAGGACCAGGCCAACTCCCTGGATTTGGATAGTCCCCACTGGGCTTCCACCGCCGTTTAGCTACTCCTGGGGCTGGCTGAAGGTATGTGGGTATGGACCAGTCGCGACGGAAATCCAGACGTATGCAGGCCAATAAGGTTGGCTGCCAGCAGTTGCGTAGTTCTGTGTTCCTGTATACCTTGAGTTCCAAGGCTGGAAATGATTAACTTTAGAACAAGAGCTACGGCAAAGACACAGTAGCGTGTCAACACGCTCTCGTCCTGCTGGGTGGGGCTGTACGCTCCCGCGGTGCAACGGCCCACGCTGCCTTCTCTGCCCAAATATTCCAAATAAACTAGGCGTGTTCCAGACTATTGCACAAGACCGGCGGCAACGACAGGTGTTCTCGTATTCAGGTGTCTTGAAGTGCCCGTTGCCAATGGGTCTCCTATCCGTACAAGTGTGGCGTTTCTTGTACGACTCCCGCTGGATCCCCGCTGGGGGATTCGACAGAACGGTTCTATCCGTGCTGGGGGGCACACCTGAGTACAGATCGCGGGGGTTTCTTCCTTGACTGTCTATCGTCTAGCTCTACCTATCGAGCTCTCATGGAGTCACGCGTCGACGGATGAGGCACTGGGGTGTCTGGCTAGGATGATAGGCGGGATGTTCGATGCTACTGCAGCTACCCGCGACCTCTGAGCCTGTTCGCATTTGCTTTTCTGGCGCGCGTGGCCTATCGATGACCTCAATGAGTTCGAGACGTCCAGAACAGGTGGAAGTGGCTTTCCGGACACATTGACTGCCGCGTCGTTGGCAACTCGCTTAGGCGCTCTGCGTATCCATATCCGTCGATGAAGCATAGGAATAGACGGACTCGAGATGGAATAGGCGGACAGGTGGGCGAGGAGTACAAAGCAAGAGGAAGCGAGTACGACAGCCAAAACGTCGTCGTCGAACTTTACTGCGCATTTGCTCCGTTGTCGTCGCTTCTGATGACGTTGGAACCAATCAATCGGGAAGATTTTAGGTGGTTCCTTCAAATTGTCGCGGGAATTGCCCATTGACTTGAGCCTTGGGCCGAACTGCGGGGTTTTGCTTGGAGATCCTAATTTACTTGGCGGTGGATCTACACAGTACCTAGGTACACAGTAGGAAACAATGCCTAGGTACGAAGTACTTACATCACATCCTTGGTTAAGCAAGCACGGCACGCAGGCAAGCACGGGCCAATCTCCAGACATTACAGACTACAGTACTGTGCAGACACGGAAACTTCCAAGCTTTCCTTCTACTGTAAAAGTACCTACTCACTTTCACTTGGCTGACTTGCGACGGAAAGGAGCTGCAAAAGTCGAACAAGATCCAGCATCTTGGTTCATAAACGCCTCATCCATTATTCTTGCACCTGCGGTGATGAACTCCCCGGGAAAGTGTTCCGAAGCTGCCGCTGGGGTTGGGTTGGGTTGGGTGATGGTGGCAGAGGAACCATCAAGATGTCATCGCCCGTCATGAACCCTACATACTGCATTGCAGTTTGCTTTTCCGCCATGATTGATTCAGTCTCGCGTCTTCGATCACGAGCCTTACATGCAACATGTGTCTGTCGTCACTGGTCGATACTCTTCCAGCTATTCGTGTCAACCACAATCGCCAATCCAATCACACAACTCGACCAAGCATTAGCCGAGGATGTCGTAGAAACATCATGAGATGCCGACTTTCGACTTTGTACCACGGCTCCCAGTATCAGGACGGCTTTCCCATCGCTAAGTGGCTAGCTTGAATTTGACCGCGGTCAGCTTCAGGCACATGCTGCTATCTATGTACACGCCAGACCTTGAGTCGCATGGCTACTTGCTATTTACACGGTAGATTTCCATAGCACCTCCAGGGCAGCAACGCCTGATAGGCGGGCAACACTTACCAGCAAAATATGTACTCCATACAGCATCGCCGGAATTCAATACCCATGTCTCAAGCGGATGGACCCCTGTCTACCACGGTCTGGCTACCCGAGATCGCCATGTGCCTGAAGATCATCGCTTGCGAACCCGGGTTAACAAGGTCGGCGACAACTCCATCAGTCCTACCACAGTAAGCAAAGTCAAGGATACTCTCAACCATCCGTATCAGTAAGGTGTAGGTTGCCCCCCAGTTCGGTGTCATTGCCATGATATTGGCGAACAATCAAGCAGGGTATGCGCATAAACTTCAACATATCTTGCTCAAGATGGCTCGCTCAGCTGCAGACGTCGGCGCCATTCATCTGCTGCCACAATCACTCGCATGTCAACAACCTTGAACACAATATAACCGCCAGCTATGGATCAAGGATCCTGGAGCCTCATGGCACAACGTCATCGAGACCACTCGGTAGCATGGCAAGGCCAGAACTCCCAAAGATCTCATCTCAGGCATGGTCGTAATGCAAGTCAATCCATCTTGAACAGGTTCGGGTTTAGACTTCACGTCAACGTCAACGGCCTGCTTCCCACATGCACTGCTTGCATTTGTCCCTTGATGATTCATTCAGTCCCTCCCTCATCAGACAGATTACACGAGACAACGGACTCCCAGTCATGCACCCCCTCGCCGCAGCGGAATCAGTGATACCCGCGAGACATCGTGACAACCGCTAGAAAGGCTAGGCTATCTCAGCCCATTGTACTCCAAGCTTCTAGACTATGTTGTTGTCGAAAAGCAGGATTCCTGCCATGCCACGAAGTTCGAATTAGCAACGGGCTCCTAACATGGGCAGCTGAACGGCCAAAGGCTTTCGTGTTACCGGGAAGCTCACGTCCGAATACGCGTCTGATTAGAGAGTTGGCACACGATCCAGGCAGCAAAATGGGGGGTTACGTATAACGTACAGCATACATGAATCCATTGCTTTCATCAGTGCAGGCATCCCTGGGGGGTCTTACGATGGTGTTAAGTCTTCAGGTACGACTGCAATCGCGTGAAGATCCCACCGCAGAAAAGAGAGACTTTGCAAGGGTCTCAGCTCGGCAAGCGGCATGGCTCTCGCATGGTTCGGATATGCAAGATCACAATAAATGCAGTCACTTAACAAGCCATTACCAAGTGACCGCAGGATCGTTCTTGGTTCCATCAACATGCCACAACTCTTCGCGGGTCCTGATTCTTGCCTTGCCTCATGAGGCTATCTGATATCGGGTGCTGCGGACCTGGATGCCGATCTGTGGCGCCAGTGCAGACTCCTAGATACGAAGACAGGAGATGGTGTGCTGAACATAGAGTCCTCAACTTCATAAAAACCTAGATCCGATTGTTGAGACGATACCATCTACCGGTGAGTAGGTTCAGGTGAGCCAGAGCAGGCGCTTCCGGCTCAAGGCCCTTCCGAATCGTCATCCACGAAGGAATGTTCAGGATCAAGCTCACCTACACTAAGGACGGCGCCTTTTTTCTTACCGTTTCTTGATGAGCCTATCACAGACCTTGCACCAGAAAGTGTTGAATGACACACTAGCAACCGATTGCTAAATCAAGATACTAGAATAACCTGCGATGGGCTGGATCTCCTCTATGCACCACGTAGCATCACTCCAGGGAACCCTGATACAAGACACCCAATAGTATGACGGTGGGCTTAAGTTGGCTGTCCATGGAATACCCTTGTGAGCAATAGTACAGGGGTCTTGCTATTCTAACTAACGATGCTGCCAAAGGATCTCTCTGTTTACGTTAGAGGCATCTACCAACACTCGCCCCCGGCGGCTTGCAGAGTCTCTTGGATTATGAACCATATAGCTGCATAGACAGAGACTTGTCACTGTCATCTGCAAGGCGTAAAAGTAATGCTTGCAATACGCCACTGGAAGTCAGAGGATAAGGAGGATGACTGCAAAAGATAACGCTCCAACTTACGCAATCAACGCCCGCCGGGTCATCATTACGGCGTCAAGGCGCACACGGAACTATCGCCAAGCAGTCCGCTCTGCGATTCTCAAGATAGCATGAATGACCATGATAATCCTTCTCTGGCAAAGTCATCCCTGATAGTTGCACCGCGAACAACCTCGTATGATTTGTCAATGAAGCCTTGAAAGGAGCGTGACGCTAGAAGGGCGTCGTTAGTGATACGACACCAAATCTCAGTCCTATTGCTCATTGTCAAGTCAACAGTGGTTTAAATCAACACCGTTTTGATCTTACTGATCAGATATAGCAGCACTGGCAATGCACTAGGCACGAGTAACGACGCATGGGCTTGTCTGCTCACGATTGATCACAGAAAACGCGTGGGTTGGGACCCGAGATGACACATGACTTGGGTTCCAATACTTGTCCTGTCGTTGATGGAATGCCGGTCTTTAAACGTCATACGTCTCTTGCTACAATGTGCCGAGACACGAGACTAGAGGCTCAATGACGGGGTCGGACCACGAGATATTCTCGTCTTCTCCGGTCTGGTCTCAGAAGTTGTCGAAGCCACCGAAGTATAATGAACTAGCTACCGGTCCTCAGAACAACCGTCCGTATATCGACCCCTGATTGAGGTCATTTTACCATACCAAAAACTTGTACTCCTTCGTGTTAACCATCATGCTTCGTAATGGGCTATGCGGAGCTTGTCATGAGGGAGAACTGCTTCAGATTCATTGTTAAGATGAAGAGCAAATCGACCTTTCTCGTATTGCTTTGGTACATCAACAAGTCACAGTTGAGTATGCCAAACTCGCGGAAATCGTCATACCCTCACGTGCATACGAACTTCGAGGCTCGTATCGTACCGTAGCTAAGCTTCCAGAGGCATCCTCCGCCTCCGCCTCGATCCTAGACAGCGAATGTGATCAAGGTCCTTTCTGGGAGTTGAATGGTCGTTTGCGGCTCGCTTCAAGTAAAACAAGTCACAGCTGTGCAATGCTTACCAATGGAACTGCAATTCTCACATCGTGTTTATGATACTTCTCTAAGGCCTACCTTGCTCAGCAGCTTCAGACTCCGAGATACGATGTGCCAATACGGACGACGTGGAGCTTGTCGAGGAGCTGCGCTCCTTTCAGATACTGATGAAGACCGGCCATCCACTCCCGCAACAACTACGAAGTATTGTACAATCCTGGACAGAGGCTTGAACACCTGTCTCTACAGGCTCCAGAGCGTCATGTTGAGTCTTGTTTCCAGCTCCAATGCCCGTGCGGAATCCTTATTGCGCATCATGATTATTAACGAGTCTTTACGGAACTTTCCACATCCCATGGCCATAAGCTAATCGAAGAATGGAACACCTTCCGACCTTCGCGAGATACGGTCGTTTTCACCGGTTCATGTAGTGGCCATGCCATTGCACCTATCTTCTCTCGACATGCGACTCATACTCTACTCCGGGCCAGTCGCGTGAGCATTGTCTAAGGCTCGCCGAACCGCTTCAGAATGATGTGAAATCAGCCTTTCCTTCGAGGGAGATCTTGCGCCGAGTTATCTCGCATACGCCATGGCGATAGCAGTATCCAAGGGGCAGCATCCATAAGCTCTGCATCGCCTCTCGCCAGGTTATATGCACGGAGAGGAGGCAGCAATGCATGGCTGCCCAAATGACCAGCCCCCTACCCAGACCTGCAGCATGTCCGTGGGGAACGTAGGGGGACGGACCTGGGAAGACAAAAAAAAAGCTGGCTCGATAAGCAGCCACCAAAGATGTCGGTTGCGAAGCTTCTTCTGGCGTTATGTCCTCAAGATAGTACACTTGCGAAACGAAGCCTTGATTTCTTTATCTACGATATGCTGTCTCCATCACGGTGAGCCGCAAGTCAGCTCCGTCTCGATAGGCGCAGTGCGTGTGTGCTCTCTGACGAGTCATAACCGGGGAAAAAGCTGCGCCAAAGCCATGCCAGCGAATAGGAGATTTTCCTCGCACCCTGCCGCAGATCGGCGGACGCTCGCGCGATAGCGTCCAGGAGTTAGGAAAAGACCGCGCCAATGATTGCCCAGCCATGGATCCCAACGTTGAATCCCATCAGCGAATCTCTGGGCCTCGGATCGCATGATGCCTGCCATCCTACCGATAATCTGACGTGCAGGATAAGGCAAGCCAGTAGGACAGGATCAGCATCTTCACTGCGTGTGATCAATAGTGGGACAACTCCTCACGCACTCTTTCTGAGCACGACTTCGAGAAAACCGCATGCTTGGGAAGATCATCTCCTTCACGACACTAAAAGTCAGCGACTAGCATCGTGCTCACGTACGCCGTGGCGAGGCCGCCGTGAAGGATGGCCGTGATAGCATTCTATAGGTCTGTGGTCCTGTCGTACGACTACACACGCTATCCTACTATTAAGCAGGCTTTAGGTTGCCTTGTTGAGACTATTATTACACATGAACTGTGTTGCGTTCCCCAACAAGTCCGGGAGGGGGAATCATCGATGCGCTCTTTGTATATTCTTGTGTTCCTTTATTCCTGCGCTACTAACTATACAACCTTGGGAGGTCTGATGCCGGTATCTACAAATCCATGTGTTGCCTATGCGCTGTGCAAACCTAGCATATCTCTTAATCTAGTCCTTCGGGGCCCCTGAACGATGCAACGCCAATTGTAACGCCAATACAGCGCCGGACCCATGACTGGCCTACCGAACCATCGTAAATATCATGTCTCAGCAGTCTCAACTTCGCCCATAATATCATATCCCCTTAGTTACTACACATCAAGTGTCTCAATTTCAACAGATCAATACGTCTCGCTCAACCCCTCAGCCTTGAAATCCGGGATATCATCATCATTACACTCAAAATCCTTGTCATACGCCTTGCTGGGTAGTATCCCCGCCGCCAGCCCCTGCTTGTAGCTCCACAGCGGCGCACTCTCAGTATCCCAAGTCCAGTACCACCAGCCCCAGCCCTTCTCGAAGCTGACCATCTGGGCCTCGGCGAACATCTTCAGGAAGCTCTTGTAGTCGTCGCTGTACGTCGAGACATCGGCGTTGGCAGACGTACAGTCACACGTCGAGTCTTGCGCCGGGCATTTGGG
The DNA here is from genome assembly GCA_022432505.1 of Xylariales sp. AK1849. Taxonomy (NCBI): domain Eukaryota; kingdom Fungi; phylum Ascomycota; class Sordariomycetes; order Xylariales; species Xylariales sp. AK1849. Next base: position 711,357 of record JAJKKH010000002.1, read on the forward strand.
CGTCAGGGCATCTGTGGAGGCGTTCCCCGAGTTGTACGTCCCCTCCCATCGGTTGCCCCAATTCACGTTTGTCACGTACTGGCTGCAGTCCGTGTCCGCCTGTGACCACTCCGCGAACATGGTGGGTCCGAAGCCTGTCGAGGTGTCCAGGCTTAGTTCTGTTTGCTGCGTCCAGCCGTCGCAGGCGTACTTGACCTTTTCTTGGTGGGTGTAGATGATCTGGTCGTTATTGAAAATGACATACTGGTGCACATCGAGCACCAGCCCATCCAAACCCGTCAATTTGCCCTGCCAGTTTTGGAGCCCCATGAATCCGTCACCGAAGACGACGTTGCACGTGATGCCGTTCTTGCGGACAAGATTGAACGCATCCGTCGTCCAGGAGACGACAGCGGCGGCTTCGAGGTTCACCATGCGCGGCTCGTTGGCCAGGCCGTAGAAGGTGACGATATTCTTGTACCGGTCCTGGGCAAAAAACTGAGAGAGGCGATTGTGGACGTCGAGACTGCGCTGTCGGTTCGTATTACCGTCTGTTCCATTCAGCCACCGGATCTCGCCTTGGCGACCGCTGTGGTTCCAGCCGTTCTGTGATCCAGGTAGGGCGTGTAGATCGAGATTTATGCGCAGCCCATGCTTTCGTGCCCATTCGATACCGCGCAGGAGATACCGCCATGATGTGCGGAAGACGTAGGGGTCGTCGTCGTAGGTTTGTACGGCCCAGTAGGAGTATGGGATGCGTACATGATCCAACCCTGCATCCGCGATTTCTTTGAATGTGTCCTCCGTGACGAATGTAGCGTAATGCTTCTCTAGCGTGCTGGCCGCAGTTTTGGCTCCTAGATGCGTACAAAGTGTCCATTCGTCTATGATGTTAAGCTTGCTGTCGTAAGCGAACAGCGAAGGCGTGATGAAGGGCTCCAGGCTAAGCCAGCCGCCCAAGTTAACCCCTCGCGCGGGTGTAGAGGCATAATTGCCCCAGGAATTACTGAGAGAAGGGACCTTGCTGTTCGCAGCTACCGAGTCATCCCAAGCTGTGAACAGGCCCATTATAGGTAGGTCGCCGACTGTTTCGTTGGTGTAAGTAACATTGAAATCCGTTGTCTCATACCAAGTGAAAGGATCCAGATAAGTGCCTTGGGCAGCGGATGGGATACTGCTTTCAGACATTCCGTTGAGACTATCATTGCCCGAGTCGTTGGAAGAAGCGGTGTTTTTCTTGCTAACCACCACTGCTACCGCTATAACGATGATTAAGACGACTAGAGCAACTCCGGCTATTATCCCTATGGTACGGTCAGCGTTCTGCTAAGGAGGGCAACCAAAAGAGTCAATGGAGGCACATGTCATACACTTTAGCTTCTTCTTGTTAGCTGGTGGTCGTCCCTTGTCGTACAGTTGCTCCTTTTCCGCAGCCAAGCCGTCGTAGCTGCTGTGTTTACTGCCCGCACCACCTCGCATCGCCGGTGTTGCCCTCCCTTCCTCTACTATGGCACCGCTCACTACCCGTTTCTTTCGTTTACCACGACTTCGGTGCTTTTCTCTGCGCATCTCTTCGTCATCTTCAAGGTCAACATCAACAATTCGCCTCTCTCTTCTCCTTGGGGTATCATAGTCGCGCTCCGAATCTGTAACGTTGTCTTTCCGCAGTCTCTCCTTCCTCGGTGTAGGAAAAGTTCTCTCATCATCCGTGCATGCCTCTCTATGCCGCCGTTCTCGCTTTGCCGCTCTCCTGGCCTCTTTTTCTTCTTCAGTGAGATCATCTCTCTTCCTCCTCCGTTCCCTCCGCGGGGACTCCTCCTCGGGCTCGACTATTATGTAGTCCTCCTCTCGTGGTCTTCGCTCTTTTTTCCGCCTTGTTCTTTCGGGTTCTCTTGCAGGTTCCTCGACCGGATTTCTAGAGTTATACTCATTCAATTGCGCCAGAGCCTCAAGCGACAATCCTCGTCCAGTCCCTGAGCCCGCGCCACTAGGCGTGCTTTCCGAAGTCGTGGGCGTCTGTCGCGAGGAATGGTCCCGAGATTTCTTCTTCTTGTGTCCGTGTTTCCTATTATGCGTGCCTGATTCGCGATGGCGACTAGCACTCCCGTCGCGCGGTGCCATGGAAGAATATTGATAAGATGGGTTTGTGGAACATCAATCTCGAGAACAATGGACCAGAGTCTCAGAATCACTAAGTGGAATGCAAGCTCTTTACGAAAGGAATCTTCCATCGGTTGTCACAAATCTAGAGAACTGCTGTGCAGGGGGCGGGAAGCAAGATTGTTGAGCTGGAATTCCGGCGCTTCGTCACCTGCCGTTGGCCAGGCAACTGTTCTGCGTGGACAAGGGTTCCAAGGTTGAACCATCTTAACGAAATTGGCCATGAAATAGTTGGCCAATGGACACCATGCGGAATTGGATATACTTAGGCTTTTACGCAAAGTTGTTTTGCGTATTCTACTGATGAGACAATCTAAAGGATAGTTGATTTTCAAATCGTTGAAGACGTTAAGACAAAGTTTGCAGTCGATCCTCTCCTAACCTAAGCTGTTATCGATAAAGCCACGACTCCAAAGCCGAAATGTGGGGTAGAGATGATAGATACCGAAGCTAGCCGCGACTTCATCACATGAACGCGGGACAAGTATGGGATACCTCGCTTTGGCAGGAGTTCCGCAAGCAGACCTTCGTCGGCATTCAGCAATGTCTAGAGAAATCAAGAAGCATCGATAACATGCTGAACTCTTCACGACCGCTGCGTGTTGTAGCACGAACGGCCGCTACGGCTAGAGCAACCCGCCAAGTGGGACAAGTCAGCCTTGAGCGACAACGACGATACTCGACTCATCCACCCAATGCGCGCCTCAATTTACCGGTCGACTACTCGACGACACCATTGTTGTTCCACAGCTCTCAGACTGCGTTAGCAACCCCGGAGCTACCCGCTGAGGTCAAGAATGGCACGACCAAGCGCCTGAATCTGTTCCAGGCGATCAATGATGCGCTCTCCACCGCACTGACAGAGGATGAGAATGTCCTCATCTTTGGAGAGGATGTTTCTTTCGGCGGCGTCTTCCGCTGTACCATGAAGTTAGCTGAGCATTTTGGCGGTGACCGCGTGTTCAATACACCCCTTACGGAACAAGGCATCATGGGGTTTGCCATCGGTGTTGCTGCGGAGGGCATGCGGCCGGTCGCCGAGATCCAATTCGCTGACTATGTGTATCCGGCTTTTGACCAACTCGTCAATGAAGCGGCTAAGTTTCGGTACCGCGACGGAAGCTGCGGGCGCAACGCTGGTGGGTTGACGGTTAGGATGCCGTGTGGTGGTGTGGGACATGGTGCTCTCTATCACAGTCAGAGTCCCGAGGCGCTTTTTACACATATTCCAGGTCTCAGAGTCGTCATGCCTAGGAGTCCACTGCAAGCGAAGGGACTGTTGCTTGCCGCGATCAGGAGTAATGACCCGGTCATATTCATGGAGCCTAAGATTTTATATCGTGCCGCAGTCGAACAAGTGCCGACCGCGGCTTACACTCTACCATTATCCAAAGCCGAGATCCTCAAGGAAGGGAAGGATGTCACAATTATTTCGTACGGACAGCCGCTTTACACTTGCAACTCAGCGATACAGAAGATCGAACAGGATCTCGGCATATCGGTCGAATTGATCGACCTGAGGACACTGTATCCTTGGGATAAGGAGACGGTATTTCAAAGTGTACAGAAGACCGGAAGGGTTTTGGTTGTCCATGAGGCCATGGTCAATGCTGGCATTGGTGCCGAGGTCGCTGCGGCGATTCAGGAGAACCCGGAGACTTTTATTCGGCTCGAAGCTCCTGTGCAAAGAGTTGCCGGATGGAGTATACATATGCCGCTGTTATTCGAGAAGTTCAATGTGCCAGACGTCGCTAGTAAGTACTGTAGACGAAACTGTGAGATGATTTCAACGCTGACGATTGCGCAGGGGTGTACGATAGCATCAAGAAAGTGCTGGAATATTAGATGGCGAGCATCTTTAGAGATCTAGGCTTTATGCAGATGCAATCTCTGCCTGCTTCGATTGTGCCAGGTTTGAGAAATATTGGCCTTCTTCGTGGTAGCAAGTCTTCAGGACCACATTTGAATAGTGGTTCTGGCAAACAGGCAGACAATGGATATACCTACGCATAGACTTATTTTATCAATGTACGCAGCGCCTACTTCATTGGTCAAAATCGAAGTTGGCTTCCTTCTAAAGACGATACACCAAATCCGCTAACTAGCACTCATGACTAATGATGTCGCCGTATACCTCGACGCCGTCTTGGGGCTCTGGAGCAATTAATCCTTCTTATCCGAGATACTACCACAACAGTAAGGACGTCTAGGTAGGGGTATCAACTCGAAGATCATGTTGTTATCCGATAAACTTATTACCGTAGGGGCTCAGATATGGGGGTCAACGTGTATTCTAGAGCTCTTTCTTCTGAAAGGGGAGGCAATTCTTGATACGCGTTCAAGCTTGAACTATACTATCAGTAATAGTCACCACTGATTTCCTACGACCTACCAAGTCAACAGTTGAGACCTTCGCAGGCTATAGTTCCCCTTCTTCAGCAGTGCTCAAGTTTAGTACATCTCTAATTCCATATCTACCTCTGTCTCAGTATCATATGAAGACATAATTTTTGGAACGAGGCTTTGCCACCAACCCCGGTTTCGACCACCAAATAGTACTTTTCTGTATTCCCACCACTGTGGCCAGAAACCGGCCATCTCCCAGTCGATAATCCCAGTAACAGATCCGGATACAGGATCAACAAGAATGTTCTCCCCGGACAAGTCAGCGTGGATTGAAGATAATGTCATGGTTGTCCAACGGCTTATTACGATATTTAGCGACCCAGTCAGGTCGGGGAATGTCCTTTACTGGAGCCACGAGAAAGTCGTGGAATTCCGAGACAGAGACAAATGGCCCACATGTGGACATGTTGTCGAGCCTATGATCGTATGCTGGCCCATTAGAGCAGGACCCAATCCAGCCAGGATTAGGTGGTCGAAGGCAGTGCAACTGCGTATGTAGGAGTGGAGCTCGTGGGTTGTTCGTATTCTAGCGTTCTCGTCCAATTTTGGCCATGCCTCCTGAAGTTGTTGCCCGGGAATCCGTTTCATAAGGATGAAGCTCTCTGCGTCATCGTTGTCGTTGATAGATTTGTCTAGGATTATAGGCATGGGGATCGCGGTCCGGCTCCGCACGTACTCCATAGCTTCAATCTCTCTGCGGATTCGAAAGGTGTCACTGGATTTGCGGACTGTTTCCTCCGTGCTACATAGCACTTCATATTCGTGAGAATGTGGCGTCTTCCTTTCTGCCATCTGTAATATGGGAAAGGACAATACAATAGTAAGGTTTGGCTGATTAAAATGGCGACAAAGTTGTAGCAAGGCTTTAGGAATCATTCGAGACTAAATACTGCTTTTATTAAAATAAAGGATTCAGCCACTTATAGCTCAGGGCAAATTGCTCTAACGCCCCACCTAATTTATATAAGAACTAGGAGAACTTTTCCCGCCATTTTTAATTTATTTACAGAACCTGTCACCCCTGTATATAAGTCGGTTTCTAGAAATCGGCCACCCCTGATTGTCACCTCCTGTCACCCCTTGTAGGCGAGCCGAGTTGAGTGACTGCGATATACTGCATCTATCCGGACTTCCTGACCCTTGATTTCGACGCTCTTCGCACCCTGGGGAAGACTCATGAGCCACTTGCTCCAGACATCGACATCAGGATTGCTCAAGGTATCTGGGCTCAGTCGAACACCGACGAGGACGCAAGGTGCATAATTGTCTGGTTGGCCATGTCCATTCTGGTTCTCATTTAGTCGGAAATTGTGAGATTAAATTGGTCCAGTATCTTCTGGACGAGCCAAAGGGTGCAACATAATGGGACGAGGGCTCTTGTTGAGCGACAGGAACTGATAGAATGGCGTCCGTCTCCTGTAAGGCTCAACTACATGGTGACCATTGGCGTCCCTTCTCAAAGTGCCATCTCGCAGCTTATCGAGGGACCGCGGCGTAAGACGCAGCCGCTGTAAAAGGCGAGAATGTTGCGATACGTCCGAGAATGGCAGCGGTCTCTGGACTCCATGTTCTGGTCGTGAAAGCATTCCGAGTTCGTTTATCAACGAATGAGTAAATGAATCAGGCCCCACCACCGCCGCTGTAGAAACCGGTCCGGGCTCGAAACCGGTGGCTGTTAAGGCGGACACTACGCCTCGACCGTGACAGTCGAATGCATTATGGCTTGACAGGAGTCAAACAGTAGTAGAGTATCGGCTTGCAATTCGTTGAATAGAGGGAATATGCCGGATGACTGGACCTCGAAACCCTTATCTCGATCCGTATTTCGATCAGTTCGAGTGTTCGCCCTCGATGATTTCGGCAGCTTACGAGACCCATACGGGCTGCGAATGGGCGTCTTGATATGCATGACCACCATAGTATCTGATGAAAAGCGTATCATCGCAGTCGTTCGTGTTGACAAAGGAACTTACCTTGTGGAACAGCGCAGTGCATCTTTGCTTCTCCGATGGTATGAACCAGGTGGCGACATCGAAATGGTACGTCTCGCGAAACATGCGGCCCAGGCTTTGGACTTCATCTTCCACTCCCAGGTCATCATCTGCCCATTGGATCAGAAGAACGAAAACGCCTTTATATGGATTTGAGCGTGTTGACCACCGATGGGTATAAGCATCAGTTAACTTCCCTATAAAGGCTGGTAAATTCGGGAAAGGAAATCGAGTGCGGGTGATCTCATGCTCTTCCTCATTCAATATTAAGAAGCCGTTCTGATACTCATCTACTGGTTCGGCGTGTCCCTGGTCGCGTTTCGGCAGTATCCTGATCAGGTCTTCTCTAACTCCGGACGAGGTCCTCCGTCGCTTCTGGTTGAGGTTAGGAGAGCAATGACGTTGGCTCGAGATATGAACACTGGATAGGCGCTCTTGGATTTCCATAGCTAGGTACTTAATCATACCTAGGAGTCCAGTTTTGACGACTTTACTGGGAGACTTTACTGGGAGACTTTACTGGGAGACTGAATTGAAGATGAATGGGACTTAGATAGAGGAGGGGAGAAAATCTGCGTTGAAGACTCACAGCCTTACCGCCGCTCCCAAGTTGCTTACACTGCAACTGTAGATAGGTACTGAAGCCACCGGCGCCCGGTTGGGTTCACCGACGCAGAGGGGGGTGTGACCTGATTTGCAGGCAGCCACTGAATTTCGGGCGTCAAATTCCAGCTACTTAGTAGTTTAAGCGCAGGATTATAGGCCGCGTAAGTGGAGTCACTTCCAAGTGCGAAGTATTCATTGGTGTACTACGTACTACCCATCTCTTTCTTTCGGCCTAGCCTATTGCCTCTCTCAAATCAGCACACGCAATGTCGATGCCTTTTGCTACTCGAAGTGAAAGCAGAAGGATATTCACCTGTCCCTTTTCCCGATGAAAACTATGACCTCAACGGAGCTAACGATGGTTGTGATCCTGACGGTCATGCGACTTTGATCTCAGGTCAGCAATTCTCCCCGCACAACAACCACCAGCCTTTTAGACCGCAACCTGACATTCCCTCGACAACTTTCCGTCGGCCGCAACATCAGAACAAAGGTGGAATTCTTGGAATGAAGGCGAAGTCTTTGTGGTTTGATGTCGCGACGGCGGTCATCTCCTATGTGCCGCGGTAGGACCGTACCGAAGTAAACACCCAGCGTTTCTAACAGGCCATGACATGGTACGGCATTGAGCTGCGTTGAGGCTCCAGCAGAAATGTGGACTGTACAGTAGCAAAAGGGTATCTCTCTTCCTCCGACTATTATTCACACTGCGTGATGCTACGCCTAGGAAAGGCTTCCTTCAAGGCAGACGCCGCCTACAAACAGGGATGATAATGGCGTGCTAAGCTGCAGCCTTATATTCATCCCGTCCCAGCTTCACGATGTCGGCCTGTTCGACAATCCAGTACTTGCTAGGTGCCTTGCCCTCCTTCGCGAGCCGCGCAGCCTCCACCGCAGCGCGCGCAATCACATCACCGTCCTGGCCGATCTTATCCTGAAGTCCTTGGCTGATATTACTCAGGCCACCTATAAGGACATTCATGACCGTAGAGGCCTGGTTCGGGACCTCACGCTTGCCGAGGATGGCGCCGGGACGCAGGATGATGGCCTGTTCGAAGCCGAGGTCCTTAATTGTGTCTTCGACACCCTGCTTCATCTTCGAGTAGGGCACTGACCCGGCTAGCAGCCCACGTGTGCCGCCCGAGGATATGAATACAAAGGTCTTGATACCGCTGGCGTGGGCAGCTTTCGCGAGGTCGATGTTCACTATGGGAGGCGACGGTTAGTCAGCTTGCCTACATCACAGGTGCTGTGTGTCTTTGAGTGGAGGCAAGCACTCACGATCATGGTCAATCTTCCACTGGTTCGCAATGCCTCCCGCAGCTGCTCGAGTCGTTCCTAGAGCTGAAAAGACGACATCTGGGAGGGGTGATATAGAGATAAGGGCCGATGACCACTTCGTGTTATCGGCTTCGATATGCGCGGATAGCTTGGCGCCTTCTGACTTGGGTGCTCGGCGCGAGATTGTATGTATGGCTTTCACGGCATCGAGACCAAGAAGTGTGGACAAGATATGGGAGCCTACGAGACCAGTGCTCCCGATCACAGCTGCTGTCGTCATGTTGGGTGTAGATTGCTAGATGAGGTATTGTATTCAGGTAGTGCTAAAGTTGGCGGACTTTCGATGGACACAAAAACACCTTTCTTCTAGTTTGTAGTGATGGATTGATATCTGCGATATGTAACGTCTAGGCTGCGCGCGCGCTGGCGACGAAAATGGTCTGCTCGGCTGAACAATCTGGCCGCCGCGCGCTCGCTTTAGTTGCCGAGGAAGCCCCACCAAATTACTGATGTCGACGAACGAATGCGGAGTTGAGGCGCTGCTACAACCCGGTAATTCAACCTCACTCATTGAGCTGCTTTCCTTCGAACAACCATTGGGCACCCCCGTCCGCTCTCCCACATGTAGGAGTTGTTCAGCTGAGGCATGGGATTGGCCGATGCGTAGCTGCTTGGGAATGCCGCCTGACTTGCTGTGCGGGATGCCGGATCGGGCGGATCGGGACGGATGGCCTCTTTCGTCTTCCATTCATACTTTTGCTCGGAATTGTATTAATAACGCATTGATGACACTGAACTTACCCTGGCTCGTCGAGGGCTTGCGCGCCTGCTTTCCTGCTGCTTCATTGTCTACTTGGGCCACAAGACACCAACTGACGCGCCGGACGGGCTGACGCTGACCTAGAACATACAGCGCAGCGTCGTCGAGGTGCAGGAGGGCGAGCAAGATGAGAGCTAGGCCGAGAAAGTCGGCGATCTGTCGGCCAACATGCAGGCCATCATCGCGGCTAGCGGCTTGGAATCTGGTGCCAGGCTGAGATTGCATAGGCAGAAGCCATATAACCGCAAGCGGATTCAAGCCATGTGAGGAGGGCCACCGCCAATATATTGAAAAACGGCCAAGGTATCTTGCGTCCCAGTAATCAGGAATCCGATGACGCGGCCACGGGCAATAAGAAAACATAACATTCCAAGCACTCCGACTAGCAGCACATTTTACAATGGCTTGACGTATCTCTCTCCAATGAGGTCATCCTGGGGTTTATGCTCAAAGGTATGTGTACCATTTGGCCCACTTTAAGAAGGACTTGAGTCAAGTTAGCAAGGCAGATTGAGAGGTTGGGATGAATAAGAGTAGAGTCATGGCGTGGCGTGGTGTTTCAGTACTTACGACGGGCCATTTGTGCATCGCGCCAGAACAATTCGCCTGGGAAACCTACTACCATGGCCAAGAATCAGATCTCGTAAGTCATGTGAGGTGGTGGGAGCTGGTGCGCAGCCCTGTAATATATAATACCAATAACATAACCTGGCCCACCAAGTTGCATCTTCATGAATTTCTTGCTCATTCTCCATCCCCGATACTATATTAGGTGCACTTGATCATTGCGGGGTCACTGGAGCTGGATGAGGTCGTCGGAAGTATTTCACCGTGCGCTACATTGTCTCACACCTAGGGTGACGATAAAGTCTCACAGGAAGACTTCCAAGATGCAGCAAAGAGGCGGCAGCGGGTTTAGTTGCGAAGATCGAATTAACCCGTAAACAGGCGCTACGGGATGGTTCTCGATACACATGGGTTGATACCTGCTATATTAACAAGACTCCCAGCGCCGAGCTCAGCGAAGCCATTAACTCTATTTCTGGATAATATCATAGTGGTGTACAGTGCTACGCCTGTATTGAAGACTTACCTCAAAGCTCCTTGAACTGGTCCGATATCGAAAACCTATACGAGGTTAATAGCTTTGTGATTGGTTCTAATGGTTAAATCAAGCATTCAAAAGTTGCAGGTAATTTTCCCCAGGCTGGACCCTACAAGAGCAGAGACCGCGCCTGAAAACGTCGGTATAAAGCACTATAAAGGCAGCCTGGTGCATTTAATGATAATAACTCTAGATTCTAATGTAGAAATAGTATCTAAGCCATATATCACATTCCATGGCAACCTCGCGCTATATCTCATATGTGCAAATTGACTTGTCCCACTCGTTAGTCGCCTCGTCGAGCCTCTGCCAGATGAGATCGTCTTTGTCCGTACAAGGGAACCTTGGCTTCGCAGGCATTGTAGGTAGCTAGCGCGAACTCGCCTCTAATATAGGTAATATCAAAGTGTTATAGATATTAATAGAGAATATAATTTGAATTGGTAAAGATGGAGCAATACAAACGGAATATAACATTTGTAGATTGCTGCCTCGATCCCCCAAGCTTCAAGCCGTAACAACGGATTCCAAATCCTGTGTCTGCGATCGGGTGGAATAGTGTCTTATGCCTAGTCGGCCACAAGAAATATCCAGAGCGTATACTGCCTCATCACCCTGCAAAACTCCACTTCGACACCTTTGTGGTGACTCTGGGCCAAAGTCCTTAAAGTAACACAGCAGAAAACTCTATCAAATTCATAATAACGAGGTACTATTTTGCAAACACCTAGAATACCGTAATCTTATTACCGAATATCCTAACGGAAAGGCGATATATACCTAAACCTCGACACTAACTGTAGCCAAGCAGCACCCTGACAATTAAGTCTTTGCGCAATTGCAAGGAAAAACAAGTTAGGGAATCAGTACTCAACCTCCCAGCGTCTATATTTGTGTTCCTTCTCGCTTTTCTATTATCATCGTTGGCGGCTTGGACGTGGTAATAACGCTCGTACACGTGTCAAAATCTGAAAATTGGCTACATCCAACTTTAATAAACTAATTCGTTCATCTTTTCCACCTTCGTTCCCGTTATCCTGGGAAATTCCTGGGGGTATATAATACGTCTATCTTGCTATTAATAACCGTATGGACGTGGCAGGTTACTTTCATATATATCACCTTACCGTACTTGGTAACTGTTCAAATTGACAGAACAGGCGATGCACGAGGAGCTCAAAACCAATATCCACATTTTTCTATTCTACACAGCTGACCTGAGTAACTGGCATGAAAGATCGGATCCGAATTAAGCTTGGATTTCTGGGATAGTGAGTTAACTTTAGCGAACTTGGTGCAAGATGACTAACAGCAAACCTCTTAGCCCAAGGATTCATCGTGGGTCTCTCGATTATATTAGCTATGCCCTCAATCCAGAATGGTGCCTTAATATATTTAAATAGAGCCATGGCAAGTCTTCTCAGAAAACTAGGTACCAAATGGAAGTAAGCTCTTACAAAAGAAAAGCCGCTGATAAGCCTCTATGTCGTCGTGTCGGGCGTTCCTTGGACGGAATTTGCTATTAATCAGGTAGCATCCGCATACCAAGTCAACATATACAACAAGAGCATATCACTGAGATGAAGAAGTATATGAAGTGCTGACATGATCACCAGGCTCTCAATAATTAGGGCACTGTACAGAGCATTATAAACATTCACTGAACCTTGAGCGTGCATCCATAGCCTGACCAAGTTCCACTACGATGGTATTCCGCAAGTGAACTACCTATTTAAAACACGAGTCGACCATACGTGACATTAAAAGGGCTTGATTAGGATGGGATTTGTACGATTGTTACATTTCAAGTATGCTGAATAAGAAGTCGCCCTTTAAAGGTTATTCAATGTGTCTCATCGCGGAAGTGGTGTGATATCTCTACGAACGACCGATTTAGCAAAGTGAGAAGCACGCCTTCTTCACAATAATTTAGCTCGTAGTTCCAAGTACGGAAGCGCCACTGAGCATATCCACGATCGCCGACATTCAAGGGTACTGTTCGACGTTTATTATTACTATTTTCCTTCAGTAGTCGCAGAAGACTTGACGTGTTTCTATTTGTTCTTCGGAGATATTTGAATGTGATCGTTGAACGCATAGCAATGCTGAAAGGTATCCCTGATCCGTCGGAAAATCCTACTACGGAGAGCCGCGACTCCACGATGATGAGAGGTCGACCCTGAATTTAGGCAAAATCGTTGGCACCGTGTCATTCTCCGCTTATTCAAGGGCGCGTACGCATAAACACATTACTCGGCAACTCCCTCTCCCCAAACTCCTCATCAACCACATACTTGATCTCCTGCACCTCCGTGAATCCCAACTTCCCATAAACCCGACGGCCCATTCTCGACGCCTCGGTGATAGCCTCAAGACCACCCCTTCGATCAGCCTCATCAAGTCCCCACTGCACCAGACTTTTGGCAATCCCTTGCCCCTGAAATTCCGGATCCACCGCGCACAGATCGAGTATGAAGACAGACTTCTGCGCGGAGTCTGGCTTTGCTCTCTCTTCCAGAATTTCCCGTCGGAGCCGCTGCATCGAGCCGATCAACTGGTGACAGAACCGCTGCTGCCGCTCATCATCGGGATACAGTGCGCTGAAGTCCAGAGGCGGCGGCGGCTCACCATACCCGTCAACCAAGGAACTCTGTACCCAGATCGCGAGGCCTACAATACGTCCGTCCGGTACCGTGGCCTTGAGGAAGAAGGCGTTCCCCGCGTCTTTGGTAGAACGCCAACGATCGGCCAGAAGCGCCGCGTTCTTGGATTTCCCTAAAGCCGTACCCCAGCCCGGGTTCATAGCTATCCAAATGCCGTCGGCGGTTTGGCGGCCGAAGGCATTACGAATGGGATCGTAGGCTGGCTCGAAGTCATTGGCATCTGTGATGAGCTCAATGCGGACATCTTCGGGTCCTGAGGATATGGGGACTTGCGTTGCCATAGTCAACGAGATAAAGGGGGTGAATCAGGGGTAGGCAGCTGGACATGCGGGGTATACTCGAGGCCATAAGGGGGACTTATGCAGGATATGTGCATCTGCCCCACTCCGTTCATAATTGAGGCGGACGTCAGCGCGGTGCCTGGCGGGGCATTCTCAACCTTCCAGAGCTCCGGGTCACGAACGGATATCTCTCAAAGTGCTTGATCTTTTGCGACAGAGTCTCAGTTCATCTATTATCTACTCTTCACAAACACGCATCGTCTGAGTACCCAGCTGCGTGGCTGCGCACTTCACAGGACACAGAAAACGAGCCCGTGGATTCTCAGAGAACGCAGCCCATCATGGCGTCCAATCCATACGAGGGTACTCATTCCACTCCCCTTCCTCCCTCACCAGTTCATTCGCAAGCCGGAATACTGACACATGATCCCAGTCGAGCATAACATCAAAGCCTCGACCTCGAAGCCCCATACCCGCCGTCCAGACATGTCCTCCTTCACATCCCACCTGCACCAAATCTCGCCCGAATCCACCTCGAACACCACATCGTCGACCTTCCACGCGGGCCCGACACCGCCCGAAGCCGCCGCGCTCTTCCGGCTCGTGCAGGACCAAATGGCGACCCTGGCCGCCACGGCGCCCTCGGAAGGGAACCACGACTTCCTGATGAGTCTGATCAATTCACTTGGCGACGACGTCGACCACCCGCCGGAGCACATCCGTGGCGTCACGCAGGAGTACTTGGACTCTCTAGACCGGGTCCCTAACAAGAAGCTCAAGAAGGAGGACAAGTGCCCGATTTGCGCCGAACCCCATCTTGACGACCAGTACCCGCTGGTCGTGGAGCTGCCGTGTCATGGGAGCCATAAATTTGATTTGGAGTGTGTGGGACCGTGGTTGATGAGTAAGGGCACTTGTCCATTATGCCGGAAAGACTTGACGGCGAAGAAGAAGGTTGAGATTCCTGTGGATGACGAGGAAGATGGTGACGCTGATGGGTTATATGGCTAGTCTGGTGATGACAAGGGCAATAAGGGGTGAGGGTCGGCGTAGCAAGGGGAGTTGGGGGATGACACTGGTAATACCCAAGCATAGAGATTCATGATCATGTCAATACCTCATGGAATACAATTACAGTAGACGTGATAAATTAATGCAAAGGTCTTGAATTCCGCGGCGAATGATCGAGTTCCCTACCGAACGCCGCACTGAACAATGCAACTCTATGGCGTACAAACACCCCCTCGCGTGCTTTAATCTCCTTACTCGGCATGCATCCTACAAGTCATCCATGCTTTACTCACATTTGTTTCCTCGATCTCTAACTCATTTTTTCCGTCACCATCAGTTACTGCTGAATCTTACTCCCCTTCGGCGCACTGCCCCCACCGCTCTGTTTGTTTCCCCCCTGCTTCGGCTTGTCCTCCTCCTTGCCCCGTCCACCCTCGGCAACACCCTTGTCGGCTGGAGAGACACCCAACTCATTGCCTTCCTGCCCTTGTCCGGCAGTCTCCTTCGCGCTCTCGGGGCTGGTCTTGTCGGGATTGAAGGCCGCGTCCTCCTGTGCCGCCGCTCCCTCGTCCGTGCCGGATTGCGTGTACTCGTGGGCTTTGGGCTTGAGCGACTCGCGGTCTTGGTCGTCCTTGTAGGCGCGGAGACGGGCGGTGGTCTGGAGATGGCGGGCGGGTGTGACGGAGATGGGGGTGGTGAGGCGGACTGCGCGTGTGCTGCGGAGAGCGGTGCGCAGGGGTGTTAGGGTGGGCATCTTGAGTTCTTGTGTGTGAGATAGGTTTGTGGTGGTGGTGCCGAGTTGTGTCTCTTGCCTTGTAAGGAGGGTTGAAGTGCAATTGTCCAACGATATACGCTGAATGTCGGTTTAATTCCAGAAGATTTTCAAGCCGTCATGTGGTTGCACCTTCTCGACTTGAACCAATTGGGTGGTTCGAGTAACAAGACGGCATTGTGACGTCAAAGACAGGGATCCCAGCTGTTTGGCGGGGAGACTGGTCCGGCAGCTTTCCCCACAATGTGGCTGTTACCAGGTAATTTCTTTGCTGTGACGGGGAATCGCGCTGGCGTCGAACTCCTTGCATCTGTACGGTCACTCGGTGCTAGTTGCAACATCTTTTCGTCCTACTCTTCGGATGAAGTTCGAGTCGAGATCGTTCCAACCCTGTACTTGTGACTGAGCTTACCCTACTGCCATGCATTCTTCGAGAGCCCAAGCTATGGGTCCAAGTAGCTGATGCACTATGCAAGCAGCGAGCCGTGCCAGACCAGTAATCCGCTTCTTTACTGACGTTCTGGGTTTTTGGTCTACAGCCTGGCAACCAAGTTCCCTTCCTATCGTTGGGAAACAGGAGGGGCACACTCATTTGTGCCTCAGATCTACCAAGAACCGTGTAAGTTGATTGGCTGAATTCTCAGTTATGACAAGATGCCGACCAGTCGACATAAGACTATGAAGGATATTCAACACATGCTCTGAGCGTCGAGACAGGAGCATTCTCCGTTATCTTTATTGAAGGCTGTATGGATGGTACCTTCCTAGGTTCCGCTATCCTGTCGAGGCGCGGCGTAGTCTATAAGAGCAACAGTTGCAATTTCTCCTACCGGACGGCTTGAGGGTTGCTGTGTGAAGCTTGCAATTGACCGCACCTTGGGTACACGACTGAGAAGGATGACATCTAAAGGGCATGGCGCAAGTCTATAGGTGAGGGATCCTCGCTCCTAACAACCCTACGTTTAATCTATCGCGTTGATTCGTCGGGACCTCATCGCCCGAAGTCCCGTCAGTCGGCTATTGGTGAAACCCAGTTCTGCACCTCAAGCCGCTAAGCTGGGAAAGCTATGATAGTAGCTGCTCCGTATCACACGCCAGTTCCAGGTTAGTGGAATCAGCGCCGCGCCAAGCGGCTGTTCAGTGGAACGGCTATCAAGAGCGACGTCGCTGAAGGGTGGACAAACTCGCCCGAAGTCGACGACACCTTACTCCACTTATGGGGATCTCCGCACCGACAACTCCACGGTCCACTTACATGCGCGCCAATACGATCACCCCCAGCTCCGAGGACATGAATCAACGCCCGAGATCACGGGTTCACGATCTTCTAATGTTAGGTAGGTCGGCTTCACTGCTCTTAAATTCTCTAGTTCGACAACTCTGTGTTTGTGCTCCTCTCAATTCATCCTGTTTGGATTAAGATCTTTTTCCAACCATAACGATGACTACCCTCACAATTCTGCCGGATGAGGAAGCCAAGTCCCCACTCATCTCATTGAACCCAACTCATACAATTGCGGACATCGACCCCCTCATCTATGGAGGTTTCACCGAGTTCGTCGAGAAAGAACTCTTCTACTAAAAACACGGAAGCTGACAATGACCTCGCAGACACATGGGCCGCTGCATTTATGGCGGCATCTACGACCCAAAGAACCCCAATGGGTTGAGTGACTCCAAGGGATACCGTACCGATGTGATCGACTCCATCAAAGAGCTCAATGTGCCGGTCATACGGTATCCGGGCGGGAACTTTGTGGCGACCTACCGCTGGCAGGACGGCATTGGACCACGGGAGAACCGCCCTAAGCGGCCGGAGCTGGCGTGGAACGGCGTTGAGTCAAACCAGTTCGGAACTGATGAGTTTATTGAATGGTGCAGGATCGTCAACACGGAGCCGTATATCTGTCTCAACATGGGTACCGGTACCCTTGAGGATGGCTTGGCTTGGCTCGAGTACTGCAATGGCGACAAGGACACCTACTGGGCTAATCAAAGGCGGAAGAACGGGCACGAGAAGCCTTATGGTGTTAAGTATTGGGCGCTGGGTAATGAGATGTGGGGGCCATGGTGAGCTATACCCTTCCATGGGGGCCCTGGTAAATTGGTTCTGACTACATCGCAGGCAAGTTGAGCAACACTCCAAGGAGGCTTACGCAGTGAAGGCTGTCCAATGGGCAAAAGGTGAGTGCGAATCAGATATAGGCCTAGATGTTCGCATACTGATATGCGTTGCAGCAATGAAGCTATTAGATCCGTCCATCACTCTGATTCTATGCGGACAGGATGGCGTCTCTGATTGGGACCGTTATGTGTTACAAAAGTGCCATCGGTATATCGACATGCATTCGATACACTTCTACCATGGCGATGCAAGGTATTTCATCGCTGTCAGTTGAACTCACATGTACTGTAGCTAACCAAGAAGTCACTATCCGAACATCTCGGGCCCGTACGCTGCAGAGCGTGCTATCCAGATCACATCTTCACTCATCGACCTCGCTAGATGTGAGCTCGACATGACCCACTTCCCGGATGTGAGCAGAATGGGGCCAGCGCCACGTGGAGCCAAAAGACCTACCATCTGCTTCGACGAGTGGAACGTATGGGACCCGATACGGGCACCTGGAGATAAGGGCGCAGAGGAGCTCTACAACCTCTCTGACTGTTTAGCTGTGGCAATATGGCTGAACATCTTCATCCGTAATTGCAAGGAACTCGGCATGGCTACTATCGCTCAGAGCGTCAACGTCATCTCGCCATTGATGACCTCCCCCACCGGTATCTGCAAGCAGACGACGTACTGGCCGCTCCTGTTGTTTTCCAAGTACATGCACGGCAAGGCAGTGGCGGTCCATGTCCGCTGTGGCGCTTATCGTGGAAAAACCACGCCGGAGTGGATTGAGGGCACGTGTACTGTACCGAAGCTGGACGTCAGCGCTGCGGTGGATGGGGAATGGATGAATGTAGCCGTAGTGAACGTGGACGAGGAGCTTAGCTTTGAGACCGAGTTGTTCGGTGTAGCACCAGCGGCAGGTAAGATCCAAGTTTTCAGCGTTGGTGGTGAGAACAACGACTTAAAGGATGTGAATAAGGAAGGTAAGGAGATTGTAAAGATCGCGGAGAATACTCTGGAAGGAGAAGATGTCAAGAAGTTTGTGTTTGAGAGGCACAGCTTCACACTCCTGCGATGGAAGATCTAAGCTAGAACAAGGAATCAAGCTGCAATATAGCGGTCGGAGAATTCTTCTACTAGCCGCTTAGCAAACGGCACCGCGTCATCGTAGGGAGACTTCTCTCCATCTAGCACCCTCGCCCCCCGACTGCGTTAGCCGTTCGGGACACGTTATCTTCCGTGGTAATGTTCGGGTTTCCCGCATGAACTTCAGGAACAGCTCAATCTCTGGCCCGTCGACCGGTTTAGCCACATCAGGCCGGCCCGTATGGTGGACCACCACGGTCGTCGGGATGCCACTGAAGAAGTCCAACAGCTCTCGCAAGTCTTGCGCCTCGAAACAAACGACAAGATGCCAGCCAGGCGTAGCGATGCGCGCGGCAACTGCTCCCCCCCGCCACTCGTCCTTCGGTATAATACCCACAAGGCGCTCGACGAAGTTGGAGGGCGCCCATCACGCACTCCTGCTTGATGAAACCTATCGAGTTCCGCATCCGTAATGCTGCGACGTACTGTGGCAATGCCATCCTGGCCCGGCCCTCCCAAAGCGATACAAGTATCCATGAAGGGCTCTGTTGTGAGCGCCATGGCAAAGTCGCTTGCACGATCACGTTACGCGTGAAGCCCGAAGCGCAGATAGCTGCACCCCGGCCGGCGTCACCGGGTGTATACTTTCGTCCTGGCGCATAGGGGAAATTTCCCTCCTGGGCCGAAGACGTGGCAATGAGAGCTCACTGGACCCGGAGGTAACCTTGCACGTTGGGTTTTGGCGGGGCCGTCGGAACGATCTATGTAACCAGTCGGAGGTTTTGGAGAAGCCGCCCGAAGTTGGTTTGCCCATTGTGTAACGGCCTTGGTAACTAGCTAGTATTCTCATTGCAATATCTGAGTGTTTCAAGAGAATACAAAAAGCGTTAGTTCTCTGTTGATGGTGCCAGGCTGGAGTCAGGACATCTCGAGCTCTTAAGCGTATCATAGTGGTGGGAGGGGAGGGGGGGGGAGGGGAGGCCGGCGTCTCCCGGAGTATAGCGGGGATAAACCGTCCGTCTATAGCGCTAAACTCTCGTCAGCCTTCCGTACCCCGGTACAGGTGCGGCACCGATTAACGCCGGTCGGCTTCCGAGATTCGAGCCGCTTACGTCGATCACACATGTCAATGGGACCAAACGGATCTGTAAAGCCAAGTGCGACCGACCTCAGTATGAATTACTCTAGCTTATAAACGAAACCAGCTATGGACCCCCCCAAATTTCCCAATCCTGAGTATTAAATCTTCCAGCTTATAAACGAAACCAGCTACGAACCCCCTAAACTTCCCAATCCTGAGTATTAATTACTCCAGCTTATGAACGAAACCAGGTGTGGACCCCCCCCCCAAACTTCCCAATCCTGAGGGGTTTGCCCCGAAAGCATCTGCAGTCTAAAACCTCCTTTGCATCGGGTATCGGAATATCTCAGATCAGAAGCACAGCAGCCACGATGACGCCAGCTGCTGCCATATTTCCAGCGGGGCCTTGAGGACCTGCAGCCCTGACAATGGAGGTAGTGGCTGTTGCTGACGATGAACTGTTGGTGGCCTTTGAGGTGGTACTGGTGGTTGTCACCAATGCTTTGGACGACGACGAAGACGAAGTTGTAGACATTCGCGAGCTTGACGTGACACTGACAGTTGACGTGGGCTTCGAAATAGTCGAGGAAGTGGACAGTGCGGTCGTCGACGTAGTAGTAGTTGTAGCTGCAAGCGCTATAGGCACAAGAAGGCCGAAGACATGAAGCCAGCCCTGCATTTTGAATTGCTTATAATGTGCAGACAGACGATGAGGTTTATGCAATGAGTGTAAGAAACAGAACTTGAGAAACTGACACACAACCAAGCTAATCACCAGAGAAGTTGCATCGTGTTATATAAGGCTCGGCTTCCGGGCTCGTGGGCTCACGTTTCGTCACTAATCTCCTTCGCGAATGAAAAGAAATCACCACGATGTTGAAATAGGCCCGAAATCGCCACAACTATGATGGCTTACAATAGTCTGGCCAGCAAGGACCAGGGTATGATCATCTTACATACAACATCTTCACGGCACTTCTCCAATAAAACCCAAGGGTCGGCTTGCTTCTGCTGAGTCGGGAGGAATCAGCTCCGTGAACGAGAGAGCATTATCAATCCGATGATCGAGACTATACTCTGCTAAGAGATACGTTTGTCTCAAATTGGAAAGGTGCAATAAGGATTCACCTCCATCTCCTATGTGCCAGTGTCCCTTCAAGGCCTTTAACTCAGCCTCGAGCTGAGCTAGCGAACTAGATTGACTACTAAGCCTCAAAGACCTCGCTCCAGACGAATTAGTGTCTATCAACTTTTCTTTTTTTCTGTATATTGAGGCTGAAGCGAGCTGAAGCTTCATGGACCCAGTCCTTGGAACCGGGTCCTCCGCATCCGTACGATTCAAGGGTACGGTAAGCCGGGTGTAAATCGAAAGGCCCTGATGTAAGTAGAGAGCCAGGAACCCCGTCTGCTCTTGAGGGTACATCCCCATGCTTCCTACCGGTTCATAAGACTTCTGCAGCTCTTCAAAGATACACCACACCGAATTCATGCTGTCATGACACGAACACTGGAGTTGAGTCAGCTCTGCATTTGGCTAATTCATTAACCGGATCGGTGTCTTCCTTCTGCTTTAGTCCATTACTAGCTATGCAGTTCGTTCCAGAACTAGGGAGTACAATAGCTTTGTATCGACTATGGGCGTGAAGGCATTACCGCCTAGTCTGCCCTTGTGATCAAGCTTCCAATATCTAGTGGCCGCTCTTTACTCGGAGTGGAAATGAAGAGAAAGCGTACAGATATCAAAATGGCGAGATAGCCTTGGCATTACAACGCCAGAGTCGAGAGAGGGCCCAGAAGGTAGACAAACGCAATAAGATGACATGTAGCTGGATCTTCAAAGTTCTCGAAAGCCGATATGAGATGCATGCAACCAGGGGTTCAAGGGATAGCGTCCCAAGACTCTGGATCGACTACTTGTTGGCTCCATTGATAGTGATGAAGAAGCGTGTGAACTAGGATTCGCGCCCAGAAAGTATTCGGTCAACATCTAAGAAAGTGCCACAAATTAGCGCCCCGAGGAATGCTTTGTACCAAGATCGGCGCCAGCTAACACATGACGCCTCACACACGGGAACTAGGCCAGATGTGGTTTATTCGCCATCTATAAGGCTGATCACACCATCTGCTGATCTGACTAGTCCGATTTAGCTCCTGCGATCATTGGACAATAGCCATTGTATCAGGCGTAGTGTTGCATTATATCGACAATTAAGCTGCAGTGATTCAATTACATCCTACGACCGATGATGTATCATGATCTTTAGCCGTAGTTTAGATGGGCTCGAATGACACCAAGCTCTAGACAAGACAACTTCAGAAGCCCGCGGGATTAATCAATAGTTGCAAGCAAACAGCAGTTTTCTCCAATGGCGTACGAGCGAGATCAATAGTCCAGACACACTGGACATTCGACAATAACGAAAACAGAGAAGGTGATAGAAACGTATAGTTTGCTATTATTCGAAACGATATTTCCAGTGCGTTGCATTTGCGGTATTATCATGTTAATATGACAAATATGTTTCGTAGTTGCGGCGGCAGGACATGGAATATTGATAAACCGAAACTCATGACACGTCGATTCTCATACCATCATGATCACCCAGAGACGAACGCATTCTTGCCTTCGAATTCGTAACCGCGCATGCCGATCAACTGCCGCTTTGTCATGTCTAGTCTGGTAGTGTCAGATCCGTACTTACGGCTTGATGCAGATGACCATGCACTTGTAGCTGCTGTCCCCCCCTTGTTCGATCTACTCATGACCACGAGCTCATTGCCATTGTTGCTAAATCATGTAGACCCTGCAGCATTGGTGTCTCGCTACACCACTTGGACTTGATCCTCTTCGGCGGCGGCGCCCTACTAATGATCTTTCAGCTGATATGCGTTATTTACGCGTGTAACTCTGGCCTGAAAAGACATGCCACGGCTGTTCATGTCGACGAAGCCAAAAACCCGCAAGGTATATCTAAGGCCTAGTCCCATACATGTATCACCATTCTTGGATGCCACTAGCGTGAGAAACCACCACCTCAGTTACATTACGCCGCTTCTACCATCGGGTCATCAGCTATTGCATACTCCAGATTGTCCACTGACCTTCTTAACAAGCAAGTCCACGATTCTTGTTGGATGCCTGTGGCATTCCGGTTCGTCATGGCCCTGACAGCAGCATCCTTTGTCTTTGGATCTCTGACAACATCCTTTCAGTGCCCCCTTCCCACGCCACGGGCCGCTGGCAGCGCATCGACATGCCCGAGCACAAAGACGATTCATCAGTACAATAGCATGATCAACATCGTCACCAACCTGTTGATTTAGCAGACTAGGGATAGCCATGGTATGGAATGTCCTGACCGACCGCAAGAAACAAGCAATCGGCATCGTGCTCTCGCGTCGCGGATCTTGTACGAGAAGATAACATCAACTTTCTCGACTTGTTCTAAGGCGTGTGAGCTGCCTTACTGATAAAGACGTGCAGACGCAGGTTATAAGTTGCCACAATCAGGAGGTTGTTGCAATTGCAACTGCATGTAGCTTCCTGCGAGCAACACCGTAACCATAACGTATAATCAGGACTTACTATCAGGTAGATATCGCAAATAATTCGATATATCAGCATTGGGTGGTAAGGGCACTGTAACGCACACAAACGAAGCATCCCAATGTTCGGCTTCTCAGAGTCACTCGCTGTTCAGTGTCTCTCGGTAATCACGGGTTACTATCCTCTTTCGAGTAGACACCCGCTCTACGACGATGCAAAACCTCAACTCTTTCTGCGAATAATTATCGCCTAGCACTAGGAAACACGGCTTGAATTTTCTGACACCGTGGCACTATGGCTACAGAGGAAAGAGATGAATCAAATCGCTACCTAATAATCCATTGGAATCCCGTTTCTTCATACTGCATATGATTCTACCACGTGTTTCTGCCGGAATTGGAATGCATCGCCTCGAACTCTGATGATTCATATGGCACAGCAGAGACGCGGATCAAGTCCAACTTGATAGGCAATCTCTGCGATCACGTAAGAGCCCGGAGTATTGGTGTTAGCTTTCGTCATGTGTGGAGGGGATGGCAGAGAGAAAATAGTCCGAGCACGATCCAAGATCAAATGCATTACATATTTGCTCAGAGCGCCAGCAGAAAGCTTGATCATCCTACCACTTACAATGTGCTGTCTTAGATGTAGTGCATTGTATCCTTGAGGTTATCGTGCACTTCTCTGGTCATGATCTTATCCGCAGCTGCCATATCGATCGATGCAGTGTCAGAAGCCTCAAACAGCTCAGGCATGAGTGCACGGAATCTGGTGCAGAGAATATCTGCGTAGTAAGCTGGGGGGCATATGCTCACGGCCTTGGTGGCGCGGCCGAACGTGTAGCACATTTCGTGCGTGATTTTCTCGAGGGTATTGGCCGCTTCCTCTTTGAAGGTGCTACGGAATACTTCGTCAAGCAGGACAGTGTACTTGGCGGGGCGCGCAGTACCTGACGTTAGTATTCTTGTCAGCATGTATCCTTAGATTCGAGTAAGGAACATCAATTACCTTGCAGGGCAGTGTGGGCTGTGAGATAAAACTCCCAGACCTTCGCCAGCGTCACGCCGCGGTCCACGACTGTGCCATTCTTGATGTTCCTCGATTTAGTCATGTTGTTTGGGTCGGTCGGGTAGAAGCGCGTCTGATGGCGCTTGACGGAGACAATCAACGCGATCTTGGGCTCACGACCCCCCGAATACAGGCTTTGGCAGGCTGCGCGAATTTTGGGCAGCTCTAGGTCGAGAACCTGGCTGAACTGACCCTCAGAAACACCATCGCGGTATATGATGATGTTATCAGGCAAATCTCTGTTGCGCTTGCGCCAAAGCACAAGTCTCTCTGCGAATTTCGGCTGAAAGGTCTGGTCGAGCATTTCTAGACCTCCTTGCTGGGCCCAAGCTACGCCTGGCCACTGACCCAGCTCCTTATCAGTGCTGGCAACCATTCCAGCCACACTTCGCCAGTTCTTAGGGTCGCCGGACTGGTTTGTGGGATGAGTGACATCATAGCCTACAACCATCGTTCTGCCCTCTTTAATCAAAGGTATACCGGGATCGACCTTGTGATTGATGCCGCCAGCTTTCAGATTCACCTTGAGCCCAACGTTGGCGAAGTATTGCTCTTCTCTATTCTCCTTCGTGACCATCTGGCGTTGGACACAAACGGTGTGGAAGCCAAAATGGTGCTCAAGCCTCTTGACTGCATTGTATATCTCAGCACCCTTGTCTGGAAGGACTACGAAGACGAATCGTACATCGCGGTCAATCTTCGCAAATTCTGGACCCATTGTACTGTACGCTGGTGCACCATAGGGGATGTGGACGGAGAGGCCGTTGGAATTGGATGCCTCAGGACCTAACGAGAGACCCATCGAACCCCAGAACTTTACCATTCTCTTGATAGCAGCCTTTACATTCTCGTTGTCCGGTCCGCGGGAGCCATTGTCAATAGATACCCAGGTCCACGCAGGGATTCGATGCCCTGGTTGCACTAGCTTGACGTCCACCATATTCCACGAACCCTCAGAAACGCGGGGGCTGGTGGTCTGCCTAGCATTTCTCGAGCTGGTATAAATGACTTTTGGGGCGGTTAGCTCTCGACCCCTGACTGTGAGCAGGTCCCTATGAACTTGAATGCCAAACTGGTCCTGCAAGGCAAGTTAGTGTTTGAATGTCAGGAAGCTGAGTGGGCATACTAGGATAGGGTTGTTGTCAAGAGCAAGGCAAGTTCGCGCCGTGGTTGTCAGGGATGTTGCATTGGCCACCGGCGATCGACATGAAAACTCGATCATCGATCTGGTCTCATCAGGTGTGGTCTTACGGTGCAACGCCTGACCGGAAACGATTTCCACGAACTCAGCCGGGGTGTACACTGGCTTGATTCTGGTACCGGTATTGACCACAGGTAGGTTGCGGTCAACTCGGTGACCATATCCTGCAGAGACCATGATCAGCCATGCGAGGTAGTCTGGCAACAGGGCCTGTGACTTACTCTTCAGAAAATATTCCTCCACGGTGTAGAACTTTCCAGCCTGGAACCCGGGTGGGGCGGGTTCCTTGATCATGAACGACACTTCATGTGGTCGAGCTCCTCCAGGACGTTGGAACTTGGGCTTTTCACTCTTACTCCCATCACTCGAGGCCGCCAAGCCGCAAATGAGGGTTTCCTTCACACGCGCAACGCCGGCGGCTTTCTGCGGGCTAGATGCCCTGCCTTTCTTGCCTTTCCCTCCTTTCTGAGGTTCTGGTTGATTCTTGTCAACGAGAATCGTGACTCTCGCACGAAGTTTGCCCAAAGTCCTATGAAGCTGCTTCAGGGAGCTGTCGTCGTTAAGGTTGTAGCGGCTCAGGAGGTTGGTGACAGGTCCAGAAAACCGGAACACACCGTGGGATACATTTGCGTTAAGGAGCAAGCGGCCAGTCGCTGGACGCACGCTTTGGAAGTATCCACGAATGATGGAGTTGTGGTCTGGTGAGCCCAGCGAATACACCTCATTAGAGAGGTTCAAGGGGAAGTGCCTACTGCTACCGAGTGAGGCAATGGCGTTGTTTGCTCGAGGGTTCTGACCTAGAACGACACCGATGGCGCTGACGACGTCCCCAAAAACGGGGAAAGATGCCCCAGGATGTTGCATAGTACCAAGGTAAGCTAGTAGGTCATCTGTTCTGATGTCTACTGGGCCAAGGAATGTAACTTTGTATGTGCTGTCGCGGCCCTCGTCCGTGTAAAGAACCTGGATGGTCGGATCCTCTGGAAGGGTAAGCGGCCTCAGAGAGATAACTTGACTCTTGTATTCTGAAGCGATAGGGATGGCGGGGCCAAGCTCATGTAAGGCTAGCTCGATTATCCTTTGTAGCTTCCTTCCTTTGGCCTCAGGCACCTTCTTGGGGTCGACATTCTCTCCGACGACTTTAGCGACCTTGATAGCATACTTGGACCAAGTCTGTGGCTTGACAGATAGGCCAAAGTGGTTGACCCAAAGCTTGACCTCCTTACCCTTAGTGCCAAAGGATGGTCTAAGAGGAAGATTCTTAGTAGAAACCGTAGCACCAGAGACTTGAAGCTCCGACGACTTCGTGGTGAGAGATAATTCTTTCAGGATCTTGTTCTCGAGCTCCGCGACCTTCGGATCAGGAGGAGGTGCATCATTGGAGCTATGAGTGGTTAGCCTACGATCATACCTCGGTGGAGGAATAAACACACTTGAAAGCTTCGGATTCTCCAGCAAACTGTGCAGGCCTCGTGTTAGCGAACTTGTTCTCACCAAGTTACCCGGGACTTCACATGTATCATTGATAACTCTGCTCTCATGGAGGAGGATGCGGGGGTTTGCTGACCTTGTCACCACGCCCGCCCCTGGATCCACCTCCACGTCCGCCGCGATCTCCTCCTCGAAATCCACTGCCGCCGCGGTCTCCTCCTCGCAAACCACCCCTACCGCGATCTCCTCCTCGGAAACCACCACCACCACCACCACCACCACCACGATCTCCTCCTCGGTATCCTCCGCCACCGCCGCCGCGCTGGACATTTCCGCTCGAGTCGAACCCTGAGAACGAACCACCACCACGACCGCCTTGAAAGTCACCACGTCCACGACCGCCACGGCCTCCTCGATCGCCTCGATCGCCACGACCGCCGCGGGACTGTCCGCGTCCGCGATTATCAGACATGCTTAGTTGGTGGTGGTGAAGAGCTATCAGATGCTGTATGTAATGCCGTCAAAGATTGTCGACATAGACTTATCCAGATCGTGGATGAGAAAGGCGGTAGACGCGACAATATATCCCGGTTAGCTGGATAGATCTGCCAAGTCAGTTGAGAATTCATAAAAATGCAAGCAGACCGTTTGTGTGATGGGTGTTGGTTGGATGAGTCAGAGGGGTCAAGATTGCAAGCCAGTGATGAGATACAATGCAAGCTTCCTCAAGTTTCTGCACGCTGCCCGACGATCCGGCTTGCTAGTCTAAAGGAAGTCTGATTCGGGTTCAGAATAGTACAGATGATGCAAGTGATATGACTGGGTAAAGTGAGGGTTGATGGCAAACAAATGACGGCCATCGATGATAGGATGGAGGTAAAGTATCAGCCTATCAATGAAAAACTGCGGCTCGGACTACCGAGACAAAGTAGAGAAAGACCCAATGCTTGCAAACGACGCCCGGAGCCACTCATGCGGATTGCACCTCCTTCCAGGACAACAATAACGCAAGACAGCGTTTGTAGGTAGATGATGTAGATTTGGAAGGTTGCGCCTTGAATATGGGTGGTCTCAACTCATCGCTGTGGTGAGCGTTCTGGCAAACGGGTCTCGCTTGAGTGAGACGACTGTCCGTAGACCAAACAATGACCACTTGATCCAATACTTCTCTCGAAGGGCATGCAGGACTCTTAAGCGCCGAGTGGAGGCTTTCACTCACCTTGAAAGGCAAATGGCTCAGCCTGCCTTCTGAAATCCTTGTGCTGGTGATTTCTCATAAACGAACAAACACTCCCAGACCCTTATGATAGGTACTTATCCTGCCGGTCTGGTCCAGACTCGCTCTGAAATAAACGATGTGCTCCAACACACACCGAAGATGCCAAGCTCGATCAATCGGCACTCAACAAGTCTGTTTTCGATTACCCTGGTGCTTCTAGCCTGTAGGCAACTGCGTGATTCTTATCGGTGATCGACCTGGCCGTTGCTGCCAGTGTCGTCCTTCCTAGTGTCGTCGGCCCAGGAGCGTTGGATGGGTACTGATGTCAGTCTAAGCTTTGTGGAGCTGGATCTAGTGTTAACAGTGACTGCCCGTAGCTCGGCTAACAGACACTTGTAATGCAGGGACCCGTCAGGACGTGAAGTCAGCAGGCTTGGTACTACTGCTGATTAGGTCGGCAATGCTGATTTAACCGCAACTGAGTCGAGATAGAAGTCTCTAAGACTGTACCGATGTGGTCAACAGAGTTGTGAACTTTGGAAGATGCTTCAGTGAGACTTCGCTGACTGCCTACTTACTGTGTAGTAGTCCAAACTAGTCACGACAGGGATGATGGGAATGCAGAATATCGACCACAGCCTTTGCGCTGTTCGTGACAAAAAGAACTGTGAAACTGGGAAGACGGCATTTCGAGAGCGGCCTAGCCTCGCAGACTTTGAGCTCGCGACAAAAGAGTAGCCCCCGGTCGAGGCACTTTTACTGGCGAGGCCTACCCAGCCTTCACCGTCTCGTAGCAATTCACGAACTTCTGGGTTTCTCCACAAAAACGCGGGATCAACGCGCTGTCAGCTGCGTACCCGCAGCGGTGTGTATTCAGTATAGTGGAATCCGGCTGGGATTCCATTAAGAGTGCCGAACCTTGAGTGGCTTAGACGTTTTTACAGATCGTGGTTGAGAAATGATTTGATCAAGCAGTACTGCGGCTTGATTTTACTCTGACCGGATTCTCGAAGCAGCGGGGCTGATTGACGAAACCACTTGGTACCGTGGCAAGGAAAGTCTCTACACTGAGAGATAGCCTCAATATTGCATCATCGGAAAAAGAAAGCATGGTGACTGCTTGTTTTACTTCTTCCTGGTGATAGCTCACCGCCGTTCTTACTTTTCCCTACAGGAGCTTTAGTCGTGGGAGGCAAGGTGCAGCCGAAAGGTACCGGTGACGATGCCGCAAGTACCTAACGTACTTAAGTACCTAGATACTAAGAAGGTGGCCCTCCACTTCGACATTAGGCATAATCGCCAGCAAACGGTTCATAAAAAGCACTGACCCAATGTTTGATAGAGAGAGCGTCGCTGACTGGACTGACAGGTTATCAGATGTGGTCTTTCTTGCATTCCTTGGTCTTTCTTGCATTCCTTGGTCTGCCGATAGCTGTACGTGGCTGTGTCATGTAGTGAGTAGTGAGTTGGATCACACTGACTGACAGTTTCGTCGAATTGAGTATCTGCTATACTATTTACCTAGGTACCTACCTCTTCAAAGAACCTACCTACACCAAAACTGACTTACCCCTACAGAGGTCCTAATTAATGCTCCCAACTCCCAACTTCGAATTTACTTTGATGTCACAGAATAGTACAGAGTGGTTGGAATAAATTGTCATAGAAGGACTTTGCTGGCTTCTAATGAACTGCTGTCTCTGTTTTTGAGAGGTGAATGTCAAGAGGCGGCTTTGACGTTGAGCTTTCGCCTAGGTAGGTACCTACTTATAGTTAGGTATTGTCGAGTGCGCAGCTAGCCCTGCCGCACTGTACCTGGCCCCATTGTGGGGTTCCCGGGACTGGCGGACTACACAGTAGCTCGGGTCCAACCGCAGGACCACCAATCAGGGCTGATCGGGCCAGGTCTCCCTCTTACTAGCGTGTGTATATACACCTTCAAGTTAGCGTGTATCCACTTTAAATATTTCCGGTCATCGCACTCGCTGCGCTGCTCGGTCTCCGGATTTTGCACTATGGGATGCCGTAAGCCGTGTACTTTCCAAGAACATACAAGAAGTTTCTGCCCGGTTAGCTCAATCGGTAGAGCGTGAGACTCTTAAAAAAGTAATCTCAAGGTTGCGGGTTCGACCCCCGCATCGGGCTCAATTCCCGATGCATTCCAGTTACTGGAATACTCTACTCTTTTGACGTTTTCCTGATATTTTAGGTTGAGAAGTTGGTTATTTGTAAGGTGTTTGGTTTGGCGGGGCAATTTGTACGCAAGAATACGGCTCCGAATTTTGGGAATGTAGTTCGCACTTCCCACGTCTCGTTCAGGAACGCGGCGAAGTAACTGATACTTTTGCTGTTTTTTGTCGAATTCCGCCTGGGAGAGAAATGTCATAGCCTGTCGTCTCCGGACAGTCCAAGCACCCATTCGCCCGTGAATCCAAGCAAGGCCATTGACAATTCAAATTCAAGTACAACCGGGGAGGAGCGGTTTTGTGTGTCTTGGTTTTGACAGTTCCTGTCGCTTCGACTTGTAGGTACATACGTAAGGTGCTACGTTAGGCCTATATGGTTGAAAATCATGACCCTTCAGTATCGTCTCCCATGTGTCCTGTTGTCGCAACCTCCAAAATCTCCTTTTCTAATCCTCCTATGTGCACGAATCGGATGCCAGCTTGTTCAAGCCTCGATTTACCCGAGTTATGGCTGACAAACTTCTCCGGCTCCTGGACTCCTACGTAGACCGTCTTGATCTTCTTCCCAATGCCCAATATCCTGTCCGCACAAGGCAGATTTCCACTTAGTCGCACCGAGCATGGCTCCATGGTTGTGTAGAGGGCAACGTTATCTGGAAGAACCTCGGAAAGGTTTGTTGCATTTTTCGAGTGCCTTGAAGCCAGTTTCTCAAAACAGCATTGCTCTGCATGCGTGTTGCCGGGAAGTTCCAAGGTGTAGCCAGTTGATAATATCTCATTGCTAGCCACGTCAAGGAGCACAGCTCCGACTCGATAATTCGTGGGCTTAGGCGGTGATTCGGTAGCAAGAGCTAATGCATACTTCAGATACGCCTCATGGTCACCGGCTCTTATATTAGATTGTGAAGGTGAGGGACTTGTCATTCTGGGTTTAAGTGCCTTTGATCCAACTGAGTTATGGGCTTGAGCTCTGAGCAGACATTCGTTCTTGTTGACTTGCACACTCGGATATAACCCCACTTCCAACGTTCAGGTACCTAAGTACAGTACCTACTTCGTACTTACGCAGGGCCCGATACCCCGCGATTGCATAAATCATTATCAGCGATAAGCCATCTGCATTATTTCCCGACGCGGTCGACGCGCATTTCAAGTGACAAAAGAGCATCGCCCCAAGTCTCGGACTTGGGCAACAATCTTGCCTTCCAACTACCACTTCGACACTACTGAGATCTCCAACATGTCGGACTCGGACTCTGGCTCGGATTCAGGCGATCTCGCCCAAGATGGCCCTCCTCAGGTTCAACCTTATGAGGTTCTCGAGGTCGCTCGTGATGCGATGGCAGATAAGATCAAGTCCGCGTATCGCAAGCTCGCCCTGAAGACACATCCTGGTAAGTTAACGATAATAGCTGTTACAATGACATATCACTAATACACTCATTATTGTTGTAGACAAATTTCCCGAATCAGAGAAGGAGCAGGCTACCCAAAAGTTCCAAGAGCTTGCTTTCGCCTATGCCGTTCTTTCCGATCCTGCCCGACGAGCGCGATACGATGCCACGGGCGATGCCAGCGAGACAATTGCCGAATCTGAGGGCTTCGCCTGGGCCGACTTCTATCGAGAGCAGTTCCGCGACGCCGTCTCCGATGACGCGATCAACAAGTTTGCGGCCAAGTACAAGCACTCGGATGAGGAGAAGGATGATTTGATTGCCGCCTACCAGAAGTACAAGGGCGACATGAACAAAGTCTACCAGTCTGTTATGCTTAGCAACGTCTTGGAGGATGATGAGCGCTTCCGCAAGATCATCGACGAAGCCGTTGCGAGTGGGGACGTCCAGGCGTACAAGGCATACAC
Organism: Xylariales sp. AK1849; assembly: GCA_022432505.1. NCBI lineage: Eukaryota > Fungi > Ascomycota > Sordariomycetes > Xylariales > Xylariales sp. AK1849. Next base: position 743,228 of record JAJKKH010000002.1, read on the forward strand.
TAAGGAGACTCAAAAATCGAAGGACACACGCATCAAGGCTGCCAAGGCCGAGTCCACTGAAGCTGAAGAGTATGCCAAGGAACTCGGTGTCCACGACAAGCTATTCGGCGGCAAGAAGCAGAAGAAAGGTAAGAAGGATTCATCTGGAGATGACCTGGCGGCGCTCATTCAGCGCAACCAGAAGGACCGAAGCAGCTTTCTTGGGAATCTCGAGGCCAAGTATAGCGGTGCCCCGAAAGGCAAGAAGACGCAGACCCATGAGCCTTCGGAGGATGACTTTCAAGCCGCAGCTGCGAGACTGAAGAGGAAAGGTGCCCCAGCAGAGACTTCTTCCAAAAGCAGTCGACCCAAGAGAACGAAGAAGTGAGTCTTTACTTCAGGTCACAGTTAGGCGTTCGGGAGTTTCGGCTGGCTCATGGCCAAGGCAATGAATGCATGGCAGGATTTTGCGGTGATTTTGGCATCGGTCGGGTTTTCGAAATACCCTGAAGTGTTCTCGGACAGCAAAATCGACTTTGATGGTACAGGTCCTAAATTCATGCTTAGGTAGGTAGGTAACAATAACTTGAATACCTCTAGGTATCTTCTGCCTGCCAGTTTGTGGAGTCTTCTTTCAGTGATACATACTACGTAAATCAAGTGCCGTGGGCAGGCACTGCAAGTGTTGTAGGCAGTTCTCATACCCCTGTCACCTGGCCAACAAATGACGCGCATGTCACTTTTAAGCCGCTCTGCGAGACGCGCCTGGATCAAATGACTCCGGCTTGTACTACAACCGAATTCTTTCAATGAGACACCTTCGTGGCTCTTTCTTTACTCACTTTGCATACAGTGATCTGAAAGCCCCACCATGCCATGACAAGTGCTGCATCGCCTACTTATGAAGAATACCCACGGTATTGCTATCACTTGTCCCCTACAATTACCAAGTGGTGCCCATTGCGGGCCAGCGATATCAAGGAGCTAAGGTGGCACCCCGGATTTCAAGGTTATTACCCGCGAGTCATCCGTCACGTTTTCAGCTAATCAGTGTTTCAAGGCCAAGATGATACTTTCTTCCGTTTGAATCATCCTATCCGATGGGTGCGCATTGTCGGCGTGGTCGTGGCAATAGACTCGTACTATGGCCGGCAAGTATATACGGTCGATGACAGCACCGGCATGTGCATCGAGTGTTCCTTGGACATTCCAACACCAGCAGACTCAGATGAACGCAAGGGGTCTGGCGATGCTCAGAAAGAACCTACCGAGATTCAGCCTCCGGGTCCGCATCCAGAAATTGATGTCGGCATGGTCATTGAGGTCAAAGGCAGTCTGAAGCTTTTTCGATATGAGAAGCAGATCAAGATCGGGAAGATGCAACGCATTAGATCCACGACTCAGGAGGTCCAGTTCTGGGGAAAGATCAGGGCTTTCAGGAGGGATGTGCTCAGTCAGCCGTGGGTTGTAGATAGGAAAGTCTTGCGGACGCTGGAAAAGGAGAACAAGACGGATCTGCACAGCAAGGAGGAGGAGAAGAGACGAAGGAAGCAACAGCAGGAAGCGGCCAGATCTGGGGAAGCTGGCAAGCATCGATCGCTTTCGGGACGCGCAGTTAGGGATCACGGGCTTAAGAAGCCGTATCAGGCTTCGAAATTGAGGTCGGTGACGACTGTTGGAGGAGGTCAATACGATGCCTTGGGACTTTGAGGTTCTCGTGCACGCGTATCATCCGGGCTACACTAATATAGAACATGCTCTTCTTCGGCCCGACCATACACGAGGTATTGCTGAAAAGATCTTTTGCAGGTGGCTTTCAATCCAAGCAAAACCCCAACCTTTACCAGGAGATAGTCTCCACATGCTCCGAAACTATGTGATCTTAGCTAGGTATACAGTCCTCGCAAATACGTATACGAATACTCACCTGCAGCCATCATTTTGACTTCATGGGGTGTCTTCAGTAAGACGTTCACGATGTTCCTTCCTGTCACTCTCACAAAGTGGGGCCTATGGATATCTTCAACGTCATTCGTTCCCCGCGAAAGACCCTGAACTCAAAGTCAATATTCGATGAAGACTGTCCAATTACCTTACTTAGTAAAGTAGTATTACCGCCGCGCCGGATTCAGCTGGCATTGAAGCAGAGACCACAACTTGAAGCTCTTAAACCCAGAAACAGGAAAGCGCTCGGCTCTGACGGCGACGTCCTTGCCCGCCTGGCAAGGTTGGATTAGGCGTAACCCAACATTGAACACCACCTTTCACCATTCTCACATTCATCTCATCGCCCACCTCAGCCTATGATCCTATTCGGTGCTTCGCTGTCTTGTATCCGTCCCCGTCTATTATTTCCCGGTACAGTACTAGGACTTCGGTCTCGTTCAGTCACTCGGCCAACTTAGCATTCCAATATCGCCTCGAGAACCTCGCCTGCTTGTCTCACTTACAAGGTAAAATTATCCGCTTCTTAAGACATATCATTCTCTTTATACGAGCCCGCAAGGAACGCATGGCATTGGTTCATGTCTTAGCCTCTATCATCGTCACCTGGGACAAAAAGGTCCATTCCGTTCTAGCTATACTATTAATATGTACTGTGCCGACCTCTCACGAGTACTTCCGCTTCCCATGTTTCTACTCCTTGGACCTCCCAATATTGGAAACTTAGTGTCATCAATATTATCGTCCATGATCTTAGCATTGTATCAATCTCTCTTGTGTCAGACGATCTTCGAATCGACCTGCTACGAACTCTCTACTAACTGGGCGCCTTCTGCGCCCTCGACCTTGAGACTTGATAACTACAAATTTGATAACTACATCCCACCCTTTCCCACCCTTTTCATTACTGTATCCAATCATGTTACTGCGCTTTATACTAAATATTATCCAGGTTAATCCTATCCGAGCCGCACTACTTCCCGATCAGCATACCCATCAGTCTGAACCGAACGGCCGACAACTAGAAGCACGGGACCCAGCTCAAGAGACGCACGCTCCCCTAACACTAGACCCCAATCCTTACAGAGAGAGCTATAACCCTGTTGGAGTCGTCACGAGCTCTGTGTCAGCTGGAGTAGCTCAAATACTTCCTTCTCTATCTACGGTAGTGCCCCATACGGCTGGGACGATTGCAACCGCACTTGAGACTGAAGGAAGATCTGCTGTTGCCCCTTTTCCTACTTGCTTTATACCGGCGCCATCGTCTCTACTTGTACCTTTTGGGCCTGCCTCAATACCGTCAAGCTTGCTGGAACAAACAAGCTCGTTGGAACCGACAGACTCGTTGGAACAGACAAGCTCATCCACCGTAATGTCTCAAGCTGCTACATCGTCAAACATTTTCGGCGCCCCTGTCGCAACCAACGCTCCAGCTGCGATTTTTCAAGTCAGGAAAGATCACCCGGTCCCTCGTCTAAGCATTTCAGATGCAGGTCCGCATCAAACAAACAAATTCTACGCCAATTTTTTCCTGGGGAACCAGAATGCCCCAACGTATGTGCATCCATACTCTCTTGCTTGGGCGAAGGGTCAAGGAGCCACGTCCAGCTGGGGTCTGTCGGTATCACATATCGAGGCTAGCCAGAGAGTATATGGCCAAGCAACAGCCAACACTGGTGCGGCACAGTACTTTCTGAGTCCAGTCGGAATTCAGTCGCTATGTCTCTCGGCCACAGAAATGGGGACGACAACAGCATTGACACTTGACAGCATGGCATCGCAGTCTGTCAACGTCAACCTGCTGGACAAGTCAAATGGGAAGACTTTAATTACTTTCCCTTTGGTCCAAGGCATGGCATTTATAACAGCGATCTACCAGGGATCAACCCCGGCTATCAATACTGGAATATACTTCAAGAGAGTCACCAAGTCAACGACGGGACCAAAGAATGGTGTTACGAAGTACACCATCTATCTCGAGGATGGTAAAGTCTGGCATCTGTATGCGTATTCACCCAGCGGTGACGCTTTGGATCTCACAGTTGTCAACAACGGTTTCGCGAAGGCCGCCAAACCTTTCAATGGCATTATTCAGGTCACGAAAGACCCAGGCGGAGCCGAGGCCATCATAGACACGGCTGCGGGCGCTTATCCAACTGGAGTCACGCTCTCCGGGTCGACGTCTGGCTCGCAAGGCAGCTATACATTCACGTTCGCCAAAGCAGGCATTTCGAATACCAAGTTGCTAATGTATGCGCTGCCACACCATGTCGAGTGTTTCGATACAAATACCAACAAGGCCGTGGCGTTGAACGTACAGCTACAGACCACCACGAAAGGAATGGCCACCGCAGTGCTTGCAGATTCATGGACTATGGTTGAGCCTAATATGCCGGTGTCTATGGATTTCGCTCCCTGGGATCCGGTCACAGGCCCAAAGAAGACTTTGAGGGCAGCATCCATCAATACGATCAGTCCCGTAGCTTTGAAGGAGATCTCCGAAAATATGGATCAGCAGACGAATCAGAACTCGATGTACTTTAGTGGGAAGGTAGGTATTAGTCAACGGAATCACTTTCAATATTGGCTTACTGACGTGATTGCAGGCTCTGTTAAAGTTTGCTCATATCTGTTACACTGTGAACGACCTTTTGCAAAATCCTAAGTTAGCACAAGCCGGTCTGAACAACCTGAAGACCGCATTCAGTCGTTTCGCGTATAACCAGCAGCAATTTCCATTGTACTACGAGAGTAAGTTGATTCAAGCAAAGGTGTTGACTATATTGATAGCTGACTCTGTCAAGCTGCTTGGGGAGGACTTGTTTCTTCGGCAACTTACCAGACAGGAAACGACGGTGCAGATTTTGGCAACACGTACTACAATGACCACCACTTTCACTATGGCTACCACATTCTAGCTGCTGCCATCATCGGATACCTCGATCCTTCCTGGTTGACCAAGTCTAACATTGATTATGTAAACACAATGGTCAGAGATGTAGCCAATCCAAGTCCCGGGGATACGTATTTCCCAGTCTTTCGCAATTTCGATTGGTATCATGGGCATAGCTGGGCTCACGGTCTGTATGAGACTCTTGATGGAAAGGTGTGTTGCCGATTTGGCCCTTCATGCATCAGCAATGACTGACTGTTTGCTATAGGATCAAGAATCGAGTTCAGAAGACGCGTTGCATGTCTATGCTACCAAGATGTGGGGCAGTGCCATCAAAGATGCCAATATGGAGGCCAGGGGCAACCTGATGCTCTCCATCATCACGAGGTCTCTCAGCCACTACTATCTCTACACATCAGACAATAACGTGCAGCCGTCGAACTTTATTGGAAACCGGGTTGCCGGTATTCTGTTCGAAAACAAGTGCGACCACACAACGTATTTTGGTACGAATATTGAATACATCCAGGGAATCCACATGATGCCACTTCTGCCTAGCACGAAACTCACCAGACCAGCTAAGTTTGTAAATGAAGAGTGGGCGACGTATTTCGACAAGGGTCGTGCCGACCAGATCGGCGGCGGCTGGAAGGGAATCATCTTTGGTAACGTGGCGACGGTAGACAACAGTACGGCTTGGAATTTCTTCACCGCAAACAACTTCGATCCGTCGTGGTTGGATGGCGGTGTTTCCTTGACGTGGTACCAGGCGTATACTGCCGGTAAGGCTCCGTTGAATCCTAGTCTCGATCTTGTGACGATACAGTGCTAATAGAAAACGCAGCTCTCATGGGCTAATGGATGGACGATGGACTCACAGGATTTTACGAGCGACGAAGCATTGTATAATGACCGAAACGACCTATATGATCCCTGAAATAGATTCCACCTCTCCCCTTTCACAAGATACTTGCATCTACGATCGGCGTGTAAGACCTAGACTTAGGAGTCTCACCGTACATGAGTCGGTGAACAGGGTTAAGTTGCTCGCCGTGATTAATGGCATCAAAAGGTAACCCGACACGATGGTCCGGACCGGATACTACACACGGCCAATGAATGGACGCGGAGGATTAGTGGAGTCCGTAGATATTTATACACCGTATTAGAGCTAGAACGCAGCATTACTCAAGACAGTATATTTAATGATTGGACCATCCAACCCCCAAGAATCTTTCGAGCGTCACTCTGCATAATGATTGATTATCAGTGTTCCCGAAGCGAAGTTTACCTTGATGCACTTGACCACGAGTTGAAGCCACCACAGACTGTCCAGTTGGAGTGCACCACGCCATTGTGCTTTGGCGCAACGCATCATTAAGCGGCTTCGACGCTTGCTGGTGCGCCTTCACGGTGGTTCCCACTACCGACTGCCGCGCTGCGAGAGCGTTATCGATAGGCTAGCTAGCTACTGTAGCTTTGACAGTAGTGGTGTTCCTCATTGGATGAGCGTCGGAGGCCTCCAGATCTCCAGCAAATCTCACCACTGCCAAGGTTCTGAAACTACGGAGCATCGCACACAGCCACCCTTGGCGAACTCGATTGACTGCCCGATTGTTACCAATTGAATTTGTCGCTTGGTTGGTACGGCAGGAGCGCCGATTTTAGAATTGCGGTTGAATCGCTTCGAGCAAGATAGAACGAGTCATGGTATTTCTGTTGGTCTGCTGACAGACGGAAATCTCTTGACGTAGTTGCATTTGAGGTCAAGCAAGGTTCAAGTTGGGTGAAGATTCGGGCCAAGCTCCCCCTTGCTAGCCCGATGTTTACAGTAGAGCTCCCACATTTTACCTCTACTGTGTACCCTGAGCTATGGTGGGGAAGAAGCTGCAGCGGGACCACAAACCGTCGTGAGTGACGACAGGCTTGTAGGTACTACGTACAGGCTTTTCATCTTGAACTGGCGTCTCAAGTGCCTCGACGTCGTCATCCGGTGAACTCGCCAAGCCCATAGCAAAAAGCCTCGCGACGCAAATCCCATCGGCAATAGGTATCCCACACACACACACACACGCTTATCACTTCTACCGCCAATTCTGCTGCACTTTTGTTCGTTCTGCTGAAACGAGACGGGGAAACGCCGACATCTTACCGCTTACAACTCCATACCAAGCATTTCTACGTGCCCACGTGCGTTCGTAGGCAGATCACCCCAAAGACGACAGCTTCTCCCACCAATATCAATCGAATTGCCAAGCCGCAGCATCACTTGGGACTCTTGGTATCTCCATACCCAAGAAGTTCTAGTCCGCCTTACATTCACTCAGTTAAGACTTCAGTTCTGTTCACCATGGTGTGTGAGTAACATATTTCGCTCGTTCAGACCCTTTCTTGCTACATTCTGCCCAACTGCCCAATCCGCCAGTCGGGCCAATCCCTCCTCTCGAATACCCTGGGCCCCGTTCGCGTAGAAATACCGTGGTTCCCGGAGTCCGGTACACACGGTCGCTCGAGATCAACCTAGACGAGATCAACCTGGACGAGACCGAACACCCATGCGCACTTGTGGCTAATCGAAGGCGCGATGAATCGCGATACAGTGGCACCGAGTTTTCAAGAGCGAGTCCGCCGCACTTTCAGCATTGGATCCGGCAAGCATAATAACCCCCAGAACGGAGGGACACATGAGGGCACTCCCCTTCTAGGAACGGCCAACGGCGGTCATGGCAGCGGGCATGGCCACAGCGAGACACATGAGTTCTTCTTGAACACCCGTTACACGCCCGGAACGGACAGCTCGAAGCTGTGGGTTAAGGTGCCAGCGAAGGTATGGCACGTCACGAAGGCAACTTTGCTGAGCAGTAAGTGGGAGCGATACCGTCTCGGGAAAGAGAGAACCATGTTGTTAACAGCAAGGTTAGATTATGTCAACGTGCTCCTCGTCTTCGTGCCAATTGGGATCATTGCAGGTGTGACTGGATGGGATCCGGTCACGGTCTTCATCGTCAACTTTCTCGCCATCATTCCACTTGCTGCGGTGCTCTCCTTCGCGACCGAAGAGATCTCGGCGAAGCTCGGCGAAGCATTGGGTGGCTTGCTCAATGCGACGTTTGGAAATGCGGTTGAACTGATTGTATGGTGCCCCCAAATCGAATGTACTAGGAGGAATACTAACCAAGTGTTTCTCTGCAGGTCAGCGTTATCGCACTTCGAGACCGGCAATATGAGGTTGTCAAATCATCCATGATTGGTTCTATCCTGTCCAACCTCCTTCTTGTCATGGGCATGTGCTTCTTTTTCGGTGGCATCGTCAACATGAGAGATGGCAATGGAATGGGACAAGAACAGAGCTTTGCTTCCATCACGGCTCAGACGACATGCTCCCTCTTGACTCTCGCCGCAGCTTCCATGATTATACCCAGTGCTGTAAGATGCGCGCCACAGTCCTTACAATTCCCGTCTTCTGAGCTAATCAACCCCCCATAGCTGTCCCAGGTGTTGAATTCAACGCTCAAAGACGACAAAGCACTAGCTGACTCGACTATCCTCAGTCTGTCGCGCGGCACTGCCATCCTCTTGCTCCTTCTCTACGTACTCTACCTCTGGTTCCAGCTACGAACCCATCACAACCTTTTCGGGGCCGAGGCAGCTGCAGAAGAAGTGGAAGGCGACCACGCTGTTGCACCGGCACAGCCCGACGAGGAAGAGCCACATATGAGCCCCTGGGCAGCCGCAGGAGTTCTGATCTTCACCACGGTCCTAGTCTCGGTGTGTGCCGACTTTCTGGTCAACAGTATCGATGCTTTGGTTGACCGGGTTGGCCTCAGTCGGAACTTCATTGGCCTGATCCTGATCCCTATTGTGGGCAATGCCGCGGAGCATGTGACCGCTGTCGTTGTGGCGGTCAAGAACAAGATGGACCTGGTATGTGGAACGAATGTCGTAAAGGAATTGTACTGCGAAAGGACTAACCCCCTTCTCCACAGGCTATGGGGGTTGCTATTGGCTCCAGTATCCAGATCGCTCTATTCGTCACACCCTTCTTGGTTGTTCTCGGGTGGATCATGGGTCACCCCATGAACCTGCATTTCGAGACTTGTATGTTGGACCGATCGTTCCAAATCTACAGCCAAGACTAACATGCACTGCAGTCGAGACCGTCTCGTTTGCTCTGTCGGTATTGATCGTTACTTATACAGTCCAAGATGGTAAATCGAACTATCTCGAGGGCGCAATGGTAAGTCGACTACGCATCCCACGGAATATGCCGTAGAGTTGAGCTAATCTAAAACTAGTTGATGGCACTCTACATCATCATTGCCGTGGCTTTCTTCGTCACACCTACCGGGGCCTTGGATGAGAGCGCCCTTTAAGGACGTAATTTGCAGCGGGTTCGGATCGTTCCATTTCTGTGACGTTGGCCTTGGACCTCAAAATTCCGCGAGCTAAGGACGGGTTTGCCAATTACGTTGCTGAGGGTCTAGTATGATTCAGGACACCTCGTTGAAGTAAACACGAAGAAGACACCCGCAGGTGCTTCTCAAACCCAACAGGATTTGCATGCACACATATATGTTTCATTACTGTAGAATACGGGCCAATAGGAGAAGAGTCCACAGTACCGATGAGATGGTACGAATGGCAGATGGCGGTGTTGGGTAAAGAAACTAGCAGGTGAATGGCGTCTCAAGGTTGAATGGGGCCAATGAAAGCGTTGTCGATGTCCAATGCCCTCCCTTACATGTGCAAAGTCATGTCTTGATGATATGAAATAAGCCCCACGAAACAACATCCCGCAGCCTCACGTGAGGCTGGCAACTCTCACATAAGCGGAAAGGTCACCAAAATTGGCTACTAGCAGGGGGGTGGCCTGAAGTGGGCCGTTGCAGGGGGGTTGATACAGATATGATCGTCGAAGAGATATCTGGTGGCGAAGGAACAAGGAAACAGGCTTCTGTATGTCGACACTTCGCGGAATCCAGAGAATCCGACTTCAGGCGAGTCTACTATCGAAAGCTCCACGAACACTTAGTGAGACCCAATATTCTATCTGTATAGGCTGGAAGCAGGAGGCTGACAGAAGCCAAGCAGGCGCATCCCGAGACTTTGCAACCATGACGTCAACTACTGATATCAACAAATACAAGTTCAACCACTCGATGTAGGGCATCTCCAATGCACGAATATGCAAGATTGTTGACTAGAGTGAGTATGACAGGATTCGAGTCAAGGACCCGAAAGCTTCTGGTAAGTCAACCGTCCAATAAGGTGCCGAGGTACCGTCGCAGCCGGACAGGAGCTAATCAAGGAATGCCCTGAGCGTAGTCAAGTTCTACGAGTTTCTGGGCATGAGCGTCGTCAAGCACGTCCAATTCCCCGAAGCCAAATTCGACCTCTACTTCCTAGGCTACGACTCGCCCGAGGCCCTATCCCACGGGAACTCGGTCTTCGACCGCGAGGGCGTGATCGAACTGACGCACAACTACGGCACCGAGGGTGACGATAACTACACGGTCAACAATGGTAACAAGGAGCCGCATCGCGGGTTTGGACATGTCTGTATCAGTGTCGACAATATCCAAGCTGCGTGCAACCGTATCGAGCAAGAGGGATATAAGTTTCAGAAGAAGCTGGCCGACGGGCGCATGAGGCATATCGCCTTTGCGCTGGACCCCGATGGATACTGGGTTGAGATCGTCAGCCGGAAGATCGGGTCCAAGGGCGCCGACGATCCCAATGAGCCGAGCGAGGCGAGTGCGACGGATCCGAAGACTTATCGCATGGTATTGTGCCTGATCGTATACTCGTGTCAGGGGCCGGGGGGGCTGACGAATCACAGAACCATACCATGATCCGGGTCAAAGACGCTGAGAAGTCGCTCAAGTTCTACCAAGAAACGCTGGGCATGTCCCTGTTCCGGACGAGCGAGCAGCCTGCTGCCGGGTTCAACCTCTACTTCCTGGGGTACCCCGGCGAGGAGGGCGTTCCCGAGAATGGCTTCACGGCTAATCACGAGGGCATCCTCGAGCTGACGTGGAATTACGGTACGGAAAAAGATGAGAATTTCAAGTATCACGACGGGAACGCCCAGCCTCAAGGGTTTGGTCACATCTGTGGGTCACCTTGCCTTATGGTTCCTCAAGTCTAGAGACGCGATTGTGCTGACTGTGTACAGGTGTGTCCGTCGACAGCCTCGATGCCGCATGTCAGAGATTCGAGAGCCAGAACGTCAACTGGAAGAAGCGGCTAACAGATGGTCGCATGAAGAACGTCGCTTTCTTGCTTGATCCCGATGGCTACTGGGTTGAGATCGTCCAGAATGAGCGGTACACTGGCAAGGAGAACTTTTAACTAGTTATTATAAGATAATGAGAGGAGTGAATGACGGAGGCTGTCACGTAACAGCAGCTCACGCTCCTAAACGGTATTCAATGATTTACTTATCCGAACCCACACTGAGGCAGGCGTTGCACTTTTAAACATGCTCACAGCTGTGGTTTGGCTCGCAAGGTGCGGAGCGTCTGCGTGGTCGAGTAACTTGGTATATGTTGCCATTCCCGGTTATCAGCTACTCATCACCGTACTTTGTTTGAGCCCCGCCTGCATACCGTATAGACAAGCAGGCAGCATGGCCCCATCTTAGACACCTTCTCGTCGCGGTATCACCAGCTTTACGCAGGGTGTGGTTCATCTAGAGTCCTTCCACTTTAGTCAGGAAGGATGACCTGCAATGCGCCTAGTGTTCACGGTTATTCGACTGCAACACCCGTCAGGCAACCAAAAGCTCCGGTTACGAATTAGTCTCTTACCGTCTACGTACCGTTATCATATCATACGCTTTGGTAACTCCTACATGATCTATGTGAGGCTATCTTGTACTGTGGTGAACTCGTTTTTCGTTGGACCACTGTGAGGGTCGCGTAGCAGTCTGAAGACTAGAAGTCGCTATGGGGATTGAGGAGCAATGGTCCTGAGACGTGTTCGCACCAATCGTCTAGTCGGAACACACGCTGTCCATATGTTATTCGTCAACGAGCAGTCTGGTCCTGAAGAGCGACCCAACGATAAAACTGGCTATCAACACTCTCCCGACTCATCACGAAACCGGCCTGTCTGGGGATCAGTGAGGTGGCCAGGAAAGGAGAGCAAGGAACGACTAGGCTCACGAAATATCCTCGAATTGGGAGTCTCCCACGGGACAGCAAGGTGCAGAGGAAACCCTCTCCCAGGCCTAGAGTAGTGGCGCTTATGGCAGTAGCGAAACTGCCGTGATGTTGTGCGTGAGAGAGGACGACCCGATAGGTATCACTCACCCTTTTTGAACACTGTGTCGAAATCAGAATCTTCGAACTCGCGTTGGTCAGTATGGATGTGACTCCAATTCCAATAGTACCTTGCGATGAACTCCCAAGAGAGCCGTTGGCTCTAGCAGTTATAAACGTAACAGCTCGAGAGCATGATGCTAGCTAGGCTTTTGATGAATTTTCGACTTTTGACTGCAGACTGGCTGTGTTCATGCTGATATTGGTCAGCCTTAGTACAATAATCAAATCAATATGCTGTATTAAATTTGACCGCAGCTAGCCCTTCAGTCTCAGACCCTCTTTGTATTCCAGGTCCTCCAGAGAAAGGGCGCTCGTATCGGTGGCCCAGTCCATCGGGGTTATATCTACAATACCGTCGGGACGAACTTCGTATTACCTACGTCGCTTTACGACAGGACCTAAAAATTAATGTACTGCCGGCAGGCCGGTATAAGCTTGGTGTAAGACCATCTGGATAAGGGGGTGGGTTGGGACGACGGAAGAGTCCTCCAATTCAGAAGTCCATTCCATGCAGGTGTCGAGAAGCAATGGCCGTGTCTTCGAGATATTGACCAGCCGCCCCTCGGGAAGCACATGACTGTTATCTTAGCAGCCACGTTGGCGAGTGGAATTGGCGAGTGCTACGACTTATAACTTGATTATAGTCTCTGTATTTATCTGTGAAGCTACCCTTGATCCTCCTTGTCTCCGAGCAAGAACTTGGGATATTCGATGATACCAGGTCCATGCTATAAGATCTTTCAGTGGCTTGTTGAGACTTGGATGAGGGTTCAGATATCAAATGGATGCCTCGCTAATGGGATCGGAGCGCGTCCAGTCTCATTGACGTTGTGCGACATTCCAATCTACCGAGTCCGCATCCACATACCAGCTCCGGATTAGTATGAAGCTCCACTCTGTTCTGAACTTAGCTAAGGATGCTTGTTTTGTGTTGCGCCCTATCTCGACCGTGGTTCAGATATCAAGTACTGCCGGGGGGCGATAGACTGCAGGTTTGTGTTACCACATGAACAGACATCAGCTGCGATGCCTGAAGTCGAAGACCAGGAACTGAAACATACATGTATGGAGCTCTGATGTGGGATTCCGGCGCAGGGTTTTTCATGGGTCGGTCTTTGAGACTGGGAGTAGACCAGCATACCAGATGAGCAGCAACAAGGCATATTTTTAGTCTTCTCCAGCGCGAAACCCTCCTTTTGGTGGGGATGCTGAGCCAATTAGCGATGGAGCAATGGCTCGGCTGTACATAGGCGTGCCGTTGGACACTGAATTATATTTCAAAGTCGAGATAAGTTTTCGTGAGATTAGCGCTCGTTATGATGGAAGCGTTGCTGATATGCCTCTACAAGTCTAAAAGCAAGACAACAATCTGATAATACGTGTGGAAACCGAAACATCCCATCAAGAGTTCGTGACATTTTCCGCAATACGTGTCAACATAAAGCATGAGGCACTGCACCGACCCAACTTCATTATATTACATTATAACACCTATGTACATGAGTGCTTCAAAGATCATTCTCTCGTCGATAACACTCTCATTGCGACCATTGGCAGTGATTGATCAATAACAGCCAACATCATCGAGGACAATGTTAGTTGCACCAGCCGAGCACGCCTGCGCGGTTGCAACGTCACTTGAGAGAAGATAACATGTATTAGAGCTGGTCGCGAAAAAGGCAGTGGATTTGCACGCGCTGTTTGTCGCACATAGCTGGTTGCAAGCAGCTTCACCAGCCTGAACCGACGATGACCCTATAACGTAAGAACTGTACGCTGTGCACACGACGCCGCAGCGAAGTACTTTGGCAGCAGCGACTGCTGTGCTGGTCGCCGTCACAGTCGTGGAGTAGGCCGTCTGGGTCTCTGTACTGGCAAATTGCGTGGTGGCCTCAGTCGTGATTGCTGAGATGGTAGATGTAGAGACCGGGAAAATTGTCGTAGTCGTGGTGGTAGACACGTCATACTCGGTAGACTGTGTAGTGACTGTAGTCGTGCTAGCAGTAGAGACTACAGATGTCGAGATGGCATAGTCAGTCGTTGTGGCTTCAGCTAGTATAGTCGTGGTCGTGTCAGTGAGAATGGTCTGACTTGAAACGAACAGGACAGTGGAGGTTGACACGGCATTTTCAGTGGTTGTTGCAACGTCTGAAACGACAACGGTAGTCGTGGCGTGGACTGTTGATGTGCTTGTAGAAGTAGAGGTAGTTACTCCTTGGCAAGGGGTAGCTGCGCTGTCTATGCACGAGCATGCGGTTGAGATGAAGGCTGGGGGTGAATGAAGGAGACTTGAGAAGATGTCTGGCCTGGCTAAGGTAACCGAAGGGCTGCTAGCCGTCTCTGAGAAGGAGTAAGAGTTTCCAACGGAAGACGACGTGCTGGTAGGGCGCGAACCGCAACCTTTCTTCTTGCCGGAAGCCGTAGCTGACAACAATAGAGATTGACTGGGCTCTGGTGCGATGGAACGCTTTACGAAGGTTTGCCGAACTGTCGGTGTCGACGTCACAGTCTCTGTCGTTGTGGTGTCTGTTGTCGTCGACAATGTTGTTGTCGAGGGATCATCTTGTGTAAATGTCGTAGTGCTGGTGTATACAGTGACGCTCGTAGTAGATATATACTCCGTGGACACGAGCGTCGTCGTATCCGTATAGCTGGTTGCGACAGGTAGCGTTGAGGTGCTCTCAACGGTCTCCGTATAAGTTGTGCTCCTACATGGCACTTGGTGTTAGTGTTTGGTTGGCATCGAGTATGTGGAAGGGACTTGGCTCGATGGCGCATTTCCTTTTCCATGTACAATTGATCAAAAAGGAAGAAACTGCAAGGGTCATGCCGAAGAACACATAATTCTTACGTTGTAGTATCAGTGTACGAAGTCACTGTCGAAGTATCAGTATACGATGTCGAGTCGACTGTAGCTGTATATTCTATTGATGTAACTCCCGAGGTTGCGATCGAGACGGTGGCAGTAGAGATGAATTCAGTGACTGTGGCCGTGAGCGATGTAGATGTTGCTGTCTCAGTGACGGTAGCTTCCGTTGATGTGATCAGTGTTGCAGTTGACGTCGCAGTATTCGCGCACGAGACCGGATAACTGGCTGAGCAATAACTGCGCGCAGGTTCGAATCCTGACAATGGAAGGAAGGGAACGAATGCACTCTGGCTGCATATCTCGACGGGGGTTGACGACAAGACGGGTACAGCACCAACAGCAGTGCTCGCAACCCAGGCGCCTATGACGGGGAGGATAAAAGACAGCATGGTATACTAGTATGAGTTCACCACCGAAAATCAAAAATCAAAAGAGTGTACGCGGTTTGCAGTCACCTGGGCATTTTTCACTGTTTGGGAAGACATAGATCCAACTATATGAAGCCGAGTATGGTCCATCTAGGCTTTCACAGAAGCATTAGAGACGCGGTTCCCGGAAATGATGTTCACCTGAGCTTGTCCGTTCCTGCGCTGGTGTTATATTGGGCCTGGCACTACTGTACAGCTCTGAGCTGAGATGCCGAGAAGGGAACCCAAAAGAGTTTCTTTTCCTGATTTCCCCTGACTATTTCATGGTTAGTTCACGGCCGCACCAGACTAAGGCGAGCTAAAAGCGATGGCTCAGCTTGCCGCTACGAACCCTACGGCAATAGTAAAATACTGCACAGGCCTCTCGGCAGCACGCCCAGGCTACCTAAGGCAGCATAGTTGGGTACCGGCCGCCACCTGGGGTGAGCCTCGCCCTTGAGGACACATACTTTTGACCGTGAAATCCGAGTTGATATGACCCTTTGGCACCCTACTGTGTAGGTGTTGAAATGGAGGATTCAGCCACCTGTGGCTTGGGGCAAACTGTTCCAACTCCCCACCAGTTTGTACAGGAAGTTGGCACACTTTTCCCGCCAATTCAGCAGATTCAATCACTATCGCCAGTTTTACTGCCAATATCAGCCACCTTATCCTGCAGCTGACGCACTGTCTTCCGAGTAATTTCATGCATTGACACGCACGGATGTACTTGTTGAACAGCTTACCACAGTATGGGGAAAACAGAGATGCCTCCATGATCTCGCGTATCTACTATTTACCTACGTCACCCCACAATTGGCGCCAACGAAACTCGGCCAATCTCCTTAAGCGCCCCGCCAGCTGAAAGACTATTACGGAGTAGGTAAATTAGTTGAAAGAACTTGATGCACGACATGAGCCTCTGCCATTGCTGTCGCCTCCTTCGTGAGAATCCCAGCCAAGACGGTCGCTGATCCTGCAGGGAATTGCATGTATCTCTTATGTCCTTGCCTTGTCATACTTTCTTCCTATTTACCGTGTCGACTCCGAGTTTCGCCCTTGAGGCAACTCATCCATTGGGTTACTCAACACTTTCACGGACAGATAGACAACGAACAGTCTCGCCTCCTTCTGCTCTTGTCAGGGACTGCCGGAAGCGATGTCCGTGCTGGGCTCGTACTCAACGTGTGCGGGACGCCCAAGGAATTCCATGCAGTTAAATACGCATGGGGCCGCGGTCTGGAAGTGTCCGAGGATGATCATCGACGAGGTTGAGGCACTGTCTCGAGTAGCATCGTCGCGCTAGCTATCATAGCTTACTGGATCCCAAGGAGGATCGGTTGGTGCGGTTCCTTGGGAGGGGAATGAGGGTAATGTTTATATGCCTACTATACGGTTCAGAGGTTCTTTTCGCAATCAGGCCAACAACAGGGGGTACATTTACATAAGGGAATGCCCCGTTGATGGAGTGATGAATGGGAAGGTTCTCCATCAGGCAGGTACGCTTTCGATGATATCCTAATAGGATGAATGGTAAGCACATTCATGACGGACAGCCAATCAATGGTGTGAAATGCATTAAATCTCATGATCATTGGAGACCCCTTCCTCAATTGACTATGGAGTCTGGCTAATGTTCAAGTTCTGCACAATTATTTGTATTCAAAAAGTCTGCTTCTAATTCCCTCCAGAGTCCGTCTAGATCAACACGATTTCATCCCAGATTACTTTGTATTGAGTGCATTCAGGCATAATTTGAGAAACTCCCAGGTAGCGCCGGAGAACAACTGAATGCTAGTGTTGTCTTCGCAGTACGCTGTAGGACGACCTCTGGATTAGCCTGATGGTGTGGATTCAAATTCCTTAGCAACTACACAGAGACGAAGGTGTCATGGCCACTGTCAAGTTCGTTTCCGCTAGAGGAAAACGCTGGAAGTTGTGCGCATAAGCATCGAAGACCGTTTTGAGTTCAAAATGTACCAGCGAGAAAGAATTGTCGGCATCTGAGGATCTCGCACGTACTTACCGGCCGTGTGCTCAGGAATTTCGCAAATCGAAATGGGGTTTGTATTTTGTATAGTTCGCTGGCTAATCTTCTGGAAAACGCCCTGATGTTTATTGTCGGGTCAGTGCGGTTTTCTGCCCGCGGAAAAGCAGCAAGAATATTTAGTCAAGCCTCAAAGGACAGTCTCCGTTTTCGGATCAAAATCCTACTGGAAAATTCAAGGAACTCGTTCCTGCCACTATGGCCCTGGTCGCTTTGCAACAAGAAGTTATAAGGATCTACGTCTTCATATAGTAGTGATTTAGTAAAGCGAATTTAGTTTTAACGATTAAGTAGGGACAAAGATAAGGGCAGCGGGCTAGTGATACATGTCGCTCATTAATTTGGCCAAAGAGTCTGGCAACATGCTGTAAGTTTGGGAGCAGCGAAGAATATCGAAAGGATCGCAGTATTAATGCTCCTCGTCTAAAGTAACATCTCTGCCAACGAATAACCAATCTATCATGTAAGAGCCGCGTTTCAAAATTTACGGTTAGAGGTAGAGCCTCCACCTAGGATAAGCTGTGATATACTTCGTGATAACATCGAGGATCATTTGTAGACCAGCAGGTTCTCTTCGTACAGCGATGGTTTGCCTTGTAGTCATCCTGTGTCACTTGAAGGCTCGAACTTATTCCAGGTCTGATTCCATATTTACTCCTTTGCTACGTGAGTAGTTGGGCCAAAGCTCGCGTCTAATCCAGTAAGCATGAAAATGCTGTGATGTAGATAAGGAACAAAAGGCAAATGCAAGATGAGTATCAGATAAACAAAACCTACAAGTTTTTAGGGGGAGTCACGAAGTCTAAGCATGTACTTCGTCTTCGCACCATGATCATATTGTGCTAACCCCAGTGGTGATCCAGACCCTACCTAGCCCTGACTCTTCAAATTGTTCCCAAGCTCCAATTTCTCCTGGTACAAACAAGCTCCGCCAGTATTCATGTTTACCAGTTTGACGCACCTTCTGCTATCACACTCAAGTTCAAGTCCTTAGAGAAGGAGGCAATAGCAAGCAGGCTTTCTTCTTGAGGCAATAAGTTGGCCTTGTAGCGTATCAACCTGGAGATCGAGGGAATGCCTAGTTACTTATACCAGGATAAGTTGTGCCCACACCATCGATTCAAGAAGGCTTACAGGATATTCCCAGAATTTGTATCCCGGATCGCCCTCCTCGTCTCGAACTGATGCAGCAGCAGCACCTAGGCGTGGAGGGGTTGATCGACTCCGGGATACAAACCCTGACTTGACTCCACGTATCTCGTGCAGTGACCCCATTCGTGATGCATCACGAAGACACGAGCATCTCGCTTTTGAAACGTAGGGGCTAGTGCTCCCGTGCAAAGCCGGCCGAAGCCCGCCTCATGGTCTAGAGGATCGAGCCGCAGGAGGACTAGATAGACCATGTCGCGTGCTCTGCATAGACTCGAAACGTTCCCACTTTTCGCGGTGCTGTCTTCCCTTGGCGGATATCCATCGTCCTCGTGTCGGATGGTCTACATTAGCCGCCGCAGCCATCACGACCTGATCTGGCATGCTTTGCCCCCGCAAACCTGCGTAGCGACCTAACGATCCCTCCCCAATCCTGCTTCGAAACATCGTCTAGAGCACAGCGAGCAGCAGCTTCGACAAAGCGTTAATCTGTATGCGGATGCCAAACTGAGGAGTTCGACACCGCCAGCCCGAAGTGGATGCGGTGTGGAGCCGGCCTAGCCCGCACGGCAGCCGCTCACAGGACGCAGCCGCAGCTTCGGTGGGCCCCGAGCTGCAGCTGATGCTACAGAGCTGCAGGACAACTGGCAGCGGTGAGGCTTGTTGTTTATTTACTTCATGCGAGTCACCTACCTAACATAGCTGCCCAACAGCGACGCCGAGATGGAGATGGGGATGGGATGATCCGGTCTCGGTGAGGGGACTTATAAGTCGTGGAACCGAGTACCATCTATACGTTTCTCGTAGACTCGCATCGATCTCTCAACCCATTGAAACTACTCTCGGAACTCGTCTTTCTCTTGACAGTGTACTCCTTTTCAGTTAATTCTACTTCTGTGTTAATCGACTGTATTCAAAATGGCCGCTGCTTCTGTCATGATCCCTATTTCTTCCATCAATGCCAACGGCGGCACACTTCCCCCGAGTGCTCTGGTGCAGCACTCTCCTCGCCATGGACGAAGCAGGGCAGCGAGCATGAAGAACAAGGGCCGGTACAAAGTACTGGAGAACCGAGACGTCGCCATCTCGAAGGCGGTATCTTTCGTCTTGAAGCGGGCTATCCGCAAGAGCGATGTGGAGGAGAATAGTGAGGAGGACGAGCAGGAAGAGACCGATCGCTTGGTCTCGAGCGATGATGGCTGGGTCTCCGTGCCCGACCTGGTGAGTATTCTTTATTCCCCGAGGCATATCAGGATCGCCAGCTAATTTGCTCCCGCCTCCAACAGCTGCAACACTCCAGGATCACCGACCTCCGGGTCACACTTGGAGATCTTCAACGAACCTCGTCACCGGCCAAGGCACGCTTTGCACTCCGCCAAGCGCCGGGCAGCAGCTCTGAAGCCCCAGCATCATACCAGATTCGCGGAACACACAAGAGGGACAGCCTCCAGGCTCCGATTCTCGAGGGTGAGCCCTTGACCACCGACGCTGAGGATCTACCCGAGTTCGTTGTCTACGAGACTTCGTATGAAGCATACCCTCACATCCTTGCCTCCGGCAGCATCCAGCGCGCAGCCGGAGCCACGCACATAACCTTCTCGCCCGTCACTGTTGCCGAGGATGGCAGCGAGTCTCGTCCCGGCCGGACGGGCGATGCTGATATCGGCATCTGGGTGCGCCTCCGAACAGCTTTGGAAACGGAGCCGAGCATCGTGTGGCAGCGTACCGCGTCAGGCGGTGTAGTGACTTCGAACGAGGTGCCCAAGGGACTATGGAAGAAGGCAGTGGCCCGTCGGCCGGACGTCGGTCTTCTCTTTGAGGATGGTGAGATTCGAAACGAGGTGCCTGAGAGACTCAGGGGCAAGGGTTCCAAGGGGAAGGCGAAGAAGGGTAAAGGGTCCCTGAAAGGCCGCGGAGGCGATGCTTCCGGCAGCGCCAGCGAAGAGTAATCGCAAACCCTAATCCTTTTTTCCCTCGAGAGGGGAATTTCGGAGACGGCTGATGGAGATGACATCCATTTCCATACCCACCCATCACGCCATCCTCATTCTTCTGTGTAGTTAGAGTACTTTGTACCTAGATATCCGAACTGGATGAATATTGACTTTCTGTCCCCTCTCAACACCTGATCTTCCACCAAGCCAATGAACGTAACTTATTGGAGACGCGGGAAATGCGTGTCGCCCTCAGTAACACCTAATCTGAAACGAATATTCGCTCCACCTGACCCGAATGTCGTTGACAAGGTTCGGCCGGGGGTAATGATAGGTGAGAGAGCACTGTACAAGGAGAATGAGGATAGTCCAACTACCCTCCACCGCCAGACTTGGAATTCAAGTCTGCAGCCTATACCTCTTGTTGAAAACTGGTTATATTGTTCTTCGGTATATCCAACTGGCGTAGTTACGCATGCCGCCGTATCTTGACAGGATCTCTAGGCGGATTATCAGCCTCATTCTTCTTCAGCTCGAGAGAGATAGTCCACTCCTGGAGCTCCTGCGCCATCCTGGCAATTTCCTGCCCCTCTAAGTTCTGCGCTTCGTATTCTATCCTCTTCTGCTCGTCCGACCACTTGCCGTACGCCTCGTCCTGCCGCTCCAGGTCGCCGTCCTGAATGATACCGTAGACGGGCTCGGCCGGACGTAGGAAACCCAGAGCATCGGCCTGGATTATAGCGCGAAGCAGGATCTGTCCCATTCTGATGTAGGCAGCGGATGTAGGGTGCATCCCGTCGCTGGCCAGGTCAGACTCCTGAACCCCATCCGGCCCCATCATGTCGGCGAGAACGACGGGCTTGCCTTCTCGGCGCATGATTTTGTACAGGCGGTGCATCTGCTTGTTGACCTCCGCGACATGTTCCGAGCCATTGAACCTTTCGGTCTCTGTCGTGGGCAGTAGAGTGCCCATGACGACGGTCGATCTCGGCGAGGCCGTCAGTAGGTAGTCGATGAAGGAATAGTACCGCTTGAAGAAGTTGGGGATATCCCAGTGCTGGAAACAGTCGTTGGACCCCACGTTCACGAGGAACAGGTTGGGCTTGGTCCTTGGCACAACCTCCTGCGCATGGCCGTGCATCTCGTCGGTACGAGCGCCAGGGTACGCCTCGATGTCGTTGTCCGTCATGTTGCCCACCCGCTGCGTGCCGACAAAGTTGACCGGGTTCCCGATCGCGACCAGATGCTCCTTGACCGGGCGTCGGAAGCCGTTGTTATCGAAACTCTCGTCGCCCCTGGTCGTCGATGCACCAATGGCCATTATGCGCAACGGGATGCCTTTCGCCAGTGGCAACTCGTATCCAGGTCGCCCGTAGCCTTGGCCGAGAGGGATGATGCCGGCGTGGGGAACCGTTCCGTTCATGAGCGTGCCATTGCTTGCGTTGATGTGGCTGAAACCAGAGGCACGCGACCAAGAATTAACATCTTCGGTTTCCGTCAAGGACAAAGCTGTAGCAAATGGTCTGTCAGTCGGACTGCTACTCGGCGGCATTGTGGCACGGTATGCGGGTTATGGTTTACCTAATAATATTAAGAAAACTATGGAAACACCGAAGAACAATCGCTTTCTAGCAACGAGAGCTGAGACGTAGGGCGTCGTCGATAGCCGATCGATGATTCTCTCCACGTTTATCATTATGTAGGCCGGATGCACACAGCAAAGGAGACGCAGGTACGGAAAGATCGACTTGGGGAAAGGAAAAAGAATGAATGCACCCCGCCAGTATCCAACGCAATCACGCACAAAAGTTGAGAGAGGGACAAGAAGAAGAAGAAGAAGGAAACGCGACGGTGTCCTTTTAGTAACTCAAGGAAGAAGCAGAAGAAGGGGGCGAGCCAGCGAAAAGGAGGCTCCCTATTCCTCTCGTCGTCGAAACATCGACACGAATCCGACCAGCATGGGAGATTTTCCCTGGTTTATTGGCGATGCCAAGAGTCTTAAATCCTTGGAAGCTGCAAAGCGCTATCCGGGGCTGTAATGCCGCCAAGCACCGGGAGCTGATGATCGGGACGAACGCGCGAATCTGACAGGTTGGAAAGTTGTGGGGGTTCTCGCCATGGCGTCTCTTACGCGGCACAGCCGGCACTCAAGTCAAGCGAGGAAACATCTTGGGTACGGAATGCGACGGCGGTCTTGTCTTCATACTGCAATTGTCATGTGCCGATAGCAACTGCCCAGGTAGGCTCGGGAAGGTAGGGGAGTCCACCGCAAAAGATCTCACGTTTAGACCAGTTTAAAACACTAACAGCGACGAGTTTAGTAGGTACTTGGTAGTCTTTAAGAACCCGCAAGTCCGAAACGTCTTGGCTCCTCCATGCCATTCGTAGCACAAGCCAGTTGCTGATCTCGGCTATCCGGCGGATCAGGAAGCTTGGCACGGAACCCTCCTGGTCCCTGCCCGCCTGCCGTCAATTTCAACGAGATTGGACTGCGAAATGGCGGGGGAGAGCGCGGCTAGCACAGCTAGGAAAGAGCGCCGTGAGAGCCAGCCTGTCGCCAGTCTTTCTAGAGGAGAAGACCTTCCCGATCAGAAAGACAGGGGGGATTGATTGAGGTTGTTACAGTCTATCACATGACTATTCCCATCGTCTTTGTTTCTTTTTAAGGCTCTAGCTCATGGGAACGTCAAGGTCAGAACTTGAGATAGATTGTGCATGCGACGACAGATTGAGTGGTACCTAATCCGTGATTTATTACGGTTGGATCTTAATGGGTTCCAGAAACATGTAACATGAATCGACGACCAGAAGAAACCTGACGACGCTCAAAGAACTGGGAAAGATGCCCCTTGTTCTGAGCGCTGCATTATGTGTTGGACTTGTGACCAGCAAGCTTCCCAATGCATATGGTTCAGATGCTGGGGGTTCGTATTGCCTGCCCACTTACAGACGCATAGGTCCAATTCGGCAGATCTTGTTCGAGAACAAGAACGCAGTAATCATTGGAAGGTATCCAGTTCCAGCAATCTCGTCTCTCTTGGAACTGGTGGAAGGTTGTAGCACATGGCGCAACCCGGTGCTAGGCAATGGTTCTGCTATGCAGATCTGATGACTTTGGAAGTGAGCATCACGTGTGAAAGACGAGGTTATCTTGTGGCAGTCCACGCATCCTAATACAATCAAAGTAGTGATCCGGTATAATCCATGGACTGCCTGAGGTTAAGTATACAGCAGAACTCAGTTGCTCGTCTCCGCATCTAGCGCATGGCCAAAAGGTCCAGTTGAAGAATAGTCCGTCGTCACGAAAGCCCTATCAACTTCTTGAAGACCTTCGGCACAATACTGAAGCGTCTCAGCAACGTCATGGCTCGTATGCAGGCTCGTCTTCTCATCCAGCAGGAGATCGAACTCGGCCCACACGCCATCCCCACAGTGATCTGGATATCAAGAACGAGTCAGTCTATCCATTTTCGGGATATCTCATAGAAGGGTATCCCTGGAATCTCCAGTCTCTTATGTCTCAGTCTCAGTGGTTTCTTGGGAATTTCGGACGGATGCATCTTGCACCTTCCATAGATACAGGGAAGCCTTGAGGGGATACTTTGCACTTACAGCCCGTTACGCTCTTGAACCCTTGCACAATTGGCGAGAATCGGTATGCCAGATACATGAGCTTCTGCTGCGTACGAGTCGACGCAGCTTCGCCTGACAAGCGAGTTACATTCTCGAGGCAAGTATGGCCCCAATCGTAGATGATGAACAGAGACAAGAGACCAGCGCCGGTAGGCTAGGCCCATGTTAGCAGTTGGGACTCGATCTATGATGTGCGATCAACTCACATCAAGCCACCAAATGTTCGCCCTCTCACCAACGAAGGGGAACAAGAGAGACAAAGTGTTGAAGATGACATCTGTTTTGCAGTCTTGAAAAAGCGCTTGGACTTGCGTGGTTTTTATCGGGTAGCAACCCAGTCCTAGGATACCCTTGATCACGATAGTAGCCGCCATAGCACCGATCGCCGTGGCGGGAAGCTCCTCCGGCTCGCCCTCTAACGGTGCAAGCTTCTGCACCGATTCTTGCAATATCTGCAAGAAGGCGATGACCATGATGATGGAAAAGACAAGGACGCCCAGGGGCTCAAGTCGCCGGCGGCCAACGGGAAATCGCTTCTTCAACGCATTCAGTCGCCACCCTACCAACCTATTAGTTGACCAAATGATGAGCGTGCATAGCAAATCGAGAGCAGAATCGACAAGCGATGCTACCAAGGAAAGGGATCCAGTCGATGCAACGGCAACGACCTTCGCAGCCAAGAGCACAATGTTTGCAACGACGTTGATGTTGATGGCCCATTTAGCCCTCTTGTTCGCTTTGGCACGCTTTCGCTTTTCCTCCTCGGGGAGAAATGATTCAATGTTTCCCTGCATGTCCTGGAGCCCACCTCTCCTCTCCATATCACCGTCGTGATCCGGGTCCGGGTTCATGGACTCGAGCACATCATCCGCTATCGCGGTGACAACGGCGTCCACCTCAAGCCAGTCATTAAGTCTCTCGTTCTGATGTTCGTAAAACTTCCTGACCTTTTTGTTCTTGATATCCTTCAGTTCTTCGTCGCTCTTGCGGTACTTCTCCAGTCCATGACGGTCAATGCCATGAAGCAACGCCTTCTTCAGGTCATCGCGCCGCTTATCTTCAAGAGCAGTGCGAACGATGTCCTGAAACTGGAATATTCTAGGACGCGGTCGCCCACCTGCTTCGCCTTGGCGGCGACTATGTCCTCTTTCGAGGTCATGGCCATCCTGAGGACGCCGCTGCTTCGTCGTCCCGTTGGAGTTCCCATTTCTCTCTTCTTGAGTCGAACCCACGGTGGCAGAACTGTATGTTCGACCACTGGCAGCGAAGACGCCATGTTTCCCGACCATTTTGGCAATCTGAACAGCTTAGACCCCTGGAGTAATTAGAAAGACAAGGTACAATGACGTACTGTTTAGGTTGCCAAGAGCGGGTTCCCGATAGCACGGCCGCGGCTTCTGCCGTAGCCACACAATCACTCAAGAGCGCTGGGCGTGTTCCGGAGAAAGATGATACCTATGGCAAAGTGCAATGAAGAGAAATATGTGAAAATTGGACGTCTGAATACCTGACTGTAACACCCAAAACTTGATTGTGCGATGCCGTGACAACCGAACGCGAAGGGACGGGAAAAGCTCGGGCGGTCATAATGGATCGATCTCCTTACAGCGACTGCGCGTCATGGAAGCATTTAGGCATGTTAGTGTTCTTTCATACTTCTTTACGTGAGCCGTCGCAGCAAAGATGGACGTGTGTTCACATCATATTGATGATCGCACTCTGTTGATAATGCGAAATAGTCTTCACTCTTCTCGTAATGTTACCTTTACCGGCAGACTGTCAGCCGGGTGTGGGCTGGAGCCTCCTCCACCGTCTTGAGCTTGATATCCCCTATTCCCATCCACCGCCTTGGTACCCGGCTTTGGGTGCAAGGAATCCCACTCCTCATATGCCGGCGTAATTTTCACCTCCCTGAGCGTCATGACCAGCGCGATTCTCAACTCTAGCATAACCAAGGTCTGGCCGATGCAGCTCTTCGGGCCCCAATAGAACGGCAGCCATGCGCCTTTAACGGGGTAAAGCGGGTCCTCGGGCCCGACAAGCCATCTCTCCGGCCTGAAGGCCTCGGCGTCCACCCACCACTGCGGGTCGTTGTGAATGGCCATCGTGGTAGTCCACACATTGCAGCCTTCGGTCGGGTACCGACGGCCCTCGTCATCGATGATCTCTGCCCCGGGTCGCCCCCGACGCATAGGGGCGGCGGGAGGGAAGATGCGTAAGACTTCCTTGATCACGGCTGTGGTGTACGGGAGGTGGTTGAGACACTGGGGGTCTTGGCGAATCAAGTCGTGCGCCTTGGCGGCGTCAGGACCGAATACCTCGTCATGCTCGCCCAGGACACGAGCCAGAGCTTCTGGGTTAGCTGAGAGCAGGTAGTAGCAGTAGAGGAGAGTGCTGCTTGTGGTCTCCAGACCGGCAAACAAGAATGCCCTCAATTGCGGTGTCATGGTCTTCTTCACCGTCTCCTTGACTCGGCTGACGTCCTTGTCTGTAACATCTTGGAGAAGCTCGTCCATGAGCAGGGCCACGACCGTTTTGGATCGTCCCAGGCCAGACTGTTGCGCTTGGTCCTCGATTCGTTCGGCAAACCTCTTGTCGATCTCCATTGAAATGTAGTTGTTTATACGCCTCCCGTTAATCCACTGGATAAGCGGCCGGATGGCAAGATACCTCTTCAAGGGATTGAGCGTCGTCCCAAACGATGTCCATTCGATCTGTGCGCGCAAGGCTCTTGCGAGCGGGTTATCCTGGGTTTGGTATTGCAGCCGAGCGTCCCTGGAGCGGATGAGCTCAGTGATATGAGAAGTATACCGATGGCCGGGCACTCACAAGGTGACGGAAGCGATGATATCAAATGTCATTTTCAATGTTAGGTCTTCTAACTGGAATATGTCCGAAGTCACTGACGAACATCGACCCAGCAGGATTTTACGAAAGACGGCTACTTCATCAACAATTGCTGGCGCCAGACCCATCATGTAGCCTGGGCTGAAACCCGGACTGAACGCCCGCCGCCATCTCTTCCATTCTGGTCCGATGGACATGGACAGAAGACTTGGCCCGCCGGTTATGGTCTCGATAGGGCCAACAACTTCGGGGCAGACACTCAGGTCGAGTGCCGTAGCCTGGGACGCTCCCGACGGTGTTGCGATGACGAGAAGGGTTCCACTGAATGGCCACAAATTAACGTAAAAAATGCCACTAGGAAATCGCTTAGACATTTGCCAAAAGGCATATTGCACGACTGCGTTTGCCGGTAACAGCTCGAGATTATTCTTCACGGTAAGGAGATGGCCGGCAAGAAACCCAAATTCGGGCATCGGCTGTTATACTGTTCAGCACTCTTTGTATAAGGCAGTCGTTGCTGTGAACGAGGTATAGTGGACATGATACTAACCAGGCCGGCCTGCTGTAGTCTCCATACAGGTCGTCGGGCGGCGTAGAGCTTGGTAAAGAGCCAGGAAAATGCCGAGACACCGACCGCCAGCAACGCGGTCGCAGGAATCTGCATTGCAGCGCAACCGTCTGATCAATCTGTAGCGTTACAGCCTATTGATTAGTAGCGGCTTGGAACCACACGTAATCAATCAAGGGCACGAGAATGATGGTGTGGTGAATTACTTGGATGAAAGATCGCGCTAATAGGGTGTAGAAAGAGGTATGCAGCTGGTGAGGATGATCTATAGTGGTCTCTATGGAGAGATTCCAACCAACGCAATGGAAAGGACCACTTTACCCAAGAGTAAGGAAAGCCTGGCTGTAGCGGAATAATGCACAAGACAGAAAAGAAAAGAGGGGTTGTGGTCGAAGGAACGTACGACTATGGATAATCAAGGATGAAGGGATTAAAGGATCAAAGGATCAAAGGAGGAGCTTTGGGAAAACAATCGCAGGAGCTAGAGGATGCAAATGTTCACAATACTAGAACATGATAGATGTGCATTCCTACCGGTTGGCAGGAAGACGCCGTGTGTTACTAGAATAATAACCGGCAACTTGGACTATAAGCTTAAGATAGTCCTGAAAACTGGGGACTTAGCGCATTGGTATACCGACATGGCAGTAGGCTACTACATGCGTGTGCTTGCTGACACACTTTGACGTTGCGCAAAACTTGAATGTCGCGCATACTCGATCAGTTCTGTTGAGATGCATTGTCAGGAGTATACACTTGCACTTAACAAGTATAAAAGACCGAAGTAGCAGTGATATATCACGGAGTCGCGTTTCTAGGGGTGCAAACCGCTTACCCTGGTGATGATTTTGGCCTATGCCTCTCAAAGTACCACAGTAACTCAGTGTAAATCTCGATAAAATGGTAATGTACATCATCCAACCGAGCCTTGCAACACATCATCATTGTCGACTAAACGGAGTTGAGTGTCTAAATACCTTGATCCAGGATTATACGGCTTCCCGCGATGATCCGAGAGCTGCGTTGAAGGTAGCGAAGAATTCCTACAAATTGAAAGCATCGGTGTCCAACAACCAAATAAAATCGCTTTCGAACGGAAAAAGAAAAGAACGAAAAAAGGCAGCATTAAAAAGCTTGCGGTGAAACAGAGCATTTGTGTAGGACTCAGTATAACGAGCCTCGTTGAGATAACGCATAATTTGGCCTAAAATTGACGGACTTCAGAGAGGATATCGTCGGCAACTACCTTCGTTTCCTTAGATGACCAGGGATGCCGCACATCAACTATCTTCGATTTAGAAAGCACAGGAAAGATATGCTGTACAACAGATACTCTTCAGCAAGTCCCTCGGCAAAAAGGAAGCCGGAGACTACGGAACCGATACCGACATCATCGGCCAGGCGAGGACGCAAAGCCAAGAGGCTGACAAGAACGGCGCTTCGAATCCAGGGAGGCTCGAGTTCGAGCAATATGGCCATGGCAGATCTGATGCAAGCGGGTCCGGTTTCCTCGGGGCTCTCGTCGCTGTCGTAAGATGGTTCCCGGAGCTCTATAAACGGGATCGGCCTAGCGTTCGGCTTCCGACTCACATTCGATTCTGAGCTTGGGGACCAAAGTATACAAGTGGTCGATAATGACCCTGCCACACGAAACCGTGCATGAGCGACCTTTGATGTTGATATGCCCCTGGGAGAGGTACTCGCCGAAGTAGTATGATACTGTCAACGTTCTGTGTTTTTTTTTTGGATGGTGCGAGATCTCGAGAAACCGCTCAGGCCTAGGGCATCTCATGTCCACAATTTACCTTGTATTTTGATGAGTTGGCTATCGGGGACATGGCTTCGAGATACCTCTATGAGGTCAAGATCCCACACTACTTATCTGCGAGGAAACAGAGTGGTAATGACAATGCAGAGATCGATTGTTTGCAATCCCACATGGTCGACCTTGCCCTTGTTGGTAGCTTAGTAGATTGTCAAAGCCAGAGAGCTTGTCCAAGAGTTGAAGGGGTCGCCCGCCCATCGATTTCGGGGATGATTACCTGTCCGAAACAATATTCACACAGGATATTCTTTATAGCCACCGTGTATCGCTCCCGCAATCACGGAACCTCTCTTGCGCTGATGTCGACTTCAGGCAGCCCATCCGGATCTCGGATCATTCGTGCCTACGTCTCCTCGGGGCTTTTTATCCTACGGCACCTTATGTGTATCGTACTACGCTTTGATTTTCTTCTATCTAGCAGCGTACTTAACTCGGCTGACTCTATTGTGACACCATGCACTAGCGTATCGTGCTGTACTACGATACATCAAAAATGACCATCTGAAAAAGTAGTATACCCTATTGTTGACTATAACACCAAACTCGAGCAATTCGCCTGTTTCCGTCAAGATGCATATTGCACAATCTTACCTGAAACCCACCTGCATGCACAACCGCATATCACTAGCGGGACTACAACTCTGCATGCTTGAGACATTTGACTAGAGCTGCACATGCCATGTGGCGTCTCTTAGTGTTCGCCCGCTGGCTAGAGCTTCCACGTTAGTCGCGCACAATAGCAAGCGGCCTGCTCGGTTTCCCAAACGAGCCGGATTGTATGCAGCATGACTGTATTGCCTGAGGAGGACGAGCGCAGCTATGTGATGTGACGTTACACTGAAAAGGAAACGCCGTCTAATTCAGGAGGAGACGCAGGCGAGTTTGGCCGGAAACAGAACAAGGCATAGCAGTGATGCCGGGGCCAGATCCTGGGCTGTGTGTAACAACGCTGCTGTCAACCTCTCTTCACCGCCTTCACGAGTATATTGCCAGATCTCAGATCGAGTAGGCCAATGCGCAAGAAATCACCGACGGCCGACAGGAGCCTAATCCCAATTTTGATGTGCGTAAATTGACGTTAGTTGCGGACATATAGTGGGCAACTCCGCACGGGACGGGAGTCACCGCCCACCCGGTCTGCTTCCACGCAGCACCGGCCAAAGCCGGTCAGGACTAGCTTCCTGGTGTTCTCCTGTCTATCTCGATGGCTACGGAATCCTAGTACCAAGGACAGACCTGCTTTACGAGTTGCATGACAGCCCACAACTGCAGTGTCTGTACCTCGTGTACGCATGGGGTTAAAAGCCGTTGCTGATATCCAGGGTACATCCCGAGGATATCATTCTGTGCTGGAAGTTGGGCAATTGGGGTTTGACATACAGATGCAACGGGACGGCGTGGTAGACAAGCAGTGTATCAAGGAGCCAGCGGGGATTATCTACCGGATTGTGTCCCGATTACTACCTTCATCGGAGGTTTGAGTGTCAAGTACGAGCCGCGTCAGCCTGAAGAGAATAGGTCTCGACCACCGGAGCATGGCGTGGGGCTAGACAGTCCATGCGTGCTGGGGCCGAAACAAATTAATTGATTCAACAGAGAGATGGCCCAGACGTTCATGACCATGTCGTGATCGTGAAAGAACCTCGAATGCTGATGCGAGATGAGCTTGGTGTAAACCTTTCTAGGGTTGAGGGCTAGGCGAAATCATTCCAACGAGTACATGACTGTATCGACAAGGGTAGACAGGCTCGATAGGGCAACTTGATATGTGACGCGATAAAGTTGTCATTCCAGCCGCCCTTACCCCTGGCTGATAGGGTGACACTTACTGTCTGTCAGTCGATACTGCGTCGACTGCGGTTAGAGAAAAGCAATTCGCGCTGTCTTGTGGTTGAAGCAGGGAGCAGGCTCCGATGGGCGTACGGATAGCTGTCAAGCGAGATTTCGAGATGGCAATTGGTTGGCGATGCGTGATCCTAACTATTATAGACGATGTAACGACGGCTCGCGGAAGTCGACCCCTGAGCCTTGGTAGGATCATCTCGCGGGGGCCCTGTCAGATTCTCTCTATGCACGCGGGGTATAATAGCTGACTATGGCTAGGTTCAAGGCGACACCAAGCCTAATGCGTCTGACAGGAGATAGGAAGGGTAAAGCGCCGAGAGGCAAATCGATTTTGCAGACTGATGTTCACACCCAACACGGCTGTGAGGTTGACCTTGACGGGCACGAGGAATCTGGAGAAGAAACCACAACAGTTTCGGATGTGGAGAAGCCCGAAATAGCGTTATCGGGGTATCCCACTTCTCAGCTAGCAATACCATTTTGACAGCTCACGGCGCGAGGCGAAGTTCCCAATCTGGCTCGTCCGTCGTTGTGCCGTGCCCGTTTCGTCCTCGCAAGTTTCAGTCGCCAGGTGACAGGACATGACATGCCAATCGTCCTATGTAGCCTGACCAGAATAGTAGGTGCGATAATCTCGATACACATTGTAGTGGTTCGTCTCTGACGACAAAGGCTCATGAAGGTATAGGTACCTTGACGCATTCTCGCGTGGACTTGATAACCTAGCTAAATGGGAACCGACTGGCGCAAAGTACTATGACTAGCCAGCCTTTAGGTTTCCCTCCCAAGCAAGACATACAATGCCATGTATGACCCGGGATAACATACGAGGCTTTCGAGTAGTCTTTGACTGGGCTGTGAGACCTTTGCCGTTGAAATTCCGTAGATGGTGAGATTCTGAGGCATAATTAAAGAGGGAAGCTGAAGTGTACTGCTTGGATATGTCCTGGTTTCGATCCGTCTGCCGGCCCTGTCGTGATCGGAGGTATTGTAGCGACATGGGTGACCGCTAGCTAGGTAGTCAGTCCACTGAGGGCATCCGTCTGGAACTAAGATGGCAAGTGGCGACGGCCACAACGGCGCATTTGTTACCGTCTTCCCGTACTTAGTTGCATGTTCGTGCACCGTAGTTGACTACTTACCTAAAGTACTCTCGAAGCTATTGCTCAAGGTTGCTCAAGGTCGAGGCGAACATACGCATTTCTTTTGCTGCTCCCCCCATTCACTGCATGCAGTAGCTCGGTTAGATTGAAAGAAGCATACTGACCATGGTCTTGGGGCTCTGAGTGAGGGTGTGTTCATTACCGTCCCGTAGTTGTGGCGAGTTGTCTATGCTCTCCATTCGCCGCTTTTCGTACGCAATCGATCTAAAGATAGCTCCCGTGGATGCGTAAGCGAGGTTCTCGGAGCTTACCTGGTCCCTTTGACGTGCCAAGCAAATCTCCAAACTACCATGTCGTCAACGGTATGGATTGGGAAGTGCCAGCCATTCTAGAATGATCGGTCTCGAGAACCCCACGTTGTACACCGTGTGGAGAGATGAGGATGCGCACATAGCTGGAAGCCAACTTCCGCCCAAGCTCGAAAGACCCCGGTCTCCGCCAAGGAGTCCGCTCTCCATCTCTCCTGGCCTTCAGGAAGTGGCAAGGAAGCTGTGGATGAAGCTACCATAGTAAACATCAGTACTGTGGCAGTGCGGGTCAATATTTGAAGCTTCTAGGGACATGCCGACGAAACATCCCCACAAGCTTCCCTAACAACCTGACCCAGTCTATCAAGGTCGCGGACCCTGTCGGCAGGGTTGTCGATAAGATGAAGCCAATGCCAATGTTTCGTGGATAACCACCAAGGAATACGAGGTGTCCTTGAACGTACCTCTCGTTTCAACCCAAGTTACAGCGGTAGGTTTTAGCATGGCTAAGGTTGCTTTTACCAATACGGAGTACATAGCTTGCTAATCCTCTGTAACAATTAAGGTAGGTAGCTAGATGTTGTATCCCGTTCCTTGATGTGGGCCGCTGAGCCTCTTGGTAGGCATGAACAACTGAAGCGTCTTACTGTGATGCTGTAACAGCACTGCAAGCCAAGGCAAGTGGGTCATCGGTAGTTGGTCTGCGATAACTCCACGAGGCAGCTTCTAGCGAGTCGAGTGGGAAATCTCCATTGTGGATAATCATGTTGAGCATATTCTGGTATTTAGTCACGTGGGGTTGACAGCGGCAGAGGTGTGAGATGTGTAACAGTACTGTGGTAGATGCTAGTAAGCAACTTAAGGTTCATCAAAGGGCTCGTCATATTTCTGCAGAACGTGCTGAACGCCCCTTTCTTTGAACCAGGCCCAGCTTTGTGTGGTAGGTTCGGGTCATGCACTGATCAGCGGTTCGTGGGTTGGATGGACTGCGGGTTTTGCCCGTTTGAACCGGCAATATCGAACCATGGAATCGAAGATGCGAGCATGAATCTCATCGGTCTCTCAAAGCCCCGGACGGTATAGTTCTGGAAGGGAGATGGGTGATCAACAACGGATAGCCAAGAATAACGACGACAGCGAAGGTCGCCACAACGGTGCTCGCAGATCTCAAGAAGTTTCATCAACTTAGCGTCTTATGCCACAGTGACTTGATTGGTGTACAAGTAAACTGTTTCCACTGGGATACTTGCTAGTAAAGTCAACGGTGTTCCAGGAGCTCGTCGTACAGCACCTCTTCGCTGGGATGTTCACCCATTCTTTAGTCGTGCCGCTTCGAGAGGCGAAGCCCAAAGTTGTCACCAAGGTACAAGGAACTTGGGAGGAAAGGACCTGTCGTGGATGAGCGTACTACTGAGAGAAAACGGCTGCAGATTTGGCCGCAGCATCGCTTAGTTTGATGCACGTGCTCACTAGCACAATGTTTTAATCAGTATAAATCTCCGATGTATTACGTATGTATCCACAATGAGAAGTCACGATTATTTGCCGCCGATGTTACATTGTCGCGGCAGACACTTGGTGGTTGAGCCTCGACCTCGACAAAAATAGCCTTAACACAGACAATATTACAGTCATGTGGAACATGGCGTCTCCAGTTGGCCTTGGGTCGTATATATTAATCGGGATTCCGAGTCCGCTGCATGTACCTGCATCAAAGCCAGAGCATACCCTGGCGTCGTCAACGCCACTTCAAGCATGGCTTGGAGATGTCCCGCGAAGACCCCAGTAACTATTGACAGGCTCTTCTCCCATGCCAGGGGATAGACGCGAGATATCGTCGAACCCTAGTCACTATCAACCCGGGAAGACATAAGACCTTATTTAATAGCCATTGCAAAGTTCCGTCTTGATGACAGCCGTATGATCTTAGTACACGTGGCGGTCGAATATTGATTTGATAGCCTAGCAAACTATAGCCCGAAATACGAGGCAAAGGGCAAATTGGGCTAGACCTAACAGAAGAGCCGAGGTACTGCAGTGATGCATCAAATCTATTGCTATCCTATGTTATTGGAAGCAGTCTGTCTATCCGTCCAAACACCCCCCCATCCAAGTCAAAACAATTCCAGTCCCTCGGCAGGATATTAGAGAATGCCCGGTGAATGCTCGAGGTCCAAATACAAAACTCGCAAACCAAGTGTATAACCATGGGGAGAGCTCTCATGTTGGCTCTTGCCCAGGTTGAATGAAAGAGCCGTCGGGTATCATGACTAAACCAAAGATTTTCACCATGGCCGTAAACCGGGGTTCTGGGTGATGTGATGCTCGCTGTTCCTCCTTGTTCGCCGCCAGACCCTACTGTATCACAGAACGTCCATCCCCGGACCTTGAACGCCGTTACACCTTGGGTAGACCTCTGATGCAAAAATCAATGAAAATCATAGTCTCTGTTTGATAGTGTTGGTAGACAGAGTAGAGAAGGGTTATGGTTGCAGCGTTCGGAAATAGTGCATGGCCATGCAATCACGTTCAGTCTTGGTCCTATTAGAAAAACTGAATAGACGGGTCAGTGGAGTCATAGGCCGGCCACTGCTCTGATTCATCGGGTGCCTCCTAGGCATTCGATGTGGGTTTAGCACCCTCAGAGCTGAGCATCTGGTGGAACATAGACTGGCCATGCATCGATTCCGGAGGCATATCTCCCGTCACAGGAGTCGTGATGCCATTGGTTCCTCTCAAGGTGCCTTGCTCATAAGACCCACTCGTCGCTTGCACGAAGCTCCCGGTATAGTTCGGGCCTAGGGTGTAGGCATCAACGGGCGAACCAGTGCTTGAGCCAGTAGTGTCAGTAGAATGCGAGTGTGCCGGAGGAGATGTAGTCATGCGCGCGTTGTCTGCAGTCAAACCGTGACTCAAAGACCTAACTGAAGGCAGTATGCCCTGGAATGGGTGAATACCCTGGAACTGTGGGGCGTTGGGGATATCCTGTAGTGAAGGAGAGCTCTGAGCTTGCGGCGAAGAGTAGGTATACGAATTTGAAGGTGACTGCATCAGCCCATGCTGATAGCCCGGGTTGATCTGAGTATTAAGCCGACCTGATGGACCCCGTGGTGGACCCATGGCGGGCATGGCCTGCTGGTAATTTGGGGGTACGGGCAATTGAGCGTTCGCGTAATGTGGCGCTTGAGCAAGGGAAGTAGTTGCTGGAGGGTAGCCAGATGTCGTGGTCATCATCTCGAATGGCATACCAGAACCCATGCTGTCCTGCATCATGTATCCGTGCTCCGCGGCAGAAGACGTGCGTTGCCTCTTCATGTCCAACTGCTCGCCGTATGATGTAGGGGAGTCGTAGTAGGCATTGGTTACCGGTTCGCGATGGCCGTCCGTGTGCTCATTGGAGGGGGTGTCAATTGACCCTGGTAACTCTCTCGCTCGCTTCTTCTGGTTGGCCCTTGCGAGACTGTTATTTTGCTTCCGAGTCGACAGGGCCCGGGAGTCTTTGCGAAGTCGAAGCCGTACACCTTGATCGCTGAATGATCTTGTCAAGAATGTGGACTCGGCCATCCCAGGAAACCCTCTGGGGCTGAACACTTGGAAAGTCTGAGAGTGGCACTCGCATATTGTCACCCAATCGCCGATAGAACCGGAAGTGGGATCTTCTTCCAGGTTCATCAGAACAAAGCGAAGGATGAAGAAACCTTCCCTCTTTACCGTCAAGTCTGGGAAGACGAAAATCGCGACATCGTGGTTGTCGTCGGCCTTGAGTCGATGAAGAGATGATGCGGTGGTCCCCACCAGCTGTGGACCGACGTTCCTACGGTCCTCCTCTCGCACCGGAGTAGCTGATGGGGCCGGCTCCAGATATGCATGGATGATGAGGTAGGGACCTGCGCTTGAGGTTAGTTACTCTCCTGTTGCAGGTATCGTACAGATGATTGGAAATTACTGTGCATGTGGATCTTGGTTGGATCATTGGCCTCGGGAACTGTTAGTTTGACGAACGGGGGCGGATCGAGGGGCTTTCGGTCTGCAATCCGGTTAGACACGATAGCAAGATCGATGAGAACTCATTGCAGGGTGGCTTACCTTTCTCCTTCCCAATGGCGACTCTGCCACAGGTTGGGTTCTGGATGACCTGGATTTGATAGCCATCGTAGCGAGATCTGTGAACTGATCAGCATCTCTATCAAAAGACAAGCCAACCTTGTCACAAGTTCTATGATTACTTACCTTGATAAGGCAGGTGGGGGACTCTGCATCTGTTCAGCAGGCCTGTATGAGCTCTGTTGCATTGTCGGCCATTGTTGGCCATGATGAGGTTGGAAGTTCATCTTCACAACCAGCCCGGGCAGGAACCGTTGGCCTATCTACGATTGATGGCGCAACGGAGAAATAACGGTATGCTTCCAGAGAGTCTCTTCGCAGTGAAGGAAGAGGAGTGAGCCAGAGATATTTGATGTCCGGCAACGATGATGGAACCGTGGACGCGTGGTAGCTTGATGAGGGTGCCCTGAAACCTTTGTAGCGTGGTGAGTTAAGTTGAGCTGATTGCGTTCTAGTGGGAATGTGGTGTGGTTGAGAAGATGGATAACCATGGACGTACCAACAAGCGGCGCTGCTTGGCTTATATAACGACCAAGTAGCCAGAAAATAGAGGCCACCGGCAAGAATAAACTTTTCTAAATCTTGCAAAACGTAAGGAAAGTCTAATGTCCACTGCACACTGCACACGTATTGTCGTTTAATCTGCGCAGATATCCCACAGCTGCTCGAAACTGTATTCGGCAAACCTGGGGTAGAGGGCAGGAATTCAAGCTGTCAGGAAACTGTCAGGAAACTGACAAAGGAGCTTGACTACCGGATGATTCCTTCAGGTGGAGAATTTATCGAACTCTGACTGTGGAAAGTGCAAGCGATTCGCCAGACACAGAAAGAAGCTCAAGTCGGCAACCGCGCAACAGCCGGAAGCTTTGGAAGGCGTCTGGGACGTATCCACCGGCGACGTGCACTGCTTGACCTTGATCTTGACTTCTCGCCCACCACGTATCGAATGGCAGTTGGCCTGTGTAACTGTGTCGGTAATAATGCAGTCTTTGTTCTTCCTCCTGGTTCTCGCTCCTGGTTCTCGCTACCTAGCCTCGTAGCAGATGGCCCAGCTGCGACCCATGTGAAGCCCGAATGTAGTGACCGTCGTCGTGAAAATTATATATCGACTGCCGAGATGTAGGGAAAGCAGTCGGCCTCCGCCGTGGACAAACTTTGGCGACACGATGTGTTGAGGGACTCGATACAAGAAGGTTGTTCGCTTCGTTCCCACGCTATACTCGGCCAAGTCAAGTCTGAGGGTTAGGCCTACAGTTAGGGTCGACGTTATTGCCTCGAAGTAGGCAGTCGACAGGGAGACTCTGGCCGATGCAGATTCCCTTTTTACTAGGACGTTTCCTGGTCAAAAATCGACCGTGTTGCAACTTGAGGTTGAGTCTTCCGAGGCAAGGTGAAGTCGTTGCACCAGTATTACTCCCCTCCTTCCACACACTTGTTGCGACAAGAAGCGAGCGACTTGGAATAAGGAAGATGAAAGAAAGAATGGTTCAAGCTTGTAACGAACGTTGGCCGCGACACAATAAAAATTCGGTCGTTCAAGGTTACACCTCCAGACTCGTTGCGGGTTGACGGGTAGATGAACACGGCAGGTCTGGATTCCGACAGGGAAGTTGACAATCGACGTAAACCTTCAGAAAGAAGAAGTCTGGGTTGTGGTAATCCTGGATCCCGTACCAGACTAGACGAATAATAACGATAGGCTGTAAGTGCCTGGAGGTGTGGATGACGGCGAAGGGGGTGGACTTAAAGAATGGTGATGGTAAGTGTACGGAGGCTTCCAAGGAGCAATGCCCTTACGGCTTTGGACAGTACACAGGAGTACTCTGTAATTATGCCGTAGCAGTCTGTTCAATGGGTCCAACGGACATGTAGGGCCAACCTCTATGTACCGTTGGTCGTAGGAGGAGTGGGGTCCAGACTTGGAATAAGGCTTGACTGGCCAGACCGGGGTCAGAATCTGTTGTCGCTGGTTGTGACAGTTGCATTCGAATCTTGGTTCCCCCAAAATGACACCAAATCTCGAGATCAGATACTGGCGAGTGGCTACGCTGCAGGCAGGTTGCGGCCAAGTAAGTTCTGGCGCTCCCCGCAAAAAGGCAGCTTTCAGATCACCAACGCAGGCGTCTCCACGATACGTGCTTCCGTGATCCACGATGTGTTCTACCTTGGCGAAGCGATTAACCTTTTAGATCCGACCAATATGCCAGATGAAGAAGTGTTGCCCGCAAACCGCTTGTCCGTGGCGTCTGCTACACTCGATGGCGCA
Source organism: Xylariales sp. AK1849 (assembly GCA_022432505.1). Classification (NCBI taxonomy): domain Eukaryota; kingdom Fungi; phylum Ascomycota; class Sordariomycetes; order Xylariales; species Xylariales sp. AK1849. The sequence goes on from JAJKKH010000002.1 coordinate 782,274, forward strand.
AAGCTACCGTGAAGAGCTAGAGTAGTTCCCGCTGTCTGTACTAGTAACTCTCCGGGTCGTTTGTATTGAGGTCGGTTATAGTAGCACCAAGAGGCCCTCGCGCGAATCTATGCAAGTAATCGCTTTCTCTGCGAAGTCGATGCCTTTGGGGTCGCTTCAAGAAGGAGGTCAGTGATACTGTGACCAACGTCCAGACTTTGGTTGAGGTAGCCCTCTCTGACTGAGTAGATCTGTCGATGTTCGACCAGGTTTTCTCTCAGGATGGATTCCGGCAGGCGCGCCTTGTAGGTTCGGGTCGAAAGGCGATGATTCCGTGTCCTCGCTGCGATCAGGAGGTTTCAGAAGCTTTTCCAGGTATCCGCCATCAAGATACGACGAGAACGTAGCTCGGATGGAGCAATTGTGGTTATATCAGATCAAGTATCATGGGAAGCATGAAAGGAAATAGTACGCCGAGCTTGAATATGGTGCGTTATTCGAAAGATGGGCGCGAACGATGGACGCGCAAAACACATACTGTGGTAATGTCAAGCACGAAGGTCCATAATATTTTAGTAGATGAACGCCGTGACCGTAGCAAAGATGACGATGGGACGAAGTTCGCAACGATCTTCTACCAGCCGAACGAGTACTTGACCCTGGGAAACAACGTTCCTCTCAAGTACAAAGCTTATTGAGTGACAGGTACCCGACGCAAGACTGGGTCGACAGGCTGTTGGCGCCCACTGGGAACCACTGTGTACAAGCTGCAATTGTTTCGAGCCATCGGAGCATATCCAAGTGTCGCGGTACTTCCAGGGACCAGGATTATACCCTGTAGGAGTACTCGATGGCGAGGTACTCGAGCAATCCGCATGGGGGGTTTCCTTGAGCAAGGCCAGGCAGGCAGGGGGGTCTGCTTGAGGCTTGTGCAGAGAGGGTCTGCCTGGTTCGTCCGTCTGTGCGTAGGGGTGGGTTGAGCGAAGGGATTCATGCTGGCATCGGCTGTAATGCCCAGGTACTCACTCCCATGGCCTCGAACGCCTCTCGATCGCTCGCCCCTGGAATATCGCCATTGGGCATCTTCGGATCCCTGTGAGCAATAACGCAGCCAGACGGGACGGAGCGGAGGAAGGGCTTGGAGCTTGCTCGATCGAGTAGTAGGACTGGAGCGAACGGAAGGCAGGAATCATGTCTGACTATCAGACTATCAGAGCCAAGGCTTTGCCTGTTGGCAGCGGCTGCTTTGATAATCAAACGACGTTGCGACTCGCGATAAGGTGGGCAAACGGCGGTGACAACCCGACAAACCGTGAATCCCGCACTTGCTGTATCCATATATGCCATGCTATGATATCCAAGCCGGTACGAATCTTGAGCATAATTTCTTACTTAAGCCAGCAGCAGAATAGAACAGAATGCCGAAGTTTTGCAGCTCCACACTTGTTAGCTGTGCCAATCCTCGCAAGCTCGAAGCCAGCCTAACGGGCTCGCTTCAACAGGGCCGATGACACCTAGTAATTACATTCGCCGGGTATAGGGTACGAAGCCTCCGACCGCAAATGGCTGGACAAAGTCGAGTCTCGACATGCAGACACTGTCCATGAGGAACTGTGCATCCAATATTCCTACCAGGAGTGTTGTGATCATGCTTACGGAGTTCTCTCCAATCTTACTACTAAGGTACCCTAGGGACTGCTGCCTCTCAGAACGGCAGGGGAGGTGAGCCGGCCACCAAGTTCGCCGTGCCGCGCGACTGTGACCAATAGGTAACCACCCGACCCTTCTAGCGACAACCAAGAGAGGTGACAAATGCACGGAACAGAGCCAGCTCGAAGCTCTAGTGAGTAGAGTCACCCCCAATCTGGCATTGCTTTCTTTTCTCTTGCCTCTTTTCATCGTTACACAGCCTAGCTAAAAACGCTCGGCAGAGACATCCGAAAGCTAGACCCACGTTTCAGAAGCTTCCGTGACCCCATGTCGGGGATTTGCGTCGGGGGACTCAAACAAAGGAAGGCACGGCATTCTTTCTGATTGTGCACTCTGTTGAGGTCGGCCATGTATGTAGGTAGGTATGTACTATGGAGTCTATGGTACCATAGTAGACCGCTGACATCAAGTTCAAGGTTTACACAGCGGGGACTGCTGGCACTGTGTGTTATGCACTGGTGGCAATTAAGGGTAATTTTGACAGCTGCAATTATAGCCGGCAATGCCTGGCTTTTCATGTGTCTGACAGGCTAGGGTATGCATGCTCGCCTAGAATGCCCTGAACCGCCAGGTCAATCCAAAAGCAGGCAGGTACAGTACACAGTACCAACACCTGAATGCATATCTGCCTATCGCAGTGATATCTCAAGCTTACCGGCATTTAGTCCATCCGAACTCTTGCATGTGTATATTGCTACGAGTCAACGTCGAGCTTCGAGCCTCCGAATGCGCATTAAACGCCAGTCTCTCAACAATTTGCAATTCGATTCACCACAGAATGCATCTCTTCGTGGAGACCGAAGATTGTCGGGTAAATAAATTATAAGAGGGGAGCCGCGCAGCCTCCCCCCCAATGTGGACTTGACCAGGATACCTTGATCTTTCTGTAACTTCAACGTCCGAAACATTTTCAAGCAAGCCGGCAATCTTTTGGAGTAAACGAGTTTCTTGTGGGGAGCTCGATCTCTAACCGTAGCGCGAGGTCTCATCAACATCTCTAAAGTTAGCCTGTGAATCTTGGTTGAGGAACTGCCGAACGCGAGTGCTGGCATGGGGGAAACCGACAAGTCAGGAAAGCAGTAGTCGAGGAAAGAAGATTCGTTGAAAGTACCATGATAAACTTGCCTAGATCTTGCTTTGGTACTAATAGCCCTGTGCTACGATTAACACAGACCTCGAGATTCTACAAGAACGGGCTTACTAATGCTACCAACTCCTACATCAGATAAGCACCAAGCAGTTTGATCACAAGTCCAGCGTATTCAGGGTGATGGAATGGATGCCTCTACTGACTTGGAAGATACAGTATTTTGACGGATTGACAACTACTATGTGCTAAGATTTGGCTGGTTACCTATTAAGCATACATTTTCCAGCCTAGGAAAGATTATAAAGAACGTGAATGTCATTATCAAGACGATCGACCTGGTACTATCGTTCATCGTTTGAAGCGTTAGGCAGAACCTGACTCGACGAGTCGTGACAGTGTGACCTTCTCATACGCTAGCACGGCTTGGGGATTTGACTTTGCCCGTTGCTGCATTTCCTAGCCGCCTGGAAGCAACTTGCCTGCTCGAAGTTCCGACAAATGGGCAGGCAAGTTGATCAGGGCATGATTATCGCGTGTCACATACATACTGTGTACAGTCGTCTTGTTGCCACCAATGGACGTTCAATAACACCCAAGCTATGCCGTGCGTTCGTCTCGGTACAGTATCATTGAGACAGTAATGCAGCTCTACTGTACCACAGTACTGTGGTAGCTTGTGGTTCCCTGCTACAAGGAGCCATTGAAGATTGGCAGTGCCCAATTGCCAGGGCCTTGCATGCACATATGCACCTTCTAGGGCTTCCTCGGAACTGGCCCACGGAAGATTTGAGCAGGTGGGGTTTTGGGGGTTGATGAGTGCTGGGGTCCCGCGTGATCTGCGCCCCTTGTCCTGCCTTCAAATCCCTGGAGCGTTCGGAGCACCATCGCTTACCATAGAAAGAAGACGGAAAGGAACTATCACAGAATAGGTATCCGCTGCGTACGGATTAAGGCCCCCTCCCCCCCGCAGTTCGAACTACCCTGGCTGGGTAGGTGCATGAGTTGCAGGGAGTCGCACGCGAATCCTGGAGCTACAGACGTCACAGACTGTTTTGATGTCCGTGATTGACGATTACTCTATCATTAGGTGATGAATTATGATGCAGCATGGTAAGGGTATGAGTTTCAAGGCTTGACAACGAGATGTGGGCGTCCAATTAGCAATGAAGCCATCAACGTACAGACTTCCATCTAAGGGTAGGAGCAGGACAATCCCCTGCGTCGTCATGCAGCCAGCCAGCACCAACTTTGCTAAGCAGTCGAGACCTAGGAGAATTACAGTCCAAAGTACCTACTGTATGTCCATGCGGTTGCATGAGTGGATATCAGACGAACTCTCGAAAGAGTTAATACCTCGCCGGGACCTGCATCAACGGCTTCGATAGCGTCTTAGCACAGCCACAGTTACAGTGGCGAACCCAGTCTCAATCGCCACAGCCACATCACGTAACTGCAGCACTGTACAAGCTGCAAGAGATAATCCAGGTGTCATCAATCTCAACACAGCTCTTCCTTTGGGGGGGTCTTCTCGATTTGAAACGACCTCCAAAGGTTGCGGGAAATTATATCTGTTCTTCAATTGCTAGGAGATTGACTCGAAGCAGATGGCTAGCCACACCACAAGATCCCCTTGAAACGGCTTCGGACAGCTTGAATACTAGTAACGGATGGACGGCTTCAGCACAGTGCATCAAGCCCGGATAGATTGGTTGAAATCCCTCCCGGGACTGGTTTGTAAGCGTGTCTGATCCAGGGAAAGTCATGCTCTCGAGTCTATCTGGTAATTAATCTCAAGGCATGCGCGAACATCTTGGCCTCGGCCGGTAGAATCGCACTTGTCCCTACGAACAAAGGTTTATCTGACGATCTGCTACCACGTACTATTTGATTTAACAAAAAATGATATCAGGCGAGTCGGTGATGTTTAGGCTCGTCATCTCGTCAGTCAAGCAACGATGTGCGTCTTGAGAAGCCTTCGTTTGACCTGACAATGCATCCACGGACCAGGGCCGAGCTATCCCCTCCGCTTCGACTGCCGGCCATAATTCCCCGACGGATCATCTGGCAGTCCGCATGTCGGTTTCCGTTCCAAGATCAGACCGACTTTGATCCCTGTCTCGCAGCATCTCTAGGTTCTGCCCAATCATCAACCCATTCTTGACCTTGAGGCTCTCTGAAACCATCGTCTGATCATGTACAACATGCTTGTGCTTTGACCTGCACCCGTCGTACAGCAAGGCGGGCGCTAGATACTGCAAAACTTCCCATTCGCTACTCCAAGGATTCTGACATGCTGCTCTTCATCGCTTCATGTGCCTGACCGAGTACATCGGACGACATAATCTCCTGCTGACCTGGACCAATTGTGCAGTCGCCAACTGTAGATAGAAACAGGACATGGCGAAGGCTTTGCAAGGGTGACGCGCCGTTGAGTATATCCCGTACCTGCAGTGCTTGACTGCTCAGTCATTGGACTTATTGACCGAAGATGAGTAAAATAAATTAGCGCTCAAGGGGCGCGACGTTGATCGACCAAGTTTATGCTGCGTTACTGCACGTAAGATACTACGCATCTTGTCAGAACTGATTGTCCAATATCCAGGCCTGATATCAAAGACAAGTCAAAAAGCTCAAGATCAGTGTGCCACTCGCACCATTTGGCCGACAACCACACGGCTCCTGGGTGCGTCTATGCCACGTGCACTGGATCAGAGCTGATTTGAACCTACCGATCGGTCGACATCCTTAATCATTTGCAGACACACGGACAGCCCTAGCACTCATGTCTTGTAACACAACTTGCATAGAAGAAGAGGAGCCATGCGACTGTGACCTGCGTGTGGTGGGACTCGCGGTCTATCTGCTCAGTCTCGTTCAAACGGTTAATGAGCGGTCGTTGGGAGTCTCCTTGCGAATATGTTTATACGGTGAGAAGATTTGACCATGCCTCCGAGCTCTAGATCACGCATAGGAACCCTGCTACGGGATAAGATGCGACATTGTAGGCTCACGGGCTGAATTCAGTCATGTTCACCTGTTGACTTTTGTTGGAGAAGCTTTGCGACTCTGAGCGCACAGACCGGCCCGTCTATTCCGTCTCACCTCCTTTCTACCGCGTGCCCCTCTATCCCAATTACGTTACATGTCAATCCTCCATCGATTACAGAATTCGGACGATGGAGATCAACCAACGTTCAGACGGTGACGTTCCAAGTGATACTTGTGGCAATATCAAGCAACCCATCCACGACCAGGTATGCCGCTGGAACCGCGACATGAACAATTCCTCTGTAATCCATCGCGATAATGAGCCTCCAGGTCGACTGTGAAACCCGGGATTGCCACCGGCATAATGGTATCGCAACCCACTGTATGCGTCCCCAGGGATACGATATCTCTTGGTGCGGTTACTGTATCAGATCTGGGTAATGACGCATATCTCTGCTGGCACGTTGGACAACTCAAATCTTCGCGTCGAATCACCTCTAGGTTTGGGTTCATCGCTTCTACGATCTAGTGGACTTGGTTCGCATAGCTTGCCGGCCCGGCAGTATACCTACGTTCTGGAAGGAATTGCGCATAGACTAAGATTCTGAAGATGGGACGAGATCAGCCCTTCATCGACGCGCCGCCGCCAGGTTCCGCTGCTCACATGCAACGCAACAGCAACAGCCGTCGTCATGCCTGCTTGCCGAAGCAATTTGCCGCCGGGCCGCCTTCAATTGCAATTTTGAACTTCATCCCCATCTCCGCGCACCACACGAACCGGTCATGGTGCCTTGAGGTGGTACAGATTCGGTTGGTCACCACACTACTACAGCCCTGCTAATCGCTGAGCTAGTGTCCCCGCGCCGCTTTGTGTTCTGCACTGTCACGAAGTAGGTGATCTCCCCGTACTATGTTGCACTGGTCATCTCCCTCCGCACAGCGAGTCCCAGGCCGGAGGCAAGGCTTGGCGCCGCATTTGCCGCCCGACTCATCCACACCCGAAAGATACATCAATCAAGACGTAGGTCTAAAAGCAGTAAAGGAGTGGGATTACACCGCACGATAGAAACCCCCAAAAAGCATTGTGCCGTAGCTGTGGCAATATCAGCTCCTATTATGTCCTAGCTGTCGGACCATTATCCTAAAATATCATTCTTTGCCCTGGTGTTGCGATCTCTGGACTATGCAGACGGCAATCCTCTCCCTTGTCCATTCTTTCAACCGTTGATTCTCTCTGCATCGTGGCACCCAGCCCTGCTGAGTTGGGAAGTAGACCTACAGCTGATCATTCCAGGAGTCGGGATTCGCCTCGAAGGCAAGAACGCAGCCGCCACTCCGCATGCATGCCAGGTCGGTCTAGGAGCACCTGAGACACGGCTCGGCTTAGGCGGATCACGTATAACACCGTTGACTTGACGCTAATGTACGTTCTCAACACCATAGTCAAAACGGCGTTGCCCAATCATCGCTTTAATCTGCACCAAGCCATAGTTTAATCCATCTACACGCATCAATGTGTCGTAGGTTTCACCAGGTCGTTTCCTGCTTCACTAGATCCTTCGGTACGTCTTGCATAGGTCTTCCGTATGCTTGACGTTCCTAGCAACAGGTGAAGGAACCCCAGATACCCCCACTCTATTATCATCCACAGTACACAGTACGGTTCTTCCCAGGCATAAGGAGCGCATACGACAAGGATACTCTTTCAAGCTTAGTGTTGCAGCACAGACATGCCTTCGACGCCTCGATGCATCAGCCATTCATTCGTACCAAGATCGTCTGAGAGAAGGCTTGCCGGTGGGTCGCGCCCTTTTACCCTGGCTCTTGTTGAGTCTCACACCGGTCGGCTGAGCTGCTCTATACAATCACTTGATGGTGACCGCCACAGGTCTGACAGCAAATGACGGAACCGAAGGGCTGTCACATATCTTCTCCCCCCTGGCCGAGTTTACTCTCCGATTTCCAGCGCAGCGATTGTGCAATCTACAGACACGGTCCCGGGTGCGTGAGGATCCCGGATCGCGGCCTCCAGTATCATGGCTCTGCAATCAAGGACTATAGGTAATAAATTTTGTCTAATTATGGCGATAACTTCATTGTAGCGAAGCAGAACCTGAGTGTGTGTTAAGGGGTATATGGTACAACGAGCATTGTACTTCATATTATGATGTGGCAGATTGATGACTGTGTGTATGGTTAATACTAAGCACGAAGTGGTTCGAGCATGAGTCTTTAGCCAGGCCATCACGAAGCCCAGCGCTATGTATAAGAGTTCTGATAGGCCACGGGCCTGGCTCTGTCAAGCCCTGCCATCATGCTAGAGGCGGGTACTGTCGTGAGCCGTGTTTCGTATACTTGTGAGCCCATGTCATCATCAACAGATCTTTAGAGAACAACAATCACAAAAATGGTACAAGATGCGCTTGCTCCTACTTCTAACATATACGGCTCTGTCCTATTCAATATTGTCCGCTAGATAGTCAGCTAGCCGATGCTTGACAACTGAGCGTTGCGTGTTTTCCTTTTGGTCGACGTGGTCAACATTACGAGACGCTTAGCAAACAACTCTGCATGTTCGTGGCAGATGGTCCCCGGCAAATGATGGAGCGATGGCGCCCCTTGATAGGGGTTCTAGGGTACCATTCGAGAACCGCGGTGCTCTGACTCGTTGAACAGAACTTTTGTTCATGAAAATGGTTTGATTAGCATATTTGAAACCATCCCGAAGCTATCTGTAGACTATCGATGCCTCCTCGTAGCCCATAGACTAAGTCTCAAACTGCTGCTATAAAAGAGTTTTGCTCTTCTCAAGGTTACCCTCGAGAGTTCGCAGCGCGCGATGTCAGAGATCCTCTCGTAACGACAAAATGGCCAATGTGCACTACTTCTCCCGAGCTTCAGTGTCATATCCGTCGCTCTAGGCATGGCAATCCGGTCTGTATTTTTTCTGCACCCGCGCAACGACGGCCCATGGCTTGGCGATAAGTGAAGCAATAGCCCTCCGGCTACAGCGCCTACTCTTACTTTCATTACACAACCTCGACATTTGACGCCGTCGCAACAAATCATGACAACGAAAGTCATGGTGGTCTACCTACTTGATTTCCAGCCGAGTGGAGTCGGCGCTTCACCTGGTTTCGGTTTCCTGCAGTGGTACCGATATGCGCTGTCCTGCGGATCAGTGCTATCCCCCGCTTGCCGCCGATATCAGAACTGATATAGATTGCCACTCGAGAAGAAAATTTGGTCTTGGTGTCTTTGGTCCCCGCTACGCATTCGTGCAAGTTGGCTGATCACCACCCAGGGTTTCGCCAGTCGCCTGCTTCGCTGGACAGCAGAACGGCTTTGTGCCTCAGCACCGCATGACTGGTCATAGCCTGAGCGCCTAGATGAATCCCTGGAAATCTTTTTCAGAGGGCCGATATGTCGAAACACAAGCTTTGCGGGAGCGAAGTCCATTTCGTGGAGAGCTCCAGGAGGAAGGGGAACCTTGACTAAAGGCAATAGCATCAAGTTAACTTTCTCCAAAAAGACTGCCTGAAGTCAATCTCCCCCAGCATCAAATCCTCTCCTGATTCTCAAAGGACCGGATTTGGCCTCGCAAGTTCATTTTCCGCTTGCCTGGAAGGTATAAAAGTCGCCGCAATTAAACCTACACACAACTCAGATTACTGAGCATTTTGCCGTCTGGCTCGTCCTTCTGACGAGGCTGTGCTGAGACCCCTGAACTTGCTCAAGCAGATTCCCGGGCTTGGGCGCGGCTTGAAGAGCTTGGTTTCTGATTGGGCTTTCTGTCGCATTATCAGGTTTTGCAACATTGCCACAGCGGCATATCTTTGCCGGAGAAGGTCGTTGGCGTCCATTGACGCTTCGTGGCGTGCGATTGGTCCGTGTTCTCGTAAGTGCCCCTTTGTCTATGTACTTGTCTAATCACGAGATACGGGATATTGTGAGTACTCTAGATATTTCCAGTTATCACAAGATTTAGGGATCTGGCCAGATGTTTCGAGTTTCATCCCGACGGTCACACTGCCATCCCATTATGACGATGAAGAAATCGGCCGTTTGTTTCCCAAATTCCTTGTGTGGGACATCTCTGTTTCCAATCAAAGAGGTAATTTTAGAATTTTCTTGAGAAGGCCTCGACACACAGCGAGATGTACATCCTGACCCAATGAGAATCGCTATTATGATTTGATTAAAATTCAAATCCAGCGTTAATTGTATGTCTCTTATTTGACGAGGCCAGAGTTCAGATATGTGGCAGAAGGTTGAGTCAATTGTATAGCACATATGCAATCCCATTATTCGATGTACTCAATGACTCGACAAAGAAACATCACATGGGTTTCCGATATCAACATCAAATATAGCAGAATCACTTTTGAGATATCTGTATCTAATTGACAATAATCCGTGGTCTAGGTTTCATAGAAGAAACCCTTGTGGAAAGACGAAACGCCGTGTATCTAGTCTGTGCTCAATCAGGGCTATAAATAATTTCAAGATTTCTACAGCCTATGCACCATTAAGGAAGAGCCAACACGGGAGTGAACGGAAGTTGAAATTAGAGTGGAACAATCAACAGGCCCTGGCAGGACGACCCCAGCCACACTCAGAACAACAACAAATCCAAGACTATACACCGCTTGGGCATAGCTGGTATATACTCAACCTGTGTGTTACACACTCCGGAGAGAACTAAACCATTTGAATAGACGGACCTTGCGCTCTTTGCCCCGTCACACGAGCAAGACAGCTCTCGTAAAAAATGAAGCGTGGTCCAGACAGTAGTCGAAATTCAGATAAGCTAGTTAGTCAATTCCAACTGCCCATTGCAACGTTAATAATAGATTCTATACCTGATCCCACTATATGCGTATATTTATACGTCTGAGTTTATACAAGTTGGCCTGTTGGATATGCGATTTCGATTACATGATTACTGGTTGACTTGCCGTCTTCATAGCTTCATGAAATCTTTGAAAGGATGACGAGCTTTCTAGCACCCAATTAAACATCGTTACCCACATATGTGGCAGCTCCAACGAAAGTAAGTAGGTTCCTGATATGTATTCGGATGGACTATCACTTACACGGTCCGTCTATGTAAAACCGTCTAGGTCTTGGTCCTCCAGCACAGCTAGAGAAGAGTACCCAATCCGAACAGCCCATCAGGCTCTTTGCTTGATATACTTCGTATGCGTCCCACTCGCGACCACCGGGCCAACAACTCCATCGATAACCTTTGAAATGACCACCTTCGTGAAAGCCACCGACCCCCCAACCTTTTCCGCCGTCCCTTCGATCTCGATCTCGTCTCCCTCCTTGGCTGATGACAGATACCGCACGTGAATATCAACCGACACGCCCGTCCTTTCCCGTAGATCCCATGTTGCTATGGCCATGCCGCCAGCCCAATCCACGATAGTGGCCGAAACGCTCCCGTGGATGCCGCCGCCTGAGTTGATGTGGTTTTTGGTGAGCTTCAGCCGTGCCTTCACGCAGCCCTTAGCTGCCGAGTGGATCTGGACACCTGAGAGTAGGAAATTGTAGATCGGAGACCGAGGCAGATTGTTGGCCACCAGACTCTCGATGTGGGCTTTGATACTGTCGTTATCCGCCTCCATGGTGACTGTGCGGCTTGGAGACAATTAAAAGTGGAACTCGTAGGTCTTGTGTAGGACATGCGTGTCTCCTTGCGCCAAAATACGAAGTGGTGATATCAGACATCTCACTTCGCAACTCTAGTAGTGATGAGCGATAAATTGGCGTGGGCTGCTTGCAGCTGCCTGCAAGCGGCAGCATGTGCGTCTCTCTGCATCACAGCTGTCAATTCTGTATTCGCAGCTATCTCAGAGCCAGCTTCTTGGACGGAAAATCTTATGGCCGGCAACTGAATACCAAGTAAATGTAAAGATCGCGCTGTAGACTAGTGAAGCAGTGATCAGCTTTTCGTGGATGCATGAGATGCAGTGAATAGTGGGGGGAAAAGCCTACTACACTGTGAAAGGCAGCGAGACCGCTGCAACGAAAGAAGATACAGTATTAAACCTTCTTGTGGCAATCCTGCTGGACGGACATCAGGATGAATAGAAAGTTGTTTCTATTTGCACTGACTGGTTTATAATCATATAAACCTGCCTATGGTGTAGACCCCGACCCTTGCAGAGTAAAGCATTGCTCTGGATTCAAGCGCTCTATCATTTCTCCTTCTGCAATCTATAGTCTACTAACACAGTCTCCTATATACGCCTGGTCCGAATCGGTGATTGCCATCTTAATGGCCAGCCAGTCCGGTGAAATGTTTTCTCCTCTGTATTGATACAATCTGTAAGTTTCTTCCGACGTGCGTTTGACCTACACGTCTACAATGCCTCCGGGAAACGCGTACATATATCGTGATCTGTCGGTTCCTGTTGTCACACAGTATCTCTCCAAGTTCCGATCTTCACGCCGAGAATCAGGAGGTGGCGTACTGATGTAGCAATCATCATAAAGGACGTGTTCCTCGACGACTTACTCGCAAAATGCAAAGAGGGACGGGCTGCTGAAGTAGAGAATTCTAATAAATCTCGAAGCGCTTGAGATAGTATGACAGAGTTATGGATTTAGTATCACCTGTCGTGCTTTATTTTGGATCTGACCCCGTCTTCTCCCGGAAAGAGCTCATGGAGTAAGACCATTGGCGGGAGATAGGAAACGGGGCATGCGCCTGGCAAGTCCACAGTATCATCTTTACACAAGTGCGCTGCTTGACATATTGATTAGCATGCTTTATATATAATAAGAAAGTACCATTCTTGCCACTTCTGAAGTTGTAATCTTGATTTCTAGGTCCATCGTTAGGCCTGGAGGTGCAGTAATCTCACTTCAGACCGATGTTCTCGACATTCTTCATTGACATATTCTCCTCATCCATCAGTCCGAGAATGTAAGCTTCGTCTGAGAATTGGTAATCGCCCTCGACAGGATGCAACACACAAGGCACTTGTCCACCCATCAAAATACACACTCGGTCACCTTTCTGCGCTCATGGCAGCGCCTGGCCCAGAGGGTCTTTCTTCGTAATCCAAAACCGCCGGTTATCGATGTCCCAGTCCATTGTCTGATGCCCACATGGCAGCACTAGTTCGGGACACATAATTGCCTCTTGTTTGACCTACAAGCGGTTTAACCAGGGTCTCCGCAGAAGAATAGCAAGACTGAAAATTATGGAGGAAAACTCGCGCGTTGAAAATGAATCCACCCGGTCGGGAGTCCTGCTTGGTTCCACTTGGCTTTCGATGGGTAATACCAGAGACGACTGTATCCATCTGGGACTTCTCACCTAGCCATGCAATTACTCGCTTCGATTTTGAGTAGATTTCACGCATCAGCGACACTCACTGATTGCGCCCTGGCACGTCATCCTAGTTGATGCAGATGGTGCCTGTCCACAATTTAACAAGCGCGGGCTGTTTTCTTATCGAAGGTATTGCAACATCAGCTCCACGCTGGGGAAGATGGATAACATGCTGTAATCGGAGTTCTGGACGGCCACGTTGCCCTTGCCCGTCGTGGTATTCTAGGCATAAGACGGAGCTTTGTAATTGGGAAGGTTGTCTAGAGACGCGTGTCTGATTCCTGCAGGGACTGGGTCACTTCCTCTACCACGCATGAATCCATTAGCCGGATTCCTTGGGGTTGTTCAGCTTCTGGTACTTGCATTTCGGTGGGGAGTCCATATCTGCAGCTCATGTTTGTCAAGCTGGTATCTATGTGTACTAGACGCAAGAAGAGAGTCGTTGCAGCTATCCCAGAACGACGTCAAGCGTTCACGGAAAACAGAGCTGGAGGCGCGCAGTAAGATGCCAAGTTGCCAACCGCTGTTCCCTCTGCTGTGGGGTAAGAGCCCAGAACATGGGTCGCAACACTGTGCTGGACCTATATTCCACGGGCAATCTGGTAAGTTATCGCAAGTAACGGGTTTATAGTAGCTTCTCGTGTACTGCAACAAGCTCGATTGTCTTCAAACTGGCTGTACCCGTGGATCTCGTCACCATGTTGCTTGTGACAACGCGACGGGTGTCTTATGTGGTCGCTATCTACTCACAAAGTCCATTTCTCATAATCCGGAAAATACACGTCTTGTATCCTGCCGACATAATCTAGAATAACAGGAAACGCCTTGACCACCTTTTGCGAGTCTGGCCCAGCAGTGCAAACCAGCACCGAAACGATAAAACCAAACAGCGTCGTGTCGGCCTCAGTTGGCTTCTCTCCCCCAAAGACCCAAAACGGCTTCCCAGCATCTGCGTTACCAGACTTTGGTCGCGCTGCGACAAGGAGATCATTGGTGGCTTCCCAGATTTCGCGACGGAAGCCTGAGATCTCCTCCGGTGTGTAGCGTCCCGTCCCTTGGCCGTGTAGCGTAGCGATGGTGCCCCGGTAAGCCATCATGCCCACAACGACGCGCACGGGGTACGGCAGCGCTTGGAAGATATGATCGCGCATGGTGTAGTAGTTCTGGGTCCATCTTTCCCAGCTCTTGATGGGTCTCGTCAGCATGCCGGCCGTCAATGACACACAATCGGGCTTCACTGACATGGTAGAAATACAACTTATCCTCAAGCAGTGCTCGCAGTGCCGAATCTCGAGCCCGTGCCGCTGGCGAGAGCTCTGCGTTGATGTCGGGAATCACATTGCATTCAGACAGAGCTTTGACAATGAGGCCAGAGTCGCTCAGCCGTGCCTTCGTTCCTGATCCTGCGAGATTGCTGCACTCAACGTATGGGATTTTGCCTCTGGGGGCAGTCCTTGGGGAGCCTGCTCCCGTCGTGTACTTCACACCCGCGAACCGCAGACGTGCTTCGAGCTTTATGACGAACGGTGACCAGACATGTTTCCCAACGTCTTTCCAGCCTCGAAAGACGGTGATGTCTGGCTTCCCAGTCTCTATCGCTGTCGACATGATCGCATGAATTCCTTGAACGCTGGATGAGTATAGATTGCGTCTTTGTCAGAGAGACGGATGTTCCATTGCATACGTGGGGAGACATTGAATCACTTTCCATAGAGCTAGCTCGGGATCTCGTCCCGAAAGAATAATAGAGGCATAGATATGAAGATTTGTCTTAGTGCTGCGCCCCTCGCGCGTCGCGCCGCGCTGGTAGGAATGTCGTTGTGGTGGCTTTGAACTCGGCACCGGGGTTAGAACTCACTGCTTTCACCGACTGAATATCCACACCTTCACTCTATTTTGACTTGTCCGAGTAGTCCGAATTGTTCACACAAGGATTTGTTACTATATAGTACCTAGAATCCTCAAGACGATAAGATTAGATGAACATGTCTACAAATACTTAAAGGCTTTCATCCTAGCCGCCGTAAATGGAACTGGTAAGATATACAGAATAAGAAAAAGAATCGAAGCTCAAGTACTTAAGGCTTCTGACAAGTTATCTTGATGGATGTAGGAGGCTCGTTTCCAGTTAGACTAGCGCAACGACAATCCGGGAGCTATCACCCGAGAATACCCCGAAGCCATTGTATTGGATAGCAACATTCGCCAGCTAGACGATTCTCAGCCGCCCAGATTGCACGTGTTCCAGGGTGAGATAACGGACCTATTAGATAACCACAACAGGCGCTGTGGCGGAGCGGTTAACGCGATAGACTAGAATCAATAATTCTGATATCTATTTCCTTCGGGAGCGCAGGTTCAAGTCCTGCCGGCGTCGAATCAACACTTTTTTTGCTTTTGTTTTGCCCTTTCTTTTTGCCTTCCTCGTTTTACTCCTAGTAAACTAAAACGCGTTTTCTCTTCGAGGGAGAAGAAAAAGAGATTTGATAGCACTTTCTGATTCCCCGACTTTTCTTTGGTATTCAGCTGGGTGATGCGTTAGTCGGTTCCATTGACTTGGGTAGGTTAAACGGGTTAACGGGAGTTCTGGTGGTGAAGCAGATATACTTTTTATGAGGTGCCGGGACGGACTGAACGTTGACCAAAGTCTACTTCATGATCGTTATGCAAACCTGATGCTCATGCCGAAGCGATGGCATCAAGTACCAGAAACAGACAGAAAGCGCAGGCGCATGGCTATATAAAGCGTACGCTGCGGTGTCCGATGCGACTACCCTAGCTACACGGTTATCTACGAGAGCAGTTCGCCAGCCTAGCCTTCTACTGCCGGCCCAGGCTGTGAACCGAACCACGGACAGTATTCGTAACTGGAAGCCGGGATTGAGAAGCCGTAATTGTTCAATTGTATAGCTACAAATGCCGATACCTGCACCTGTGTAACGCCTCCTTCTATATATGAGCAATTTCCTATACAATCTCAGGACTTTGCAAGAGTCCTACTGATTTGACTGAAGCTGTGGTAACATGCACCACGGCAGATTAGCATATCTCACAGCGACGCAATTTGCGGGCGATGCATCCATCGCATGACTCCTCACTCCTTGGCCAGATTGCCGCCCGACTCTTTTGCCGCCGACTCAGTAGACCCGTTGAACTAGCAGGTCACCCGGTAATTCCTGCTTAGTTGCGATCAATAGCAGGTAGTCAGTCTAGCGCTGCTTACGTGCGAGCTCTGGCTACCCTCTATCCCCTCCACTTCTCACACCAGAGCTCTTAGTTCCAGATACGAATTCGACAGGCTGACCAGGCGTATTGTAGTCCTTGGCTGTTGCCGCTCTCTCAGGCAAAGTAACTCTTCCAAAGCACACCTTCCAAGTCCTCCAACTGTTCAGATGTGAAATACTGCAAATATCAGTCCAAGTATTCAAAATTCCGCCCATAAACCGTGATCAATGACATACCTTCTGATCAACCCCCCAACTGTCCTGTCTCGTCTTCTTGAACTCGGCCAGAATACTCTTGGTCGCCTTACCCACGACTCCCGGATCACTAGCCGCACGTCTCGCGAGCAGCGCCAACACCTCAGGCATCCAGCTCGGCGGCGGTGTCGCATACGGGAACGCCTCGACCAGCGCCCCCAGCCCCAGAACTGCCGCGTGTCGCTTGACGATCTGCTGCGTGACGTTGACGGGCGTGTCCGTGCCTGGGACCTTCTTCTTCGGCATGGGGTTCCGCGCAAGCTGGCTTTCGAAACGGGTCTTCAGTGTCTCGATGATGGGGTTGCGGATCGCGGCCGGCGAGCATCGGATCATGCCAGCCAGAGTGGCGCTTGCGACTGTGCGCACCTCGAGCTGTGGATCTGCGAGCATATCGCCTACGGCGTCGAAGAGAAGCTCGCGCTGTGCTGCATCCGTGAGGAAGAGACGACGGAAGTAGATTACCTGCATGTTGACAAGAGCGCGCAGCCGTTGATGCCATGACGTCGCAGTCTTTCCAAGTCGGATCAAAGCCTCGATGAATGCCGTGTCCTCGCCCGAGCGGAACGGAATGTTCGGGAGGTGGCGGTAGACGTGGTATGCCAGGCGCATCAGCTCAGGATCTTCCTTGACGTCCATCATATGCAAGAGCTGGTCGATGAAGGGATCCGGGAAGAACGAGATGAGCTGAGTACATTCCTGAGATGACAACGTGCTATCAAGCCATGTCAGAACCGTCTTGGACCCGGAGGTGTAGGATGAAGGTGTTTGCTGTCCCGGTGTGCGCTCTTTTCGCCATGTCTCCAACCTATCAAAGACGTCCTTGACAGTGGCCGCGAACTTCGCCGTTGGCTGGTAAGGTCGGATGCCAATGGCAGCCTCGGCCTTGTTCTTCTCGAGTAGAGCCGATACGTTCTCGAAAGACTCGTGGTATCGAGTGCGATAGATCGTCGCAATGACTCGGCCGATTGCCTCCCGTACAGTCTTGTATGGGTGGTCGATGTGGCTCAGGAAGTTGTCGAGAATCGACTTGTCAATGCGGAAGTGCCAGCCGCAGTCGTTGATTAGAATCTCGAGGAGCAGTACTTTGGAAGATTCCTTGAATGCTGCATTGGACGACATATCAAGCCGGAAAGAGCTAAGACTCTCGACAAGCTCATGAGCACGCCGGGGATCTTTGGTGTCTATGACAAAGTGGAGGCAGGTACTCCAGTAGTTGAGGTTCTCCGGCGTCAAGCTGTCCGCGAAGATCTTGAGCATCAAAGGCTGAGCAAAGCCCCAGGCACGGTCCCTCATGTCAATGGGGTCATCCGCAG
The DNA here is from genome assembly GCA_022432505.1 of Xylariales sp. AK1849. Lineage (NCBI taxonomy): Eukaryota > Fungi > Ascomycota > Sordariomycetes > Xylariales > Xylariales sp. AK1849. The sequence continues at coordinate 800,178 of JAJKKH010000002.1, forward strand.
AGCCCGCAAGCAGGGCGCCGACGATTTCAGCGGTTGCACGGTGTTGATGCTTGTCAGTGCCATCGCCATAGACTTCCATGGTCAACGTCTTGACATCCTCGAAAGTCAACTCGGTCTGACCATAATTCATCAAGTCGAAGACATGCATCAGAAGGATCACATTCTGACTTCTGAACCTATCCGAGGAAGAGTCCCGCGGCTCCTGCTTCAAATAATCGAAGCACTTTGCAAGCCATTCCTTGGTCAGCAGTTTACCAACTTGCTTCCTCGCAGCAGTCTCTACATCGTCATAATCATCAAAGCGATTTGGCTTTGACCTGAACGCAGTGAATTGCTTTCCCCAGACAAGCCAGCCAACGTGATCAGTATCCACAAAGTACTCGGCGGTCTCGGGATGCGTGAACTGATCAAGGAACTTCTCCGTGAACGCAACGTCCCCTTTGTTCACCGGCACTGTGACCTTGTTCGAGTCCTTCTCCTTCTCCTCAAGGTAATCCTTATAAGAGTGGTTGTAGACGGCGCGTTGATCCACAACCGTAAAGACATTAGAAAAAGCCGTAATGTAACCTGTTCGGAGCCCGGGATGGGGATCGTTCGCTCCCTTGACTACGAGTTCGATGAACTCGGGAGGAGCAATGGCATTGAAGCGAAGGCATAAGTTGGTCGCAAAGATGGCACACCTACTCGCTGTCTTCCAATGCGATTCCTTTGCCAAGGCAACAAGCTCCAGACCGAGAGCACCTTTCTTCTCTTCAACCTTTTTCCTGCGTTCGACGATGAAATCGTGCCGTGAATCAATGACCCTCGAGCAGTCCTCGGAAGGCTTGATCAAGTTGACGACATTTTCGTCCAACAGAACCATGATCTCAAACCGCTTTCCAAATTCTATCAGCGGGTAAAGAGCCGTCGCGCCGAGGTTCTGAATGGATGCCTTGTCGACACCTGCTGTTCTGATGTAGAGGCGCATGAGATCGGGTGCGAACCTCCAGTCCCTCATCAAGGTCTTGAGTAGGCTCGTGAACAGCAGGGTATACATGGAGCCCTTGATGCGATCATGATCGACCTCGTCCAGAGCCTTGCGGAATCTTTCTAATATCACAGGGATAACCAACGGCCGTCCTCCGATCAACACCTTCAATGAGGCATCTTGTGCCCCTTGGGCAACTCTTCGCACATCGGCATACGGGGAAGTACATGATTGCGCGAGGTCAAGCAATAGTTGCTTGTCCAGTTCGCTCTTCCTCCTAACGGAGGCATTGTGCTTGACACGTTGAATTTGGTATGCATCCGCACGTTTGATCAATAATGGCCGAGGGTAGACTTTTCGCAGGCTGCAGATCTTGAAAGGGCTGATGTCTGCCTTGTAGAGCCTCTGCAGCCGTTCCAAAGGATGAGCAGACCTTTCGAATCCCACATCCGTGATCCATGTTCGATACGTGGTGTAAAGTGCTGTGAAGCATGATACGTCGTCTTCTTGGTGTGTGTTTAGGAAGGAATGCGTACGGGAAAGGAGGCGTCCGATGTTGTCTCGAATATCGTGGATACGTGTGTATAGTGGATCGTCGTTGGACAAGAGATAACCACCTTGGTACTTGTACTGAGGTCGCGTCTCATCATCCTCGCCGACTTCAGCAAGCGGATCCTCCTCCTCTTCATCGCTATCCTTCATCTCTTCATCGCTGTCATCTTCGGCATGGTGGCCATTCGTGTGACCATTTGACTCCCCGGCTGCACGTTTAGGATCAAACAGAGTGGCAATGCCCGAGATAACTAGACGCAATTGACTGAGTTGACGTGATACCTCGTCAGACCACTCCTTGTTCTTCCCCTTTCTGCTGACTGGTGGATTGTCACTCATGAAAGATTCTAGTCTCTGCATAGCTCCTTCAGCCTGTGACTGGAACAATTCGACAGCAAATTGGAGTTCTTCAGGTATTGACCGATGCCATTTTATCGTCAGGTCAGTTGGAGCTGTCGTCTGTCCCCAGTCATCAACATCCAAGCCTCTCTGGATCACGTCCGGCTCGTACAAAGCATTATCGATCGGATAAGTGTGCGTCAGGTTGAGCAAGAGATGGTGGATATAGTTGCTGATGTGGAGTGTCGGCAGTCCACGGCACTTCTCTTGCATGTACTGGGCGATATCAAAGAGATCATTCTTGTACTTGAGTACTTCAGCACCGACATGAACAACACACATACTCAATATGCTGACATGCCACACGAGTGCTCTGTCTCGAGGGAGGACCTCGGTACCACTACTTCGATCTGACGCTGCCCCGTTGTAGTCGATCTCATTTCGTATGTTGACTATGAGCATCGGAATGAACACCTTGAGCGTCTTTTCGGGGTTGACCTTGCACAATGCATTGCAGATCCATGCCATGCTGTCCCGAGCTTGATGCACAACGTGCGTGGAGACGAAGGCTGACAACTTCTCCAGCGCCATGTCGAACAGCTGGGGCGAAAGCGAGGCAAACAGCGGCGTCAAAGATGCCGGAAGAGTATTGATGATGTTGTCTTCGGGTGATCCAGTTCGAAGGTGAGAAGAGTCGGGCAGATTCTCCAACAACGTGAAGACCTTGCCTAGAAGTGCCAAGATGAACTCACCAAAGCCAGCAGTAGAAGAGCGAACGATACTCGCCTCGTCCTCATCGGAAAGTTCGTTCTCGTAATCCATCTGAACGTCCTGGCCCTCTCTCTCCATTCGTTCCATCTCTCCTTGTACCCATTGCATGGCAAGGGTAGTGTCATGGATGTTTGCACTCTCCTTGGTCAGATTGACGAAGGGTATACTATATGCCACACTCTGGATGAAGTTTAGCGTGTACTGGGTCTTGTTCAAATCATTGGCATCGATGCCCGGCAATGCCAATGCAAGTAGGGCAGTAATATGGCATCTAAACCCCTTTTGCCGTGACATGATGTTCGCGATCATCTGCAAGCCGCACAAGCTTGAGGTTGTCCGATGGACCTCTACCAATCCTTGCAAACTAGGGTAGAATCTTTGGAGTGCACCGGGTAGGATCAAACCAGGCTCAAGGTAAGATAGATTCTGAAGAGCACCAAAATACATGTTGGTTATCTTGGTGCTCTTGCCAAAGAGTCCCATGAACGTCACTTCGCGAAGGCTCAACACGAATCTTTTCTTCAAATCATCATTGAGACGTCGATCTGCCGGAGTATTCTGTTCACCTTTGTGTTCCTTATTCCAGCGCGACACGAACATCTCCGTTAGATAGAAGGTCAGCTGGGCGAGCATAGTAGTCCACGCACCCTGGTTCGAAGGATGGAAGAAGGTATCAATAGACTCCATCAAGCCCTCTAGACTGTTCAGAATAGAGCTTTCCTTGTCCAGACACTGCGGAGAGAGGGAAGATATTACCCAGCGAGCAATCGTGTATGAGATTGGGTGTTTCTTCTTGTCTTTCTCCAAGAAGATTCCCATTCCAGAGGAATAGTCGAGAGATGTGTACGGTGAGTTGGCTTGGCCTACCGGGATCTCAGTCAGGCGCAAAATAGCAGTGAACAACAGATCAGCCTGCTCTCGGGTGAAAATGCCATGTTCTGAAAACGGCACATGCGGGTGTGTCAAGTAGTCCCTAGCCATGCGTGAAAACATATCCAAGAAGGCTGTATCGAATACCTTTGACCGGGTATTCAATGACCAGAGGTGGAAGAAGGTAGGAAAGAAGTCTGAAGGTTGAGATTGAGGTTCTGTGGGAGGAGCAGGCGTAGTGGGTAATAAGATGTTCAGGGTTCCAACCACGATGTAGGCGTTCTGGAGATCCGACGTGCTGAAATAAGGTAGGACTTCATCCAACATCGCTCGTCTTTCCTTAGGATCAAAGTATGTTGAGGCCTGCAGGCACAACCTCCACAGATGCTTCAGTCCACGTCTCCTCGACGAATGATGCGCCGCAGCTTCCCCTGGAAGCACCAAAGACTTGATCTCCTTCCATATGGGTCTCCAATCCAGTATTAAATCTTCCTGTGGCTTCACCAGATGCTTTCTCTTGGCCAGAACAGAAACCATTCTAGAGAAGCGATCCGAGGTACTGCCATCGAGGCCTGGCGCTAGGGAGAGATGGAAGTACAGCTTCGCAAGTCTCGCCCGCAACTCCCTCGGCATATCGAACTTCAGATTTAGCCATGACTGTAACTGCCTCGTCCAATGCACAGCACCGGGAGAGAAATCTTCAGCCTTGACAGCAATGTATAGCTGCTTCAGTATTCCTTGTAGCGCAGCATCACGCTGAGCTTCCTCCTCAACAGGATATGGCAAGAGCTCGAAGTAGGAGAAAGTTCTCGGTCGGTGGCGTTTGCTGTTGTCGTCGACATCTGATGATGAAGATGGCAAACCTGGAGAGGTAGCTCGCGATATCGTCTCGGCTGAAGCGAACGTGCTTAGAAATTGAGAGGCGCCGGATATGGCTGTGGCGCTAGCGACATCGAGCTGTTCATCCATGTCGAAGCAGGTGCGCTCTGTCTCTGTGCGACGAGGGGTTCGGGGCTTGGTGATGATAGAGAAAGGTTTCCGTTGCACGGAATACAGCAAGTTAGTTAGATGCCGGCGTGTAGTGTCGCAAGGCGCAAAGGTTTATAGGTTGGGGGCTGAGAGAAGCGTCGCAGCTCGGATGTGGTGACTGGCGTCAATTATTGAGCCTGACAGGAGGCCACAGGTACAGAAGTGGTCGTGTGCTTCAAGTTGGATGCTAACATCTCACCATCCGCCGTTCGAGCTCAAAGATTGAGTTGAGCTCCGAAGCTCTCGAACGAGCGCAGCTGATGATGCTTCTAGGCCGACTGGCAATGATCTCAGAGTCGCCCTGGTGGCTGTGTGACGGCTGTCGGGCGGGCTTCTTCGAGGACTCGGAATGTACCCAGGGGAACGGATGACGGGAGAAGCACTGATAAAAGACGGGGTGTTGTTGGTTTGCCTCGAATCAAGAGAAGAATGAGGCAGCAGTCGACGTGACGCCTCGATTGGAGCTGAGGTAAGGTAGAAGCTCCAATTCGGTTGAGAGTCCGGAGCACGGGGCGTCCAATCCAATCGGTACTTCTGCTTGGTTCGCAGGCAGGTAGAGCTGGGAGCTGGGGGGTCCCCGGGTTTGTATTCGGCAATGGTTCCTCACGCCGGCCTTCGTTCACCCTTCAGCACGAGAAAAGATGACCAACGTGAAACTGTTTGAAATGGCCAATTGATTAGTTAGGATATTAAGGAACGTATTCCAAGCGCCGGATAGGTTCTTGATAACAGGAGTAGGAGCGCACTGGGTAACTGGTGATCACACGCCACACCACGCCCTTTTCTTTCCCTGGCATGGGAACTGTACTTTGAAGCTGCTGTGCACCCGCACCGCTCCAACAGCGTGGTGCTGACCTTAGCGCGCTGCAAGCCGACTTCCTAGGAGATATGCAGGGCATCCGAATAGGCTCACAGTGACAGACGACACCGTAACACCAATGGCGGCCTTGGCTGTCTACCCTGCCGCTGCCGCGCAAAAGTACCACCCGTAAGTACCTACCTTATGTATCTTCCGTCAAGATTCAAGGGTGGCTAGGGCTATTCAACTACCAGTGGCCTGTAAGTTGTAAGCCGTAACGCGCACTAACACGGTAAATCTGCGGCACGGGGATGTTGGCTTCAATTCCCGGTGCGGAGCGAGCTCCCTTCCTCTGATGCCCTTCCCTTCCTCCAACCCAGCAGGTGTATGTACGGAGTAGTAGATGCGACGATGCATGCTTACCTTGGCACCAATTTCTCGGCTTTCACTGCTTGAAGCTGTGGTGTATCCTTCAACAGCCGATGACAGAAGGACTCGTCAAATCTCTTCGATGGGATCGTATTACGAATATCAGCAGGATTCTAACCTCTTATCAGGTCACACTGTGGAATGAATATATGAAGCTCCGAATGCCACAGGCCCATGAGCCCAGAAAAGACGGATGCGAGATGGTACTTGATCAATTGCATACCTTGCAGCGACTGTCAAGCTTGATATTACATATCTCCTTCATCTCCAGGCAGCCCATAAACACCTCATCCGAAGATCCATTGGCATCCCGTCGCTCTGGGCTGCTGGATACATATGTCTCCGGCGGCTGACCACGCCACTCCCGTAGGCCGCAGCTCGCCCACGCAAGCTCACTCACCCTTTCTTTTAGTCACGCGAGCTCAACTTTCTTACAGGAGCATTCTCGAAGCTCACCATTACGCATACACAATATGCCTAGTTCGCCGGACCAGATACGGTAACCCATCACCGCATGCCACCTCGTTCCTTGTCATCGCCATCGTCATCATGCCGGATGCAATCCCCGACGGCAAGCCACAGCGATACGAGGGTCTTGTCCAACATTGAAAGTTCTTCGAGTTCAGCATGACTAACGTAGCTACTGCATGAACCTGCATATCGCTTCGGGTCGCTTAGCGTCAACAACATGTCCCTCTTGCATCTCTAATAATCATTCCAACACTAGATACCGCCTGACCTGGACAGTATATCATTTGTATACGATACATTGCTAGCAACCGCTTAACAACTCGCAGCAGCCTCCTGGCTAGATTTCTCGAGGCCAGTATGGCGTGCTTGAGCATGGAACGACCAAACGGCTACCCGACAAGGCCTAAATACAAATGTGTCTCCATTCTCACAATGCTACATAAAGCGCACCCATGATATTCAAACGAGGCTGACTTTCATTCGTGTATGCCACGACCTTGCAGAAAAGGCGAAAAGGTCCACTTCTGTGGGAAAACCGGGCCCCCAAACTCTGGATCAACGCCCATGGTCCCCTCGGGCAGGATGCTCAACAGGCCCGTAACCCAGTAGATATATCCCATGAACGCGGCCGTCTTCATGAACTCGCGGTGGAGCTGCGGCGTCTGGGCTGCCCGCCACGTGTAGTACAGTGTTGCGGTGGCAAGGCTAAGGGCTAGCCCTACAGTCTGGGCGTTGTGGAATCTGTAGAATGCTTAGTGTGCACATGTGTATATGCTTGCCGTCATTGTAGAGAAGAAGGAGGAGGAGGAGGAGGAATAGGAGGAATAGGAGGAGAAGACCGACTACTAAGTTGGCATGAGGCGGCCAATTCGGGTTATACATATGTGTTTCGCTGAAATTGTCCGCCTTGAGCGTACCAAAGGCCATACACAGGGCGTCGATGGTGAGGAGCATGCGGCCCCCCACATATTCGCGGAGCTCTCACCGTCCTACTGTTTGTATTGCTATCTATGAACCTCTCGAAGAACGTCAGTGGCTTGGGCTATTCTTCATTCTAGTTCAGCGATGGTGATACTAAGCATAAGCGGTATTGAAAGGTCCGGCAGTTCCGTCGTCCAAATCCCCCAGATCTGCATCTGCCACCCATACGTCGCTTCTGAAGCTTTGTGCTTCGGAATCCGATAGCGTCTACGGTGGCATAAGGGACAGCCACCGGCTGGGCATTACTGCAAAGATGTCTTACTCTCGCAACACATTCAAAAGGGCGAGCCTTGACATGGCCTCAGGCAGAATCCTTTACAGCCGTATCCAGCAATCTTCCTGTTTTAGATAAAAACTACAAGACATGGTTAAATCGGTGTGCAGGGGTTGAAGTCCAGCTCGAACATGCTGCTTCATGTTATGCCAGATATGCTATAAGCCGCGTACGGTCAAATGCTCGCCATAACATCTAGCTTACTGTAACCCTTCATGTCTCTGTCAAGATGATGTATTGACTATAGCAATAATCTCAAAATCATCGTGTCAAGAGGGAGTAGTGTACGTCGGGATTTCCAACTGAATTCTGATCATCTTTCCATCCGCCAGTGTGTCGTTATCAAAATGATAATTGATTTCATGCACCGATACATCTTAGCCTTTTTTCCCCCCTATCATTACTCATTTAACAGTCATCGAACTGAGTCCTACCGGCCAAACAGCTGATGTTCCCTGCTTCCTTCGTTGCAGTTCACTGACCATTTAGCCAGCAAATTTGAGGATACATCACGGAAAGCGAGAACGTCCTAGTACGACGCATAGCCAACGATACAACGCTCCTGATGCTCCAGGATCGAATCGAGCGGTCATACTTCTTTAGAAGCACGTAGCATTTCATTCCAAGCCAATCTCCATTTTCCCATTCTCTCCTTAATCCCTCTTTCCTCCAAACCGCGGCAAACCCAACCAAAGCCCGAAAATCACCCCCAAAAGCGCTAGAATAATTGGCTGCAGGACCTGGACACCCTTGGCCTGTGCAATTGCCCCGACGGCAAACGGCAGTATAGCCGCGCCGCTGCCTCCGAACGCGGCCGCGAATCCGATCGCACCGACGTGCAGATGCCGCGGGAGCAATCTCGACATGGCGACGATAGCGGCGGGGAAGAGGGGGCCGAGGAAGAAGCCCTGTAGGGACACGGCGATGGCGGAGACGATAAACTGCGGGACGAGCCAGAAGAGGAGTTCGAGGCCCATGACGATGGGGAGGTAGATCTTTGAGGGGGTCGGGGTCAGTCTTGTTTTGGGGGAACCGATGGTACTGTTCAGGAGTGGTTAAGACGCAAGAGACAGGACTCACGGAAATAGCTAGCTTCTCCCCGATTCTCGGCGTGACAAACCCGAGAATAATCCTCCCAATCGCGATCCCCAGCCAGAAACCCGTGGCCGTCATGCCACTGGCGAATTCCTCGCCACCTCGCTCTTGGATCATGAACACGACGATCCAGCCTCCCAGGGCGACCTCAATGCCCACGTAGCCTAGGAGGAAAATAGCGCAGAGCCAGGTCACGCGCGCAGAGGGCTGACGGGTGAGCGCATCCCGCAGACTGCCCTTGGCGGACCCGGCGTGTGACGAGAGCGAGGCGTGGTACTCGGCTGCCGTGGCAGTCCAGAACCCCCCTAGGGAAGAGAAGACTTCGAGGCTTGCTAGGCCAATCTAGTTGGCGTCCACCGTCAACCTCACGAGACCTTTGCTTATATTGCAATAGGCACAAACAATGAAGACCAGCAGAGTGACTCACCATGACGTAGTAGAACGAGTACCACTGCAGTCCCCCCTTGGTGACCATAGTCGTAGCGACTAAGGGACTAATCACTGCCCCGATGCCATAAAGGCCGTGCAAGAAACCCAAGACCTCATTCGCATGTTCCATATTACTAATAAACGCATTCCACGCAGCATCTGCGAGCCCATTGCCATACCCGGCAATCATGAATGCAACCACTATGACAGGATAAGGAGGGTGCAGAGCTATGATGAGATAGGCGATCAGATGGCAGCCAGAGGCAATGACAGCTACGCCACGTTGGCCGAGTTTTGCATGGAGCAGGTTGTTCATGAAGGCAGAGGACGTGTAGCCGACGAAGGGGGCGAGGAAGATCAGCGAGACTATGAGATAGGTGAGGTTGTAGTAGGCTTCAATCTGTTGTGTACACGAGCTTTCAGTCAGACAGACTTTCTAGACATTCAAAGTCTGCTTGTAAGACGTTTAAGAACACATACATAGTGTATCAAAGCCTGCATTCCTCGTTAGCTATCCATCAATCTCAATATTTCTCCTCAGTATCCCCTTCGGCATTGGGGACTTACACCGTAAGCGGCATCATTAGCACCCATGACAATAAATGACCAGAAGCACGCCGCAACTTTAGAGACGTTACTCTTGGGATGATTCCAGCGTTGTACGACGTTGCTCGTTGTGCTGGGCAGTGGGAGGTCATCGAGCACAGGGGCATCGTCTTGCCTTTGCGGTTCCGTTGTAGCTCTAGATTCGGGCTGTAAATAGATAGGCCGCAACTCGATGACCGAAGTCAAAGAGCCACTGCCGGTCTGGTAAGATGTCGCCATACTTGAGATTCAGTATGTGGCTGACTATGAAGCACAGTGGTTTCTAGCGGGTGAGGAGAGAAGAGAAAAACCGCAAGGTTAAATAATAGGTTAGCTAAGACCCTTGACCAGAACAAGATTACGTCGCGTTTACGACATTTATGATCTCGAGTCACGACCTCCGCAAAATGGGAAGAGTCACGAACGGCGTAATAGCTCATCTCGACAGGCTTGCCGTCGCGCAATAAACCTCGACGACTGTTAGTTGCATCTGCCGGGGAAAAGTCGGGTCTTCGTCTGTGGGGTACTTGATCTCGCCATCATCGCCAAGGTGGACAAGTCTGGATCTCGTTGGTCAATGGCTCCCAGACGTCCGCCATATATACGTTTTGACATGCACCCGCGCCGGTAGATCATCATGAATCGGAAACCCCGTGGGAAACAGTGGAGATTGCCTCGCTTGAATTACTATTGGCTCTGCGTTGTTCGTTGATTAGCCAAAAAGGGAAAGTTTTCCAATTTCGCTTAATGCCGGCACCGAATGCTGCTGGCAATACCCAGGGTTCCGGGCCGTTAGGGCCGTTGGTCCCCGGATGACTCGCACAGCAGGTCAGAACTTTGAAAGCATCATGTAGGTTGTGTTGTATTTGATGTGCAAGGACGAACTGATAGCTCGAGGAGTCTTCTACGTGGTAGTGCAGATCTGCTGTTCATCTGTAAGCGACGAGGCCGGCTTTTAATAATCGAGACTCGTTGTAGTGGAACAAGCAGCAGAAACACTTCTTGACAAGAAAACAGACTTTCCGCCATTGAGTTGCTCGAGGTCGGTTTCTTAGCAGGCTCAGTTCATCTCGGACACGAACGTAGAGAAGGTAAGCGGAAAGGTTAAGGCACAGGTCGATGTCGTCCGTTGACGACAGTCCTAATAAGCATTGATGCTTCGTCTCTATAGGCAGCCCCTCTTTGAGCGACGGCCATCGCTAATAACCAAGCGAACCCATTCAATGATGCGAGAACCTGACTCTAGTCCATGCCGTAGCCTCAGGCCGTTTCAACTGTTGCTACTTCGATAGAAATGCTGAGCCGCATCTTACAAAACTCCTGCCATCCAAACCTGACGCGTCTGCCGTCTTTCCCATAGCCAAGTCTAAATACTGGTACAGTTTCTTCTTTCGTTAAGGGTTCCCGAAACCTTTCAGTACGTACGGCTGACTGAACCATCCCTCATCATTTATCTCGATTGCCCCGTCTACCCCTAGACTGGACGCACTCCAGACAGGCATCCTATTGCGTCCGGTGTCTATTAATCCAATTGGTCACGATCCTCCACCGGTGACGTCGATGTCCACTTGCCGCTTCATGCTCAAACGTTTGCATTGGTAGTGTCAAGGGGTTTGGTTGAGGCTCCCCGATCTTGGCCGCCATTTCATTCTCCCGCTCAGCAGACAAGGGCAGCATCGGGTTCGGGGGGAAATACTCCGAAACTGGGCGTCTACCCAAGCGGCTGGTAGGGGACGATAGTATGGGCACCGTTGTTGGATTGGGTGCAGGCAGCTCTTGGCTTATCCCGTGCCCGCTTACACCAAGTATATTTGCTAGAGGGATTGGGTTGCCCTGGAGTCGATTGGTGATGCTACCACTCATATTATCGCTCAATGGGCGTCTGCGCCCTGACCTGAAGCTATCCGTCTCACTACCTTCTGTGCTCGTTGACCTCTGCTGGGCCCGAAGTCGTTGCATTCGTGCTGCGCCCGTCGACGTTGCTCTTCTAGGCAAGTTTCCTGGTTCGGGTGCACTGTCTTCCCGGATAGCTGTTGGTATATGACGTAGGCGTCCTGTGAATTCCCGCGACAACGCTCTTATCCCTGGCTCCGTTCCTATACTCGACGAGCTCGCTCGACGTGGTGGTAACGTGGTAGACGACGAGGGTGAGCTAGCGGGTTGTGGGATGAAATCTGCTGGTCTGAAATGTGGGACCCAGCCAAGTCGAAGTGCCACCCAAAGAGCTGATACCTGGATGAAGGTCTTCTGCCAATCTTCAACGGTACGCGTAGCCCTCTCGGGGGGTGGCGCATCCTCATTGGTGGGATGTAACCCCAGATACTGGGAAGTTGGCGGGTGGCGGCCGGCTGATTGCGACACAGTTGTGTAGTTATCCTGGATTTCTAGGGACGATGGCGTCAAAGTGGCCAAGATAGGATGACGTCGACACTCGGGATCGATGATGCTAAAAGTGAATTTGTGTTCTAAGGGCGGAGATGAGGGCGTCGATGGAGCAAGCGGGGACATTGGCGAGATACCTTGGAATGGGAATTCTGAGCCCGGTGTAGGACTTGAAGGTGGCTTAGTAGATGGAGAAGATTTGCTAACGATCTGTCTGCGAACCCAGCGAGCTGTCATCGTACGGCCATGTTCATCTACATGGGTAAACTCGTACGAGAGATTCGCTCCATTGACGCGCGGAGCGGCCACCCATACATTTCCATCAGCTAGCACAATTTCGGCTTTGTCCTGTCCAGCAAGAGGGCTCAATATCGCTATCAAGTCTCGCTTCTGAATGCTGTCCTCTTCGTCGATCTCGGTGTCCATCCCAGAAGCATTGTAGACTTCGCTCTTGAGCAACAACACATCTTGGATGCTCTGTTCGCTCCGAATCTTGGACAGTCGAGGAAATCTTTTACATAGTTGGGCAGCGATCGCGGTATTGGCAATTCCAAGGGAAGGATATACATCGATGGTAGGTCGAGGTCGTTTGTCGGCTGAGAGCTGTTGTAGCTGAAGTAGTAACTTAGGACGGATGTGTAGTAGACGCTGTTTCGTGCCCAGTTTTGGTGGAGCTTGGGCAAGCAAATATGATGTGTATTGCCTCACGAGACGTCTTCGCCGCCGACTAACAGACGACGTGACTTGGCTAGCATCGCTGTCGGAAATGTCTGCGGACCCTTCGTCCTCGCTCATGCTCATTGCCTCGGTCCTTGAAGACACTAGCCCATGTTCAGGGTCCTGGAATTTGACGACTAAGTCTGGGTTCGCGGGATAGCAGTCCGATACGGGTCGTACTCGTTTCAACGTCGCGACAGTAGGAGGCAGAGGTGAACGAGAGTCTATATGAGTGGATGCCCGGTTTCTGGGAGCCGCAAAGGATGATGGTAGGAATGACTTGTTCCGTCGATGAGCAGCTTGTCCAGCTAGCGAGGAAGGTTTGTTCGAGTACTCATGGCCATGGAGGCTCGCTCCTGAGTGTAGGAACATATTGACAAGGGCTCATCAGACCCGCAGCTTCCCTCTTGGACTTGAGAATAATTCGGGTGGGCGCGGGTGTTGCTATGGCGTCTCGTAAACCAAGGTTCGGGTGACGATGTTTCCTAGCTCTGCGATTCGATCATGCCGGATCTAACCAGGTAAAATCTTGCCCAGACCTTCCTGAAATACCAAGTCGGTCCCATGCGTGAAAATGCACAAAAAAAATACCGAAAGAAGTGCGATGTCGCTTTACGAGGGGCCTAGAACGGGGAAAGGAGGTGCGGGATTTGAAGATGCTGCAGGACTTGGACGATGAGGCTCGACAAAGGGCTAAGCTGAAATTACGGATTCGATAGTTTAGGGGTTGTCGTCAGGACTAAGCCAATGACATACAGCGATAAGCGGCAGCTAAACCTGACGTCGAGGCGGGGCTATTGACCAAGGGGGGAGCTCAGCACGAGTGTCGATATTGTCGTGTTCAATGCGTTTGCAAGGAATACTGCGCTGACGGCTTTTCAGTAATGCTCTGCTTGACAATGGATTGTTGATGTTCAAATTATGCAAGGTCTCATCGAAAGGTTGTCGCCTGATGATGATGATGATGATAATGAGGATGATGAGGGGAGCGGTGAGATTACACTGTAGACACCCAATGCACGCTAATCTGTACATAGTAGAATAGGGATGCTAACCTCGATCTGTCGCGGGGCCTGGCCTGCAGAGTCAAGAGAGCGTGCGCACAGCCAGGTTGAGGCCGAGGGGTGGAACGGATCAAACACGTTTGCGGTTGGCAGCATGGGGAGCTAATGGCTGCCGGTCTGCCGGTAGCAGCTTCAAATGTTCCTATTGGTTACAGGAACGCTTCTTGAGATGCCTGTCTGATCGAATCCCTGAGCTGCCGCGGGCTAAATGGCCGGCTTACTGTCACAGTAGGATGCGGCGACGATCACTTGCTGTGTGTGAAAGATCAGAGGCGCTGGATGCAGGCCATGCAGAGAATGCGATCTTCAAGACATACACTACTGCCGCTGCTCGCAATCGAATTTATGATTGTGCATCCCACTTCACACTGACCCGATCCTCAGGCAAGAGTCGGTGAAGAGAGGCTGGCTGGCTGGTAGAGCGTGCCTTGACTGAAATAAGGTAGTCCAGTTGTGCAGGAAATCTAACTAATTGATAGGGTCATTCGGATCCGGACCCAAGCTAGATTCCGTCGGAATCGAGGATATGCCCGATATCGTGACATTTATTCCACAACGATTGCGTTTTGGTTGATTTCCCCAGACGTAGTCCAGACCAATTTCGAAACGACACCAGCGGCACGTTCTCCAGGAAAGGCTCTCCGGGCAATGTACGCGGCCGTTCCCGATCTAAATTGAAGCTGAGACAACACATGCTCATGAGTAAAAGAGGCTCGGGCATCGGTAAACTACAGGAATCCGACTGTCGTGGAATCGTGCTACTGTGGTATGTGCTTGAACACTCAGCAGTGGCCTGATTCTAGAAGGTCAGCTGAGAGGCCCCACCTTACCATGGTGAACCTGACTCCCAAATGTTGCCGAGAAGCGGAGTCCCCTAACGGTTAGGTGTTCAGCCCTGTGACTGTCTATCGCAATACCGGCATACAGGATAGGTGGACGCAAGAAGTTCACCCTTAACAAATGCTTCTTCTGAGCGCATGCTTGATTTAGGCGATTTGTTCCAGCTGCAAGTGGAAATGGCATTGCCGTATCAGGATGAAAAAACGTACTTAGGCATTGAATACGGTCGCGACTCAAGCCAGTTCCTGCGCGTTGTGGCTTATCACGGTCTCAGATGTGGCGCTTCCAAAACAGAACAGAACAGAACCGTAGTCTGTGGCTGTTATGACGCGTCAAGATCGCGACTGATACTAATCCCCCTTTTTCGAGACCCATTGAGAGCCACAGAGTAACGGCACACAGCTATTCCAGGATCCTGCTGGTCTCAAGATGTTCTCGTTCGATTATAGCCACCCAAGGAGGACCTTGATCTGCGTATTCTCATTATGGAAGTCTTTCTTGCTGCTCATTGCCGTTGGCAGTAGCCTCGGCCCGGCATACGACACATCCAGTACTCTGATTCAATCTCACGTGCCTTCGTTCAACGAGTCGGCATTCGACTTGGCCACAAGACTGACAAGATGGGATGCCATTTACTTCGTCCAATCTGCTCGCAGAGGCTACGTCTATGAGCAAGAGTGGGCATTTGGAGCCGGTTTACCAACCGTTATCTCATTCGTTGTAAAGGGTACGTATCATCACCAAAGCACCATGAGACTTATGCTCATCCCCATCAGGTCTCAAAAGCATTGGGCTCCAAGACAATAGGTCTCTTGAAGAAGTAGCCGGGGTTTTTGTTGCTCACATATCGCACCTGCTGTCAGTGCTGGCACTGTACCAACTAGGGTTGAAGCTTTACAATGAGCAGCGACTCTCTTTGATCGCGGCTCTGCTTCACATCCTATCTCCAGCAGGACTATTCCTCTCAGCTCCATACGCCGAGAGCACCTTCTCATTCCTCACCTTCACCGGATATCTCCTATTTGCCCACGGCAGTCTCGGAAAGTCACAGACCCTGCTAGGCGATTTCGCCATCGTCAGCTCGGGGTTCATATTCGGGTCCGCGACCACATTTCGCAGCAACGGGCTTCTGAACGGAATTCCGTTCGCCGTCTACACATTGGTTGAGCTTTCCAGACTTGTCAAAACCCCGACGGCCATTGGATTCCGGCGTCTAGCGGCCCTTGGACTCGGGGCGCTATGCATTGTGATTGGATCCATCGGCCCACAAGCCTTCGCTTACCAGGAGTTCTGTTCCGAGCCTTCCGGGGCACAGCTCAGGCCTTGGTGTACAAAATGGATTCCCAGCATTTATACTTTTGTGCAGGAGCGGCACTGGTCAGTGACATTCATGGTCTGCCTATTTTCGATGGTGCATGTCCCTAACTGAATACAGGAACGTCGGCTTCCTCCGCTACTGGACCCCCGGCAATATCCCACTCTTCCTTCTCGCAGCGCCTATGTTATACCTGCTGATGAATTCTGCATGGGAGATGCTGCGACGCAATGGAATAAACGTCCGGAAACCGCGGCAACGGTATGTTCAGCCGGATGCTTCGTGGCTTATCAAGGCCATGGCTCTGTCCCAGCTTGTCCTGGCTGCGCTTGCTGTCACGTCTTACCACATTCAGATCATCACGAGGATCTCGTCCGGGTATCCACTGTGGTACTACTGGCTTGCTCAGAGGCTAGGGAACTTGGGTACATCCAAGTTTGCGGGCAGAGTGGTAATCTTCATGGTTATGTATGCCGCTATTCAGGGTGCCCTGTTTGCTTCGTTTTTACCTCCGGCATAGAGACAGTGTTAATTATCTTCGTGAAAACCATCTGCCCGTCACTCGGTGCCATTCAGCTTCTATCGAAGTAGAGTCTATTATTCTACCGATGTATTTCGACGTGGGCCTGGGTGTCTCCTTAACCTCTCAAACCTCCTCCGCATCAGGGTCGTTGTTTGAGCAAGCCAGAGTCGAATCTTAGTCATTGTTGTCGTGATGCAGCTTGACTTTGACGACTTCAAGCCATTGAAGGTGAGCAAAGGGGCCAGTAGCGTCGAGACCTTGAGTGTTGCTTAATCGTCTTACTTAATTTTGTTATTCCGGTGTCTTATTGAATGTGTGTCGTTGTCATTGGCACCATAGACTCCAAACATATCTCGAACTGCGCTGCCTCCCATTCCCTTTAGCCGCGCGACTAGTACATCACTTGGTCCATATGTGCGTGTAGATGAGTTGTAGTATAAGGCCTTAACGCGATGGGCTTAGTTCAATATATCCCTGAAAATTGCCTCGGGCGAAGTAGTGTCCTACAATGGCCCAAGCTCGTCAAGTATAGCTTTAACGTCTTCCTCGTCAGTGACTCTGTGATTTCACAATTCGTATAACGCAAGGCGGGTGCTGATAACTCCGCGATAACGGACGCAATATAAAGTAGGGAATGAAGTCGGCGACGTGGAAATAAGGAACATAGGATTCATAATCCGGTAGGTTGGTGTTCTGGTCGACTGGGAAGTCTCTTTAGAGTGGATACCTAGTCACGGTCAGTGATATACAGCTTCAGCTAGCGGAATTGATGTGGGTGTCTTGTTCCAAACCCTCATTTTGGACGTTTGGAACTCCTGTTAATAATTGTTGGTGTATTACAGTCTTTGGAAATTGCGTATAGAAGGTATAGCAATGTAGTACTGCTAACGTGATGAAGGATGAAAAACAATTCTCGCCACATGAAGGTCTCGGGTATATAATCCAATAACCTGAGTCGGATGTTAGCCTCTGCCCGATATCTTCGAAATCAGGTACGACATAATTCTTGCGCAATTCTTTGCTCTCGGAGTAATGGACACAAGCATTGTGATTTCTTGACTGCCTGACAAAAAAAAAAGGATCTTGCAAAGGACTTCGCTATATTATACGATTTGATAAGCGAGTGATATTATATCCCGTCAGTTGACTGCGAAATCATTCACATCAACTGTTTCTGTCAAACAAAGACCAAGATATTCAAGGAGCGTTCGAGATTGCGTATTTAACGAGGAAGTGGTAAAGTCTAGTGCATGCATGGCTTACCATGAATATAGCGCTCCAAATGATGTTGTCAACTATCCATGTGGCAGACTCCAATATTCGCGTCTTAATTGTGAAGCGATGCTATTCTAAGATCGGCAGGTGCAATGAGGTTTCCAACTTCTTCGACACATAACCAGAGATCTACACGCTCCTCATAGAACAAAATTCCATTGGTCAAAGCTGATATCCGTGACAAGAGTGACAAAAACGTGAGCTTGTATGCACTGATTGAATGTCACCTTATTTAGCAAGGCAAGCTGAATGACTTTGACAAAGGTTTGTCAGGTGCAAGCCCAAACCTGGGCAATCGACCATTGTATTGAATACGAGTCGTTAATTCCTAGAATCTTTGTTGCGCTAGTGTAAAGACGAAGAGGGCCATTGCCGGGAAGCTAAGTGAACCCTCTACATATTGGGAGCTGATGGTATCTCCCTTTAGACAGCACCTAAGTACGAACGAATCACCAAAGGTCACATATCATGGATCTGATGAATGTCGATCATCCGTATTCAGTGTATCTATCCTAGCTCTTCATCAAAAGTCCAGTGACTCATGAAATACAAGACGATCCAGGTGGCACTTATCCTTTGTGCAAGCACTATACGTACCATATAGCAAATGATGACGACGTGGTTTCCTCCCGTTTCCTCAATATGCTTTCCTTGCCAAGTCACCATGGCCATATACCTAGGCCCCGTGTGAAGGGTCCCAGGTAGACCTGTGGAAACCGGCATGTGTTCCATGAAGTACAATCGGAAAACTCCATCCCACTGGCAAACCTTTGGTACCAGCTCCAGTCGAACCATGCTTCAGTGTTGAGACTCACGACGTCCACTGGGACTCGCGGTTGAGAATGCTGATCATGGATCGACCGCAGATATCATCAAGTTCCTGGCAATCGCGAGCTCGGGTAGGTGGAAGGTTATCGTTCAATCTGTTCCTCAATTTGCGGACGTGAGAGTCATCGATCGTCTTCTTCAAGATCCACTCAATCTCGAAGGTCCCGCTGATAGGCCAACTGATGGCTCTGTACCAGCTGGGCTTGGCGTTATCGGCCGAAGGAGCACTCTTCATGAGTCCCTGTGTAAAGTTTGTCAGGAAAGTAAAGGAATAGAGAGTAAGCAGAGCACTCACGTAGCCCTGATAAGCACGGGACTGGTTGGCAGAGAAGAAGAGGACGACGTTCTGGCAGGTCTCAAATGCTGTGGTGAGGGTTGCGGCATTCTCATGCTTGGTTGCCCAGATACCATCCTCATGGCAGGCAAGGATATTGTCCAGATTGAAGGATCGTACAACGAAGTAGCGAGTTTCTAGAGATAGCGTGGTCAGTATGTATGATGCGTAGGTAATCGTTGGGAGTAGGTACCGCCAGTCTGGCCGAGATCGATCTTCTTGGGAAGCTCTACACGACCTCTGTGATCGCGGTACTCACGTCGCTTAGTATAAGCGGTGATGCCTTTGTCACTGCTGCGACTGAGGGCTTGGGGCTGTGTTCGGAAAGAAGTAGGCGTGGACGGGCTACGGCTTCTGGCTCTACCGCTGCGGTGAGTAGTGCGGGCATGGTCCTGGCTGTCAAAGCCAGTGACAGGCGAGGAATAGTGAGGCTCAGGAGTGATAACTCTGCTCCCATCTTTCATCAGAACAGGATTGCCATACTTGTTGGGAGCGTGGTACGGGGTTGTATGGTGAGCCTGAAGTGAAGAAGATCGCTGAGTTGCCCTATCGGTGCTGAGGCCACGATTGTGCTGCGAGTCAATCGTACCAGCAGCAGCACCAGGCGCGCCATCAGCGTGATGGTCAGCAGGAGAAGAGCCATACTTCTGCTCGAATTGTCGCAGCTGTGCCTTCTTAGCAGCGATGGTAAGTTCCTCTTGGTGCAAGGTAGCAGCAGCACGGTGGTAAGCCAGCTTCTCATTACGATACTTCTCATCATTCCATCGAGTGAAGGTCAACCAATCCTGAAGATCGGGATCGAAAGCAGCAGCAGCAGCCATGTTGATGTCCGTATCCGGAGTAGCGTTCATGTTAACGTGATCGCTGAGTTGGATGCTGTCGTTGCTGGAGTGGTGAGTAATGGGATCTGTGGAGCTGTTGGTGAGCTCAAGACTGTCACCTTTGCGATGGTTGTCACAGTCACCAGAATTCTCGGTGAGTAGAGCCGGATTAATTGTGCCTTGAGTAGAGCCCACTCCATGAGCACCGGCCATCTCACCGCCGGCAGAATAGTCATCAACAACAATGCCGCTTGCTCCCTCTGGAAGAATCGGGTCGTAGTAGCAATTATCCTCGTAATTGCCCTCATAATAGCCCTCATCGAAGTTGATGTCCGCGTAACTACCATAGTCCAGGTTGTCCGAGTCCATGAAGGCAGCGGAGGAGGAAGAGGTGGTTTCCCACTGAACAACCTGGTCGAAAGGACTACTGTCGTCTGCTTGATCCCTTCGGTTAGCCATTATGCTTACCCGCGAGTTCTGAGAACGTCTGTTGTTGCTAGTTATTGGTGGAAGTTAAGGTACGTTATCAACGAAGGTGAAGAAGGTGATGAGTGTTTCTAAACGTTCAGGAAGCTGCAAGAAAGGGTTTTATCCCCCTGCATTCGATTTGCGGATATTCACCTCATTTCGAAGCTTTCAACTGTCAACGAGTGCCAAATCTCACGATATCGACGACGCTTTAAGTTCAGTATCATCACTACCTCCTCGAATTCACTGGCAGCTCCTACGAATTTTCATCAACAAATCATATATGTGCAGCTCGAGACACCTTGCCATGCCATAAGGAGTTTATACAATCCCTTGTCGTGGAAGCTGCTGCCTACAGAGGTCACATCCTCTATATTTTAGGTAGTCACCGATTCCGTCTTAAGCACACCCGATTCCGAACCAGTCTGCTAGGGTCAATATCTCGTGCCCTTTGTTGCTATGATAGATTGAATTAGATTGCCATAGGCTCCGACTTGGTCGATGCCATGACTGAGATTCTATTAAATATGCTTTCACGATTTTGCACACTACTATATCTATATGAGTGATACTGGGAATGTATTTAGCGACATCATTGAGGCTACTACTGCCATCTAGACCCAACAATCAAAGCGACTCGCTGTGTCAAGAAGTGTCAAGCGTGACGTTTATGTGAAGCGGGAAACGCCTCTCAATTCCAAGCAGGCGCGTCTTCTAGCATACATCACTACATTCATGGACTACGTGAGTAGTTATGTCCTGGCAATATTGGTGCATGGCCCACTTGGGTGATGGGCCATAAGCAATTCACTTGTAAATCCCGTTGTCTCGATCTGCAAATTCGGCGAAGGACGCCTGGTGCGACAAAGAAGTCAGATGGCAACCAGAAAAGGGGCAAGGAAGTCGAATGCCCTATTCTTTAATTCGATAAGTGCTCAAGGCTACTATTCGCATTTGATTCATGAGTTATGGAAATCCCTATCCCTATCCCTCGCGTTTCGACTGATCTCCACAGACGACGGCTTGAGAAGCATCGACAAGGTGGAAAAACCGTAGGTGTGGCTCACCTCGCTCTTACCATCTTTGCTTACTGAAGAGGCGACGACTGTATTGCCATCAGGCTACGATCCTACCGGATTGCAATAGACGGTGCCAAATGCAATGGCAACGACAGGTTGACAGTCGGTACTATCGGCCAATACCATGACGGCCAATGCACAGGAATTGCAAAATTTGAGCAACTCGAAGACTAATTATTTAGGCCCTCGTTAGAACCTTAAAGGCTTGCGCAGTGTATACTTACTTCAGTATCATGAGGTTGGAAAAAGTGGAACATCAATTTACTGGCCGCTGGGTTGCCGCCCACTTCTTTCCCGGTACCACGCCTTTTGCGGGGTAGCGAGCCCTGTTCAGAGAATCAGGGCCATCGCCCTTACCTCCATTCCTCCAGATCAAGAGTCCTACAGTCTCATTTCTCCCCTAGGATTCAGATCCTGAGGCAAATACGACATCAATTCGTCTAGCTTTGATCTAGCTTTCAAGATGCCCTGAATGTGCTCACGAAAGCTGCTGACGTGTTCTCCTCTCAATCCTCTATTATTCATCAAGTTAGACTGCGTTGATAAAATGACGCGCCGATCACAAACACCTATCGGTATGCATAGTACCGACAACCCATATACCATGGCACCTACCCCACTTCTCTATCCTCTCGGTATAATTGAACTACCAGCCGCATACTTTACCGGCCAAGAACCCTGGGATCGACACGATGGTATCCTACGTCACGTTCCATGAGCCTCGAGGGGCCATGGGCTTGCAAGGGACTGGACGACTTCATATGATTACCATACACCATGCCTGATCAGCCAAGAGCATCAACACCTTGCTGTCTTCAACTGCACGCGCTGGAGACTGATCTCTACCATCCCGCCCTGCATCATGTGGCTTCCTTGCGTATTCACTTTCCTAGCCACAGTGCAAACTTGCAGAGGGGCTTCGTGCTGGAGAAATACAGCATGTAATGGACACGCGGGTCCAGCTTTCCCAGGAACGTGGAACTCCTATATCTACGCGCCAGATTCTCGAGACGTAGAACCCGCATACGTCCTGTCCTCGGGTATTTCCTCTTCGGCTGCTTACAACGGGACAGTCTCCTTGTACGGGAATAACTCAGAAGTGGTGCTCGACTTCGGCATCGAAGTTGGGGGTATTACGTCCCTGAACTACACGATTGATGGTACAGGACAATTGGGATTGGCTTGGAGTGAAGCCAAAAACTTCATTGGGACACAGTCAGATGGCTCTAACGGCCACTTCACTCCTGACGGATACTTGACTCTCAATCTCTCAACTAGCGGATCTGGTGCCTATGAGGTGCCCATCGAGAATCTTCGGGGAGGTTTCCGATATCTAACGCTATTCCTCCTCACCAACGAAAGTGCAAGCATAGATATCTCGGATATCTCACTTGAGATCAGTTTCCAACCGACGTGGACCAATCTTCAAGCTTATCAAGGATACTTCTACTCTAGCGATGACACATTGAACAAGATTTGGTACAGCGGTGCATACACGATCCAGACCAACAGCGTACCCGTAGATACCGGACGCCGTATTCCCTTTGTAGCCTCTGGATGGGCCAACGACGGCATTCTTGGCAATGGAAGTACGATCATCGTAGATGGAGCAAAGCGAGACCGTGCTGTCTGGCCGGGCGACATGGGCGTTGCCGTTCCATCTGCCTTTTACAGCATTGGTGATCTGGAGAGCGTTAGGAACGCACTGCAAGTCATGTTTGATCATCAGGTATGACAGGTTTTCCAGATTGCGATTAGCATTGACATAATTGCAGAACAATGATGGCTCTTTACCCGAAGCCGGTCCGCCCCTCTTACAGCAGAATAGTGATAGTGTGCTTCAGGTTTCTGACTCTCAGTGATACTTACGACTAACAGCTGATCTAGCCTATCACCTGTGGACATTGATTGGCACACATACATATGTCCAGTACAGCAATGATACCACCTTTTTGAATCAGAACTGGGGGAAATATCAAGCGGCAATGGAGTATATTTACGGCAAGGTCCTAGAGCCGGGTTTACTCAACGTTACTGGAACTCGGGACTGGGCTCGCTGGCAGCAAGGCTACAACAACAGCGAAGCGAACATACTGTAAGTTTCCTGACAGCTCTAGAGAGGGAAGTCAACTGACTCTTCCAGCCTCTATAGAACGTTAAGCACCGGCTCCGAACTCGCAAAGTGGATGGGGGATACTGCAGGACTTAGTGCGACTTACGACGACCGCGCGTCGGATCTCTTGACTGCCATCAACACGTATTTGTGGGACTCATCATACGGGGCATTTAGAGACAATGCTACCGATACAACGTTGTATCCACAAGATGCGAACTCAATGGCGGTGCTGTTCAACATTACTACCCTTGAGCAAGATCAGAGTATCTCTGAGGTCCTAACGCAGAACTGGAACGACATCGGGGCTGTATCACCTGAGCTCCCGGGAGAGATATCGCCCTTCATATCTTCCTTCGAGATCCAGGCACACTTCTTGGCCGGACAAGCTTCACGCGCACTTGATCTCATCCG
Source organism: Xylariales sp. AK1849 (assembly GCA_022432505.1). Taxonomy (NCBI): domain Eukaryota; kingdom Fungi; phylum Ascomycota; class Sordariomycetes; order Xylariales; species Xylariales sp. AK1849. Next base: position 823,942 of record JAJKKH010000002.1, read on the forward strand.
ACGAAGCTGGGGATGGTACCTGAACAACCCCAACGGCACCGAGTCCACGGTCATTGAAGGTTACTTGGCAAACGGCAGCTTCGCGTACCGCTATGATCGCGGCTATAGCAACGACGAAAGCTACACAAGCCACGCCCATGGCTGGAGCTCTGGACCTACGTCGGCTTTGACGAATCACGTTCTCGGTCTTACTGTTACTGGGCTTGCCGGCGCGGAATGGACTTTGACGCCTCAGTTCGGCAACCTGGCTTTCGCTGAAGGAGGTTTCTCGACTACATTGGGAAAATTCCAAGCTTCATGGTGCGTCATGGATGGCGGTGAGAATTACAATGTCACTGTCAGCACACCATACGGAACCGCGGGGCAAGTGTTGTTGCCGTTATTGAATAATGCGACGGAAGCAAGTGTCACTTTTGATGGAGACGCTGCGACTTGGGTTATGGGGACCGTAGGTAAGCTTACGGGGTACAGTCAGACTGTGAATGGCGGAAATCACACGTTCATAGTTCAAAGTGTGTAGATCAGCCAGAGGCAGACTCAATAAGTTACGATACATACCATCAGTCCGATGAATGACGTACAAGTCAACAACATGAACGGCCACACGATGTCAGCCGCGCATATTTCCACAACGTATAGTTATTGCGCTGTAGCCTCGCATAAATCTAAATCGACATCATCCAACGTGGTACATTCCAGTGAGGTCAATCTGAGAACAGCCCACCATTTTCAGGGTCGAATGCGTTTTATTGGTGGAACCAAAACTTGACGATGATCTTCACTTCAATACCCCTTTCCTGCCCGCTTGCAATCCTGCGCGCCTCTTCGTACATGCGGGGGAATATGCAGCGAAGGTTCCCCACATTCTTGATAGCCTAATCCTGTATCTTGCGTCCGAGCAATGACACGATGACTTGCATACATAGTATGGGCCGATCAGCTTCGCTATCCGCCGCAGGGCGGGGCCAGTGGCTTGGGATGTAAGTGCATCCCTTATGCCGATCGCTAATCGCAAGCGCTTTAGTATTAGCAACATCTGTAAATCTATACAGCATCAAGCCCGCAAAGAGATGGCATTTCAACATAACTTAGTATTCCTAGATTACGCGCTTACTGGCGTCCAAAGCAATGCTGTTGCGATAGGCAGTGCACGACGTTCTCCGGGACTACAGGCGATTATAACAGCTTTTTGTTCGAGGTTGTGATGTCGGGAGCCTACAGTGTAGCTCGGCATCGGGCGGCTGCAAGAATATCGAGTTCGAGGATATGGATCGCGTTGGCGTCTTGACGAATGCCACGGTAGATGACCATAAGTGTAGCAATGTGGTTAACCCAATTGAGTTCCAGTATCGGTGAGATAGACGAAGGGGTATGAATGCATGTCATACGTTATCATGATCTACTTGTTTGGGTATATGCGACCACACCTGTTCGGATCATCCCACTCAAAACGCTATTCAATGATCCATGCCCATCCAGTCCAATTTTAGGTCCCCTCTGTTCCCACGTTTCTTCCCGAGTCGGGCATCATTGAGCTCAAACCCTGGTAGAGTCATCGACATGAAGAACACGCCCGCTTTGATCAATGTCCATCTTGATCGTCATCGTGCTAGCCTTGCGTGGGTTTTGGGCCTCAAATATCTCTCCCAGTTCTTCTAAGGTCTTGCCCGCAGTTTCGACGAAGAAAAAGTAGATAATCACGATCTCGACCACGATCCAGCCAATATAGACTAGGTAGAGCTTCCAGCCAATTGCCTCTATGCCAACAGAGATACCATAGGTGTTGACCACCATCGCAATGTTTAGGAATAGGAAGTTGAGACCGGAACCCTTGGCTCGGGTGCGGTTCTCCAGACATTCGACGGCATACAGGGTCTGTAGAGGCGTGAAGCCCCAGGCGAAACAGATACCGAACAAGTAGATCGAGACAATGGTTCCGTAAGCAAGATTGGGGTTATTGGCAGTTTGGGCGGTAAAGGCGGTCAGCATGATGTAAAATACCAGGGCGCCTAGCAGACCGAAGAGCATCATGGGTCGTCGGCCCAGCTTGTCGAGCAAAGTTGCACCGTAGACAGCTCCCATCATGCTGAAAATAGGGTTAATGGCATTGATCAAAAGTTGCTTATTGGTATCAGTGATACCAGCAGACGCGATCATTTCGGGCTACAGCAGTAATCAGTCCCTGAGTATAGTTCCTGGCTATAATCCATCGAACGTGGACGAATCTTACCATGAAATACGACACAACATTGTTGCCGCTCCACTGTCCAAAGAAAGACATTCCGATGACCATAGCGAGTCTGTAGCGAGCAGCACGAGTATTGCCCAGCTCGCGGAAGTCCCACCAGGGGTTGTCGTTGCGCGTCACCGCAGTCTCCTCAACAATCTCGCGGTACTGCAACTGGACTAGGGGCGAGTTTGGGTCACCATCACCGTGGTATTTGGCAAGGATGGCGAGACCTTCTTCGGCACGATCCTTATGGATCAACCCTAGCAATGGTAAGCAGTCAACAGATGCACAGCAAGCGTCTTACTTACATCGAGGTGACTCAGGGAAGAACAGGATCAGACACATCACGACAGCGGGCATACCCGCTTGCACAAGCGTCGGTACACGCCATGCCCAACTGCTCGTGAGGTTGAGATTTGCTCCATAGGTTGTCCAACCCGCTATGATATTACCCAACCTAACGCATCGTTGTGAGAAACTTGATTGGGAGTGAACAACCACAGGAGTGGACGAGATAAGAGGATACCTACCACCAGAAGTTGTTGTCTGTTTATCAAAAACGCGTTAGTCTTTCTCTTTTAGTAGTAATGTCTTATAGAAGGCACCCATCAATTCTCGGCTCTTCATTTATCTCTCGACTTCAGTGGATCTTTCGGCCTAGTCCACACAGAATACTACTATACCTTCTACAGACAGAAGAGGAGGTTGCGAAAATAATCAAGATTTTGTACTCACACATGCCGGCCATTGTGCCACGATACGCCGGGTGTGCCAATTCGACTGTGTAAGCTGGCCCTGCGGCTGACGCAATACTCGCACCAAACCCGAGGACGAAACGACCACCGATGAATTGCCCAAGGCTATTGGCTGTGGCCTGAATTGCAGTACCGACGAGAACAATCACACAGCCCACAAAAATACACCATCGACGACCGTAACCATCAGCGAAGAAACCGCAGACTTATTCCATTAGCATGCGCCCTGCGAATAGGAGGCTTCGTTTGGAACTCACATGGAAAGCTAGCAATCTGTCCAAGGTTATAGATGATGAAGATAATGCCAGTTGTGGATCCAGCACCATTCAGACCGAACGTTTCTTGGTAAGGAGTCATGGCGTTGATGGAACCCATCAACGAACTGTCGAAACCGTTCATGGTAGAAACGACTAAGAAGTCGAGTGAGCATATGTTACGAGTCTAGATGGCCAATACGTACTGTGGTATATACATGTTAGCTTGTGCCTTCCGTGCCGCACTGAATGGGGATGAAATACAGGACGCGATGCAGTCGAACGTGAACATGTAAGAGATGAGATAGACCGATTATACATACCGGTAACCGATTCCCATGATTGCGTATAATCGGATCATATTCGGGGACAGAAGCTTTGGTTTCTGTTCTGCAACGGCAGCCGCAAGGGCGACTGAGGCTGCTTGGACTTGGCGAACCTCGCCATGAGGAGCCTTCTCATCGACAATCGACACCTGAGGCTTGAGATCATGCTCTGTGGACGCCATGATGACTGCCAGTCTGCGGAACTGACGATGAAGAAGCAGATATAGGTAGGATAGACTATAGCCAAGGCTCAAGTACAGAATCATCTGAACAAAGGAGGGGAATCATTGAACAAGTATTCGTATGAAATGGTAGTACTCGGGCCGTCTCGCGCCGACAACATCCTGCCCAGCCAGAGGGCCAATCTCGAGCCGTTACCCCAGTCCGTCAGCTACTACCACAGTAGGCCGGCCAGTACCCCACATAGTTTCAACTGCAACCTTGGGGCAATTCCAAGTACACAGTAGCTTGAACCATGACTTCGGGGAGGTCTCCAGATGTGGAGGTGGAAGTCACGGACTGAAGCAATGAGAGCATCTTACCTGACTCGAAATCTGTAGTGGACAGTCTTGGGACTGACACAAGTCCGTGGTCACAGTATTGCCAAGAGAGCCCGGTTCAAACGGCCTCGGCTGCCGGGGTCTTCTCAAGAACGCTAATATTGGATACGACTCTGATCATTGCCGGCCACTTACTGGCATTAAGATAACTCATTCATAATGGTATGCCGTTCACTGTGTTCTGTGTACAACTAATACGAGATAGCTGCCAGGCAGTCCGAGTTGGCAATGCTGTCAATAGTAGCACCCAGTGGACTTATGCCAATGAAATGAGACTTCACGAATAACACAACAGCTGCACGCACGGTCGAGTGATTTGCTCTGCATGCCGGTAGACGTAGCCACTCTGAGATTTCACCCATGGGCCGACCACCAATGTCCGACATAGACCAACGCTTGTTGCTCCGTACCAAGGTTCTGATCTGAACTGGGGCCCGAAACGGCAGGATTTCGCATGGAAGTTGCCGAGGCGTCGGTGTCAGTTGGTCGTGACCGCGTTGTCGGGACCTAGCTTCCGAAGCCAGTTACCATAACATTGAATGAAAACAAGATCCATCTGAACTATGAAGGCTTCGGAATAGCTTCATCGAGAATTCGTCCTGGTCCGATACTAGTCTCATAATTAGCGAGCGTACAATGGCCTAGTGCGGGCAGACGAATCTGCCGTAAGACCACAGCACGGTCTCTGGAGGCTTACGTACAGGCCCCACCCCTCCCTTCCCCCCCAGATTTCCCCTAGGTTCCAGCGAGTCTGATGCTAGAGATGAAGCGGCCAATCATCGTATGCTAATGCCTCTCCGCTTCTCCAAAACCTCCCCGCGCCACGACGACCCGAGCTAAATGCCAACCACCACCCATCTGCAACTCCCACACCGAATGCCACCACTGGATGAAGAGTTGGCCCAAGTCATCAACTGCTAACAGCGAGTTTCATCCCGAAGATCGGAAAAGAGAAGGCTACAGAACAACTCTTTCACACAAAGGCCTGCTGAATACCACTGTCGGTGGCTTCCGTAGCTCTGGCACCTTGGGTGGATAGTTGCAGCCCGTTGGCTTGGAGACTTTACACCCCATGCGTCTCTCTGACGGTTGCAGCACCACAGCTCCGATTAGCTGCAGCGCTATCTGAGCACTAGAGTGGCGCAGTAGACCACCTTCCCTCGTGAGTTGATACTTATTCTCACTCTTACTTAGTATAAAGGCTGAGACCAGTCTTCCGAGACTATCACATCATTGAACTCCACATCGGCTCTCATGGCTCCGAAGTACCCCAAGACCCCCGCTACTGCTCGGCAGGACCAGGTCGAGCTGGTGATTCGTCCTGATGCCCGGCTCCGTATGGACCTGAGGGTGAAAGAGTCAGATCTAGAACAGATTGAGCCCGAGGACTCGGGACTATGCAGCTCGTTGCCAGACCCGCCATTCATCACACGGACAGGGGTGGAGCCAGCACATGTCCCAGACTGGAGTAACCTGAAAGTCATTCACCGCAACACTCTTCCACCCAGGAGTCACTTTTTTCTCTACGACTCCGAGAAAGACGCTTTGGCCAATGACGTTAGCCTAGCTAGAAGTTACCTTCTTTCCGGCCTCTGGGGCTTCGATTTGACCAATGGGCCCTTTAACGGGCCAACGGATTTCTACAAGCCTGGTTCCGATACTACGAAATGGCCTCTGGTGAAAGTCCCTGGCATGTGGTTAGTATGCGATGGTCTTTTCTTACGAGTGGTTATCTATGCGAGTTATAGCATGTCGACTTCTCATCAGCACGACGCTCCACAATCTTGAAAGTCCTGGAATTGATCCACCCGTTTTACCCCTTGAGCTATACCCGAGAGATGACTAACCTTCAGGGGTTGGCAGGCAACTACAGGGTTTTGGCAAAGGTCCTCAATATACCAATGTCAACTACCCTTTCCCTGTGAATCCTCCACACGTACCCTACGATGACAATGAATGTGGTCGATATATCACCAAATTCTCAGTGCCTGATCACCTCAAGAATGGAGATCAGTGGAGACTGAGATTCGAAGGTGTTGATTCGTCTTTCACAGTCTGGCTGAACGGCCGGAAGGTTGGCTACTCTCAGGGTTCAAGAAATCCCAGTGAGTTCGATGTGACTGACTTCTTGGATCTTGACTCGGAGGAGAATTATCTTGGCGTTGAGGTGTATCAATGGTGTGACGGAAGTTACATCGAAGACCAGGTACGTGTCTGCCCAACGACATGAACGGGGAGCAGTATTGACCTGAGCTTGTAGGACCAATGGTGGCTTAGTGGAATATTCCGGGATGTTTGGTTGCACTCATTCCCGTCGACTCGTATTGAGGATTTCCACGTCCAGACTATCCTAGATGACGATTATCATCATGCCTGGCTGAGCGTTGATGTCAAGGTAAACACACCCGATGATAATGTTAGGATCAAGCTGCTTGATAAAGAGGGGAACGTGGTCGATTTCGACGCAGAACAAGTGCACATCTTGGATCACGTTTCGTCACAATTCAAGTATCGTGTCAAATCTCCGCAGAAGTGGACTGCTGAAACACCATATCTCTACACGCTTGTTCTTTCGGTGGGCGCGGTTTACGTTTCCCAGAAGGTTGGCTTTCGTAAGGCTGAGCTGATTGGTGGAGTTTTCTGCGTCAATGGCCAACCAGTCAAGTTCAGGGGGGTAAATCGCCACGAACACCATCCGTGAGTACTTTCTGTTCTATCACGTCTACCATATGAGGCCCTAGGTGGGTTGTGGACCATGGCTTCACGTCCCTCAGACTAGCATCGTCTTGGTTGGCTGCTATGATAGTGCCAAATTCACAGGGATGCAGCCATGGCCCGGAAAATACTCTGAGTTGCAACTTTCAGGCCTGGAGAAGAGCTTGGCGCTGACTGTAGCTGTAGCGACTCTGGCAGGATGGTACCGTTCGAATTTCTCCAAGATGATCTACTGCAAATGAAGTTCTTCGGAATCAATGCCATACGCACCTCACACTACATCAACGACTACAGACTTTACGACCTAGCAAGCGAGCTAGGATTCTGGGTCCTGGACGAAGCAGATCTCGAGTGCCATGGCTTTGGCGAAGTAGGCGGCGATCCGGCGAGTTATGCCTCCGATAACCCTGATTGGGAAGCAGCATACGTGGATCGTGCAAGGCAAATGGTGATGAGAGACAAGAACCATCCGTGCATCATTATGTGGTCGCTTGGAAATGAGGCCTTCTATGGCCGAAACCACCAGGCTATGTACGACGAGATCAAGAACATCGATTCGACTCGACTCATACACTATGAAGGGGACCAGGATGCTAAGACAGCCGACATATTCAGTCGTATGTATACCTCTGTGGACGACATGACCAAACATGCCGAAGAGAAAGATTGGAAGAAGCCGTTCGTTATGTGTGAATATGCGCACGCTATGGGCAATGGGCCAGGTGCGGTTCACGAATACATTGAAGCCTTTTATAAGTATCCACGACTGATGGGAGGTTTCGTCTGGGAGTGGGCCAACCACGTAGGTAGAGGCGGATTAATGGCTTTCGCAATAACTGACACCATCGTAGGGGTTACGGACCAAGACCGCCAATGGAGATGAATACATGGCCTACGGAGGCGACTTCGGGGATGAACCGAACGACGGTAACTTCGTCATGGATGGTCTTTGTTTTGCAAGTCACGGCCCAAGTCCTGGCTTATGGGAATATGGTAAAGCTATCGAGCCAGTCCAGGTTCTCGGCTCCGAGGGCTTGGAAGTGACGATAATTAACCGTTACGATTTTCTTACTCTGGATCATCTTGACTGTTACTGGGGGATTATAGCCGACCGCTCTGAGATTATTGGTCGTGAAGTCCACATTCCAAAGGGCATCAAGCCCCATACCCAAGCAAAGCTGGTCGTCGGTGCTATGCCCCGAACTTTTGCTGGAGAGGCATGGCTCCGCTTGGAATTCGTTCTTCGAGAGCGTAATGAGTGGGCTTATCCAGGACACGTAGTTGCGGTGAGCCAAGTACCATTGAGCCCACCCAAGTCTCTTACGCTCCTCAGGACCCTTTCAAGTCCAGCAGCACCGGGCTTGCAGCGGACCAAGGGTGCGATCAATGTCATGCTTACAAACGGCACGATATTTGGCTTCAATACCGTCAACGGGACCATGTTCTCACTCGCGCACATCTGTCGCCCAGACCATAACCTCATCACCGAACCAATGACCCTGGATTTCTACCGTGCCCTGACCGACAACGACCGAGGTGGTCATGGCAAGGAGTGGATAGAAAGCCGTCTCCACCAGACTCGTAATCACTTCACTCGCGTAACCACAGAAGAAGGAAACGGGGTCTGCAAGATCATCGTCGAAGGCCGGGTTGCGCCACCTGTCCTCGCCTGGAGCGCCGACACCGTGACCACCTACACGATCACGTCGGAGTACTGTAGTGTTCATATCAAGGCCAAGCCGCAGGGCCGTCTACTACCGAGTACCTTCGCACGTTTCGGTCTCACCTTTGGCATGAAAGACATCCGCATTGTAGAGTGGTTCGGTCGGGGATATGCGGAATCATATTGCGATAAAAAGCAAGCCCAGCACATGAACACGTATGGCACGACCGTCGACGGACTATTCACCAACTACGAATATCCGCAAGACTGCGGCAATCGCACAGACGTGCGGTGGGTGGAGCTTCGCGAGAACTGGGGAGCCGACGAGAAAGGCAGATTACTGCGAGCAAGGTTCGGTCATCAAGACGGCGCTAGTTTCAGCGCTATGCATTATACTACCAGGGACCTGGACGAGTGCAAGCATCCTTATGAGCTAAAGGCAAGGAAGAGAGATGATACGATTGTTAGGCTGGATTGGTTCCATCACGGGCTTGGGACGGGAAGCTGTGGACCGGCGACGTTGCCAGCGTATCAGTTGAAGACGGATCGGGAGTTTGATGTTGAGTTGTTATTGGATTGAAGAGGGGATGGTTTTAGAGTTGGTGGAGTGCCATGGGAGAAATTCCGTCAGATTGAACTAGGTCGCTGGTCACCTTCTTTATAGCATGTACTTTTATATCTACCAGTCTAAAGAGTCTTGGTTCCTGCCTGCATATGGATCAATAATTCGCTGTGTATGTCGCTCAAAAGTAGGCTGTAGCAATTAGTTTCCCGGGATGAATCTAGTGAAGCAACACTAAGCGATCGTCATTTTACGTCCAGCTATATGTTCAAGGAACGCTATTAAGCATCCACATTATATTCAGGGCTATACCAGTGACCCATATCCGAGGCAGCTCCACTGAAGTCACCTCTGCGAGTGATATGTGACCCATGCCCATCGACATGCATGAGCAATAAGCGAAGCTGTGTTGGCTCTCGGGCCGCATGTTACGTGTTATGCCGCGATTCGGAAGCTCCCACACGATGTCACCGCACTATAATTTCGTGGCTTATCGCGACCAAGACTGGTCTAGCCCTCTTATCAAGACCTGGTCAGGCCCCGACAGGACTCAAGACTCAGGATAGAGAGACCCGACCCTGGTAGCTAGCTCAGTATCAGTGGGAGGGGTAATCCGCGGAGGGGTGGTGTCAAAGTAAACGTTAGCTGCTTGGCAGGCGGCAAGAATCGTGATCGTAGCAGGGATATCTCAAAGTACTGTAATGGCTGCTGCGATTGTTAAGAAGACTATAATTGCCCAGGAAGCTGTATAACTGTCCCGTTCCTGTCTGCGGCAGGCGGGTAGCGAAGATGACGATGACGATGACTTGCTTGACCCAGAGGTTGGGAATGTTCGGGTCGTGCTAAAGAGCTGTGGGGGAGGGTGCACGCGGGGCCAGCCGCAACCTGCGTTTTCAAGACTCTGATGGCCTTGGTTCAACCGCATGCCAGAAGCTCGTGCGATAAGTTATTCGCACTAGTCTGGCCGACAGAGAGAGGAAGAGAGAGAGAGAGATAGAGGTGGTCACGACATACACGCTTAGGTGAGAATAGGACGGAGATGACGCGAGCCCGAAGCTGTAGGCAGTCCGCATGCATTGACTTTTGGAAGTGTTGGGTGCGTCGGCGCTCCTTGACGGTTATGGTCACCGTACCGGAAAGCGAACTCGCTCACCACAGTGACCGATGAGGCAGCGAATCCAAGGGTTTGATACAGGCCCTTCACGTCAGACCTGCAAGGTACTTTTACTACCTATGTAGTAGCTAAGCTGCGTAGTTACGTGGGCTACCGCTCGTCGTTGGCTCAATTTCGTTAGGATCGTCCATATAGGCAGCGGTCAGTGCGTTCTGAATTGCGGGAGGCGAACCGATTTCGAAAGGGGCATTCTCGTCAGAAATGGTCGTACGAATAGGTAGCGAACCTGCAAGAACACCTGAGATTTCTAAGTTGCCTTGGAGGCTCAATCACTTCCCACAGCTCCCAAATGATGCGCTACCCGTGCCCGAGCACAAGGCAAGGCAGCTTGAAGCCGTAAATGGCAAGATGGAGTCGAGAAGTGGAACGAAAACACGTTGTGACGCGTGCTTACAGGGCTCTTCGCCGGTGCATGAAGAGCGACACTGAGATACCCAGACCCCGTGCTGAACGCACGGCACGCAATTAATCCTTGGAGGTGTTCAAGGCTTATCAGGCTCGGTTTAAAGAACCTAACTTGACAGACGAGAGGAACCATGCCTATTCGTCAATCGTCACTGCGGTCAACCCCATCTACATTGTATGAGTTCAAGGTCGCTTCCATGGACAGACAGACGGACGCGTCCGTACCCGTCGATAGTTGCGTAGATTTCCTGTTTGAGGAGCGGGCGGGGTGACTTGCACCAAAGAAGAGTGAAGTGAAGAATTCCCCGTCGGACTTTGGACCTGCGGTCTCGAGGTTTCGACTGATGTTGGTCAAACGCTTAACTCATGGAGGTTATAGGTAAGATATCAGATGGTGGTATTGGGATCTTGATAGTGTTAAGTGGCTTGCCAGCGTCTCTGAGAACAACCGCGGCAGTGAGCTTTTAGTAATCAGATTGACGACGTCTTCAGAACTACTTGTCGAAGAGGTCAAACACCAGCGGTCGAAGACAACTCCCAAAATGAGGTCAAGATAACGTTGCAGAGATGCTGTCAGCTTAAGCCGCGTCCCCCACGAACCAACCTTATGCGCTACGCCGAACACATGAGACGAAGACACCGAATCTCTGCCGCCACGTTTTGACGGCCAGATCCACTACCATGTTCAGAAGATCCCGGATCTCGAATCAGATTACATACCACTTCAGGAACGGCCTGCGAAGAATTCATCATCCAACGGACTAAATCAAGGACACCAATCATCGAACGCAAGATCTGACTTCATCAAATTCTCCGCGGTCGCGAACGAGTCGCACTTCAAACATGCGGGTAGGACCCTTAATAAGGACGCGTTCCTTGGAAACGAGATGCGGTTGTGTAACGCCATATGCTTCAAATCATCATCGACATAAACGTAATTACTCACTCATCGCTGCCGAATCGAACAGACGGGTTTTGTTTGTGTTGGCTATTGGCTGTGCATCGGATAGACTGTTTGGGTGCAACCCTGAGGGTCCATGAATGGACTGATCAATCATCGAGCTACAATCACGTCTGTCTGCCACGGGAGTATATGCCGACGTCCGGTAACTGACAGACCAACTGCCTAGGCATGACATGTCGTACAAAGGTTCTGGTTCTGGTTCTAGTTTTGGTTTGGACCCAGTTGATAAATTAAATTTGAGCATGAGTGGAACTCCTCTGCAGGATTCGCTGAACCTTGTCGTGAAAGATGCACTGACTCTCTGCTTTATAGTATGAGCTCCGCCCGAAGATGCCGGGACGCTATCCTACCGGGGATATCTTTACGAGTCAAGGGTGGGCGGACGGCAGACTCATGGCTAGGTACTGTGATAAGGGGCTACTACCACAGTACACAGTATGCTCAGTTACTCTAACGCCGAGAGCAGATCAAATGAGCAATCTAACTACCGTCAGTAAACGCAAATAGTGTGAATTAAGGCGATGGATAGTTTGGTTCGAGCCAACAGTAGCGTAGAACCGTGGCTCTATTGTCCTGCTATCGTCAGACCATTGACCGGAGGTTTTTCTCATTGCAACTACCTAAGTAGGTACCTAACTTAGGAGCTACTGTGTAGCTTGCTTCAGCTGTCAGACTTGCACCGTTAACTATCATCGCCCTACCTGCAGCCGAACTGGGGTGTCAACTTCGTGGAGCAGTGGAGCTTCTTCGTAATTGCTACGGTGGGTAGGTCAAATACGACGTCATCTACCCTCCCTTCAGCTGCCCGTCGGATGCGTCGCATTCTACTACTGTACTCCGTAGTATTGCTCCAGACCCAGAGATTCACGTCCAGGTCCAGGTTGTTGGCGGGTGCTCAGTCATCGCGGCGGAACTCTCCCCTTCGCAGCCTTTGGGCCAGACCCATCGTTTCACAGATAGGGCGGCCCGTTTTGGTGCCCTGGACCTGAGACATCCCATATGGGTACGTTCGATCCATATTTACCCAATGTGGTAATCGGAAGTCGAGCTTAGCCGTATGTGTCAATTCTGCAGTCTTCCGTTCTCATTTTCGCCAGTTCATAATTACAGAAATACCTACGCAAGCACGTACGCTCGTCTCACAATAGCGTTTCTTTGGTGGTCTGGTCATAAGTCAGAAACTCATTTATGACGGAAAGTTTCGATGGTGGGGCTTTATTCGTTAGGTGCTGCCAAGCTCCAGCTTGTACAGGGGATTCTGCATTGCGTCTGTTCCCGATCCTCACCGCTGAAAGGGAGGTCAAAGCTATCTGACTTCTGGGAATTCGCCGTTTCGGACTTATGTAGAGCACCAATATTTACTAGCATTGCGCCGCTGGCCATTGCTTCTCGAGTCTGTCTTTCCCACCTGGGATCAACCTATCTGCAAACCTATCCGGTAGGGTTGCTTTCTCCGCACTACGCGGCCGAGTGGCTTTCTTGTGGTCCGCAGTACCACAGTAGGCTTCTCTGGGTTAGCCAGGGGTGTATCATTTCTTGCATCCGAGAACAGCCTCATCGTTAGGAAGTCTGGTCGACCTGGGGAGACCATGTACCGAGCAGGGTCCTGCCGACAGGCCAATTCTTTTTCACCCGACTCTGGCATTCGATCCTACTGAGAGCTTTCAGCAATTAATTGAAGAAGAGAGCGGATACGCTACTGGATTCGGTCGGACATGAACGAAGCAAAGTTGCCATGTCTTACGGCTTTCTGTAACGATATCTGCCTGTCACTTCAGACCTGGGGTGCCACAGGTCTCAAATGCCGAAGCCGCAGCTCATACTCTTGAAGCAAACGCTTCGAGGTTCATCATGCACCTTCAGTCATCTCTTCTGCTGCTGATCATCAAGGATCTTAGCTTGCAGGGGGTGGTTCAGGGGTCCTCGTATCCTTGTCGATAGCATCTGTAAGTCCTCTTAGTTAATCATGGATCACGACCATCCATCTGCAGGTCAATTTGTGCAAGAATTTGGGGTCGCTGTGGTGTGGGTGCTGTCAGCTCCAGACAGGTTTGATCCAAGTAATGGACCCGGTAGCGCCTGTTCGCTCTACGAACTGCGTGCGCCATCGTCTCTGTTCGCCCGAGTTTAATATAGGAACCACCCTCCACTTTCCCCTTCACACGTGGAAAGGTTCTCCCTTTCTTTTCTCTCAACTCTATCCCGGCCTAGGATTCGGTCCAAATGCTAAGTATACGCCGAGTGGATACCGAGAACGGAAGAAGAAATATTCGTGGCCTTTCAACTGCATCTTTTCGTCATCGCAACTTCACGAACAGGCGTCCGTGTCACTTGGAAACAAAGTCAAAGGAATCGCCGTGCACGACATATGCCATGGTAATCTCGAGTTCGGCCTACCTTGGTCTGCTTTTGAGGATGCTGGTGGAAGGTGTTGCGAGCCGCTCGACGTGATTCCCCGCCGCTCCCGACCAATCCGGGAATACCTCCGCGCCATCACCATTTCTTCTACGAATGGTCATCGAAGGAATTGGACAAGCAGCTCCGGTATACTGATTCCGCGCGAGCCACAAATACTTGGACTGGTCGACCTTGGTGCAAGAGAGACGTTGTCTGCGTTGGACATTTCTTTATCGTAGAGGGACCGAAAGTAGACGAGCCTATACGACGCAAGCGCAACCGCGGATCCACACTTGTTTATGTCGCTGAAAATCGCTTGGCTTGTTAAGTTGCTGTCAAGAGGTTAGCGATGGGCAACAAATCGAGATTCCATTTCCCAGTGCCGGGACGGAAGCCGAAGCAGCCGGAAGTGCAACCGAGTATGTCGGCGCCGCCGACAAAGGCGCAGAAGATCTTGGGGACCGTTGGAATCAACGTTGACTCGTCAAATGCGCCCAGGGGGGGACCACTGAAACAGTGGGACTCGAGATCAGGCATCAGTATTTCGATATCCGAGAGTAGTGCCGGCTATACAAGCCACGACTCTGGCTTAGGGGTTGTGGATGAGGAGGACGATGCCACAGCCGGTACGAGTTATGGACAGATGGGTTGGGATATTGAGTCAGAAATCATCCCTCGTCAACTGCACGGTAGTAGAGGTCTTAAAGCACAAAGGTCTGCTGCTACCCTTGGGCATGACTACCGAACAGATGCCTCCAGCACCCAGCGGCGCCAGTCAACTTCGTCAACCATATCACAACACTATGACCGGAACAAGGTCCCCCTGTCGATCTCACAGCAGACTTCCAACTCGGCAATGGCTAAGGGCTTTCCGAACAAGGCGCACTCATTACTCGATATGGACGGAACGCTGGCGGGGCCTGTAGGCAAGAAGAAGCCTACCAGACTGGATTTGGCGCTACTTAACCCAAGGGGTCGCAAAGACCGGGGTTCGAAAGCGGAACCAGTGCTAGGGAATAACTACGTGATGCGGTCGCCATCTTTCGTATCACAGATATCTCCAGTGGCATCGATTTCGAGCCTGAATACGTCGAGGAGGTTGGTGCACACATCGCCTGGAATTATCAGTACGCCTCCCGCCGGACAAAGGGGTACAAATGATGCGACAAGACTGCATCAACTGTATGACCACTACGAGCAAATGTCGTTCCTCCGAAAGTCGCCACTCGCAGAAAAGTTCCCTCTTCCCCCCAACTTTGAACCGAGTGCGGCTGAACGCACACCAGCTCTAACGACTGCTTCGACCGTTGGGACCACCCTCGCTCCTCCACCATCTAATCCTGTCATTCGCGAACCAAACAGACACACCACCCATTTTAGAAGAGACTCTTCCGGCAGCCGGGATACCATAACTTCGGTCAGCAGCCCGAGCACATTGCCATCTTACGTTTCACCGAGGCAGGATTATGCCTCAAGTATATCTAGCCGGAATACGCGCACTTCGAAGACGTCACGGACTCTCGACTCAGATTTCCAACAGACCAGTGTATTGTCATTATCAGATTCTGATTCTGACGATGGAACACTCAGTGATTCGGCTCCGAAATCGTCCATGTCGTCTTACGACAAAACACTTCACGACAATGCCAGTCTACCTCTCAAATCGCGCAAGGCTAGGACTAAACAGCCACCGGTTATCCAAGAGAGGGTCTCCAGCAGGTCGAAGCACTCAAATTACGCACCGATGAATGACTACCTCACCATTCCAGCGCCCAGCAACAAAGGGTACAATGGTCGTACGCCCTCAAACAGCACACTCCGCTCTAGTTCATCCTCTGCAAGCACAGCTACCGCTACTGTCAATACGAGCGCTAAAAACGGTCGTGTGTCTGTGTCTGCAACTGTGACCCTTGACTCTACCCGGACCGCACAGCATAGCCACTGGAGAAACCCGCCAGCAGAGTACGGGGTCCATGAAGCAAAGAGAGTATCGTTCTTGCCTTCGGCCTCAAGCGCTGAAGCCGCGCTCTCTCCTCTGGATGAACCTCTAGTAAATTCAGAAGATAAACATCAGTCAATGTTTCAAAGCGTTGGCTCAGAGCGACGTACGCGGAATTCGGATCAACCCACGCCGCCTCTATCGCCTGCCAGTGCGGATGACTCTGCGAGTTCCCCGGAGCTGAGTCGTAAGAATCCCAAGGAGAGTAAATCCGATGATGCACAAAACGCAAGGTTGATGGCTGTTACGAAACAGGAGGAGATGTTGCTCGCGGCGCTGCGTAAGAAGAGGGCAAGGATGCGCGAGAATATCATTGCGGAAATCAAGGGTCGAAAGGGCAGTGTCGCTGACCACGGAACCAGCAGTAGTAACGGCCCGAGTGCAACAAGAAGAGTCAGCGCTATGGCGAACAAGGCAGAAGCGATGGAAACTCTGGATGCACCACCCGGCTGTCCCCAATTGCCTCCGTTACCAGCCAGGAGCCGGTCGCTCGTGACTAGCTTCAAAAGCCTCACGGAGAGAAGCGGGAGTGCGACTGGCCGGAGAACGGACAACAACGTTCGATTCGCGGACCAAATCTCAAGCACAAGCCGCAGTGATCTAATTGACAAGCGATCGAGCTCGGCAATGAGCCATACTAGCCTCAAAACCAACAACCCAGGACGACGTGAACGTGTTCTCATGTACCTAGACCGCCCAGCTAACGGCTTCGATGATGTCGATACCGCGGAGCCGAGCCCAGGTTTGAGCGAGTTTTTGGTTATGGATTTCGATCAAGATAGTGACACTGAGATCCTCCCTGATCGACGGCGCAGCAGATCGTCGAGGTACGGCAGCGTTCACGGCAAGTCTTCTTCCAGCGGCAAGCGGGCTGATGGTCGTCCACGCCGGGACTCGAACCCCCTGCGTATCCAGCTCGAGAACTTGCCCGAGTCGGATGAGACTAATAACGACACCGACATGGACGTTGAGTTTGATGGCTTCTCCGACGTCATGGGCTCTACTACAGAATCGAGGTCCGGGGGCCGACCCAAGGACATGGGTGTTGCGAGACCTGACAGTCCAGTCTCTGGCCAGGTGCTCAAAGGCCATAGCAGGGGCAAGAACAGCGCCGTAAGACTGAGTGCTGTGGGACATGGTGGTGGCTTCCCAACCGAAGCCGGACTCTGGGGCGATGATGGTTGATCGCATTGGAGCGGAGCATTACAACTGCGGATTAGAATCTTACGGGCGGGCATGAATGAACGCATTCATCGACATTTCCTTTGTCAACCACGTCGCATCATGATAGGCATACGGCGGGGTTTAAATCAGTGCTCGCCACTACTTCTAACGAGATATCTCATATCTTAATACTGCATAATGGAAAGGGGACAAGGTGGTAATGGAGGAGTGATACCCAGAGTCGTCCGGCTAGGGACTTCGGTTGCTTCGACAAGTGGTACTCTACTTGTAATATAGGTAGATGCGGGTGCATATCCGGTGCATTTGGGCTGCAAGCCCCTTGATATAGGCACAATCGCGGTATTACCGAGTTTCCATGAATGCGCCGTGGAGAGATGGAATGCGTCTCTTTTGTCATTTCTGTGATGATGAGCTGATTGCTTAGCTCACCCGACGCAAGGATCTGTAGGAGAGCTGGGAGCAAGCCAAAGGGGTCGCGTCACTAGGCGGCAGACCGTGGAATGGTTTTCGCTGTCACGCAGGTTCGCCATCCACTCAGCCCTATCAATATCAAAGCGCCGTCATCATGGAGTTGTCCATTGGAAATAAGGTTGTTCCACGCGGCGTTCGCCGAGTTGCGATAGAGACTTGGCACGTGCGCACGATATTTCCAACGTACTTATACTTAGTATATCAACCACCCCTAAATACCTTCACCATTTCCAGGTATGGATCTCCGCCACTCAGTTCGAGCTACGTCAAGGGAGTGTCAGCCATGTCTGGAAATTGTTTGGAAGACCATTGGCTGTTTTCTTGAGGGAATGACGCTTCGATCCTACATTGAGATGGAGAAGAAGTTGCCCTGGTCCGATCGGTGCCGCATCTTGCACCTGGGCGACGCCTCTGCTCGGATTGAGTTCGTGAGCTGGAATAAGATCTGGACGAGCGGAACGAGCGCGGGCTCTCTTTGACTTGGCTTTACAGTCTGAGGTCAGACTTGACAGGCTCGAACTTGTCTGGAAGGCGTATACCGGTTTCGAAACCTCGGCGAAATCTGTGTTCCGCATGAGAAACTGCTCAAGCAGACCAGTCTTGCCGAGGTATGCATCAGCTACACAGGCTTCAAGGTGGACAACTCGAGCATGATAACGTGTGGACGTGACATGGCTGCTGATGAAGACGCCGGTAAGCAAACTGAAGAGCGCGCTCGGGCCGTCTTTCAGCGTGTCTTCACTGCGACATCGGCAATGGAGTCGGAACAGAGATAGGCACTGTTGAGGTCTGGGGAGGGTTTCGAGAAGACGCACGGTACGGCTGTTAGTTTGGCCAGAGGCACGAAGTTGATGCCGTCCAGGCGGGTGAAGAGAAAGAGGCTGGCCAAGTAATACATGGTTTGGGTTTTCCCGATTGATGGCGAGGATGGTAGTACGTTACACTTGTTCGGAAGGCACAAGAACGGGAGCAAGGACATGCGTACTATGTAGACTGGAAAGTAGCGTAGAGGTTTCCGAGTCGTATGGAAGACCTGACCTTTCCACTGGGTCCGGATCGCTAACTCATCATAGTCCTATGACTCTGAGATATAGTGCTTTTAGACCGGGCACCATTAATCACATAAGTGTCAAGCAGGTACGTTTGAGACTCCGTCTAATGGCACATGGCAAAAGTGTCTCCTAGTGTGTGGTGAAATGAAGTGATTCGGCACCAAGCAGGCTCATTCCATAGAGACTGAAGCTTGTGTTGCCGGACACCATAGTTCACACTACGCGTCATGTCTCGCCTGGGCGACGATGCCGCTCCTCTACTAAGTTTGCCAGTGGTCGTATGTGATAGAGGTTCAGCTGTCAAAACGGGCGATGGCCGTTGACAGGCGGCAGGTGTAAGTTCAAGACTCATTCTCGATGTGCACGCGTGAGACTTTTTCATTGCATGTCGACCCCGGAGTACGTATCGGAACGAGAGGTCGACAGCCACAAATCTGACCTGATTGAACAATGTGGCCTCATATTCATGGCAGAAGCAAATGAATGAACTGAAAAGGATTTCCGGCATCGACTCTTTCAGCGAGTGGTGAATCAAATTATCAAGACGCTTCAGGCATAAGTGCTCCGGTAGGTGCATCACACTACCCACGTTGGCGTTGTCCGTTGGCAGACTGCTGGGTGAGCTTAAGCAAGCTTGAGGGCCTGCCCCGCGATGTCTACAGACTTAACGGTCTAGCGAAGACAGTCTAGCACGGGCATAAGTTCCTTGGACAGCTGGAAGACTTGCGGTGAATCGTAAGCATGCTTCGTGTGGCTCGCTGGCGACAGATGGACGAATGACTTGCAAGGAAACTCTGCAGCAGCGGATTTCAGGTAATGCGCAGCCAACTTGGTGTTGAGGTAGCTGGGAATGGGGCGCCATAGAGGTTGCAGCTCATGTGACTGACTAGTCGATTGCTTCACCCCACCACCAGCCATCAACCCCTCCACGTCAGGTCGTTTGTCGCAAATGGTGTTGGTGTTCCGTGGTCATGGGATTCTTGAGGCATCCAGTAAGAGATTTCCCGCGCGAGGCACGCCGCATGCAATACAGGTATACATATAGGTGGCTGGGTGACGGGAACCATGTGGTTTGCCATTCTGGGGTAAATTGAGAGCTGTGGAAGCTCCTGGTGAGCTAGAATCCACATTGACGTGGTGATCGCGGGTAGATCCCGATGCTGATGTAAGAAAGCCACGATAGAATAGAGACCAGATTAGGCAGTCGAGAGTCACCGGACTGCTTCATACCGTTGGAGGCAAGGCAGAGTTTATAGATACTCCATGTAGACGCCCATTTTTGTCGCGGAACGTAAACGATGATACCAAGCTTGATAATACCTACCTACTTACGCGAGAGGTGCTCAGCCTGTTGGCGTACGTGACATAATAGGTACCAGCCCCTCACAGACCACAGACCGCCGTTCCAGAGAAACGCTCCGAAACAGCACCTGTTCGAGGTACACTAGCGAGTGCAACGGTTGCCTGACATCGCTTTTCGGCAGCCAGTATCTGCTCATCATCTTTCTTATATCGTCCCTTAGAGATCCGAAAATCCGATCGAACAACTGCGCCAGCGAGGATTCTTGATCTTTGCACTGGGCATCGACAGCCTAAATGTGGTGTGGCGACAGCGCATCTACTTCGACTAAATTAGTGTGTCGCTTTCGAAGTACCCATCGTTGTGTCTCGACTCGAGCAGCTTAAGAACTCGAATACTCTTGATTGGCAAGAAAGGGTGAATCTGCAGAAGATTTTCCCGGTGCAGGAAAGCAAAGTCTTACGCGCCCAGATAAGCGTCGGAGATCATCTGCAAGGGGTTGTGTTGATATTTGAGCCCTGCTTCCTTGTCACGTACGTCGTCGAAGTTGAAGGTCGGCGACTTGGATCTTGCCTTGGAAGAAAATCTGGGGAAGGGCCCAGCCATTGATATCATCGTCCGGCAATGATCTCAGCGCTTTAGTTAGTATCGCACGGTCTCTGCCTTGCTATTCATTACCTTGCATCCTTCAACATTCATTCATTCATTCATTACGATATACTATCCATTCGACCTCGTTCTCGCTACCAATCCCCATACAACGAATTGAACATTCGGTTGTTGCGTCGCCCTTGTCCATTCTTATCCAATCGCGCCAAGTCGCCAGATCCAGGGGTAAGAAGCGAAGACCCCGAATCCCACGTTCTGTGAGCCGGAGGCAGCCGGTTTGTAAAACCACTTATTGGGTTGACGCGACGCATCCCTTTTTATCACCAAGACGAAGAATTTTTAAACCAACAACTTGCGAATCCAACCAGCAGCGCAAATACAGAAAGAGGATTGCCTTACTGGGACTTCAAAAAGGGGCGAATTTTGGACCACGTGCTTCAGAACTTGCCAACACGGTCTGGGTAGGACGGAAACTCCAAAGACTGCGACGTCATTGCATCATCGGGCCACCAACGGCCACCTTCTACTTTCACGATGACTCTGCTCGATGTCCCGCCGGGCAAGGCGGCGAGGTCACCGACGTTGTTCGGAATGCCCATGAAGCAGGTCTCGCTCATCACGGTAAGTCGATTGAGCTGCACCTCCCGCGCTTCCGCTGGCACCCAATTCGTACTGATCGCATGCGCGCCTTCAGTTGACCTTCCAGAACTCCGCTCTGATCCTTATAATGCATTATTCACGAATGATGGCCCCAAGCGGCGACCACCGGTATTTCACATCAACTGCCGTGTTTCTCACCGAAGTCATCAAGCTGGCTATTTCTTTGACATTCGCTATATATGAGGTATCGAGGAATTTAGCACCTTCGACGCCAGCGACGGTGTTATTTGAGCAGATCTACAACTCGGTTTTCTCGGGAGATGGATGGAAGTTGGCTATCCCGGCAGCACTATACACGTTACAAAACACCCTGCAGTACGTTGCTATAGAAAACCTGGATCCGATACACTTCCAGATCTTGTTCCAGCTCAAGGTAAGCTTCGCCTGCATTGGATGGCACTCCCGTCTGACTGCGATGAGCTCGTATGGATGGACTGGCTAACACGGCATAGATACTCACAACTGCCCTTTTCACCGTGACTATGCTTGGCCGCTCTTTATCCCCGAAACGGTGGGTTTCGCTGCTAATTCTCACTCTCGGTGTTTCGATCGTTTCGATTCCTTCATCCAACTTAAAGGAAAGGTCGTTCCTCATCCACGACATGACCGATCACTTCTTCCCCCGATCCGTGCACGAATTGGGGCAGATGGCCAACGGTATGGGCGATGTGGCTAGAGAGCTCACGAAGCGGACCATTGACGGCTTCTCCGACGTTGGCGAAGTCTTGGCAAAGCGATCTGCTACTTACGAGGGCATCGAAGAGGACCAAAATATGGCGCCAGTTATGAACTACTCCCTGGGTCTCTCGGCCGTCCTAGTCGCAGCAGCAGTCTCCGGCTTGACAGGCGTGTACTTCGAAAAGGTGCTGAAAGATCCCGCATCAGCTACAGTCTCGGTTTGGACTCGAAACATTCAGCTGTCCTTCTATTCGCTCTTCCCCGCGCTGTTCGTTGGTATCTTCTGGAAGGATGGCCAGGAGATTGCTACGCATGGCTTCTTCGATGGTTATAACTGGGTGGTCTGGACCTTGATTCTGCTACAGGCCTTCGGCGGCGTCCTGGCTTCACTTTGCATCAACTACGCCGACAACATTGCCAAGAACTTTGCGACGAGCATTAGCATCATCATCAGCTTCCTCTTCAGCGTCTACTTTTTCAATGTTTCGGTGTCTTTAATGGTAACCTATACGCCGCAGTTATGAGATTGTACTCAAGCGCTAATCATGAAACAGTTTCTCATAGGCACCTCATTGGTTCTGGCTTCGACTTTCTTGTACAGTGGACCAGATCGCAAGCGCGGCCGGCCGCCACCGATTAGCATTGTCAGTTACGAAAAGACCACTATCGACCCATTGCACACCCCCAGATATGTGGACGACCACCTAACTGTCCCAAACCCCATGGAGTCCAGTAGGTCGTTGGGATTATCTACTTCGCGACCATCTTCACCTTTGCGCCATCACGTACGGACGCCCTCGGCTCGAGAGAAGAACCGAGATGACTGAGGCTGAGCAGTCGGGAAGATTCATGGGAACACCGCATCATATGACCATTGCCGAGAAACGTATAGTGACTTCGCAGAGAGGTCTAAGTGCCGCACCCTGGGATGTGGGATGGGCTGCATGGCAGTATATATGGGCTACAATACCGCATATGACCGAGATTACTACAAGGCATCGAGCGATCACCGGGAAGAAGCCTGGGGGAGTTTATGCCGGATTGAAGCTCAATGGCTTGATCTAGAAGCCAAGAAGCTCTGCAAAGAGACGGAGCTGGTTGCTTGAAAAAAGGGCAGCGGAACGTAGAAATAAATGCGCATCGGGAAATCTTGAGATTTCATACTGTAGAATTACAATTCTTCTAGATGCACCATGTTCGAGTTCGTTTGTAAGTGATGCGAGCAGAGTTACTGACCGCAAGGTTGTGGACCCCAAGTGCTTTTACACAGATCGGCGTTCATTAGGACGTTTGAAGCCCCTTTTGGCGGTCACGAGCTACACGTGGAAATGCATTCATTCACAAGGAAAGAGCAGCAACGACCAAACGGTAAGAGTGTGCCTTCCCGTCTTGCATTTTCCGAGCGCAAGGCAGCAAACCACCAATTGGAATTTTCATGAGCGGGATCTCGCCATCTCTTTCTACCCAATCCAAACTGCACTTCTTTCCCATGACGGGGTTCCAACCCTTCGCCATCTTATGCTCTACTTTCTGACAAGCGCAGCGTGGAGCTGGTTGAGATTGCAGCTTCATCCTCTTCCCCTTTAGGCGCATCTGTATCACCCGTTGTACTTGTATCTTCCCGCTACCGTCTTGTTATAGCATCTGCATTAGTGTTACGATCGTTTCCAGTGTACCTTTCAACATGTCTAATGGCCGCGACAACCTCGGCGGGAACAGCCATACTTTCAACTTCCCAAACCGACCACTCGGCCAGGATGGACATGTCCAGAACGTTATCGGCAATGCCCATGGCCTGTTTCCGGACAGTAGTTTCGGCCTGCGTGAGCCCTCCTTGACTAGCAACGCGGATAGCAGCAGTCATCATGTTAATTACTTGGATCCTACTTGCGAGGTCCCAATTGTCGATGACGGGCAACTGGATGACTTTGGTTAGTCCTAATAACAATGTAGCGGTATCTCCTAACGACTTACATGGCGCAGATCGCCAAGTCTTGGGAAGACCACCGGCATCTCACTACTCACACTCACACAACTTGGCCATCGCAAGCCCTCGCATCTCTCTTCCCAATTGTAGCACCTCGTCCACGCGACGTCCATACGTCCTTGGAGATGCCAGCCACCACTTCAGACCCTTCCTGCCACGAAGTGAGGACTATCAGCCTCAATTTCCAAGCAATCCTATCAATGTGGACCAGCTCACGCCAAGCCCCGCCACTCGGCCCATCCTCGATCGCGTTGATTCCCGCAGAGTTTCTGAACTCCAACCGGGATCGCAGCTGGTGACGCCTCCTTTTTATACGGGTTAGTGTGATCTGTTCGAATTTATGAAGCATGTCACTGACCGACCAGCTTAGCCGGACAACACCAGGCATCTCCTTTGAATTCGGTCAAAAGCTCATCCTCGTCACGTACAGGATCTAGCCCATCAGCGCGACTCAGTCTAAGACGACAAGCGCCCAGAGCTGCTAGTAGGCCTTCTGCTTCGCAAGGCTCCTCCAATAACGTCATGTTGAGTTTAGATCATGCACCTGATGATCTCACTCCCAGGGTAGGTGGAGCTTACCTGGTCAATCCTCGCCAGGCTCTTCCCGATAAGTGTCGTGCCATATTCCCCTATAAGCTTTTCAATGCTGTACAATCAAAGTGTTTCCCTCTGGTCTACGGTTCCAATGACAATGTGGTAATTTCAGCACCAACAGGTAGCGGCAAGACAGCAATCTTGGAACTAGCAATCTGCAAGCTAATCACAACTCCTGGCGGGGAGAACTTCAAGATCGTTTATCAAGCACCTACCAAATCCCTATGCTCAGAGCGTGCCAGAGATTGGGAGAAAAAGTTCAGCCATCTGAACCTCCGATGTGCCGAGCTTACGGGTGATACGTCACAAGCTGAGACGCATCGTGTTGGTAGTGCCTCCATCATCGTCACCACGCCAGAGAAGTGGGACTCAATCACCAGGAAATGGTCGGACCACCATAAGCTGCTGAAGATGGTCAGACTCGTTCTCATCGACGAGGTCCACATTCTGAAGGATGTAAGGGGGGCTACACTCGAGGCCGTCGTATCACGCATGAAGACCAGTGGAGCGAATGTTCGTTTCGTCGCGCTGAGCGCTACTGTGCCGAATATTGCAGACATCGCGGCTTGGCTTGGACGAGGCCACGCGAATCAGCAGGAGCCAGCCAAATGGCTCGGATTCGGCGAGGAAATGCGGCCAGTGAAGCTCAAGAAATATGTCTATGGCTACGACAGTCCCGGCAATGACTTTATCTTTGACAAGTCGATGGATGGGAAGCTGAACCTCCTCCTAGGACAACATGGTGATGGGAGGCCCATCATGATTTTCTGCTTCACTCGGAAGTCATGCGAGCATACAGCGAAGAAATTAGCAGAGTGGTGGTCAGCGTCTACACCTCAAGAGAAAGCATGGCCTTCGCCTACACAACGCATCCCCGTGATCAGCAAGGAACTTCAACAAATCGTCAGATATGGTGTCGCTTTTCACCATGCCGGACTGGACGTCCAAGATAAGGCTTCGGTGGAGACCAACTACTTGAATGGTCAACTCCACGTCATCTGCTGTACGTCGACTCTAGCGGTTGGTGTGAATTTGCCATGTCACACCGTTGTCCTCAAGGGTACTACTACCTGGACCGACGATGGTCCGCAGGAATACTCGGACCTAGAAGTTATGCAAATGCTTGGCCGTGCCGGCCGGCCTCAGTTCGACCAAAGTGCTACTGCCATCATCATGACAAAACGCAGTATGGCCCAGAGGTACGAGACCATGATTTCTGGAGAGGAAGTGCTTGAAAGCAAACTTCACCTCAATCTGATTGAGCACTTGAACTCGGAGGTCGGGCTTGGAACAATTCAAGACCTGGTAACTGCAAAGACCTGGATCGCTGGCACTTTCCTCAGTGTGAGGATGCGTCAAGCACCCGAACACTATCAACCCGAAACCTCTTCAGGAGACACCAGCTCGCAGACCTGTCAAAGCCCGGAAGACAAACTTCAAGCTTGGTGCGAGCGAGGCATTGAGTTGCTGCAGCAGTATAGTCTCATCACAACGACTGATCCCTTCAAATGCACGGAATACGGCACTGCGATGTCGCGATATATGATTCAATTCGAGACAATGAAGCTACTTCTATTTATTCCGAGCGCTCCAAGCCTTGAGGAACTTGTAAGTGTTGCATGCGGTGAACGAACCGAGAGAGCTAACCTAATTTCAGCTTATATCACTCTCGAAGGCGATAGAGTTCAAGGATTTACGCTTCAAGCCGCTGGAAAAGGCGCTGTTCCGGAGAGTAAACCACTCTGTCATGTATCCTCTGAAGGAGACTATCAGCGACACATGGCACAAGATCTATCTGATGGTGCAGATACATCTCGGAATCATCGAGTTACCAACCGATAAGGACACAGGCCGACTTAGGAGGCAGATTGGGGTCGAGAAGAAACTTATCTTCGATCGCATGAATCGCTTGGTGCGCTGTATCATTGATTGCAAAGTACACGACGGTGATGGCGTGGGAGCCAGGGTTGGTCTCGAACTTGCTCGAGCGCTTGCGGCTGATTCTTGGGAAGGCCAACCAACAGAGATTCAACAGGTACCCGGATTAGGTCCAGTCGCAATGCGCAAGCTCGTTTCGCACGGTGTTCGAAGTGTTGACGACTTGGCAAAGCAAAGCTTTGAAGATTTGGAACGGATCATGACCAAAAACCCCCCTTATGGGAAGAATATTCTCCAATGCCTCGACGGATTTCCTCGACTGAGAATGGCTGCCGCGCTTGACGATACATTAGGAATTTACACCAAAACGGAGGGTGTCATCACGGTCACGGTCAAAGCCAGGCTGAGCTACATCAACGCAAAGGTCCCGAGTTGGCGAGGTAGGGTTCCTGCTGCCACCTTTTTGGTAGTCACCACTGATGACCGGCTTGCATTTTTCTGGCGAAACAACATCAAGAAGATCGATCACACGAATGGTCTTGAGTTGAAGTTTCTTGTTGCTCTCAACGGGCCTAAGGAAAAGATCGTTTGTTACTTCAGCTGCGAAGAGATTGTGGGAACCCAGGTGACTGAGACGCTTACGCCTAGCGTTCCGTGTTCCGCCTTCGAAGTCAAGTCAACGCGACGGAGGCTGGTTACCAGCACACCGACTCAAGACCTTGACATTTTTGACGAATTTAACAATGATGGCGTTGTCGATGATGGAGATTTGGCAGACAAAGATATGCTTGTTGCCCTCGGTACGAGTAAGGAGGCAATGCTCGATTCGCAACAGCCTAACCTTGCTAGTCAGTCTGAGGAATTTGACGCTGACTTTCCTAATATCGACGATATTCTAGATGATCAAGTTGGCGAAGATGATCAGTCTGACTCGTCACCGCCCGGTCCAATCCAGATGGAGAATGGTAAGTGGATGTGTAATCACTACTGTCGTGGTGGAGGGCTCACGAAGAACGGCAAAACATGTATACATAAGTGTTGCCATGAGGGTTTGGACAAGCCGAGACGACCCCCACGCAAGAAGACTTGGGGGCCCATTAGCGACGGCGCAGTCGCGGAAGTTCAAGCTTCTCAGCTACCGAAGGTCAGCAACGATCACAGGAAGCTAACCCAGGGTACTGCTTTCAGTGAGCAGCCGAGGAAGATGTCTTTGAAGAGATCAAAGTCTATAAGTGGAACACGAGACGATCAAACTAAGGGTGCTAGGGAACGTCATTCGTCTATGTCACAGCCAGCGACCTCCACTTCCACCAAGAATCGGTTGAAAAGGACGTCTTCCCAACTCCCCATGTTGGCGGACACCAGGCGTGCGGTGAAGAAGTCTCGGCCGAGTTACTTCAGTGACAACATAGACGATGACGTTGATTTCATCGATCTCTGTACTATGGCCGACAATGATATGGAGGCTCTGCAGGATCCTATGCAGAAATCAGCAATTGTAACGGGGGAGAAGGAGACGCTCGGCGCCTTACAAGGCAGGGTCCAAAGTCAGGATATTGCGCCATCGCGCCTGACGAAGCCGTACAAGTCAATGAGAATGTCTAACCCTCTGCGTCTCGCTTCGGGCCGGGAGGAAGATGAGTTGCACTACGGCAGTGAAGTCTTCGACGAGAGCGATCTTCCCCCAGAGCTCATAGACTTGGTTCGGTCTGCAGAAGAGGTGCATGAGCCTGAATCATCGCATAACCGGGTAAATGATGAAACCCTGTATCCGGGAGTTGTTGAGACCTACAAGGAAAGCAAGGGCTATGGTTAGGAACCAAATTTGAGCTTTACCACAGTTAGTGAGCTCGAGAAAGCATCTCGACGTTTTGATCTTCATACCCAATATGATGAGCAGGTACATGGATCCTTGTCGTTGGTTGCCGGCTTGGGGCGGTCTAGCGATAGTGACACCGGTTTCTTTGGGCCATGTACAGATCCAACTACAGAATGTGGCCTGCCAGACAAGCCAGAAGATCTACTAAGTGCTTCGACGGAGAAGTTTGCTGCAAGAGAAGCTCTGATCTTCGACATGGACCCTCTCCAGGACGCTATTGACGTCCAAGAACAGCAGAGCCCTCAGCTAGACGAGCCGGCTTGGCTGTCTGAGATGGACCCCGAAATCATCAACTTGCTCAGGGGTCATGTTGATTTCATCGACTGAGCACCGGTACGGTCAGATTGTAACATCTAATGCGCACCCGGTCCAATCTGAAGCTACTAAGAAGAACTGTGCTCTATCTTGACTGATCCCGGCCGGATAAAGTCTTGACGAATATCAAGAATTTTCCATCAAGACCATAAGCTAGCTTATGTGGAAGGACCATCCTATTAGGTGGGCTCTTTTCTGTTGAACTATTTCCTCAGATGTCTAGCAGCTGGGGCAGAGGCGCTGGAACTCGGATGGAAAATATGGCATAGCTTAACATATCGATACATCTAGCTAGAAAAAGTTGAAGCTCACAACGTGCTCCATGGGAAAGCTTGCCAAGCTGCAAAGACCACACCCGTGAGCTTGATCTAATATCTCCGCTCCTAATTGACCAAGTAAATAGCGTTAAAATAACTGATGGCCCTGCTCCGACAGAGAGATTCCTGGGAGCAAACTGAAGAGGGCAGCTGTCTCATCCATCCCATCATGTCCAGTACAACAAATTCACAACATTGTACCGTATTTGAGTAATGATCAGTGCAAGCGCATTCGGAAAACCTTGAAACAAGAAAAACAAAATTTGCTGTGTATCGCTAGTACGCAAAAGCTCCTCACTGCCAAAAACCTCTGATTTGCGTCTCAATGAGGGTCCCAGTGATCCATCAGATATGCTGATGAAATGTACGATTGGGTTGACTCACCCTCCGAAATGCGATCCCACGTAAGCAAGAGAATCAGCAGCGTTGCTCTTCCCACCACCCCTGGTGCCATTCTTGGACGACCCATTCTGCCCACCCTGAGTGCGTGGCACGGGTGCAGGAGAGCCGCGGCTGGCCTTGGTGCTTGAGGTCTCGGGGTGGGGTTTGCCGTTCGTGCTGTACAGGCATTTAGTTGGAATGCAGCGAAAGGGTGTGAGGATAGGGAGTCACTGGAGATTAATAAGATGGGCATCCGGAGACCGGGATGGCTAGGTACAATTTGGACACTGTGAAACTCTGGGCTATGCTTCTCAAAGCAACACAGCAATATGGAATATGGACACATACGCATTTGAGGAACCTGTGTCAGTGGGAGGCATGATTGTGAGGGTAAAGATCCGGTAGTTGACTGTGAAAATGGCGTGAGAGGACAGTTTTGACACCGTTCTCGTACAGGTCTGCCCTCGCGATGAGAGACGATGTGAGGGGGCGATTCGAGTGAGGAGTGGGGAGTGAAGGTGAGCTTTCTCCTCGAGTAGGCCGAGTAGGTAGAGGGTCTTATGGGTCTGACTGGAGACGAGTTTGGGTAGATAAGTTGAAATGGTTTAGGGGTCTTTGCTGCATAGACTTTAAGTTGCCAATGAGCAATTATAGCGGAGGCTATGCAAGGAAATTGGATCGAAGTAAGGATATAAGTCTGTATTGACTAGAAGAATGTAGTTCGATATAAACCAAGCAAAAGTGCTGAGTGATGATCAAAATATCTGGCTGTGCCTATAGTTGGAGATGAAGATGACCGAGATAAGTTCTCAAGAACAACGATAGGTATATTTTCTGGCGGGGATAGATTATAATGAGATACCTTCAAGTCAGTGTTTGGCAGTCAACCCCCTGGACTAACCAAACTGCCTGCTTTATCATCACGAACCACCTACTGCACCCCAAGCTCTAGCTACAGTCTAGCAAGTCGCGGTACCTCGCGGCATCTCGCGGCACAGTCGTGAAGGTGTCGTCAGCCTCGTTATTGGTGATTTCATATGGCTCGAAACTAAGGATATCTGCCCCAGTCGTCGGCTTGGATGCCATGATACCTGAACTACTGCACACACATTGGATGGTCAGATCTTGATATCTAATTGCCCAATAGGACCGGGTCAGACTCCAGGGTTGAAGATCGCCTGTGGATGGATCATCGGACTTGATGCTTGGAGGCTTTCTGATATGCACACTCCATTGGCCGTTCTGACACGGTGTTGATACTGATCTGCTGACATGTACTTTAAACGGACGAGGGCTATTGAAATGCCATCTCGGGGATTGGTCTACTCGATGTAGACGAGCCTTTACACAAACCCCCTGAACGGCGACGTATGCATAACCCACAACACACCGCTCCAGGCTTTCCTAGAAAGGAAATGCCGTAGCAAATGCCGACCGAAAGCATTGTGGGAAACATTTCCTCGGATGCTGTATGGTCTATATGGGACCATAACCATCTCGTCGGTAAGCGTGATGGTCGAATCATATGTCAAACGTCCGTCATCTGCAACCACCTGAAGCCAAGCTTTATCCACGTAGAAGATACGACAAAACGGACCATTGAAACAGCATGCTCGAATAGATCATGCCACGTGGTACTGTCTTCAGTCTAGACTATGCTGTAGACATACTAACATTAGGCGCCGCGACAAGGACAGCGGACGTCTACCGAGTGTGCCTATCCGACGCCTGGACCTCATTTTATAGGAAATGCAATGTGTCTACAGCTTCTGTTGATAGAATCCATCCCTAGATGGTGCGGTTCTGGAGACCTTGTCCCTAGGTTCTACAGGGTTACTCCAATTTACATATGCATCTGTGCTTGCCAACTGCAGCTATCCGTCGCGAAGACTGTTTTGGAAGTCAAATTCCAAACGGTTGACCGGCCAGAACCATCCACATCCACAGTCAACAGCGCGACCACTACATGGTGATCTTCGCGGTTCGCGTTGGCGCTTCAGTCATGCAGCCGCCTGTAGCTACCCGACGGAGGAGCTTCTCGGACCAATTGTCAAGCGGCATCTCACGGGTAGCTGTATTGGGAACGGTTGACCATCCGAGAACGCCGAAACTCTGACGTCAGCGTCGGGTAGCTGCTGGGCCATAGGCGGGGACTGTGTGACGGAAGGACTCGAGGAAGGCTGAAGGTTAACCGCACGTCAGTTTCATTAACGGCTCAGCCGTGTTTACGTAGAAAAAGCTATTTATGGCCAAGTGGCTTAGGTACGTGGGTTAGGTTTTGTTGAAGCTGTCTCATAGGGCTGCAGCTGAAAGAAAGGCCATTGAAGATATTATATATAGATCATCTTTGAGTCGTGATATATAACACATGGTGGATAGCATAGATCTGGACAAGCGTCACGACTCTACCTTTGTGGGTACCGTTAGCACTATTAGTCTCGGAGCCTAGATATCTGGGCAGTACTTGTCTAGAGCATACTAGATATGCTTATCTCGTTAGGCAGGAGGACTGCAGAATCGACCAATCGCATTCTCCTACCCGCGTCGTTTGAGGGGGATCCGACGAGCTACGCTACTATAGGGGAATACAAAGAGCGAGTGACGTGTGAAACAGGAAAAAGTAAAAGTCAATAATATTGTAAATCCCACGCCGAACAAACCGGAGCCTTGTACCATTGGTCCGGGTCTAATGAGGTGCTTCCGAAGCCGACAGATGTCTCCAAAAAGACGAAACCGGTGAACGGATGCTTTACAGGGTCGGGCCACACTGGATCTTAGACGTTGTGCGTCGGGCTGTAATCAATCAAGTTGCTTGGGTGCTCATACAGGAGATTGGAAGCCTATCCCACTGGAGCCATGACTAGTATATCTTGATTTGAATGTTTATCTTTTTGGAATAGTTGGTAAAATAAATCGATGTTCTCCGTCTATTTCAACAATTGCCCTCGGAGAATACATGCCGGAATTAGTCAAATTTGGTCACGGAAGCGTTTCGACTAACAAAGTTTTATGATGAAATAGAGTAAGTGGCTATAGTACCTGCCCTCGCTTCCGTCCCTCGCGTTACGCCACATCGTTCATGTACGCGATAGAGTTGCTCCCCGTAGCTGACCCCTACACGCCGTTTGAACCATCGTGAGCTAACTCTTTAGTCGTATAGACTAAGGTTCCCTTGCCGGGTATGTACGATCCTATCAGGCCCGCCATTCGACTCGTTCTATTGGTAGTCGGCTGACTAGGAAAGCACTGAAACCGGTGAAACATCCGTCCAAATGAGTGGTCGAGGTTCACGCCATCGCAGACCAAAGTATCTGGCCTCAATGAAGGCACGAATGGCTTCGAGGAAGAAGGAGACAGTCTATTAAACTTGCCAGAGGCCAATAAAGAGGCTACAAATGTGATGTTATCCAGAACTGCGAATGATACTTCTCTGTGAATAGTTTATAATCAGAGCTATTCCATCATCGACTCCATGGATATTGTTTATTGGACGGGAGCAGTGAACTCGGCAATGGTGAGGTGACATTGAACATTCCCCTCCCGATCGTTTTCTGACGTAGGTGAAGGAACACAGTCACGAAACTCTAGAAAAGAAAACAGTTGCGATTGATGTTACCAGGTTACATACTAGAGCTAATGAGAGTGATTTATGCGACAGCTAATGTCGCTGTTCCCCTTCGAGACCAACCCTTTGATCTCCTCTATTGGCATGCCCAACCCTCTTTGGAGTGTTCGTAGGAAGACTACTTCAACACCAACACGTACATCCGACCCGAGAAATCTGCGCTTCTCTTCATGTCGAGAATCGCTATGCCAGGAATCAGTCCGGCAATAATCGTCGTCTCGTGAACGTCCACAAAGCCGATTTCTCTGAGCCAGTCTTTGTACTCCAAGGGCACGATCTAGGCGTTGCAGTCAGTATAGACCACACTTTTGGGTGTTAAAGTAACTTGGTCGAGAATACAGGTAAGATTGCGGATAATCCTGCCACTGAAGTCACAATAAACTCACTTATATCAGCTGCAGCAGCGCGTATCATACTGCACCACTGATTTACAACGGCTTCATCAAACGCGCCATCATCGGAATCGAGGCTTAGGTTGCTATCCTGATCCTCAATTCAGCTGCCTGGGACTAGGTTATAAAATATGCCAGACTGACTTTTTGTGGTTATCAAAGGAACTATGACCATCCGTCGATTAATGTGGTCGAATGGATGATCCCAAGTCCACATGTCCTCCACGTCTGCCTGCATGAAGCTGCAGTTTGGGAATCCGCAAAGAAACTTGATGCTGCTTTAAATTGACCCCAATCGCATTGAACAGTGAATGCTTTCCAGCAGAATCGGGAGCCCAAATTGTTCGGTTTCGACATCTGGAATGTTCGGCAGGCTCTTGGTGTATAGGCGCCCATGAGAGCTGTTCGGCCATAGAAAGGGGTTCCCCAAATGATGGTGAAGGTAGTATACCTCAATTCCCATCAAGCCGAAAAAGTCTGGCAGCTCTCTAAGCATGGGCCGTTGGCGACCAGGATCAAAGCAATGTCCCAACAGAAGTAGGCTTCACGGAGGGTTTGAAATATTTCCCAAATGTATCCTCAAAACTACTCTACAGTTCCCATAAACGATAAGCTAATGTTCAATATATTACCGTATCACACTAACTGGCTTGGCTCCGCCAACTACAGCTACTTAATCTTGACGCCCAGAGCCTCGTAGATTGCCCCTATGTATGCCCTAGATGCAGTATTTCCTATCAGACTATTCGACCTCTTATTCATAGCATACGAGATAGTGACTCGACGATCAACGTCCATGATACCGAGCGAGCCGCCCGATCCACCCCAGTAAGAGACTCTGCCCGCGGGCATCCAATCGTCAACCCACGAATCTCCCTCTCCCGTCAGAGCGAAGCCGATGCCAAAGCGAATGGGCATTCCGATGGCGAGATCGACACCCCGGGATTGTTCCTCGAAGATCAGATCGACCGTTGACTTGGACAGCAGGTGCTTGGGCTCATTGACACCCTCAAATCCTGCCAACGTGATGTTGGATAGTATTACATTCAGCGCATGAGCGTTGCCGTACCCGTTAGAAGCGCCCACCTCTCCCTTCCTCCACGCCAGGCTTTGCCCCATGCCAGGCAGCGCAATGGGATTCCCGATCGCCTTGAGGAAAAGAGGTCCTGGCTTAAAATCCGCAGTCGTAGCCGACGCGGGCGCCGGAATGAAGTCAGAGATACGAGGCCAGTCTTTTTCCAGGACGCCGATCTGGAAATCGGCCCCCAAAGGACCGGCAATCCTCGCGGCGACGAACTCTTTCAGACTCAATCCTGTCACGCACCGCACGATCTCGCCGAGGAGGTGGCCGAAGTTCCAGGCGTGGTAGGCTGACGCGGTGCCGGGTGCCCACCAAGGGGCCTGCTTGGCTAGCTTGGCTGTAGCCGGGCCGACGTCACAGACTTCATCCATGGTTATCTTATCGTCCCAGCCCGCGACTCCGGACGTGTGCGATAGGAGATGGCGTATCTCGACGTCCTCTTTTCCGTTGGCGGCGAACTCAGGCCAGTACTTGGAGACTTTGTCATAGACCGTGATGGCACCGCTGTCGACGAGTATGAGGACCGCGAGGCTGGATAACATCTTGGTAGTTGAGGCCACCGGGACGATGGTGTCCTCGGTCCAAGGACGATTGTGGTCCGCGTCGGCGAAGCCGCCCCAAAGATCGACGACATCCTCACCGTCCACGTTGACAGCAATGGAGGCACCAACCTCTTCCCCCGAGTCGAGAAACTGCTGGAAAAGAACACGAACTTTTTCAAACCGCGGAGAGCAGTTTCCATGTTCTTGCGCCATGTTTGTAGATATTGTATCGGGCTAAAACAAAGACGGTAATCTAGATACAAGTAGTAATGACCAGGAACTCAGCGTATGGTTTGGGATTCCCGTTGTTATCTCTGATCTGACGCCAATTTTGAGGTTGGGACCAGGCGTACAACAAAAGAGAATGAAGTGCGGATGATGAGAGACGCTAACATTGCGGAAGGGAGTAATGAATTATATATACGAAGTACCAGGGTCTATTTTAAGCATCTCGTGGTCAGAGTCCTTCTTCAGGCTCCCGAATAGGTAAGCGAGTCGATAGCAATGCGGCTCGGCGTGTGAGTCATCCCCGAGTAAACGGCGTCAAGCGGGGAGGAACGGGAGAAACGGGAAGCCCGGGTCCGCACCACGGGATAAGTCAGCAAATCCCTGTCGTGCCGCAGTGGCTAATTTGCATTTCCGTCAGCAAAGGCAAACAGTACGTGGTGCTAAGAGCTTATTCAACCGAGTAAGTCTGCAAATGCGTGCATGCGGACCCTGGCTTACGGCTGGAATGTTGGCCTGCAAAGGGGCAAGCCCCGTGTCAATCGGTACATCTTCATGATAAGCACTTGAATCTCCCGGATCTCCCAGTCCAGCACTTGGATAGTGGTCCATGGCAATTACGGCGCGGCGGCGCAGCGGCTCTGCGGAAAACTCAACACTCAAATATGCGTTTTGAAAATCAATAAGAACGAACTCATTGGACAATTGCAGCCTTCATCCTATATTTAGCACATGCGCAACACGTAGTGAAACTCCCGTGAAGTTGATTCACTATAGGCACAATGTTCCCAAGTAGATAACAATGAGTGATCGTTTATAGGGGCTGCAGCAGTTCCATCCTGTCGGGTCAGTTGCTACTATTCCATTGACTCGCTACTTTAGCGTCTCCAGTCGACTTTAACATGCCCTCTGTCAATGGAATACCAATGATAAGATTATAGGGCTTACAGTGGACCTTAATCAGTGAAACTATCCCCTACTTGACATCTTGGATGCTGACAATACTCCCGAAAGCATCGCCCAGTTCTGCCAGCGTTGCCTCGACAAGCTGCTCAGCCTTCAAGCCCGGGACATCTCGATCCCCAATCGCCTCTTTCACCACGACGACATCCAACCCCTTCTCCGCTGCCTGCCTTGCGGTGGTGCTCACGCAGACGTGTGCCATATACCCTGCAAGGACCACTTTCTTCGCTCCAAGCTTCTCCAGGTGTTCCCCCAGATCTGTACCAGTAAAGCTACCCGGGTACTGCTTTACGACGGTCTTTTCACCCTGCTTGGGAGAGAGCTCGTCAAACTCAGCGGCAAGCCGGGTATCGGACGTGAAGACCGGCGCTCCGGGCGGCGTTTGGTGGGTGATATGCACGATGTTCTCACCCTTTCCCACATTTCTATATATCTCGAGCAGGGAAGAGATGGCGCGCCGGGTGGAGTCCACGTTGGATGTTCTGAGGAGGCCTTCTGCGTACTCGTTTTGAGCGTCGATGATCAGGAGGGTTGAGTCCGCTGGTGAGGCTCTGCTGGGGGAGACTCCGATGAGCTCCCGGAATGATTTGGCTGACATTTTAGGATATATGTTTGCTTTACTTGAGCAGCTCCCCAGTGTTCGTGCGGGATCCTTCCACGGTGAGATGGCTCTACTGTGAAGGTGTAAAGTGATCGTATGAGTAAATGGGATTGCAATACACCTCTACTGCCAGATCTATCAACTTCGAAAGAATTGTCCTAAGGACGCTCGGATGGAAGGAGAACAATAGTTAATGACGTGCTGACTCGTGCTAGAGCTTCGTGCTAGAGCTTCGTGCGGGGTGGGGAACATCTGGTCGGTGGCGTGAATTTGAGCGGAGGGCTCCAACCAGCCTCGACGAGTTACTGGACTCACACACACACTCCTCCAACTATGCGACTGCTCGCAATCAGCCCAGTTGTTGGCTTTCGGGTGTTTGGACAAGCGGGGAATATGGTACTTACCTCTGCCTTGGCTTACGTTGATTAGCACGGGGTACTAAACATATGCAACACACTCAACACCTTGAACTTTCTCCTTGTGCTGACAGAAAACTATCGTATATCCTCAAGACTGGAGGAGGCGTGGCTTATTACTGAGAGGGTCTAAACTGAATGCATGAGCTGGCGTCCATTTAAGACCTTATCAGGAGACCGATGTATAGGGGAAGTTTCAGAACGTGTTTCTATTGCACATCCAGTATGGTATACTGAGTAAGTCTGTATTTGAAGTGTGGTAGGTTGTTGCATCTTGTGCAAGGGCTTTGTTGACTTCGCGGTATTTCTTACTCAATCATTTGAGTATGTATGCTTTCGTGGACACAGCCTTTTTCTTTAATGTCTCCTTGAACTTTCTACAGCAGAGCCAGAGTCTGCCTTCGGCGGTTTAGTAGCAGTCAGAACATTCTTCTCCTCTAATTACTTACCTGACTCTTTGAAGCGAGTCTCTTCTTCGTCCATGATTATTTCCACCAGTCTGCGGTTCTTCTAAGCCTTCGGTGACCACTGACACATCTTCTCAAGCATATATGCAAGGAGGAAATCTCTTCCTCGGGTGTTCTGTAAACAATATACTCCCACTCTCCCTCAGTTGATCATTCTTCCTTGAAATTGAAGGCGGGCTAATATGGACTTGACCATTGGTGACAACCGGGCCAGTGTGTCCCATGATCTTGCTCGATAGGCTTTGAAGATGCAGTCGCGCTTCTTGTCAAGTCACCTCGGCAGTACAATACCTTCACCATCCCAGGAGATTGTAAACCGTCTGTCTCTTCCGGGTCTCCGCATGAGATGACGCGGTACCTGTTCACGAGTTCCTCGTCAAAAGCTCTGGATAATTTGATTCAGGATCAATCTATACCTCCGGTCGATCGAGTACACTCAATTCCTGTGTAACGCTAGGAGGGCGAAGGTCAGCTTAATTGGCCGCTATCGATCCGTTGGATCGTAATCACAGCATTGTGGCACAGGCGAAGGGGCTCCAGTCTCTGCCTCATGCGTCTCAGTCGAACTCCCAACATGACGGGGATGTGAAGCTACTTCCTTGTTTTCATCTAGACTCGCTCCGAACAGCTGGAGCGTCCACATATCTTCCCATCCAGGTACTTCCTTTCAGTTTATTTCGAGCTGACCGGCCTTTGTCCTAGTGGATTAATTGGAATGCGGCGACTGAGCGACTGGTCCGAAACTGTCGGATGCGAAGAGAGATCAGAAGAGTCATCCAAGCATAATTTTCAATGTATTACGCAATGGGCACTTAATGTAGCCGATCTCGGACGTAATAACGACATTCAGGCGAGTACCTAATAGGTGTAGTAGGGCGTTGATTTTACAGGCTGCGCAGTAGCACCGTTGGTTAACCTCAAGATCAAAGAGCAATACATACCTGATGATAGAAAGAAAGAACAAAGAACAAAGAACAAAGAACTAGTAACAACCCCAGATACAAATCACAGCTTATTGAGCACATGTTCTCGAACAACGACTTGATAAGCGAACGTTCGTATCAAAAGCAAATAGAACATATTGTTGGCAACTAAGACTTTGTTCCTAGTCATTATCTATTGGACATTGAAGGTAACAATACTTCCTTTCCGTCGGTATATAGTTCGGATGTATCCATTTCTGAAATGTTATCTAACACGGATAAACGTAATCGAAAATGTCAGAAGGCTTAACGCAACCAGAATCGATCGCAGCGTCAGCTGTATCAGTTCTCACTGCTACAGCAACATCAGATCAGAAGGACGTCTGCAATTACAAGAGCGGAACTGTGGATAAAGTCAAGTTATTGGAGAAATTGGCGGCACTGAAGAAAGCCACAGCCCAGACAAACGCCCCCGAAAGGCAGGATAGAAGTCATCGACCAGATCAGTCACAGCAGACTCAGCAACTTGGCAAGCGCAAGCGGGATGAGGCTGATCACGGTCATAACAGAAGCGATAGATGGCACAGGAGCTGGTACGAGAATCCTGGTCAACGTCGGAAGTATCCTTATGTTGAGCGATGTTTCAGGAGTCGCAAGGTGCAAGCAAAGGGAACACCGGAAGATCCCATCATTGGTTGGTTCGCATTCCCAGACTGGGCTAACCCTGACAGGTTCATATATATTGACGAAGAAAACGTCAAACAGCAACAGGCCGCCCACGAAAGGATCGTACGAATGGCTTGCCGTCGGCTCCGTTGTGGTTCTGCTAGAATCAGAAAAGAAGTCCATACGGTAACTATGAAGGGTGGCATGCTGTTTCCAGATGTCGCCCATATCACGGTCGAGTTTGGACTCGATGAGAATAGGGCTGACTGGAACGCCCATCTGGACGTAAAGTTTGATGTCGTAGGGCCGAAAGGTATGGGAGGTAGGAAGCCCGCAAGGTTGAGAATGGCGAATCGCACTTTTCATACGCCCTTAGAGCATACGAGGAATCTTATACCGACTGACCTGGTGGATATCGAGAATCTTCATCAGAAGGTATTGAGGGTGAAGGATGAGCTCAACATGGGCAACTCGAACTTCAAGCCTCAGAGCTCTGTTTCGTTCAAACCAAGGTTAAGTCAGCCAGTACCGCACCTGAACACCGCGCACCGTCCTCTGAAGCCTCTTATCCCTACAAGTTTCAGTCCGAAGAGTCGATTTGGGTCTGAAGCTCATACGACGCCTGCGCCTCAACCAAGACACCAACAAGCACTACCGTTCAAGTGTCTGACACCAGCCTTGAAAAACGTGGAGGACCCTCCGCGGAATAAGTTGGATGATCACGACTCCCATGTGGCCGTGCCTACTGGGCCAAGGGAAGAGAGAGGCTCGAATGCGTGTTTACGTCCTTCCAGGAGGGTACCGACCGAGCAGCATAGAACTAGGTATTTGCAGTACCGTGGGCCTGTACCTCGGAGCACTTTATCATACGACCGCGAAGCGAGTCAACATGATACGCCAGCAGTGCGACCCAGAGCCAACTTCGATGCAGTCGATAATCTGAGGTGTTAAGTGTAGCGCAGGCAAGTCACTAAGGGGCAATGGTTCGGGTGTCGAAAAAGGAGGTAAAGGTATAGGTGATTTCAAGCATTCTTAAGTCCCATGTTCCTTTTATCTTATTTTATTTTATTTTATTTTCTGACGGTCCTTCACTGTTTACATTCAAGTTATACAATAACGAACACAGGAGAATATTCCGCGAGTAGCATAACAAATCAGACTTCATTAGCAAGACGGTTCATGCAAAAAACCCGGCCTTGCTATAAGCATTCAAGACTATAAACTCATTGTTGATTGCCTGATATTTCTAAGTCGCGGTATCACGTTTGTCATCGTGAAATGGTGAATTTGTGTCATTATAATAGTGACTACACGCTGGGTGAATGTAGAAACAGTAAGGTGGTATCAAAACATTCGCTAGGGCGAGGAAATATTCACAGTCAGATCGCTAGTGTGACGAGTTCGGATAGAAGTAAACCGGGATTCTCGTGACGAAGGAATCTACCCTTCAAACGACGTACGATTGTCCTATACGTTTAGAACATAGCTCTATGACAACATATACTTCGCACAAGGTATGACGTTATAGGGAGTCAAGGTAGCATACGGTGTCGACAGTGTGTTAATCCAAGCCTGTCATTGACCATAAGCCTCACTCCTGACCTGGACTGAAACCCAATCGAGTTTGCATCTTCCAGGTAAATAGCCCAGCGATTCCAGGCTGCAAATTCTCTAGCTCGCGCCACTTCCAACCTTAATTGGACTTCGATTATAGTCGGAGATGGCCATGATTAAGTTATACGAAGTACCACTGCAAGTGAAAAGACAATGGCGAATGCGCATCTGCAACCGCCCCGTACTGCCGCAACACGCGGCTTTGTCACCAGTTTGTTATGGAGCGAAAACAAGAGCTGGCAGTCTTTGTGGGAAACCCACGAAGGACAAGAAACTGGAACCCAAGGTAACCATAGCGTGCAGCATAGCAAGAGGAGACGACAGGCCGCTAGATTCAGCTCATCGAGCATCGAGATCGCAACCCCTCGTGTGGCTTGAAGAAGGCTCCGTCGGGCGCCTATGGCATCCCAGATCCCGACAGACTCACTACAGGTTGTCCTTTGGGATGACCGGGACGCGATTGATCGTTTCATTCTGCACCGAAATCCTGCTACAAGAACATCTCATGGCGCTATGTGATATGGTTTTCTTCGCGAACTTGACACGAAACACCTTGACCAGACGCCGCCTGAGGAAGAAGAAGACATCACTTCTCCGACTCGAATGGGGGAAAATGGCTGGGAATGATTCGTACGGTTTTTACGACGCTGCTCAAAGTACGATCAACATATATGCCGGAGGGAACAAGAACATGGCGAGGATAGCGGACGACCTCCTGGGATTGTCGGTGCATGAATGATTCGTGCATGTCAGAGGTTTTTGCGAAGCCCGGCGAGATACTTGAAGACATTGGTCAGGAAATAGAGCTTTCGTATTCGCGACCATCGACGGCAGGGTTCTAGACCGAACGGCCACGGTCGGGAAAGCCGAGAGGCACGAGTCAAAGGTCCTTCCAAAGCGATCTTCTAGTGGAATTATTGGTGATGCTTGTTTAGTGGAAGCGGAGGCTTACTGGGGAACAGTAGCGCGTCAATAGGCAAGATGCCAAGAGTTGAGGTGGCAGTCATCGGATGGTGTGAGCTGAAAGTATCGAGATGTAACTACCATCCCCCCAGAGCTCCAAGACGAGACGGACGAACAAGCGATGGACATCTGGGGACGAAACAATGCTTGCGAGATAATGAATGTTGCAGACGAACTGACTCGAGAACAGCTCGAAACTGTTCAATCTATCAATAGAAGTCCAAGCTGCGGTTTGCATCCATATTCTTGGATGTGACTAGCTATGTAGTAACAAACAGGGCAGCGTATCGGTAACGTTGCATACGATCCAATCAAACACCGCGGTCCAAGTATCTGAACGTCACGGACAGGCAATAAAGTGCACGGTCTGACCCTCCCTCCCCACAGTGGACCGACCCGCTAGCACGACGATATGTGAACAGTTATTGGGGATGCATTAACGCTTATCACCTCTTATCAGGGCCACCCCGGCGACGTACGCAATGTTGGCAATCATCATAGCTTGAACCAGTCGGCATTTCTCATGACGTATCGTTGGTGCGAGAAACATGTCAAGTCAGCTGCATGCCGTCTGCCCAGAGAAATGCAACACGCGTTCCGTGGGTGAAACCTGGTTTTGTGAGACACCAGCTGGACCACCATGGCCACGGTCATTTTCGCCATCATGCGGACATGGCTAGCGACAAGCCTAAGCCAGAGGGCACACCTCAATGGTAGGCTATCAGACCATAGGCCTTGGCTTGAATGAGTTGTCCCCTGGGCTCGAGTCAGTATATAACCGGACGTAAGCTGGTGTTCTGCTCTCACACCTTCCTCCTCCTCATTATCCAATGCCACCACGATTTCTACAACAAAGACACACTGTATTATTGACTAAGATGGCTACCCGTAACCACCACATCTGCTGTATCGTTCCGCCGTACTTGCTCAGTGGCATAGCAGAGAGCTCTGAGAACGACGCACCGCTTCGCGAGTCGGCCCAGCGTGCTATCACCTTGAGCACGACCTGCCACAGCAAGCGGCAGCAGCGTTTTGCGGCTCTGTCTGTGCCACGCGGCACTCGTCATGCTGAGGCTCAA
Source organism: Xylariales sp. AK1849 (assembly GCA_022432505.1). NCBI lineage: Eukaryota > Fungi > Ascomycota > Sordariomycetes > Xylariales > Xylariales sp. AK1849. Next base: position 866,809 of record JAJKKH010000002.1, read on the forward strand.
GCCGAGTCGCGTCGGGGCATTGTCCCTGATTCGATGCTGAAGCATATCTCCGAGTCCCAAGACGTCGATGAGGAGACTCGTACTCACGCCAAACGGGATCTGGAACATATCCAGAACGTCCACCAGAAGTACCAGCAATCCCAAGCAGGCGCGTCTGGGCAGAATACCCTCGCCGCGTCTTCAAAGGGGAGCAGCACCAAGACGTATCGGGCTGTGTATGACGCACAGAATGACGAGAACGAGGCCGATCTCCCCGGCAAGGTGATCAGAGTCGAAGGACAGAAGGCGGCCAAGGACACTGCTGTCAATGAGGCCTATGACAACGTCGGTCACGTCCTGGATTTCTACGCATCAATCTTCAACTGGAAGTCGATCGATAATAAGAACATGCACGTCATAAGCTCTGTTCATTATGCCAAGAACTACGAGAACGCATTTTGGGATCCTGAGATCGCCCAGATGGTGTTGTAAGTAATATCTGGAGTCATATTTTCTACCCCTTATAGCTAGCCTTGGAGGCGAATGTTGCCTGAAAGGAGAGCTCCCGGAACTCCCAAATACTCGCCAAACTTGCCTATTAGAGTGATTACTGACCCCAGATGCTTTTCAGCGGAGATGGATATACGTTCATCCACAACTTCACCGGCTGTATCGATGTAAGAGTACTACTGTCGCTCTGTTGAGTTCACGGATTGACGTTATCAGGTTATCGGGCATGAGTTGACCCATGCTGTGACCGAGCACACTTCGCCGCTCGACTACTCGGGCCAGCCTGGTGCTCTTAACGAGCATGTTTCAGATGCATTCGGCATCATGATCAAGCAAAAGGTTGAGAATGAGACGGCAGATAAGGCCGACTGGCTGATTGGCGAAGGCTGTCTACTCCCCGACGTTAAGGGCGTGGCGCTCCGTAGCATGAAGGCTCCTGGGACTGCCTACGACGACCCCCGTTTCGGTAAAGACCCGCAGCCGGCCAACTTCAAGGACTACAAGACCACGACCGATGACAATGGCGGCGTTCACCTGTACTCAGGTATCCCGAACAAGGCCTTCTACCTGGCCTCGGTTGCCTTTGGGGGCTACAGCTGGGAGAAAGCTGGAAAGATATGGTGGGAGACGATGAACTCGGGCCAGGTCCCGACGAAGTCCACGTTCATCCAATTCGCGGACGTGACGGTCGAGAAGGCGGAGGAGTTGTTTGGCGAGGATGCTGCCAAGATTGTGAGGAAGGCCTGGACTGATGTCGGTGTCGTCAGAAAGTCACATACGTGAAAGCGCTGAGTGACCCAAAGCGAGCGATCGTGGGTTTATTGAAGGAAGACCCCTGGCCGATCTAGCGAAGTAACTAGGCACTTTAAGTAATTGGAGCCTTGGCTTCTAGCTTCCCTCATGGTGACGGTGGGTGTTCTTATGACTTCTTGGTTCTGTTTGCCCGACGGGGCAGTGATAAACAATGTCGAACAGTGTTGCCAGCACCCTGGGCCATCCTTTTGACTTGAGTGCCGGCATGGCAGGAAGTCTGCAGTAAGCAAAGCCCAGACTCCACGTGCATTTTGGTGCACAACCTGCGAGAAGTGCAAGTCTCATTGGCACGGATGGCTTGTCGAATGCAGGTCTTGGGGGGTCACTCCGCTGCATACCTATCCAGTCACGGCCGAGGCATATATTCAAGAGTCGCTGCGCCTGTGCGTACAGGCTATTACCCTTGCATATACGGTGCTACCAGAGATGTCTATTTCAGATCGTTGCTATGGTATAACTAGGTAGCAATGGCTATTATGCAATGCCAGGTCAAAAATTAATGCGCATGGTGTTGGGAGGCATATGCAGGATCGAACCTAAAGTCATACGTTCCAGCACCGCCATAGCATAGTTGCCAAGCCACCAGGGTGTATCGAGATGATCGAAGCGCCCAGTCAAATGACGATTGGTATGACACTGCAAATGACTCGAATTAGAAAGATCACAATGCACAATTATCAACCGAATCTGGAGAATTGTATGAAGAACTTCAGATTTGCCTCGAGAAATTCTGCCAATTATTAATGGCTCTCCTGCGTAAAGTAAGTACTTTAGGTACTTAAGTAGGTAGCTAGTTCGGGAAAAGCCCGGCGACTGAGCGCTAGAAGGGGGAAAGCGGAGTGTGAGTGCTTCCTGTTTCTGCAATACATCACCACTATTAAGAAACGTCCCGCTAAGCATCCGGTGTTGTGTGTTTACCATCATATCCTGATGTATGATGGAGTACATCTTACACGAGCCACTTTGGCTACGTGTCGACTGATACCTCATCATACCCGCAAGGGTCTCGTTTCTGTCAATTCGACTTGTCGAAGTGCGCGGGCTATGGCGACCAATCAGCCTGTCAAGCAGCGCGCAGTCGCAGGCACCTTTCTGTTTAGGTTCCCTACCGTCGACACGAGAAAGGTCGAAGTCGCGTTGTTCAGGCGGAGTGGAAAGGTTCGCACTTATCAGTGAGATCTCGAAGCAGGGTAGTGTCGTAGACTGGCTCGTCTAATCATTATTGCAGACACAAATTAGCACCCATTTCAGGCAGCGTCGAGGAAGACGATGCAAGCCCTGAAGCTACCGCTTGGAGAGAGATCAAGGAGGAGACGACACTAGACAGTTCCTCAATCGAATTACTACGGAAAGGAATGCCATACTCATTTGTAGATGAATCAATCGGACGCGAGTGGATCATCAACCCCTTTGCCTTCCGACTAAAATCCGTCGAAGAAGGCGGCCAGGGTGAGTCGGGCATCACCATTGACTGGGAACATAGTGGTTGGGAATGGTACCAACCCCTGGAAGTGAACGACTCCGAAGAATTTGGAGGAGTACCAAAGCTGCTGAACAGCTTGCGACGAGTATGGCCTGAATATGACCTCGGCGCGGAAGCCGGAAGTGCTCTGACTCAGGGCCTGCAAGACCTTCGCACCGATCATGAGAGTGGTGCTAGGCAGTTGGCTACCAAGGCTGTGACCATCCTGGGAGATGTCATCTCGAAGACGGGTTGCGCCGCTATTGACGATGTCTGGTGGGCGAACATTCGTATGGCGGCGTGGCATCTCTGTAAGAACGGCCGTGAAAGCATGGGAGCTGCTATCATCAGCGCTCTGGTCAACGTGCTGGATGACATGGAGAGGATTCTAAAAGATAAACACTCCAGTGACACTAAGCTACCAAGGCTCCTGGCAGTGATTGACGAGCACCTCTCTCAGAGAGATTCAGCAGTGCAGCGTATTCACGGCTCTTTTATCAGCTTTGTCAAATCAAACGTCCTAGGACGAAGTTCGCCGCGGAAGTCTTTGTCGGTGCTTACTCTGTCATTCAGTTCAACCATTTCAAGCTGTCTTTTGAAGGCGGCAGCTTCTTTAGATGTTACCTTGGACCTCCGGATTTTAGAGTCCCGACCTTTATGCGAAGGTGTGACCTTGGCATCCAGGCTCTTACGAGAGGCTGAGGGGAGCAAGAGGGTACATGTCACACTCTACTCTGATGCTTCTGCTTCGCTTGCAGCCGAAGGCGTTGATATGATCTTGCTTGGAGCAGATCGTATAAGCTCTGTTGGAGACGTCAGTAACAAGACTGGTTCGCTGCCCGCCGTCCTGAGCACACGCCACGTCACGCCGGAGGCGAAGGTAGTTGTCCTGAGCGAGGTTGAGAAAATTGCCGGACCCGGGGCAATTGAAGAACATGTGATTGAGGACAATGATCCTGCGGAGCTCATAGCCGGATGGCAATGTACCGTGAAAGGCGCCGACCTAGTAGGAAAACACTTCCAGGAGATCGGGTTCGAAAACGATAAGACTCTACTCAAAGTCAAGAACGTGTATTTCGAATGGGTACCCGCGAAGCTTGTTGACGCGTATATCACGGATGCAGGATCTTGGTCGATAGATGACATCAAGAGCCAATCTAAACGGATCGGTATGGAGGTAGACAGGTTCTTCTCAGACTTGTAAGTCCAGGGAAGGCATGATCAAGAAATGCTACCTCACGTCAAGTTAACTCTCTATTGCTGAACCCTCTGTTATTCGCGGTAAACCTTACAACTCGTATACTCCTATGTTCTATCGCTATATTCATGCGGCGTGACTCGTCACTCTCGTCAGTCTCGTTGTAAAAGATCCCTGGACATCCTTCAAGGGGACCTGCTATTTACTCGTCTCCAACAATCCGCTGCCCCTCTCTAAGCGACGGCATTGAGACGCTCCCGATTACGCAACTGGGCCAGTTGAACCACGCCTTACGCGTGACCGCACCGGTCTTCGCATCCACGGCTCCAGAAAACCTTCTGTCAATAAGCACAAGACCTCAAATGCGTCTCCAAGCAGTGTTCTGTCCCTCGGTGTTCCCAGACATGTTAGCATAATGTTCTCATATGCCAAGCAGGGTCTTGGCGTTATAAAGTTCTACTTCGGTGCGAAGGATGTTGGGATGTCGTTGGCATCATGACAGAGGATGTGATTTCCGTTACCTTCGTTCAGGTATGCGATGATTGGCTCACTATCGCTTTGTAGGCGGACGACGAAGTAATTGATGGTCGTTTTTCTTGCTCTTCCACACGCTTCTCAAGTGTGGAGAGGTTAAGATCCTTTGGTACTCCTACCTCTCGAGGTAATTGGACTGTTCGCGATAGGGTAGCGGCTAGCACTGTTGATCTAGATAGAAAGTTGGTCCATCTTTCGGCTTTCCGGTTGTTAGTATGATCTATGCCAAAGCGTGTAGGGGTGATAAGCTCCACGAAAGAACCAGAGAAAATATCTCGACTTATCTGTTGATGGCTGCTTGATAATTTGCGAGGAGTATAAGGGAATGTAGCACTCGTCTGACATTGAGTATAAACCAACTGGCTAGCTATAGCCCAATCAGTCCTCTGTTCAGTTCTATGCGAAGTATGGAGCTTACTGAGTATCGCGGTTGAAGCCCAGGGGAAATGCTACATGGTCTGTCACCAAAGCGAAATATTCGTCAGAAACAGGAACGATTAAGCAGCCAAGGATATACTCCAGATTTGTTCGTGTTATAGAAGTGCTCCCTTGGTTATAACTTCTGGCTACGCCGTCCAAAGCAACACAGCAAAAACTCTGTAAAAGTGCTTATAAAAAGACTGTACCATAAGCCCTTGGAACACACACCGTGACTTGACATCTTCGTCATAGCTTTGTCTCTTCTGGTTCTTCTTGCGAGTGAAGTCCACTCCCGTCATGGATCTGTTTGGTGTACCTCGATACTCCTGCATCAAGCCAGAATCTTGACATACCGAGCCCGACCCATGCTTGCTTAGTAATCCGTCTCGTAGCCACTCCAGACGTCGTTCACTTAGGATGCCTACAGCTACATCACGTGCCTAAAAGTTCTAGATTCCAAAGCTCTCACCTTGCAGCGTTGGCCGGACATCTCGCCAAAAAGATGCTGCAGTCGCGCATCGAGGTTTCGATTGATAATCAGTCGGCTAGCCCAAGCTCTCTTACGCCGCTCCTCAAAACGGGCAATGACATGCCAGCAAGTCTGGTTACAGAGGTTACAGAGCGCTCTTTTCTACTTACGGATACAGTAACTTACGAAACAGCTTCCCCAATATTGAGGAAACGTCCAGGCACAAATTGATTATGTTGGCTTTTATTTTTAAGTACGCTTACACCATAATGGGATGGATCGGCCCGGATATCATTCTGTGAACACCTTCTCAGCCAGCCTCATACTCCTGCGGCCAAGGCTAGTACCTGCATTTTCTCCTGCCTTGGTATAATATTAGCGCGGCAAGACTTCTTGAGCCCCATATCTGCAACCCAGTTATACTGCCGCCCCCCCCCCCCCCCCCCCTTTTATCAGCTAACACGGCACCCCCCTTATCAATTAATATAACAATTAACTATAACGTTAAAATAAAGATCTTTACGAATCTAGTAGGAGGGGTGCCGTATTAGCTAATAGGGGGCGGTGTAACTGGCCTGTATATCTGTACCTGGGCTAGAAGGCTAGACCGGAGTCTAGCAAGTCACCATAATGATGCGCATTCAAAAGAAATTGAGTTCATGCAGATTCGATGAAATTGGATCTTGGTAGCGCCGGCTCTCACGGACTCTCGCGCTGGTAAACCAATCACCGCATTGGCTTAGTGGATCTCTGTGGCTTGACGCCGCCAGCTGAAGCTGCCACTATAGGGAATTAGCTTAAGGGGTCTGCGGCTGACCTCGGGTATCAAGTGATATGAACCCTTGGTCCCAGCTGCAAACGATAGTCGATGCTCTAGAGCCAGCCTCACGAGAATAGCTTCCTATGATCCTTAACCTAGACCAATCACTCGACAGGGACAGGCAAGAATGCTGGACATTAAGAAGCACTATGTTTCTCTTCGAACTGATATCTGGCACGGGCAAGTCAAGAGAAATCCTGTGGCAAGCAACTCTCTATCCAGTGCAACATGCAGCTTCCTCGCTTCCTGGCGCTGACAGCGTCACTCGGTTTGGCCTCTGCCAGCTGCGGACACGGAAAGAATAACACCACGAGCGCGTATAGCACCTCCAGCTCGCAGCAGAGCACCATCAGCTCGCAGATTACTGCCAGTTCACAGAGCACTAGCAGCTCACAGAGTACCGCCAGTTCGGTGAGCACCAGCAGCACGCAGAGTACCGCCAGCTCGCAGAGTACCATCAGCTCGGTGAGCACCACCAACTCGGATAGCACCACGGGTTCGATTAGCACCACGGGCTCGGTCACCACCACCAGCTCACAAAGCACCACAAGCCCACAACCCACCCAAATATGTCAAGTCCACGGATCTAGGTTGTCGACAACTGTAGCAATCTCGACTTCTGACAAGCTTGTCGACAATACCTTCGACGGATGCAGTGCACTTTGCGGAACGACATCAGGCTGCCAGAGTTTCTCTATACAAATCGAGACCGGCGGCGCGTGTAGCCTGTATGGCAGCGCTCTATACACAGATTTCACTTTAGGCTCGGGCGGTCCGACCATCTTCTGGGATGCCGACTGTCCGAAGCCTGTAATCTCGGTGAGTGAATTTTTACATTACTCTCCAAGTCCAAGCAACGTCGAGTGAGTTGAGCTGACAAGACTTTGCCGATCCAGGGACCCTCCATATCTTCCTACACCGCGTCCACTACCTACTCTTCTGTGCCCACCGCTCCAGGATCAGTAGTGACATTCTCGGCGTACGTGACCCCGACTATCTTGTCAAGCGACAGTCCACCATATACTCCAACTGGTGCGCAAGAGAAGCCGACCGATGACAATGAATTCATTGCGACGTACACATACACCGAGTTCCAACTCACCGTGAGTGCCACGGGATCACCACCAGTCACGACTGGCGTCCCTCGTCCAACCGGAACGGACTTGCCAGATTTGCCATGCATGGTATCGCCAGGGCCGCAGACACCGTTTGTAAGTCGACGCATGACTCAAGTAGATGATCCTGGAAGCTCATCCATCACAGTCCGTTCTCAATGAGAATTTCTTACCCATGGTCAGCAGGACCAACTCGATTGGTCCTCTGTTACAACCCACTGAGGCTCCTGCTGCCGATGACCCCATCCTCAACCCAGAGACATTGACCTTGCCTAGCTTCTACCTCCAAGAGGCTGCAGGCGTTTCAGGTGTATATGACATGGTATATGATGGCGAGACAACTCAATATGTAGCTATGACCCTTGACGGACAGGTTGTTCTCGTGGACGCGTCTACAGGACCGAGCTTCGTTGGCCTCGGCGTTACATCCATCTTCAGCGTCGACTGTCTCGGCCTCATCTCCATCACCTATGGCGGCTCGAAATACACCTGGAGTACCGATGGACAATCGTGCTCAATAGTCCCAGCTTCGGACCCCCCGAACAACATGAAGGCCCTTCCCGTCACTATGCCCGAAGTAAACGAGATGCTCAAAGACCGCAAACGCACCCAGGAGCTTGCAGAGACGCTCATAATGCGGCATAAGCTGAAGGAGCGGGTCAATGCAGATACCAACGCCCCGCAGTGTCCCAATACGCCTACCGGCCTTGTATCCAAGACCAAGTCGGGCTACGAGTTGGGCCAGGGCAACTTCTGTGATAACCTCGACAACCTTTCCGAGTACTGGGCACTCAGTCCGTTCGATTTTGATGGATCCTGCCTAATTCAAAGTCTTTGCTACGATCAGTGCGAGGATTTCAGCTGGGCGGGTTGCAACGCCATCTTCGGCTACTTGATGCTTCTCTCGTGCGCGGCGAACTTTGAAAGCTGGTGGGAGGTAGTACAGGCTGTCGCATGTGCTGCGCAAGCAGCCTACTTCACTAGCGTTGCTGCAACTCAGACGGGTCGCGATCTCTACTACAAGGCTCAGGACTCCATGTGCTTCTGCTTCTGCTCCAACCCTCCCGATACGTGCGTCTTTACCGATGGCTCCTTCTACTGTGCTGATATCAGTGGCACTGACAACAATAACTGCGGTAACTGTGGAAGACAGTGTGGCGCGAACTCTGCTTGGTTCGTAAACCCCTGGGTTCGTTCAATATTGCGACCAAAGTGCTAACCCGTTCTGTAGTCATGCTGGAGTCTGCGGATGCCCGCGAGACCAGTGCGGTGATACATGCCTAGACCTCCGGAACAACCCCAACCATTGCGGCTCATGCGGCAACGTCTGTGATCCACACTACTGTATCGGCGGCCAATGCTACGCACCAAGCCCAGACGAGTGCGCACCAGACCAAAGCGTCACGAACTACATGTTCGACACCTACTCGCCCACATGGGCCAACTGGACGATGGCTGCCTACCCAGATTCTGCCTTGGGAACTGACATTGTGTTCGGGGCCAGCAGATACACACCCCAGACCGGAAGCACTGTCTACGCACTTTCGATAACCATGAACGACTTGCCGGCCGGGGGCCGCCATGCGGGCGTGACTCAGAAGAATGTCAAGATGTGCCCGGGTTTCAACTACGAGTTCACCTTCAACATGGGTTACGTCAACCAGGTTAACAGCGGCGCGGTTGTGAGCAACGCTGACTGTACCGTAAGGTGGTTGACTGGAATGCCAGATACTTGGGACGGTAACAGCGGTTTCCAAACTTCGCCCAGCTATTCGATAGGAGCTAGTAACCCCACCTACGAGACATTTGGACCGTGGGCTCTCACCGTCAAGGAGGGAGACACAGGCGTGACCAAAGTTAAGGCGAGTCTTTATGTCGACTTGACGGCCGTTGTTTCTTGCAATACCCCTGTCGGCGGCACCGGCCATTTCATCATCACGGACGTAGAGATGAACCCGACGACTCAAACGACGAAGAGGTCGCCTACGATCGGTGAGCAAGCCGCGGCTTTTGCTTTGGAGCAACGCGACGGCAATGCTACGGAAATCTCAGAGACACTGGCGCCATATTATCCGGCCCAGCAAGGGGGTGCAGAGCTCTTCGAATCCTACACGACTGGTCCTATTGCGAAGGGGAGGAGGAACTGGGCCGCTGGCGTGGTTTAGTCTTATCCCATGACACCAAGCCACCATTCTTAATTAGGAACGTCCACTTCCTGTATATGATTTAATAATATAATCTCCGAGCCGATCTTCGGCTCGCGATAATCCGCTTCCATTGATCGCCCATATGGAGCCACTCAAGCCATGTCCTTGCGATGAGGTCACAAGACCAAATGTCGAAGAGGCTTCGAATTTGACATTTGTGCCTTGGTGAGAGTCTCCTCACGAAGCGTGTACGATGCCTGAAGTCAAGAAGATGCAACTACCTTATATACGGATACCTACTCGAGCCCACGACATCGTGAGTATCGAATTAATTGAAGATATGTATCTATCTGATCATTGCAACGGATTTATGGCTGATCATCCATCTATAAGACAGCCTTTATAAAGCTAATTGTAGAAAGGAGATCTCTCTTTGTTTGCGAGAAGGGTCAAGTCATTGTTCTCCAGCATTATGTATCAAGTATAGGCAAGAGAAGACCCTGCCTTTTACGTTCATCTTAAACATTCTAGGAATTCGTAGTTATTCAGAAACAACAAGTTCAGTAATACTAGATGGGCATAGTGCCTAGTATACTCAGCTGGCCAACCTCTATTTTCGTCACAAACTTCGTGACTGTTCTATCCGATCCCGTGGGTATTGCCTCTATATCTACACCTTACTTGCACTCAATCCGCCATTGATCAGCCCATTGTGTAAACCGAATTACAGTAGTTAGTTCGTTTTCATACAATGTCGTAATTTGATTGGTTGGTCGAGCTTTTGTGCCGCGGTGTTGGGCTGAGAACTCCGAAACGGACTTCAAGATATGGACTCCAGGTCGGAACTGAACATCCGTAAGAGCTGAGGCCGGAACCCAGCCCCGGCCGGAGTCGGTGGACTCACGTCGTACCGCAGTGGACATGTTGCTTTTCGGCAGTTATACATCATCCCCCCCTCGACAGTAGCATGGCGGAGCGTAATACACCAGGTCTGTATCTACCCCAACCACTGACGTAAGCTTCATGCTGATGGTACACCTTTAACAGAGCCCGGGAAACGCTCTCTCGTCCTTGTCGTTCACATATTCGGTCATCTGGCTGGTGCCATAGGGGCGCAGCTTTATCGAATCGCATACGCCCCGGCTTCCCTGTTACGTGACCCTCGGGCTCGTCGCAACTGCTCTTTCATGTTGACAACATTAAATCGGCGACGAGTGGCCAGGCGCTGTTCGAAAGGACAGGCATAGGTTGGGAAAGAGCCTATCGACGATGCGAGGTACGCTGACAGGAATTAGACTTTGATATGTGGTTCATGATCGGCCTCCGCTCACACCATATACTTGTTGTGAATCTGCAAGTCGTCGTGGTTAATCCAGGCGGGCATCTTGTTGTAGACAGCGGTGGTTGACGGGAGTTGCGATACTAGATCTGCTGAAATATCTGGTTCAGGATTCAAGATAAAACCGACATCATAGGCAGTTGACGATGAAGGGGGCTGAAAAGCAGGAATTGAAGATCCCATGGACGCTGGACTGCTATCGACCTGGGATAAGTCATCCAAATTTCGGTTGCGTAATCGCTGGACGAGGGTGCTCATATCTCGTAGGACGCGAGCGCAATCCCTGGGATAGTTACTATTGCCCAGTCCTTCGGAATCAAAACACTCAATGACGAATATGATACCCATAGCATCCATATCGTCGAGGGTATCAACCAACAGCTGGTGGAGGAGCAGGATGACCGCAGCATTGAACATGTTGTGCAGTCCTTGCGACAAGAGTTTTCGAGACGGGATGAGGTCGCGAATCCATCGTCCTAGTCTCAGATTTCTCCTGGCTGCTTCGGTACATCGCGAGATAATTTCGATCTGCGGATGACCATCAAGCTGCGAAGTCCGGTTTATCAGGCGCTCTGCAACAGCTTTTTTGACCGCGACAAACAATATTGGGCGCAGCGTTAGAATGAGGAGCTGTCATATCAGATTAGCCATAGAAGTTGGCGGTTACAAGGTGATGCATACCTGGTTGTATGCCATGTGCAATTCGCAACAGGCCCTGTCATTGCTGAGCTCATCGCCAGTTATCTGCAATTCAGGGGGTAACTTAGTCAGCCAGCTCGCCAACCAACTCAGGGCATTATCAATGCGAGCTGATGCCATACTCATTCGATGGTCCCACGGTGCAACGCGATATGTATTGCAAACAATGTACCCAGAAATCTTTGCAAGCTCCACATGCGCCCGCAAGCCGACTGCAGAAGGTAGGCCTCTTGACATCATCAGCACACTACTTGTTTCATTACGGTGATTGCACTTACGGCAAATCATTGGGAAAGGGAAGTCTAATCGCCTCATCAAGTATGGTCGGAGGTCTACCCATCAATACACTGAACCATCTGTCCAGGATATAAAGGGTCCAGAACGAGCGTTTCGATTCCTCATCAGGCACCCATCCCCGGTGGATCCCATGTACGACTGCAATATGCATTCCAAGGCTGACGTAGACACACGCAGCATCTCTTCTATTCATCTCCATGAGGTACGTGCTCATCATCGCGAGAACCGGGATGTCGTATACGGTACTTGTGGCGGTATCCAAGGGGTTTCCTATCAGCCACCTAGCTCTGGCGAAGAATGTCTCACCGCGTTGGGTGTTGTTATTGTTTCCTGATGGAGTTTCCAGTTGACAGGTCATTGCAAAGGCGGCATGGAACAGAGCCAGCCGACGAAGAGTCTGGGGATCCGCCGAAGTTTCTAAAGGCTTTAGATCGAAGAATGACGCATCGAGGTCACCCCAGTAGTAGATGCCACCAGATGTAAAATCACCACTTCCGTCCTGGATGAAGTATCGTAGCTGCGCCATCATCATGGTCATTTCGGTTTTAAGCGGAAGCCAGAAAGGGTCTACGTCATGTATAACGAGAGGACGCGAGTCATAAGTCTGATAGCGGCCAAATGACCCTAGAAATGTCGTTTCTAGGTGGTGCGAGCCAGGCCATGCCAACTGAAATATTGTCATCATGAACTCTTTGACCAAGTCTAGAAACATTGCGCCCGACGTCGAGCCCAGGTAGCGAGCTGTGCCATCCGGATCACTCAGAAGGCGACCTTCATTAGGTGCTGATTCTTCGTCTGGAATATGGTCAAACTCCGATGTCGCCGTCATTGGACTACTGGCACTAATCGATCCCGTAGCTACTTGAGCAACAAGACATCGCCGGTGGGCCTCATCTGGGATTGCTTGTTCGAGACATTGCTCGAGCCAAGCGCACTTGGCTTTCAAATCGTCTAGCTCCGTTCGAGGGATGGAAATCCTCTCTACAACAGCTGGGTACTGACAATCCCTTGAAGTGTTGCCACACTGCACACACGGTTGCTCGCCAGAACACTTGATACGTCTCACATTGCAGCTGTTGCACCTGTGCTCATGGCATCAGTATTTACGCTGGTTTTTTTTCCCGAGAGCAACAGTAGGACTTACGCTGTCGAAACGCGCTTTCTACGTTCCAGCGGAACTTTATTGCGCCTTTGATTGACGGGCAGGCGTTGCGCAGATGAGTTCGAAGCTCTCCGCATAATGTATAGCTAGGCGGAACAATAAGGTGTAGACTTGCGCCACTTCGCCAAACTTCGTCACGGAAACTCGACGTGCTGCCTGGTGAGCTTGAGAGCTACGGAGAACAGCCTGCTCAGACATTTTGTCCTTTGAATATGAACACAATTTTCAAGATCGGGCCAGGACTTTCTTCTGCCTGCGGGGGCCAGTCGCAATTGGTGGCGCCCACGCGCGAGGACGTCGTTATGTCTTGGCGTCTAATCCCAAAATAGGACAGCAGACACATGATAAGCTTCTTGAGCTGAAAGATTAGGTTTTACCGAGATTCAAATGCATCCAACCGTTGGGAGGTCCAGGCCGAGACCAATCCAACTCGGCATTATGTCACAGACGTGCAGATATCGTAGGGCACAGCACTTCGCGCTACGAGATGCGCTTGGGATGATCAACGGCGTCCGGCTGGACGGTATACGTTAGGGACTGCCGTGCATGGGGAGGGAGCAGCTGAAGCTCCAGTAGCCTGTCCCCTGACCCCTTTCCCCTGTCCATCGGATTAACTTTAAAGTGATGACAGCGACCGTGCATAGACACCATGCATCTCCTTTGTTCGTTGATTTTCAACCTATTCTGCAACTCCGGAAGATATAAAGTCGTGTTACAAAACTGTGAACCTGCAACAATTCGGCGATACGATCCCCATGGCACGAAAGCCAGGTATTCTTTAGATTCAGAGCATCAAAGTCCGAATGAAGGCCACAAGACATCGCCAGCACCCGACCTGCCTGGGTGCTGGTGAGGTCCTAGGTAATGGATGCTGGCGTACAAAGTTCACAGCCCATTGACGCCACAGGCGATCAAGTTTGGCAGCACAGGATTGATCTCTTAGCTGTCCCCACCCAAGAATATTACGAGCGGGAATGGCTGACTGTAAGCTCTGAATCCTGGAAAGTTCCATCAAGCCCCTCAAGCCACCTGATCCTTGGCAGTTCCGTGGTCGTTGTTCGAAATCCAGTCATGGATAGTTCGTAGCACTCCTAAGAAACAGCTAGTCCTAATTGAGTGTTCTTAATGCAGCTGGGTCGTACATAATCCGGATGATGCCGTTGCGGTGGTTGTTTCCCATGACTGACAAGGGACGCTGCGGCTCTAAAGGCTACGTTACATTTCCAAAATGGCTGTCGCCGAAACTTTGGCTGTGACGAATTGACAGTAGCGCCTGTAGACCAGAGGTGGTGGACTCACCTACGACCTATCCATTAGTCTGAACGACGTGATAACGTGTCTGTTCGGGAGTTAAATTCTTGCACCGTAGCTGAAGGCGATATCAACGATGCCTAAGCTACTACACTATACCCTATGGTCGTTGAAGGCTCAGAATGGCCAGAACATGAAAGCGGAGGAAACGTGAGACAGTACGCCGCATGCCCACCTTTGGCTCGAGATGCGTGGCAGCTAGGAGAAACTAAGATCAAACAGACACCATTGTACTTCAGACAATGCATTCGGCGTAACCCCTGGATCGATGATTGGCTTGAACTAGCCGAGTTCGCTGCGAATCATCCTGAGAACGTGCAGGACCTTTCACCATTCAAGAGTGTAGATCATATGATCGCTGATGTAACTCCGTTGAGAAAGTCGATGTGCAGGACGGAGTATTCAAGCCCAGGACCGAGAGTGACGCCAAATTCTAGGGCGGGATACTAACACTATTCACTAAAGTAGGCCAGCGGATGGGAATTGCACCAATGCTCTGGGTATTATTTCTTTCTCCCAAGCTATCGAAATCTAACTCATGCCATACAAGGACCGTTTATCGCGCTTCAAGTCCAGCGCCAAGCCAGATAAGGGTAGCAGGAGCCGGCCGTGCCAGGAGCGAGGCAGTATGACGGGACATATGCCGTAAATATCTGATTAGCGGCACGGCTGTGAGTGTAAGAAGCCGTAACACAGCATTACTAACTTGGATCAGTGTGCATGATGAAAGGGGGATCCGAAGAGACGCGCCGCCACACTTCGGGCCGTGGCCGCTCAAGGGTAGGACAATTACATCGAGGAAATAGCTCATTTTAATTACTCTTATTGGAAATCGTGCGTTTATGACTTTAGTGATAGCAGTGACTTGTAGCGTCAGGATGCTCATAGGTATAAGTCGTCTAGAGTATATAGTTGCCTCTTTAAATAGTTCTGCAATCATGCAACCATAACCATTGGACGCGATTAATACAAGGCGAGAAGACCACCATATTGAGACGCCCGGTGCCGGCTGTTGCGCCTGGTATACGATCTTCGCATACGACAGCTGGTGCTACCCATGGAAGTTTGCAGTGAAGGGCCAGTCCTCTGGGATGCCGTAGCGCAAACGTGAGAGGCCGAACCTCTAGCCAGATGAAAAGCACTTTCGCGCCTTGCGTGTTTCGGCATTAGATTCGAGCTGATATGTGATAACTATAGCATGGTCCCCGAATGTCTGTGAAAGAATCAGACGGATGCTATTTAAATCCGTGCTGAGTGCTTCTAGAGTAATGTCCACCGATCCTTACGCGTCAGGGGATTCGCTATAAATGCTGTGGTTGCCGCTATGAGCCATAACCTCGACAACCCCTGGTCATTCATCCATCGGAGGGCGATCCATCTGGAATATCTCTTCGAAAGCACGGATTGCCTCGTCTCCGATCCAATTAGCATGGGCTAAATGTGTGTTAGGTGCAGCGCGCTTACAATATTCTCGCAAGAGCCTTCTCAACTCATCCTCCTCCTCGACGGATGTTATGGAACCCTTCGGTACCCCGGGGCCTTCTTTATTGTGAATGATGCGAAAATGTTCCTCAAGCTCGAATAGTTCGTGTTGATAGTAATACAAGTTGAGCAGGGCAAGTTTCTCAAATCGTTGGAATTTGTGCCAGACATCGCTGAACTCATCGAGGGAATATCCATACACAGCATCTTGGGCATCTGAAAGAAGGCCATTATTCTCTAGTACGTCCATCCTCTTCTAGTGAGGCCGCCGCTTTTCGTCCTTCTACTGGTTCTGTCGTTGCGAACTGTACCGACTTTCCAGCCATAAGGGTTATACTCTTATAACCTGAGCATTCGATTGAAGGAGATGCGAGGTTCATTATATGGAGCTTGGGTACCAAGAGACCTCAAAGAAAGCGAACAATCCTGTGACTGGGCTACAGATTCGAGTTCGCAGCAGTGTGGTATCACCCAATCACCGAACAAAAAATCAGCGACGTATTAGAAGATGTCGTCAATGTAGAAAACATCTTGCAAACAGCAACAACACCGTACTGAGCTCGTTATCCCTCGTTCTCGCATCAGCCACACAACTGAATCGCGTAAAACCAACACTTTCTACTTCTAAACTACTGATACACGTGGGACGGATTGGACAGGCTGGCAGCTAGAATTACTCCTGAGAATATCATCTCGTGGTACAGTATATCGTTGATGAGACGGGCAATTCATTTGTAGGTCTTAGACCCCGGCAGTAAAGTTTAGGACAGAGGGAAAATATACCGTCTACGGCCTCACTTAGGATAGGAATCTCTTGATTGAACAGGACAGCCATCCGGATCGATGGGTTAGACCACGAACTTCATTTGTGTGGCAAAGAGAAGTAAGAGCGCGGCGAGATAGCATGTCACGCGTACATGTACCGACTGCAGCTCGCTCGGTAACTCCATATTCATATCAGTTCGAGACGATAAAATGACAGCGCAGACCTGCTGCAGTGGCGTCTGGCTCCTGTCCTTTGCTTCGAAGGAAAGAGAGGTGGAGCACAAGGCACTTAAACGCGGGAATGTGGAGCAGGAGAGGACCACACACCCAAGAGTTGGCGTAAGCCTAAGATTGAAAGCGCGGTCGAGCTATACAATTGCAACATCAATACTCCAAGGACATTCACAACAAGCACGGATCACACCATTGCGATCCGTTTCATTGAACTAGACGGTACTAAGAACTGCCTGCGCAGCATCCTTAAGCTTCCGACGCGCCGTCTCGATATCGGCTGTGGAGGGCGGTAGGCCAGTGAGACTATGAGGAGCAGGCCTACTCGCACCCCTGGCCAGGAGCAGATCCTTGACTGTTTGTGCGGCAGTGATCCAGCCATCGAGCGACCCAAACATATTTTGCATAGCGGCGACCTCCTCTGCTGGTGGAATGAACGCCATGCTGGCATTGGTGAAGCCAGCAGATGGTTGTGAAGTGGAAGCAGGTGGCTGAATAGTAGTAATTTCATCACCTTGGTCTTCGTCGCTACTTTTATCACGGTCCTCGTCGTAGTCATCATCGTTTCGTTCCATCGTTGGCTGGTAGCCATGGTCTAGACCGTCATCCATGTCGTGGTCTTCGTTATGGTGGTCCAACTCGCCCTCGCAGTCGGTGGAAACACTATCGCTGTCTTCTGGTACCTCGATGGGGTTATGAGCCCCGGAGACACGACCAGACTGAAGTGTGCGGGCAGTAACGGTTGCAGGCAGCGCAGACAGGTCGTCCTCGGAGTCATCCGTATGTATATCGGTGTTACCAATACGGTTGTCGACAGACATGCGCTTGCGCGTCTCAACGTTTTCAGTTGACTTCCTAGACTGGCCACGCTTCCTGGCTTCCTTGGGTCCAGTGGAGTGTCTTGGGTCCTTCGACTCCTTCGGCTTCGGAGCCACATCTCCCATCAACTTGTAAGCAGCTTCTTGCCTCATCTGTGTGATGGCTGGTTCCTCCATTTTTCTCTTGACCCATTCCTCCCGATTCTCAAGGCCCAATTCCTCAGCGTAGTTCTGGAACTCCTGAACCTGCTGATGTCTCGCCTTTCTTCGAGCCAGGTATCGCTTATTCTCAGCCCTAGAATCTTCCGTACCTCGGAGTTGCCACACTGTTTGCAAACGTGCGATAGTGCTGGTACCCTTCTTCAGCACCATACCCCGCGTAACCATGATGCGAGCGATCTCATCAGACGAGAGGCCCTGCTGCGACATTCTGGTTATATCAGCCTTATGCTTGTTCGAGTAGATGACCTTCTTGTTAATACGCTGAGATTTGGGCTTTGGTGGCTTCGATTGTTTTCGTACGGCCTGTATGCATTGCGACACATCAGCAGAGCTCTACTTCACCAATGAGGTTGTTGAGTACAAAGACGTACCCTCTTTCGGAATCCCCATTGTATCCTCCATCGACTGATACTCTTCGCCGTGACCTGAGCGCCCTTCGCAATCAAAGCATCGGCAATCTGGTCGCAGCTTTCGCCATTACGCGTACGCTCCTCGACCTCGTCTCTAAAGTTTTCGGCGTTCGCCCGATGCTTCACGCCCTCCTCATCAACGCGGTAGACTGACGAGCACCGGCCAAATCCCTTGGGAGTGCTACCGCCTTTAGAGTTGGCCGTTGTAGCATTTTCGCTGTCAGTGGGGTTGCCATCGTGACCATGGGTTTTATTGGTGCTGGTCTGAGGGTTTGGAGCTTGGGTGACTTGGTCGAGAGGGTGATCTGGAAATTGCAAGCCAGAGGGATTCGAGAACGCTTGCGGTGGATAAGTCGGCACTGGGATGTTGCTGTATTGATGGGGTTGGTGACCGTACAAACTGGACCTGGGGCTTTCCATCATGGGCGGGACAGCGAATGCGGCCAGCGGAAGTCGATTATCTCAGTCTTTCCAGACTCGGCGGATGGGATGGGATACGCGGTGAGATTGCGAGGTGAGGTCTAGTTTGGGTAAAGTCACCCTTGCATCTAGCGCACAGACCATTGCCGGCTATTGTCATGATCACTTCCATTGGTAATGGCAACATTACGCAGATAGATGCCTACTCTTTGACATATTCCTTGTCACATGATGTCCTCGGTTTTGTGTATGATCGAACCGGACTCACCTCGGTTTCGCGCACGTAGGGCTGGTAATAGATGCAACTTACATCTGTCAATGAATTCCAGGACCCCATGCTACCTGGCGCGAGTCACACGCCGAACCCCTATACTATGGCAACACCCCCTGCCGTAACCCAACATAGCGGAAACAAAGTCCCTAAGCCGATGCCCAGGAATTCATGTGGTTAAACGAGGAGTTTATAAACTTGCGAACTATCCACATTCTTTCCCAGTGATGCGCGTGTCCTTATGTATAGCTTCCCTCGAATGGGTACTGATACATAAAACTGTCGGCAATTTCCCGGTCCTTGAATACCATAACTGAAGGAGGAAGTTGTCTTCTCTTTACTCACCTGCTCTGGGTATCAGGAAATGCACCTTGAATGGGCTCGAGTATGCCAATGTGTAGGTTAGTGGTACTACCACGCGATATCCCCGAGCAATGGTAAAAATGGCACCTACTTTTGAAGCGTCAAAATACATGTTCGTATCGCGTATATGCGCCTCTTTCGCTTGCTATATGTCCGTGGGTTCAGACATGAAGTGGCTTCCTGCGCCAACAACCTGTCATCGATTGTCAGTTGTTGTCGCGGTTGACACCCCCTGTGAGTATTCGTCCACTTACACCACTCATCACGTAGCTGGCTACTAATAATAAATTGATACGAGGCCATGAAGTGTTAGCATTAATTGAGTTGTTTTGACAGTTTCCAAATGCTATGATAAAAAACATTTCCTATCAATCTCTTTTGGATGAAATCAAAATGTGATCATGGTGAACGGCATTTATGTATACCGGTTTACCCCACTCTTGATGTGGTCTAATAAACAAAAACCAACTGCTTACTGCCCTTCCTTTCTCACCTTCTCTAATTTAGCGGTGTAAAAATCCCTGTGAAGACGAGGAGCGTGTAAGTACGTACGTAGGCTGATTTCATGTCGGAAGGTACGATATTCTGAAACGTCATTTCTGTTACGATTCAGATTGAATGTCTTCCATCACAAATAACCTCCAGTAATGCTGACATGACTCAGATTAAGTTAAGGACCGAAAGGCAAGATCTGCGAAATGAGCCCGTCCTTTGTAAGCTGTCCGATTGAGGTAGTCCATGAGATGATCAAACTACTGGAGCTGGCCGATATCCGCAACCTCCGCCTAAGCTGCAAATTGCTGGCCGCCAAGTCCTCCTCGTCGCATCATGTCAAGACCTTCTTCCAGGCAAAACATGTCGAATTAACAGAGCAGGCCTTTCGTAATTTGGCCGAGGGAACACAGGCCAGGGGTCTTCGCTGTCTTGTACAGGAATTGACCTTAAGCGGTATTGCCGTCGGTGACGCACCCCGGCGGACATACACGGAGAGACGGCAATCATCAAGGCGAAGCAACATCAGACTGCTCAGCCAGTCGTTCAACGGATTGGCAAAAAATGGTCCGACTGGAAAACTTGCGTTGCTGTCGCTCGGTGTAGCGGTGCACCCTGGTCTCACAGCGAAGCGTGAGTTTGGCAACTCACGCATGGGATTCAACCTGGAACCCGTGTGGCGGGCTGCGGTGGACACTTTTCACACTACCTTCCGAGCCTTGGCGGCAAGTCAATTACGAATCGAGAGTCTTAATATCTTCAATTGCCCCGGACAGCAGCGGTGTGGGTTTGCTTGCAATGAACTGAGCAAGATCGATTGGGACGATCAGGGCTTGGCCGAGTCTCTCCAGTCCGTGCGATCACTCTCCGTAAGCACATCAAACCGAGTTTCCAGGTCTAACGAAGACGAAGACAAAGACGAATATGGGGATGACGCGACAAACGACAGGCCACGATCTCGAAGAAGTAACCACGACGAAGACATAGCCATAGCGCAAGACGAAAGCAACTTTACAGGGCTCGCAAGTCTGTTTCAGCTCTTGAAGCAGCTTGAGAGCTTCGAAATGCACTACTTTCTTCTTCCCGGAGCGCTGAGACGGCTGCGACCTATAGACTGGTGCCACGAGAGACTTCTAGAGCATATCATCAAACTGGACAGTTTGCCAAACCTGGCTCGTTGCAAGCTTCGGGGAATCTACGCTACGGAGACAGACTTGCTCGCCTTCATCCAGCGGACAGGAGTCGGCGAACTGTCTCTAGAGAACGTTGTCCTAACTTCAGGAACATTTAGATCAATCTTTGATTACTGCACAAGCGCGGAAAACCCTATCACCATGTTGTACTTTGATGTCTTGCGCGAGATAAACGCACCGTCGCCGATGGTTCTCTTCCTCGGGCCTGGACGGTCGAAGCTCGGGTATCATGCGGTCGGACTTGGAAGTGAAATGCTAGAGCGGTGCGTCGATGATGTCAAGCAACCAATTTCATACCACACGCCTCCTTTACCTCCAATGGGAAGTCCTGCGATGGCTGCATGGATGGCGTTCCAGCGTAGAGAATATGGGAGAGCCCAGTAGCTTGGTATCCTAGGTTTCACAAGAACGTATTTGCAGTCAGTTACAGACTATCGTTGATGAGACTACTTGATAGGTAAACTGATTAAGACAAAGAATGTCTCTCAAATTGCATAGGGACAGACCGATCTTTGTTGGTGCTTAGCGACGGTTCAGCTCACTCGCACGCACAAACTGCTGTATTGCAACGATAAGTCAGGTACATTTTCAGCGATGCGCCTATACTGGTGCCCCGTATAGGTAGAAAATGGTCATCAATACCTAGGTACGTACAGTGTACGCAACGCACTGCCACATCAATCTGGAGCCGCCAGTCTCCGCCTCTCGCCTCAACAACCGCCGGTAATGGCAGTCCACCTATGCGCGACTAGCGGCTAAACTGACCAATTAGACCAATAGCAAATGCGTATTGCGAGCGTTATACGAAATGTTAGGCGTCAGTAAGCGCGAAATTCGTGTCTCCAAGCTGTCCCGAGGCCATGGCCAGCAAGCCCATCTCGAGCCACCTCTCTGTCGTTTCGCTTGATGACAGGCTACGCTATGATACCCTGAGCTATGTTTGGGACACTTGCGACCCGGTTTTGCCTCTGTAACTTAAGCCTGATTCAACCGTTCACATCGGACCAAACCGCCACGAAGCACTTCTGGACTTGAGGCTCGAAGACCGACCCAGAGTCCTGTGGAACGACGCTTTGTGTATCGACCAAAGTGACCGGGGCGAGAGAGAGTATCAGGTGGGCTGAATGCAGGAGATACATGCCGGGTGCATGGCTGCCTTGGTCTAGTTTCTCCAAGTGAGCGCGACAATGTCACAGTCAGCTACACGTCAACCCAAACTCAAGTCTACGGAGAAGGCATGCAAAATTACATTCAAACATTCAATGACCCGTTGTTCCTATGCTGTGCTCTAGAGGAGCACATTTCAACCGCTTAACCATTGTCTAGCCGGCTTCCAGCCCCTCGGAATACATCGCAGATCTACGGGGAGGAATCAAAAAGTTCAATGCAGGACTATCCGCAGAATGGCTATCGGCCGATACTTCAACGGATGGTTGCATCCTGTCCGTTGAGGGGTCCCGAGTTGATATTGTCAAACTTGTCGGCGACTACTGTCCGCCTGTACGACAGACTTATTTATGAAACTGGGGTCTCAAGTCTGAGAATGGTACAGAACTGTGCGTCCAGAAGAAAAAATGGATATAGCAATACATGCTAGGTTTCTTGAATTATTTGATTTTAGTTGCACTGATGATGATTACTATGATCTCTTTGCGAAGCGACGACGAAGTATCAAAGTGATGACGTACGTCAAGGGGGAGGTTAAAGCGTGGCCGGAACGATCAGGGAGAGCAGACCTTTTTAACGCAAGACATCATCGACGAACAAGGCCTCGAGGATCCACACAGAGATATCTTGATTTCCATGTTAGAGGTGTTGAGGTACACACGTTCCTTATGTCTGCCGAAGATGATTTAGATATCATGGGAGTTTGCAATATGGGCCTCTTAGCCAAGGCTTAGCATTAGATATAGATCGTGCTGGGCTGCCAGAAACTACTGATCCTACGGTCAGAGAGCCCTGAAGCCAATTATCTTCGCCTTGTTGGGCCAGCAGCAATACCACTCATGATGGATGGAAGTCCTGCTGAACAGCTCCTAAGTCAAAGTTCGACTGAGGATATAGGACGATATATAAGTCGATTTGATACAAATTGCACATCGTAAGCGCATATCGCGCGGCTTCTGACACCGAGCGAGCCAGCTCGTCGTTTTGTATAGAATTTGTACGTGTATAACCGTATACCTCTGTTGGTTTCAGTCAATTATGGATCAAGCACTGATCAATCCCTTGCTAAAGATAAAACGACTATTAATATTGGATAGCAGGTACCACCTCTCGATACAAATGCCGGATTGTTTGGTAGAGTTGGTTGGAGGGCCGACACGACTTTTTCTAAATTCCCATGTTTTAGAACAAAGATTAACTAGCCATTTAAAGGGATCTTTTTAATGAATTATCAGCTCCTTGGTGAGCACCGCCAATTATTTCTGATTGCAACCCTGCATTTACCATTCGCTATCCTCAGAGGACGAGCCCGAAAGTTGGTTTTTTTCTAAACCTATTAGAAAACAACGCGAGCGTTTTACCGATGGACAACTGCGACAAGAAGTCTTACTTTGTGGAAGTACCGAGGTAAGCTTGTTGTCAAGGTGTTACATGAATAGGTTTCAGCCTTGTTTAGCTGGAATGCCAAGTCTAGTGAGTTATATGCATGTCTAGGCTCTTCGAGGAGTTAACATTGCCTTTGATACTCTAGATCCCTTTAATCTTGATATATAGGTTTCATGTCCCCGAAATCGGGTATGACCTACGACATCTACCTAATTTGGCAGTAACCAAGAAGTACCCTTGGTACTTAATTAATATTTGGGTTTCTATCTTGATATTTGTATATTAGATGTAATATCCTGTATCGAAACTCCCGTTCTGTTCGAAAATGTTAGATGAGATATCAATCACGTGGCAGACGATGATGGGCTCCATCGTACATTTCGAGTTTGCTATCATGAGACATGCTATACTCAAGTTATATAACAATACACCTGCTAGACAGCACCACTCGTCTCAAGTCTGAACAGTGTCTTTGGCTATTTTACGAATATAAGCCAGGGTCTCTTTCCATAGAAAGACCCTGTCGGCGAACTACCAACACCCTCACGCACACCACCATTATCCACCTTTACCCACCACAAAGCCAACCTTTACCTACAATAACAAAGAAAGAAACAGCCACCCAACTAGACAACAAATATCCTGTCAAGATGTCCCACCGCAGACTTCCCGACTTCGATGCCCCCAACAACCGGGACAGTCTTTTCCTTGATGTCTCAGAAAATAGCAGAAGCAGCAAGAACCCACCTCCTCATGCCCCTCCTCATGCTCCACGAGTTGATCCTGCTCCTTTGGGGCAGACCACCGCTCGACGACAGTACCAGCCTTACCGGCCTCCTCCTCGGAGTTCTAGCAGTTATGATGATCCAGGTATGCAGCACCCTCCCTCCCTAAACCCTTACCTCAGCCGACATCGATCAGCTCATAATCAAGGGATAGGTGAACTGAGAGGTACTGTACGTAGTCACTTGGTTGAACCTATAGGGCTTCCTTTAGCTCCTCCTGGCGATACTCACCCCTCTCTAGGTACGGCTGGTTCTTCCACTCTGAACACAGACAGCCAGCCCAGTGAACAAGCTTTGGCTCACTATCGCCAGCGGGGCGGACCACCTCCTAGCGAACGTGGACCTGCAGCACATGGCAGCGTGAATGTTTCGCGAAGCTATTCCACTGGCACCGTTCAGGGTCAATACGACTACGGGCACCAGAGACGCCAGCCTCGTCGCCACGATATCCATCGTACGTCAAGCGCTTCTGTGGCATCTCATGGGTATTACGAAACCCAAGAGCCTATCCACGCTGCCAAGACACCGCAGCCAACGATGGAATCTCCGCCTCAAGTTCAGCCGCCCAGGGCTCCCTGGCCTTACCCGCCTCGGCCACGTAGTCCCAGTCTGCTTCGGCAAATGGGCAGAGCGGTTCGGAGAACTTTCAGTAGCAGCGGAAAACCGCGCTCCGACCTGTCACAAACGAACCACCGTGGTCAACCCACTGCAGCTGCTCGCCGTCAAGACAGATATGGCCTCGTTGATGCCTATACCCAAGTCATTGGGTATGATGCAGACGAGGGCAAGGAGTATACGGCACCCCGCCACCCTAAACCATCAGAGTAGGTGTGGGCCCCCCATACGCCATAAGAAGCTAAAGGAGTGAAGGGATTCGTGCCTCGGAAGACCAAGGTACGAGGCACGAAGATGTCTGATGAACCACACTGGGTTTGTTCTTTCAGCGTGAAGAGACAGGTTCCTTGAGAGAAAAGGAGAGAGACTACGCGCGATGGTTTTGGGTGCAGCCTCAATCCATCCGATAAACCCAAGAAGAGGAAAACGAAGAGTAGACAAAAAATGACCCTAGCATGCACTGAACTAAGACACTTGTACATATCCCCCCAAACCTGACCCTCCAATCGAAAAGTATGACTGATCCGAGTATTTCGTGAATGAACACGTGGAAGATTGAAACTTGACAACAATTACTTGTAAACGCTGACTTTGTCTTTCGAAAAGATGGAATGTTTTGGGGCATACCGTTTTGTAAGCCTTACATCATGTGCAACAAAGAGCTTTTACAATAGTGAACAATGGCTGTTGTGTGCAACACTACCCCCGCCAGTCACTTGTCGAAGTATGCTTCCTTCACGGGGAGAAATAGAAGATGTATAGCATCCCTTTATTGGGATTGTTACCGAGCTTTTTTCTGCCGTATATTGAGAGGCGTAGGCCGAAGTTCATACCAAGGGTGATCGTTAGGGCAGTTTGATTCGATCTGTAATAACCTATTATCTAAACTAGTGGCTGTCAACAATACTAGTTTGACTAGCCACATCTCCTCTGTTCTGTGGTTTATACTTGAGTTAGCAGGGAAAACTCATTTCCATTGTCGAACGCGACTTGCTAGGCAAGGGGATGTACCCCTAGTTTTATGGAATTAGTAACGAAATAGGGTCACATAATTGTTAACCCCCTTCTCCTAAAGCTGGTTTCTGGATCACGTAGGATTTTCAATCGGCGAAGACGGCTTGCTCGGGTTTGGAATGAACCAGCATGGCAAAGTCAAGCATATGGCCAACATCGTCAAGTAGAGGAAGAATAAGCTCGGCGCTTCCTATTGTCCTCAAGTTTGTTAATAGCACGAGCAAGTTTCTCTTTATGTACGACAACCCAGGGCAAGTGAACGATAAGCTTGAAACATTCAGATCATGCTCATTAATAACTACTTAAGGATATACACATTCCACATTACTGTTTTTCACCATGCCCTTTCAAATATTATAGCTAATTGAATCGATCTTGATCTCCTGCTAGGAAAACCACCTAGTTGAGAATGCAGACGACATCAATTGCCTTCAGTAAAGCGCCACTCAATTGAGTCTTAATTATGCTGTCCTCTCATCCTTTCAGCGGGGCAGAGGTAGCACCTTCGTACACTCCGTGAGAGCGTTCATGTTTTTGACACCCAGCATACTCATGCGGAAGTAAGCACTCGCATATGCCTATCTCATTCGTTAGTGCTTGACGTTCAAATGGCAAGATTCATCAACTCACAGGGCTCCAAGCAGCTTTACCCAACGTGCCAGCGAATTGGTTCCATAGCCCAGATGTTTTGCTATACGTAGCGAGGTTCTTGTCGCTAGGGAAGGTAACGATCGTCGGGTTGTTGCCAGCAAGGGTCTGGGAATAGAACTGTGTATCCCATACCGCCGGGGTGGTATCCTGTGGCGCATTGGGCGCGCTGGTATTGACGAAGTTCTGCTTAGATACGGTGTGGGCGCCGACGAGCGCTACTAAGTCACTGGCGGTGAAGGTCTTGGCAGCGAACGAGTCGATCAGAGACTGGGCGTCCAGAAAGGGCGAGGGCAGCTTCCCAGTTGGGCCGGCTTGGCTGTTATCCGGACGGCCAACGAATGTCCTGATGCGCGGTCCGCCGGGACATGAGACTGTTGCGACCACGGCAGCAGTTTGGATGAGATCAGCCATGCTGATATTGTACTGGCTGTATTTGCTGAACCATGTCTTGGTTTGGGCGCCGATTACTTGCAAGCCGCTGTTCTCAAAGCGGGTGAGCTCATCGGAGAGAAGCAGAGAGCCATCAGCTCCTCCATAAGATGAGTCCTTGTCCCATGTTGCGGCATCGTGGAATCCCTGTCGGATTGCACCACTTTACCGTCTGTGTCAATAGGAGATACTGCCTATGTTGATAAGATAGCCTACATACCGAGCAAGGTCTGTACATCCGTTCGAGTCCACGAAAGCGCTGCTCAACTCGGCAGAAATATAGCTCCAGACGCAGCATGTATCTTTCGCGCAGGCGGTGGATCCCAGTGCACCAGGCGCTTTGTACGTTGAGCCATCGGCAACAGCACTAACACCTTGTAAGATAGACTTGATAGTTAGGCCAACAGCAGATAGGACACCACCAAGAAGATCACCAAGCAATTCTGTTGATCTCGCTTCGATGCCAAAGTTTCGAGCTTCTATCTCGCTGAGAACCCGATCCATTCCGGGGTAGGCCACGGCCTGAGTGGCGCCAACGACGACTAATAACGTGGAAGGCTTCATGTCAAGATGCGGGTATAGGCGAGTATTACGGGTGAGTTTCTGATTAGATGGGATGGTTGTTTCAATAGATCAGGGAAAAGAGTGGAGGGAAGAGAATCAGACGAAGAACAAGCTTCAAGTTCGAACCGCAACAAGTAACACGAAGAAGACACCCAAGGCTGTTGATCCTGATCGACTTTCCATTGTGGTTGCAGATAACTACCTATTTATATATGAGAGTCCACAGTATCGCCCCTCGCAAGCCTTACACCCAACTCGAAAGAGTCTTTCGGAACCAACTCCATCCCAAGCTAAGCAGGCATGCTGATCTGCTATCTCATCCTTAGTATATGCACAGTCCCCAAGGTCCAGCCGGGTCCTATGGCCGTGCTTATGGAGTGTTGTTTCAATCTCGTGCTGTGACGCTAATCGTCGTTAGGCTCAGCCGAGCTAAATTGGAGACTAAGGTAAGATCAGTTGGTAGGTGCACCGCAGTAGTGTAAGCTAAGACCGAAGCCGTTCTCATACTCTCGTTCTGTATGCTCCGGACTTGCAGAAATGTCAATCCGGAGAGTAGAGTTGCGCTATGACAGGTACGAACGGTGGCAACGATTACTTTGTGGGGGAGCAGGCTGGAATTCAATGCATGGATAACCGAGATGGGTTCTTTTAGCGTTTTTGTTCCCCAACCCATGTGACTCGAGCCACTTGGCAGCGTGTTTGGCCAGTTTCTCACATCCAAGCAATTTCCGATGATCATTCTGCTCAACTGAGTGCAGAAGCGAAGCACACATGGAATCGACCACGCAGGTATACCTCCTCCGTCTAGCCCGTAAGTGTTGATATTTCCCCCCTGAATTCGCTTGTCGCCGCTCGGATGGGATCTGACCGATTGGTTAAGCTTGAGCTCGCGCCGCCGAAAGCGCCGTCATGCCGCCATGCCTCGGACGTCCGGTGATCTTCGACTTGGCTACTCAGCGCGCGGTTGCTTGCATGTCCATTTTTGGGAGTTTCAGGAGCTAACTTAGCTGACTTGCAGTAGTAAACGCGCCGAATCCAGCCAGAAGAGCGGAAATGGTCAGCCCAGGATTCACTGGTCCTATTTAGAGTAGACAACGCTAGCAGATCATATTCAACATCTACACGGGTGACCCGAACTGGCGGTATTGTAGACTCTTACAGCGAAGCCCCGAAGACAATTCAAACGCCACCATTCTTCACATTTTCTATTTGGGATAAGTGGTACGTGAGCCTAGTTTTAGTGTGCACTGACCAGACCTTCGATAGATCCGTTGCTTCTCCTCGCAGTAGGTCACGATGGGCGAACTGGTATCACAATACTGGGCTTAGGTAGGCATGTGTGAAAAGGGGCGTGTTTCAGGTAGCTGAGTATCTACGGTGCTGAGAGCCTGAGCCTAAGCTACTTAAGTATGTGGCCACCAAGGCGGTGGCCAGTGGCAGTATCCACGCTGCCCAGGGCATCCATCAGGTCTAATCTTCGTCGCGGCGTATTTGCCTATTTTGCGTTTTGCCTTTAACCGCCCGAAAAAGTCCTTATCCCCTGAACGTGTATCGAGAACGATCCATTCAACTTCAACTCGATGGCGATGGAGTCTCGGCAGATGTGCCCAACGGATATCATGACTACTGTAGCTTCTCAATGCGATGCCGAGGATGGTGCAACCCTTCAGTTTTCCATATTATCTTGACGTTTAAACACGTTACGTAGACCGCTGATCAATGTGATGGCAAACGCAACTCCCGATCGGTTCACAGAGTCATTGGGCGCATGCCAAATATTAGTTGAAGATGAAACTCGAAGGCGTACCTACCGTCTCTTCAGTCGTACCGGCCGCGAGTTCCAGCAGAGCATCTTGACTTGCAGTATTTGTACAACTTCCATTGGGTTCCAAAGAATTAAATCGAAAACAAAGGTAAAGTAAAAGTAGTAAATGAGTCTGATAACCCTAGTTGAGGCAATTCCTTGCTATCCTGCTCAAGATACTCTAGTCACAGGAGGACAGCTGGGGGGATGTTAGATATTACAAGGGGCTGAACTCGTGTTGAACCTTGCCTTCCTTCTTCGTCTTTCCCCTCCACGAACTTTCACCTATAAAATTTACACTACTACCCGAAGTCATGATTGCGGTTCACATCGGGCCACGTTATTGGCAACGCTGTCAATTTCCACGCGGCCACCACACTGAACTCAAAGGATGCTGACATCACTACTAGTCATTTTATATTCCGATATGCTTCTTTGATATGCCCGTCGTTATGCAGGTAATGCTCCGGGATTCCATAAAATTAGATATTACAGACGTAAGTAGTTGCACTTTAGGAACACGAAACGCTACGCATGCTGGGTTAAGACCCTCTGACATTAGTAGCTCCAATACACTCGCATACTATCTATTAATTGACCTACTTCAGCTTCTCGTCTCTGCCTCCCTGGTCCTCTCTATGTCTATGTAGCTTCGGAAGATAGTCGTCCAAGTCACAATCTCTTGTCAGCGCTCGGCCTCTATGATTCCACCTCAACGTCTCACTCTTGAAGTTTGCCTGTTGCCTAGCCATTGTAACATACTCGGATCTGCTGCCAATTCATCTTATAATGCCTTACCAACTCACCAAAATTATCTAATACATGGTCTAGGTCGACGTCTTCCTCGTCCAATCGAAGCATATCGAAGAAATTCTGCCAAATCTTTCTTCGCGATGACGTCGGTGCAGCGTATTGTAGCGCCACTTGTATACGTGACGTGTCACGTGGAATAGGGGTCAGGGGCTTCAGGGATCGGCCCCTCAATGATCCGGAAGATCCTCACTATATTGATAGCACTCTAGAACTCTCTTTTGTAGATTACACTTAATACGGAGGCTTTTCACAAGCGCTAGAATGCGACATGACATGAAGGCTGTATCCAAAGTCCCGACCATATTGCTGGTGAGAATTAGGATCCCGTGGGAGTACTCCAATGCCCGAAGAAGCATT
The DNA here is from genome assembly GCA_022432505.1 of Xylariales sp. AK1849. NCBI lineage: Eukaryota > Fungi > Ascomycota > Sordariomycetes > Xylariales > Xylariales sp. AK1849. The sequence continues at coordinate 897,336 of JAJKKH010000002.1, forward strand.
GTGATTGTTAGTTGGAAATGCCTTCGTCCCGAGAATTCTGAAGTCGCTCCCTAACATAGTTGAAGACAATTTCGTATGATTCTCCTCGATGGCCAGTCAATACAGGAGCATCTTTCTGAAACCTGGGATGCGGGTTGTCTGGCCACCCTCTCGCCCGTTCGAACTCGTGAATCTTGAGTCCATATCGGCTCAAGTCGATGCATTCCTTTTGATACCTGGCAGCAGTCTCGCCGTCTGATCACCGATAGAAAATTCGCCCCACGTTTGCACCAAACGAGCTGATATCCCCTAGTAGTACCATTCGCTTTGGAGAAGCCCCATAGATCGCGACTTAAAGGCCTTATCTGTGGCACTCCACGGCCGGCAGCTACAACTATGACTTGTATCCTACTTCGCGTGTCATCGTTCTCAGAAGTAATAGTGCTGGTCATCCTACAAGGAGATGGGATCAAATGGTCTTCAACAACGTGGCCTTTCCTTCTTGAAACAGATCAATGATCACGTAAAGGTAGGACTAGAGATGTCGCTGAAATCTACGTACGAATTACTCAGCAAACCCCATCATCGAAGAACGGATCCGGACCTGTTGGCCAGGTGGGTCAGAAATTATATTGACCAGGTTACCCCGCTAATACCCCAGGCTGCACTAGACGGTTGCAGTATAGCATACAATGGAGTCTCTCCCTTGAACTGCCGGCAGGTGGAGCCGAGTAAAAAATGATGAACACTTGACTACTGTTGTATATTTCCTGCTACCTCGGCAATTAATAATGCAGTCACTAGATTGGGACACCGTATCGGAGGCGGGGTGACGACCTCCCCCACTCTGAAGCGGCAATCGACTAGTGGCGGCGATTGGCTCCTAGAATTCTGAGGGCCTGCAGATGTGACTGTCCAGAACATCGGGACACTGAATGTATACACATATGTCCCCACGTCATCATCAATCTTGGTAAGATTTAGATACTATAACGCTTTGTCGAAAGTTGTACAGGTGCCCTGGTTTTTGTCACTCCAAGCCTGACTGTCAGTGAAAGGGTTGACCCAACTCCACTGTCCACACCTCAGAGCAGAGAGTAGCGTGAATAACACTGTCGCAAAACTGAAGAGGAAAGCACAATAGTCCATTTTGATGAGTCTTTTTTTTATAACTACGAATATTGACTTCAACTATCTTCGCCACTCCAAATTCTAGCGTTTATACTCTAGCAATGAAGCTATCTCCCCCGGCAAGGTATCAGAGTCTCACAGTTTCCAGAACGGTTGCCAACCCAAGCATAGCATACAGTAGCGCACAGTTCTAGACGGCTGGGCTCAATCAGTAGGAATAGGTGTGTAAGGTTCCACAACCAACCCTTTTGCTTCTTCGCTGTTGCAGCTGGTGAGGGCTTGATCAATAGAAAGGAGAAAAGCTTTCTAGAAAGCTACCCGCTTCTTTGAGCTCGTTTGTGATTACATGTCTTCGAGCCTCGTCTCTGATATCCATGTTGCATTGGAAACTCCGCGGTCGTGTATTGAAACCGTCAGTGTAATCAAATATATCATACTCGACACCCTTTATTGGAGAAAAGTTGAGGGTCCAAAGGAGCTTTGCCAAAGCTATGAATAGAGAATTGGACGCCAGGTCGGCACCAGGGCAAATGCGACGGCCCCAGCCAAAGGACGAATGTCCTGACTTTGCAGGGTGTGAAGATGGGCCTTGAAAGCCAGCGGAGTCGCAGGCTTCAGCTGCAAGGAAACGCCGGGGCTCGAAAACATGCGGGTTTGGATAGTACTCGGGGTTGGTGTTAATTGCCCATGAGTTTCCAAGCACCGTCGTACCTTTGGGAATGAAAAACCCTTCATAAGTATCATCTTCAGTGCTTGCGTGAGGCGTACCCCCAAGGACAGCGACGGGTCGCCAACGGAGGACCTCTTTTACAAGAGCGGAGACATAAGGAAGTTCCGGCTGATCTGCGAAAGTCGGACTTCGGTCAGGTCCAACGACGGTGTCTAACTCCTTTTGTGCGCTTCGGACAGCGTCTGGATGAGTCACAAATGCAAGAACTGCACTGCAAAGGGTTGAAGCAGTAGTGTCGGACCCAGCGCCGAATAAAGAGGCCGGAACGAAGGAAAAGTCATGATCCGAAAGGGGAATTTCGCCAGCTTTTCGCTCCCGAACCTCCAGTAGCATTCGGCAAAGGGACGTCGGTAGTGTAGCCAGATTTCCAGTGGCTTTCGCGTGCTCAATATCTGATCGAACGGCGTCCACCAGTGCCATGTTCGCGTCAGCCTCCTCTTTCCCGTGCTCCTGGATCTCGCGTTTCCAGGGAGCCAAAATATTGGGCAGGTACTTTAGAGCCGGTATGGACTCGACCATGTATTTCCCAGGAACATTCAGACCAGAGGAGTATTGCATGAACTCAAAACGCTGTCTGATGACACTCGATTCCAGTGAATCGATCCGGTGCCCGTATGAAATGGCAAAGACAACGCTGCTGGTAAACCGCTCGAACTGCGTCTCCCAATTCTTCGAGTGTTGGATTAATTGGGCACAGAGACGAGTTGCCTCGGCCTCCTGGATCGGCACGTATTCTTGTAAAGCCTTTGGCGTTAAGGCCTGATGAAGCAGCTTCCTCCGAATACTCCAAGACTTCCCGTAAGGTTGTACCAGGATACTCGCGCCATCCCACAGCAGTTCACCCATGGCAACCATTCGAGGACGGGATGAGTACTTTGTGCTTCTTTTTTCCAACAGTTCCTGAGCAATGCGGGGATCCGAGAGAACAAGCATTGGTCGCCGACCGATCCAGACGGTGAATATAGGCCCGAACTTTCGAGCCCAGGTTTCGAATTGGATCCAGGGTTTCGACTTGGTCAGTTGATGCTGATTTCCAATGAACGGGAGCGGCTGCGGACCCGGTGGCATGCGTTGCCACAAAAGACAGTCATTGATCAATATCAACACCAGCAGACCTATAGCTCCGAGAAGCAGGTACGTCGGAATTGACCATATCGAGATCATGGTCAATATGTACTCGAAACGAGGGTATATAATGTTCAAAGTGGGATTGCCTAATTGTACAAGTGATTCGGTGACGGAATGGGGACTGGCAAATATGTTTGCGCGAATGCTGCCGAAGTGGGATTTCCGCATCTAATAGTCGACGTTGACTGATGCGGGGTTGACCAGCATTACGCCCTTAGCACCAACCATCTTTTCTTTCAACCGGGCCATGTAATCCTACTAGGATCAAGAGTTGGTCTGCAATCAGCAGGGGCTCAGCTAGCAGAACAGCCGGCGTACAAGCGATAATGGGGCATTTATTAGGTACCTCCTACGTAGCTAAATGTTCCGACTCTTCGTATTACGGTAAGTGGCCTTTAAGACCTATATTAACAAATGATAGTTAATGAGTAACTCTAAAAGTTTCTCCTTTTAGATGTTTATTTAGAATTTCTTTTTTACAAAATTAACCAGAGGAAAATATATGAAATTATTAGTTTTCTGCTGTTATTTATTTAGATATCCATTTATTACGGACCGCGTCTGCTTACAGTATGTCAAATGTTAGGTAAGATGGCTCTCCTTTTCGGGAGACGAAGTCCTTCGTTTTCGTTAATACCACAACTTCTAGATTAGCCCTGAGACCGCCAAATTTGTAGTGGGCCTGTGATCGCCAGCGAATCCTCACTGTTGTATGTTTTCATTTTTTCCCCGTCTTGAAATTTCCGTGAAAAGATCAATAGAGGTGTTGTACAGCAAGCACCTTTAACACCATTACTTTACCTGCAATTATCCCAATAGAAATGGGCTTCCAGTCCTCGTATCAGGGATCGGATATATCCAACAAAACCCATGCTTACACCAGAAGCGACCCACACGGCGTCGGCGTGCCACCAGCTCTCCAACTATGGTCGGGTAGGTCCTGGTAAGAATCGTGGTGCTAACTCGTTGGCATCACTGTTGCGCAAATTGGTATTCGGAAAGGGATGCGGAGTTTTGCATTTCCCTAGTATAAGTACAGCGGGGTTGATGCTAAGCAATACATTCTATTTGCCGGACCAGGACCTATGCACTACACTGGTATCTCTTATCCTCATGTACAAGTCTATCTATGCCGTCGTGCAATATGAGTTCTTCCTTGGCGCCAGAACACCTTCCATTTAAGTAATTTTGAGTAAGCAACTCGAATGCAACCGTTGGTGCAAAGTCACTATGCTGTGAGACACTGCTATCCCTTGCATACTGATCAGTCAGACCTGAATCCCTTCTCACATCTTCCCAAAAACCACCCCAAAGATCTCCCGACTCTTCAATAAATTCATAACCCTCAGCCGCTCATTAGCCAGATGCGCCGAGTCGCTCGCCTGTCCGCAAGGCAGATGGGCGGCCGGCGCGTCGAATTCCTTCTCGAGGAACCTGATGGCGGGGATGGAGCCTCCCTCGCGGATATAAAGGGGCTTTCGCAGGGTTTTGGACTGGGTGCTGGATCTACTTTGTTGACGCCCATCTGTAGATGTGGTGGAGGTGTCATCGATGTCGCTGGAGGACACGGAGCCAAACGTACGTCGATTCAGGTTGTTCGGTGTGAGGCCGTCTAAATTTAGTTGCTGCTGCTGAGGAAAGTCTTGTTCTCGGGTAGCAGAGTCACTGAAGAGTGGTGACCAGACCTTCATGATAGCTTCCTCGAGCGTGCGGAAGATATAGTTATCCGGGTCCCCAAGCCACGGTTCCGCCTTGTTGTCTACATCGAGCCTCAGGCTGTTCTCGCTCTCGAGTTCGACGAACTCCTTCCGGAGATATGTGGTCAAGAGATCTACGACCTCATCGACTTCTTGCCCCGGGACAAGTCGGAAACTGATGTGCGAGCTTGCATGGCTGCTTACTAGACTTCCGTCCGGACCGGATACCTTAAACCCGTGAATGGTGAGGTTAGGCTCCCGCCATCGAGCCATCAGGGAGGATTTGAGGCTGGAGGCCGGGACGTTCTCTGGATTCTGCTCCATAAGCACCGAGATGATATCATCGTAGCGTGCTTCTTCCTCTGGTGTGAGTGGTAGTATCCCATCGTAGAAACCGGGTATGGAGATCCGATTTCGTGGTCCCTTCAGCTTCGACATGAGCGTGGTGAGGTCGGTAAGAGGCTCATTCACCATGTAACTGCCATCCACACCCGAATGTAGATCTGGGTTCTTCGACTCAACGCAGACTGTGGCGTGTAGGACCCCCCTCAGTCCGTAAGTCAAACTAGGGGTCTGGTCGTTGAGCCAGTAGCTGTTGGCTAAGAGAATATAGTCGATGTGACCGATACGCTGCTTATTCTGGCGGACAGTCTCTCGGAAACCACGAGAACCGGATTCCTCTTCACCCTCAATCAGAAATATGATGTCCGAATCGAGGGACTTGGCTTGCATGAGATCAGTGACAGCATAAAGGGCAGCCATGATGGGACCCTTATTATCGCTGACACCTCTACCATACAGATATCCGTTAGTACCTTTCAGCTGGAAGGGATCGGAATTCCATTTGCTGTTCTTAGAGTCGGCTGGGACAACGTCGTAGTGCCCGTAGAAGAGTATCTTCTTACGCTTCTCAGCGGGTTCGAGTTTCCCGCTGAACTTGGCGAAGACAACAGGGTGGTAGAGATTGTCGTCAGTGCTCAGCATCTGGACGTCACCGCCAAGCTTCCGGAATAGTGTGCGAAGGAAGGTAGCACCTCTGCGACAGTCCTCGGCATACTCAGGACGCGAGGAAATCGTCTTGTAGGAAACAAACTCTCGCAGACTCGAGATCATCATATCCTCATCAGCCTCCAGTGGAGACTGCTCGGTGGTGGGAGGATTCTCAACCACCCAGATGGCAACATTGTTGTCATTGGCTCCCGTGATGAAAAGTTGATTCCCACCGTGGTTTGTGACAGCCGAAGAAAGGATCTTGCCCTCGTGTGCTTTGTACTGGGTGAGAAGTTGATATTTCTGGCTCACATTCTGTGAGGAAGTAGGCTGGAACTCCCCATAGTGTACCGTGCTATGTTTCTGGTCTCCGTAAGCACAAGCCGTAGTCACGGTAGATTTCAAGTAGACTTACACTCGCAGTACCTGTCGCTCCAGCGCTCCAGAGATAGCCCCATCCCATTTGTAAAGCCATGACATCGCCGCGATGAGCCTTAATCACTCTCAACTTCTGCTTTGTGTCGAGATCCCACAACTCGATGATGCCGTGTATCTTACCACTGTAGAGGAAAGATCCGTCAATGGCCAGTGACATGACTGACTCGGCGTTATCCTCTCCGAGGACCATGAGCTCTTCCAGTCCCTTGTCGATACCGTCAGGTCCGACATCTTTACCACCCAGTCTCCAGACCTTGATGGTTCCGTCACCTCCACCTGATATCAATACGTCGTCGTCCGGCTCTACGAATGCCGTGACGCCTCTTGTCATCAACATGCAGAAAACATAACCATAGTGAGCATATTGTTTGATTGCTCTTCTATCCGTCTCTAGCACTACGTGTGATCGTGGTATTAATTCGTACCGTTCGTCTGTCGGCCGCGGCGTAGAGGCACCACCCACCGCTCTCGAGTCAAAGAAGCGATGGTTCCGTCGGTCGGGGTGATTCGTCGACTCTTGCGTCACTCGTCGGCTAGGATCGTCCAGTCCGATCCATTGAATGGTCGTGTTCTGTGCACCGTAGTATATGGTCCCGTGTTGGGTTGAGTATGCCACCGAGAAAATGTCACCGATGGAGTCGTAAGTGCTGTAGACCTCGTAGAGTCGTTTCATTGTCCGGGGACACCACACATTGACTATTGGGTCGCTGGCACTCGACAGTAAAAGGGATCCATCATCGGACAGGAAGAGACACATCACACTACGCTTATGGGCCTGTATCCGATTCGTCTGTTGGAAGGTGGCGAGGGACCACACCACAATTTCGCCATCTTGTGTGCCTGCATATATGCTGTCCTCGCCTACGGTGAGAGCTAGTACCGAGCTGTCATGTTTGAGGATATGGTTCAGTTCGGGTGTCGTGTGAGGCGGGACACCAACCATGGGCGACGGAGTGCAATGGCTGGTAGCTGACGGCATCGTGGCTTTTGCTGTTGTATCATCAACTACGAGTCCATCAGCATTCTGATGAGATATTATGAAAGCCGACGGTAAGGTATGTAGCAATTGGGGCTTGCGAGTGCTGTGCTATGCAGTGCTAAGAACTTCTTCGTCTGACGATGCTTATCGTATCCGCAGCCTTCCTCAGCAATTGTGAGTCGCGCAATGTGACGTGACATAATTCCACTGCGGGTATGCCTGTCACTTCACTTCCTAGGGACCGGGGCGATTCTCCAGAAGCTATTCCAGGGGGGTGGGGGGTATAAGCGGGTCCGGGGTCCTAGGCCTAAGCCAATCGACCCGCGGCTTCCCCTGACACATCCCGGTCTTCCCTTGCCATGGAAGCTCGGAAGCTCCCTCAGTTCGCAGAAGCTTCAACCTGACAGAAACGCGAGAAGAGAACTGCTCGATGGAAGAATGGAAGAGGGAAAGATGATATGACTTACTATCAATACTTTCGCCATTGCCAGAAACCCGTCTTTCCTCCTCGTCTTGTATCTTCTTACATCCTCCACAGTTGACCTTTCCGCCGACTATTCCTTCCCCCTGCCCTACAGCCATATTGCCAGCATCCAACGAATCCTTGAATTGGGCTTCTGCTTCGATTGTCGAGGTACGTCGTACGGTGATTCCCAAAAGTGCCTCAAGAAGGGCAGGAGACCGACAACCGGACTCCTTATGTACTTTCCAAGCAGCCATGTCTGTGAAAATGGCCTGTACCGCAGTCATTTATCATCTAATCACGCCAGATCATTGATAGTTGCATCATAAGGCCCAAGACGTCTATGCGATCCGTGGTGCCTTATTCGACCAGGAAAGACTTCACCGCTGAAACGGAACGGCATTCAGCTGCTGTGCGAGGTCATTTTTCCGACGCCATTCGTGAGTAACTGTAGATCCAGCAAATTGCCTCGAATAATCAGATGTGATGTGTATGTCACATGAGGGCTCTCCAGTATGCTTATATTACCTACGGTACATATGGGGCTACGAATGTATCTCTCTGGGGTCTTTGTTCAACAGAAGTCATGCTTCCAGTACTGCAATTTGCCAGTACCTTCGTAGAAGTTTCCAGCAAACGATGGACACCTACACCCGTGTCGTTTCGCAATAGGTGGTATGGTAGGCTAATAAAGAGGTCAGTACGCCTTGGAAGCAAGGGTTCGGAAAGTGTAATAGTGACGAGGAGGGAGACACGCACCTCACTGTGTTTTGCTGCTTGTTTCTCGCCAGCGTGTCTTCCAATCTGCCCGTTTTCCAGCGCAATTACCTTATGTACCTAGCAAAGGCCGACATCGGCGAGTAACAGCTAATGACATCCCGCAGCTGAGAAAACAAGTCACCTCCTCCCATGGCAGGTATCATACGATTTCAGTTACTTACGTATCTCAATTATTTGGGCAAGCAACCACCAGCTCAGCTCGTACGCGGAAGCTTCTTGGGCACTAAAGTGGGGGTCAAGTCTAGCGGAAGAAACTTGGCCGCAAACCCCGATGATTATCTAAGTTTAGTCAGTGGTCAATGCGCAACAATTTTTTGAGCTCGCGTTCTGGTCTCGGAAACGGAAAGTATCGTCAGTGGTATCAGTATCCGACTTTGAAGGGCATCTCTCCTCGCGGCCATCTCATACCGACAATAACTTCGGCAACGCTCGTCGCCTCCCTTTTCTTCACCCTTAGACCAAGATGGATCACACACGAGATCCTTGTCCTTGGGTTGTCCTGAACGACTTCGGCGGTGCCTTTTCTATGGGGGTTTGTTCATCCCATTTTCCATGTTGACTCTCAAGCGTGTCACTTTGACAAGCCCAGGGCAGTCCTAAGCTAATATGCCATCCTTCAGGCAATCGGCGGCACGATATGGCACGGCATCAAAGGCTTTCGCAACAGTCCGATGGGCGAGCGAAGGATAGGCGCAATCACAGCCATCAAAGCGCGCGCGCCAGTACTAGGTGGCAACTTCGGAGTATGGGGCGGATTGTTCTCGTCATTCGACTGTGCAGTAAAGGGCATTCGGAGGAAGGAGGATCCATACAATGCTATCATCGCTGGGTTCTTCACAGGAGGTGCCTTAGCCGTAAGAGGCGGCTACAAGGCTGCGAGGAACGGCGCTATCGGTTGTGCGGTACTGCTCGCTGTTATTGAAGGCGTTGGTATTGGATTCCAGAGGATGTTGGCGGGGAGCACGAAGCTGGAGGTAAGTCTTGATTTCTTTATGTATAAGATGAGCTGCTTTCACTTTGAGGCTTTTGCTGACACTGTGCTTTCTTCCTTCCAGGTACCACAACCTCCACCCAACGCAGAAAGGGTACTGGCATAAATTGTCGATTCAAACTTAAGAGGCTACCACCTCACCACTCTACTCCTTCGGTCCAACAGACACGCCGAATCGTGTATTTGACCTCAAATAAATACAGGGGGGTTGCATGGCCTGGATTTGTTGCGGGTGAACATTCATATGTAAAATAAACGGATCCGGGGTACTGGCAAAGGTCCCTTTTGTACAACAGGAGTTCAGGGAACTAGCCAGCCCATCAGGCGCATCCAAAATCAGAGCATACTAATGACAAACGAAATCAATCATATAAACGCTTTAGCAAGCCGCTGTCTATGGCCTGCATCTAACGGACTTAGTCATGGGATCGGAATCTACTCGATTTGTGTTATCAGCGCTTCTCTCCTAAGAGGTCTCTATCCTTGGCCCCATCCCAGATCCTCATCTCTGACCTCCCATCGTCATGGATCCAAGCTCTAAACATCCCACCACAGTTGAAATCCTGCAGTATCTCCCCCCTACTCTCGACCACCTGACCACTAACTTTATCCTTGACAACGACAACCTCAATCCCAATCATACCACCTTCGCCCTCCCCTGTCTTGCCCCATCGGTCGCCTGCGCTCTTCTGTAGATCTCCCCCGCGCCCAGCTACGCGGTTCAGTGCGTCGGAAGCAGGAAGGCTAGCCCAGCGCGCCATGCCGACGACAGTCCGGACGGCCGCGACGCGCAGGAAGGAATCGCCGTTCCCGGTGCCCGATAAAGCCGCAGCTCGGGTGGTGACGAGCTTCCTATCTTCCGAGAGCGGCCGATATACCGACGGACTCGGGAGGCAGTCCGCCAACAATCCCTGCAATCCATTGCTCAGTTCTACCACCGGGCCGGGCAACTCCAAATGCTGCCTCCAGTTTTCCCAGGGGCCGCCTCCAAGTCGCGTTGTTCGTGAGTGTAGATGCTGCCCCGTCTCCGGATCCTTCCACTCTTCAGCCCAGAACCCGGCCCCGATGCTTGGCGTGTCGCCGATCCGGCCGGTCAGCTTGTTCGTCATGCCACCAGTGCTAGTTGCGGCGCAGATCACGCCTTCAGAATCCAGGGCTACCGCGCCGCAAGTTCCTTGAGGGAGATACTCTTCTTGACTCCAAGTCGCAGAGGAGAACGATATGGATGCGCGGCTCGTGTCCGGTTTCGATTCCAGCGCCCGTACATGTTCGTCCCACCTCTGCTTCGTGAAGAAATAGCTCGGATCCACCATCTCGCATCCATACCTCTTCGCTAACGCCTCCGCCGTCTTTCCGTGGATCAAGGTATGACCTTGTGCGCTGGGGACGTCCAGGCCGTCCTCTTCGTCTCCTCTTACTCCCTCTCCTACAAGCCCACCTTCCGCACTACTATGACCTCCTTGCGAACCCGTTACCCAACCAAGTTTCGTCTTCCCCTTCAAATCGTCGTCTCCAGCCTCAAGCATCTTGCGTGCCAGCAGTATGGGATTCTTCACCCGCCGCAGACCCGTAAGACCCACACCGCGCTTCGCGAAGCCCCGCGAGACCATGACGGAAGCTTCAAGTTCATTGAGGCCATCTCGCGTGAACACCGCGCCGTGGCCGGAGTTAAAGAGCGGATTATTTTCTAATAGCACAACCGCATGCGTGGCTATCTCCAAGGCCGTGGGCAGCCTTGTCCCAGTCTCATCTCTGACGGGTGTGGTCATGTACGCGTTTGTGGTGGAGACCTGGCTATTGTCAGTAGTCTTGAGATATCTCACTATGAAGGCAAGACATCACTCACGATACTCAATAATGCATGATACAGCGCATACTTATCCGATCCTAGCTTGTCTGGTTGGATGTTTCCCGCGCCGCCGTGGATGATCAGGCGGGGCTTAACCTTGATCTCGTCTCGCTTTTGCGGTCTGTACTCCATCTTCTCCATGTCAGGGTTACGAATGGCTTCAAATCTCTTCCTTGTGTCTAGGTACTCTATCCTAAGGCAGCGATGATGCAGCGGGTCTACGGGTTTGTGGGGGAAGGGTCGACGTTGATAAGGTCCTTCCTATTGCGGATATCCGATAAGGCCGGCACCAGTGGACCGCGCGGGGGATACGGAACCGGCCGCTACGTTAGCCAGGTCTCACTACGGATAGAGCTCTGTTTTCTCCGTTCCTGTTACATGCTTCAGGTACGCTCATCATTCCATTGGAAGAGACAGTAGCATACCAGAATGGTGACGGGGGCGCCTTATCATCTGATTTGCTTATTGCGTGCAGCGTTAGACGCCCAGGATATTAGCGAGACGCGCGTAAAATCTGGATAGGAGAGCCTCTGTCAGATGTCATCACGGTTCGTGCGGGACGACAACCGAGGTGATGCTGTCGATCACCTTCATGTGCCAGGTGCCGCATCGGCATATCAAGGCCGACTCTGAGCTTCGAAGAGCGGCGTAAACTTCATCACCCACCCGAGTCCTCCATTGCTGTTGTCGATTATTAGTCTGCAAATTGATGAGAATGCGGCTTCCAGCATGAGGTCCTCATTAAAACAGTTGTTTCGCCGTCGCGACTCTACTGCATCCCGGGCTGAACCAGGACCTGGGCAAGGCGCCCAAGTGGTGATGCAGGGTCCGGACCCACATCCAGAACCCCATGAACATGTAAGCTGTGGCGTTTGCTTGATTCTAGTCAAACACTCGATGACTTTGCTATAATACCTATCTCATCTCGTCTCATGTCGTCTTTAACGGAGTTTTCCCACCTGGTGTGGTAGTCTGGAGTCAAATGAAAGTCAAGTTGGCTGGCGGAAGCCCGTGAGCCGCATGGAAAATGTCGACGATGGAATATTGATGGCCCACCAATGCCTTTGCCTAGGAGCAGACATAGATACTTTAGAGCGCGCAGAGCTAAGATCGCTCCCAATACCCAATCAGGCCTGGCGATTGGACATGCTAGGGGGACTGAGCGCTCACGGTTCCAAGATACGTAGATAAGAGGTTTTGGGAGCCTACCTATATTAGAGTCCGGAACCTGTTCGATGCAGTCTCCACGCTGTTGTTCGACGGTCCAATCTGTTCCTCTCGTCACTCCTTGAAATCGCTTTTTTTATTACAACCCTACCATTCATTTTCTAGCGAAGTCGCCAATCTTTCGTGCTGATTTTAAAAGTTCCCATATTCGAGTTTCGGATTTACTTTCTCTACTTGAATGTCAAACAATAATGCGTTATCCCTCTCTCCTTTCATCCCACCTCGTGGTGTCATTGCCCTACGCCACGACAATTCTAGCAAAACCATGCACTCACATTCCCAAGCTCCCAGACAACACGCAACCCGTGGGTACGAGCCCAATCAAGTCATTCAGTACGGAATATCTGGGCCTCCAGCTCGCAAACAACAGCGCCTCTCATCGGGATCTAGGCTTCACGGGCGAGCTAGGCGGGAAATGGTACGCCGTCTATGGCGACACTCTCTGGTGTGCCCAAGGTGTCAAAAATCCAGCGAACGACACTCCCGGTTTCCACGGCATGGTGCGGGATGCGGTCTCAGAGTGCACGGGTGACCCGTTAGTTGTGCATGATTTGAACTTGAACGAACAGGGGAGGCAGCAGCAGTTCATACCATTCAACGAGATCTGGGGCGAGAATATTACCTTCGGGTTTGGGGGCACGAGCCTGGTCGAGACGGATGCAAGAAAGACGGAGGGGGCTGTGTTCTACCTCGTCGTAAGCAGAAAGTTTCTTACGAAGCATCATCTCTACCAAAGTGGATCTCTGTTGACACTAAGTATCCAGAACGCAAATGAAGGTGAAGGAGGACTCAAAGGCGCCGGCATAGCACGCGTGAATGTCACCAACGGAGCCCCTGCAGTAACACAACGTCTCTCCTCACCAGACCTGCCGGGTTACTGGTGGCCCGCCGACACCACCCCGCGCTACGGCGACCAAGCCGCATTCAGGGACCCGAACTCAGAGTATATCTACGTATGGGGCGGGTCACCGACCTCAATAAAAGACTGGGTCGGCTCTGCGTACGTATACCTCGCGCGGGTGAAAGCCTGCGACGCTTTCGAGCTTGAAAAATACGAGTACTACTGGGGCGCCCAGCGGGGCTGGAAAGGCCGGCCTTTGGGTGTTAGGGACTGTAACTCAAACGCGGCGGTCATGTGGAACAGTGGGCAGGGACAGCTTGTTTGGAGCAAATATTTTAATTGTTACATTTTCGTTCATCTCGGTAAGATCCTACTCCCCTACCCCATATCATACCTCATGCATCATAAACTACGCCGATTAACGAAAGACCAGGCCCAGGAAGCACTGACGTCTTTCTCCGTACGGCGTCCTCGCCCGTAGGCCCCTGGACCCCGGACGTCAAGGTCTATACTACAGAGCAGATTGGGCTGGGGCTGACGTACGCCGGTGTTGCGCACCCTTATCTCGATGAGAGTGGGAAAACCTTGGTTATCTCGTTTACTAACAATAACAATATCGAGGTTATCAAGGTTACGTTTTCAGAGTAGCCAGCAGGGCAATTAGAAATAAATTAAGAAGCCGCGAATTCTGCTAGCTTTATATTCTTCTCGATTTGATCCTGACTATTTCTTCAGCACGCAACGTCTGTAACGGTACCCTAAACTCGGAGGGGGCAACAGTCTTCTCGAGTTAAACTGAAGCTGCCTTCCAATGCTTGAACTTGGACTAAGGCGTTAGATACTGATAGGAATAGGCACTCAAAGAAGAAGTGAGATTAGGTCATTAGATTAGTTCAGTAACTACGGTAGACCAAGCAAACGAAACCTTCAGTCACAATGTTGAATTGTGTACTTCCGGTCAACAGATGCTTTTTCTCACAATCGGCAACTTGCAAGTCACTCCGGCAACGATCCCCAAAACCCTCCGGAGGTTCCCACAACACCGACTACTTAGTGTGAAATGAATAAGACTGCAAAACAAATAGACCAACCAGGGAAGAAATACTGTTTTCCTGTGTGTTGAGTTATTTCAGGAGCTCCAAAGGAGAAAGTTGATAGGAATTGATCTTCAGCAGCTCCTTCACCGAGATGATATATTCATCTGCCTCGCCGCACTTTCTGCCGTTAAGCAGACACTTCACCACTCGGGCCATATTTTCAATCGCATATGCTTCCGCCAGAATGCGATACCACTTCAAAGCTTCATCCACGTATCTCCTGCTGAGCAACTTTTGTAGAAGATATCCATAGTTCCGCGCCTCCACACAAGTATTGAGTTCTGGGTCCTGCGCAAAAAGACTCGGCTTCTCAGCCAGGAACTGTTCAGAGAACTTAGTGACAGCACTGATCTTTGCCCTCATAAGATGATTCGCGTAGATGATGACGTTAGCACCCGCGTCGTACAAGGCATCCTCGCTTGTTTGGGCGTACGAGGTCGGTACGACGACCAAAGGGGTATTTGGATCATCGGCACGATATCCGGTCAAGAAGGATAGAACCTCATCTGGGGAGGGGCTTTTACTGTGAATCATGATCGCGTCTGCTTTGGCACTCCGGTAGATCTTGGCTCTCTGCAGCGCATCGCGGAGCGCCTCTTCCACCGACGCCTTTTCCTCGGCCTCGTTCTTCTTGGCCCTCCGTACCGTAAAGGTCTCAATTCTAGCCGTGATCATCATGTCTAGGTTTGCAGCTGCTGCAGAAAATGCTAGGAGTGTCTGGGCAAATTCGTGCATGTCTGCTTGGTCCTGGGAGCCGGAGGACTCCCCAAGCGAATTAACCTTTTGACCAGGCTCGAGGGAGACTTTATCTTCGATAATTATCATCGATACTCCTTGTTTGGCCAACGATGAGACCAAGGCTGGGATATCGTCATGACTGCCGCCGCTGTCCGCGTCGTATGCAGCACAGAGCGGCCGAGTATTTTCGGGCGCAGGGTCATTGCTAGCGATCAAAGAGGCACGCTCCAAAGGTGAGATCAGTTCCGTGTCCGGCACTCCGAGATAGGTAGTCTGGGTGAGGCCGCTGATCCATGTACCATGGAACTTTTGGCCCTCATCCCCAACGCCGTTTCGTATGATCTCTCTTGATAGGCCGTCATGGGCTTCTAACAGACGAATTCGCCCGTTGTTCTGAGCAAGCAAGGAGCTGATTGACGAGGACATGATTGCGTCGACTTGGATCTGAGTAGAGCCAAGATTGTTATAGTAGAAGTGTAAGGTTAAGTGATGAGTAAAATGGATGCCGCGTAAACAGATTCAAGATGGAGATATATGATTGCTCTCTGCATAGCAACAATTCCAAATGAACGGTCCTCAAGCCATCTTTATATATTTGCAGCTCGTCCGCCGGAGTGAGCGCTCGCCTTGCAAATGTCGATATATAATTACAACGCATACTGAATATGACAATCATGCCCATCACCGTGCGTAGATGCCGCCACTTCGAGCAGTCAAGCTTATCGTGAAACGGCACAACACTCTGACGACATCCGGCACCGGTGGCTCCATTACCCAGGTGTGATGAAGACTGGTATCCGCTTACTGAGGTCTTGCAGAAACTGTCAGTGATAGCTTCATGCCCCTTGGTTGTCACCATGGCCATCGGTATTCCCTGTTCGGCTTCGCAACATGTCAGTTGCTGATTTCGACGATCCTTTCCTCCCCAGTCCTATGCAATCATGGATATAATCGACCACATCGTTACCCCAAGGAGAACATTGTACATAACAGCAATTCTTCCTGCAGATAACGCCTGTCCTGACTTTGACCCCAGAGCTTGTCCGATGCGCCATCCGTATAGCAGTATCCTGGCTCCGGATCCGATTTCTTCAGGCAGAAGTTTCCTGAAGAGGCTTTGTTCCCGATCTTAGGATAGCAAGACTTACCCTGCATGGAGCGTTCCAATAGGCAACGCCGGTCCAGAGATGCATAGAGTTGGAAGGATCTATATCCTGGTTTCTTCTTGCAACTTGTGACTCCACCCGGATAAAGATGCCGGCTCAAAGGAGAAGGAGCTCACACGACATCTGCGGCTTATGCGTGACAGATTGCCTGTTTGGTCGTGTATGTCCATGTCGGCACGTACCGGTGCCACACCGAGGTCTCGGCCTGTTAACCGTCCAATTTGTGGGCTCCACTCGGGGCTTACGACGGTCGCTCCCGCGGTGGGGTTCCACGGCCCGGCGCGTAATCGGAACCGGTTCTTGACTTGGACTGCCTGTATGCAGATCGTGCTTACGTTTAATAAGATCCACAGTCCATGGGTCTGTCTGCTATCTCGATGTCGATCTCTGTCGAGTATTGGGCGATTGCACCACTTACCGGGCCCGAGGCTTAAACCGAGGCACCATTTCTTGGCTTCTAGTCAAAAGTCACCGGCACTCGTGCCGATCTGACTCTTCGCTGTTGCTAGTACGCAAAGGAGTCACGCTCGGAGAACGACGTGTTAACAGTTGCACTCGCGGCATGCGTCCTTCTCTACTCGTTCCCTCGGTGTGTAGGTCCTGCTGCGATTGTTTGTTTTATTACCTGGGCATTCCTTTGCAATGCCAAACCCTTCGATACATCCATCTATACCCAAAGAACAACTGTCCACCTGTCACAAACCCCACCAATCGTCAACATGGCCGGTTTCAACCCATGCGAGTTCAATGAGCAAGCACTCCAGGCAAACGGCATCGACGCCGCATTTGGTGTGCCCGACTCTAGCCTCAGTGGTTTACTGTCTTATTTTTCCGCTACGAAGCCGGCGTCGGAGCATATTGTCGCGGCGAGTGAAGGAGCCGCAATCGCGCTCGCTGCCGGTTACTATCTGGCTACGCGCAAGATTGCTTTGGCATACGTCCAGAACTCGGGGTTGTCCAATGCGCTGAACCCGCTGCAGTCGCTCGCAGCCAAGGAAGTCTTCGGTCTCCCCATGCTGCTCATGATTGGATGGCGCGGCAAGCCGGGAGAAAAGGATGAACCGCAACATGCTCTGATCGGACCACGCTTGTTGGACAACCTGAGAGCCAACGACTTCCCCTTTGAGGAGGTCCCGGACACGTTGGTGGGCGCAAAGGAGACGATCGCGCGCCTGGTTGCAAAGTCCATCGAGCTGAATACTCCAGTAGCATTAATCGTGCCGAGGAACACTTTCGCAGAGTACAAGGCCGACGAGGACCAGCATGTGAATGGGAAGCCATCACGAATCCTAACAACAGACCTCGTCAAAGCGAGGCGATGGCTCTCGCCTACAAGCCAGGAGGATTTATCTCTGTCTCGCGAATCAACCATCCGGCATGTCCTCCAACACATCAAAGATAATGACGTCTCGGTTTCATCTCTTGGCGGAAACAGTCGCGAACTGTACATGATCCGCAAGGAGAAAGGTGAAAGCATCGGACGCAACTTCTTCTGTATCGGCGGGATGGGACATGCTTTTGCTCTCGCGCATGGGATAGCTCTAGGATATCCATCCTCCCGTGGCCGGGTATGGTGCATCGACGGTGACGGCTCGTTCTTGATGCATCTGGGTAACAATGCTGTTCTGTCCGGTATTGAGTCGCATCTCAACGTCGTTCACGTGGTCATATACAATGCGGTTTACAGCTCGACGGGAAGTCAGCCGCTGATGATCTCGCCTGACCACTTCCTCGACTTAGCTGAAGGGCTCCCGTATCGACAAAAAGTTTTTGTTGATAACGTCGATGGACTGGGACTTGCCTTGTCAGCTGCTAATGGTGGCACCCTGATTGTTGTGGTCGTGAATGACTGGTTTTCCAAGACACTGCCACGTCCGACGGAGACTTCGAAGGAATTGAAAGAGCTGTTCCTAGAGGCTCTCGCATAATCCACAGTAATTTACCCAGGCTGTTGCTTCGAAATAGGGGTTAACTATGGAGGGCTGTCACGACAACGGGGTTGAAATTCAATTTATTCAAGTGAACAGAACTTTCGTCTGAGCCAATCACAAAATTTCCTGCTCGATAATCATGAACTGTGTCCCACTAGTATAATAGTGATGTTCTACTTGATGTATAATTATTTATCTTCATCAAACCTAATTAATCATCGATGAGAGACTTAAGAAGTCTCGCTAAGAAGCAAAGAAATGTTGTATTTACCTAGAATTAAACTGTCCTGAAGTAGTCCACTTGATCCCTAATAAGGTTAGAGGGTTGGATGGGGATTGGGGAAGGAAAATGCAATATAAGATTTCTTTCCTAGACAATAACTTGGCATGCGAGTAGAAATAATTTCTGATACGAACAGCATGGCATGTGATGGGTAGTTGTACTGGAAAGGCTGCGCTCGAAGCTGTTGCAGGGCAGAAGAATCGAGCTTAAGGCTCCATATCCTTATCTAAGTACCCAGTAGAACTTGATCGATAAGAGTACCCCGAGGTCCAGCATCAATTTCCATTCTAACATGCATTGTAATCATTTCTTTACTCCATGCGGACTCAAAGTAGAAGCTGGATGCATCTAGAGACAGAGAGAGATAGCAAAATTTTCTGGCTTGATGAATGCATATGTAGTTTATCCAAACCCTGCACTATGAGTTCCGGAAGAATGTGATTCATAGCTGTTCAAGTACTTTCAAAACCTCACCGGCCGAAGAAACAGTGATCTCGCGCCCAGGCTCTTTTCCAGCATATACGACTTTATTGTCCTCAACAACCAGAGCGTATCGTGCGGTACGTTCGCCTTTAGTCCAGCCGATTTCCTTCGAGAATCCTGCGCCTGGGTCGGACAGAAAGAGCTTTGTATATCATTAGCCTGAGGAACTAAAAGATAGAGAGAAATGGAAGGAAAGGGAGTGGAACATAGCGAAATGGAACTTACGATGTCATGCCCTTTGATGTTCTTGGCTTTCCCCCACGCACTCATCACATAAGCATCATTGTAAGCGATCACAGCAATAATGTCGACGCCTTTAGCTTTGAATCTTGCCAGATTTTCAATATAGCCTGGAAGGTGTTTTTCAGAGCATGTCCCGGTGAATGCACCAGGCACAGAGACAAGGACGACTCTTTTGCCGCTGAATTCTGGGAGCCAACATGTCAGCAACCGTGCTTTCCTCACTAACCGGGGAGCCTCGACAAGAGGAGAGAAACACATACCCTTGGATGCTTCAAAATTGATGGGAATGCCACAAGCGTTGATATCGCTCTTCTCGTCTGTGTATGGAACATATGAAAATGTCACTTCGGAAGGAAAGGTGTCTCCTGGTTTAAGCCCTGCCATTGTCTTGATTACTCTATATTGCTAAGAGCTGAACTTTAATAAGTTGCAGTTGTGTCGAACTAGTATGCAGGTTGGAACTAAAATCAGAAAGATGTTTCACAGGTGGTCCCAAAGAGTCTATAAGGGTTCGCAGAATCAATGTGTTATATAAGCAACCTCTATACCTCGAATCATCCGGTTGATGGCCCACTAATCACGTCGACGTACAACATATCGGCGTGGCCGGTCTTCCGTTATCATGCGCTCAGGCAATGCAATCGGGCTGACATAACTGTAGTACATTTCTCCCCCGAATCCCTATGCTCCGATTGACAATATAAGTGTGATTGACTTTCTGTCTGCAGGGGCGGAGGAAACGCGGCATCCTCCATGCTGCCTGCTTTCAAAACGTGAAGGGTGATCGTCATCACACTTGCCAGATGAGGCACTTGGTCGTGTGACTGTCTGCACCATAACGTTGCTTCCGCCGCCGGACCGGTGCGAACCCCGAGATCGACGTCGCGCGATCGGTCCCAACGCCGGATCTTCGCTCCGCATACTTGTGCATGCAGTGTGACACAATTCGGTGGGCTGCCGATAGGTAGAAAGTTTCGGGCCAGCAAAATTGCTTACATCATTCCTCGGTCTCTGATGGATTGCCAATGCGAGGAAAGTAACAGTAGACTTGCAAATTGCGGCAACATGCCCGATTGCAAGGATCGATACAACGATAATGGAAGCACGAAGGATGAAAGGCTTCATTGATAAATCGGGCTTGGAAACTATAGTTTTCAACAGGCAACTCGATCCAAATTAAACATACCTTGTTGAAGCCAGCATCCCAACAATACAGAGAACCACAATTGCAAAAATGGCATTATATCTCAGCCAATAGCAAATCGACTCGCACCGCAAAGACGGCTTCCTACTGCTGCGGGCTCACGAACACAAGCTACTCGCCATCCCCAGGACCTCCAAACCTGGAGCGAAGAGGTGAAGGCCTGGCCCCGCGTAGCCGGTAAATGGATGCCACACGATGAGAAGAGTTCCAAGGGTGAGAGAATATTAACGCGGACTGAGAACTTTGTCGGTTGGCATCCTCAGTTTTTGGAACTCATCTGTGGAAAACCTCTAAATGAGATCCTGGGTACCTTGGCCGGTGATGTGAACAATTGATTCCCCACACAATTTGACGGACAAGTTGAAGTGCTAAAGCATTGGTCTAGTAGGTACTCCTCTTCAAGGACAAGATCAATTACAAACAGGCCCACAGCAATGGTTTCCGGGCTCATCTGGAAGCCCGGGCTTATGCTCATCTAGGCGATATCGAACATATCACGGCCCAAACCCCTTCGAGACGTTTTGTACTCGACTGGATGGGGTGAAGGAAGTAGACGAAACTAACAAAGCTACGTGTCGTTAGAGTGTCTGCCAGACAAGGACTATTCCGCCGGTTACTTCCGATATTCACTCGCGGCTCCGTTCTTTGGGAGCTGGGCTGACAACCTGACTTCTGAAGTACGACCTGTCGCAATAACTGCGGGAGAGAAACAATAGGTGTAATGTACTCCTGGGTTACAGCAGGTCCTTTGGCCTACGCAAGTCTCAAGCCTGGGCATGAGGAGTGGAGATTCTGCAGTCACTCGAGTATGCGTGCCAAGAATGCAAGCATATTACGACATAATATCATTCGTTTAGTCTACAAATCACAGTCCATCGTGCAATTAGCTGTAGCCAAAGCAGGCCTTGGCTTAAGTTACTGGGCTTTCTTTCGTAGTAATACAACGGTGTCATTTGGTCTTGACTATATATATAATTACGCAAGACCTAACACACCAAAGTAACTAGTACACATTAAGTAACCTGGGAGTTAGAGTCGAGAAAGTTCCCCTCAATTCCTTCCATTCTTGTAGATACTAACCATAGCTCATTGGTCACAAACCTGTATCGATTGACCGAGACATAATTTAGCGAATCATGTCCGTGCCCTATATAGTACAGACTTGTAATTGGTGAGGTGCGATGAATGGGATGAACATTATGTTCGGCTTGTAGTGCCTCTAGACTTGAGTTGGGGGAGATACAGTACCTAAGATCTTGAAACCGCTAAAGATTAAGGTCAACTAAGCCTCATGCAAACCCCACGTTGACGTGACATGATCGACATCCTCTGACGCCCGAACAAGCTAGGTCTTACATGCGCACGTGATGAGACGGCATCGTTGCCGCGCTCGGCCATTGAACATTCACATTTGCTCTTGAAATGACAGTGTCATTGCCGGTGGCATGTGTGACATCTGGTCTGTCTCTTGTCCCAGTCGGTGGAGTGTACGACGGGGATATCCTAACCTCGATACAATCAACCTTTAGTGGGTTACCAAGCAGCAGCCAAACATCAATATGGCGAATGCTGAAGCACGAGCACCGGCACCGGCATCATCAGTCCGCTGGCTTCGGGACACATTCGGGGACCCAAAGCCACCTGAGATCAGTCGCAAGATCACCGCGTGCGTTGCTTGCAGGAAGCAAAAGGTAGAAGACCAGCTTCGCTCCGAGTCTGGCTACAGCACTGACACGGGCCCAGATCAAATGCCATATGACTGATTCCCAGCCGCCATGCTCACGATGCAAGAAGAAGGGCTTACCTTGCACAGTGAATCGCAGTCTGCAGATGCTGCTAGAGAATGACGTGTCGTGAGTAGTCCCAAACAAACCCCCACGCTTAGCATCTGTATGCCGATTCATCCTGCCTTTCAGATGGAAACAGGCTATGGAACAGAAGATGCAAGAATTAGAGGAAACCATGGCGATAATTGTCAATGATGGGTCGACCTTGAATGTTCCTTGGCAACGGGGCCAAGGCTCGGAAGAGACGTCGCCAGTTAACGAAGTATTGCCTGGAGACTCTCCACACGAAGGTTCAGGCATAGCGAGCGAAGGAGCGAGTCGCTGGAAGATCGTAATAGATTACGAATCGAGTCTCGGTGCTCTTCCCGGCCATTATCTTCACCCAACAGCTTCCGCACAGCCAAAGGTCCGCCAGGACGTAATCTCCCGTGGCATCATAACTGTCGAGAATGCTCGGAAGTATTTCAGTAAATTCCAAAACAGACTCGACCACTTTCTGTATGGCATTCTCGGAGACCACGGTACTGCAACTCTGGAAAGTATAAGAGAGGCATCGCCGTCCCTGCTCACAGCTGTTTGTGTAGTGGGCGCTCTGCACTTGGCCTCTCCTGATTACGATCCGCTCTATAAAGAGTTCGTTGCCCTCAGCGCAGCATTGAGCTTCTCCAAACGGAGCACCCCAGATGATGTCCGCGCGCTCTGTATCGGTGCTTTCTGGCTGAGTGATCTCTCTTGGTCGTTAGTCGGGATTGCGGTAAGGATAGCCACGGAACTGCAATTGCACAGGAGTTTCTCCAAGGCTCTCAAAGGCGACGGTGATCACTTCTCACGCACCCGCTTGTATCTTCTGGTGTACACCTGTGACCACCACTTCTCCGTGCCATATGGCAGACCACCCAGCACTCGAGAATGTGAAGCTGTGCGGGATGCACGGAAGCTTTTGGACTGTAAACATGCTACTGAGGATGATGCACGGCTTGTAAGCCAGGTCCTCCGCTGGAGCGTTTGCTCCAATGTCTACGACACCTTTGGTGCGGATGTTGATCGACCCCTCTCTGATGCTGAAGTCCTACTCATACGACGGTTCAGTATCGCCCTAGACAATCTTCGTGCCGAATTCGCGGATAGATTTGGCTCGAACGCCCACGTCGGCAACTATCCGCGCAAAGGGGTTGGAATTCAGTACCATTTCGCGAAACTATATCTCTGTTCGCATGCTCTTCGAGCGGCAAAGTCTGGTCAAACCAATTCCAGAGCATTCGATGTCGCTTGGGAAGTAGATGAGATTGCCAATTCCGCCGTTCTTTCCGCGGTATCTATACTGCGCGAAGTAGTGTCGGATGCAGAGATCCAGTCCTATCTCAACGGCTTGCCAACCTATTTCCATATCATGATCGCTTTCGCAACAGTCTTCCTACTCAAAATGTCTACTCGCGGCTCTGCTTCCGTCCAGCTTGACCTCCAAGAAGTCCAGCGCCTGATGGTTGCGCTAGTCACCATTCTGAGGAAGGTGACAGAGCCGATGCATCCGCATCACCTACTTGTTAGCATCACGAGAGGCATCGATGATGTGCTCCAACGGAGCGGTTTCATTGCCGGTCCGGTCGCAGGTGTTCCGACGGGCTTACCGCAGCAGGGGTCGGGACAGGTCTATAACGATGCCGCCGTGATGGACGGAGACTTTAACTTGATGGCCAATGGGATGTTTGATCAGGTTTTCATTAACGAGTATGATCTACTGTTGGGTCAGGGCCAAGGACCGGTGCCCTGAGGGTGTTATAGTATGGTGGAGAATGACTGGCATGCTCTGGACGAGGGCTGGGAGGTTGTCCAGAATTCCAAGCAGCCGTGGAACATGTTCAAGCTGTCTTCCCATCATGTCCGGTATCTGTTGGGGTAATCTTTGTTGCGTTGCTTTGAGAGCCGTAGCCTAGGGTTGTCAGTAGAGTCTCCTCACGCGTTTTGGGAGCATGGGATAACGGACGGAACTTCTCAATCTCTACTAAAGACTGCGAGATACCAACTGCAACTTTTTACACAAATAACCACTCATGGTGTTGCTTTGTCAGTCAAAATGAATGAGATGCAAAAATTGTGATCGCCGCCCTACGCTGTCTCGCGGCTTGAGTACCGGGCTTCCATGGACTCATAGTGATTGAGAGTCCGAAACTAAACGCAAATTCCAGGACGTGATATCCCAGAGGCGATCCTCGTGGTGGCTTTCATGACGCTTTTATTCGGAATTTATGCATCGCGATGTTCTCTAGGCCATGCTTAGCGTAGATTACCAAATTAGCGGTCAAGTGTCAATCGGGACGAAGGCCGGGATTGATATCGGCGGCCCGCCGATATGAACATTATCACAGCGTAAGGGCAGGAAAAGGGCAATCTTTTAACTCTTTTCTTTCTGGTCTATCTCAACATCTCAATACCTCTAAAAGTCTTCATCGTATCCTGGGAGGAAAATTTCAGAGTTGATTTTCTACCTGTCTCTCGATTGCGTACTGGCCAGACTGGTATCCACCATTGTCATCATGTCCGTGGAAGGTGTAAGTGAGCACAATCCTAGCCAAACAACAGAATCGGCACAATCACAACATGGTGCAGCGCTGGTTATAAAATCAAATGCTGGCAACTCGGATCCCTATCCTCATGGGCAACCTTCTACGGAGGCAAAAACGCCGGCCGATACTTTGGACATTGAGAAGGCGGCGGCCAATCCAGAGCCCACGGAGAAACAAGAAGAAAAGCGAGCCATTGTAGACTCTGAGCCTCCATTCTCAATCTTCAGAAGCGCGGAAAAAAGATTCATCGTCTTTATCGCTGCTCTTACGACACTGCTGCCCCCTCTGACAGGGAGCATGTATTATCCCGTGATCCCGATGCTGGCAAGAGAACTGCAGGTCTCTATCACTGATATCAATTACACTATTACTGCTTACTTGGTATGGATTTCTGTGGTGCCATCACTCCAGAGAATAACTTATTATACTAACGTAACTCTACAGATCGTGCAAGGCATTGCCCCATCTTTCATCGGAAACTTATCTGACGAGACCGGCCGAAGACCAGCGCTTATAGTCGCCTTCATCATATTCATTGCTGGCTGCATTGGTGCAGCAGTAAAGGGCAGCTATGCTCTCTTGGTCGTTATGCGCTGTCTCCAGAGTGCGGGTAGTAGCGGCACGATCGCGCTCTCGCTGGCAACTGTCTCCGACATCGTCACATCAGCGCAACGCGGAAGCTATACTTCATACGTACAGATGGGTTGGATGGTTGGCCCGGCTTTAGGACCCGTAAGACTTACTTACCCCCCCCCCCCCCCCCCCCCAAGATTTTGTTATTGTGCGATTCTTGGTTTTTGGCGCTGATGACATGTCTTGCTCGGGTCAAACAGGTCATTGGGGGGTTACTGAGTCAATATCTTGGCTGGAGGTCTATCTTCTGGTTCCTCACCATCTTCGCCTCGGTGGTCTTCCTACTTGTCTTGATAACTCTGCCAGAAACCAGCCGAAGCATTGTTGGCAACGGATCAATTCCCGCCCCTCTATGGAACATGTCATTGCTCGCCTATCTCCAAAATCGGAAACAGCGTAACGCTGCTGGGGCGAGTCGTACTTCGGTGCATAAACCGGCATCCCGCGCATTCGGGGTCCAATTAAACCCGCTAAGCTCCTTGAAACTGTTCCTTGACAAAGAGACATGTCTCTTGTTATTGTACAGCGGCCTCATCTACGCAAGCTCCTATATGGTACTGTCCAGCATGCCGGATCAACTGCAAGAGAAATATGGCTTCGATACGCTCCATATCAGTCTCTGCTATCTTTCCACCGGCTTTGGAACAATGACCTCCGTTATCTTCATAGGACGCCTTCTGGACTGGAATTTCCGCCGCCATGCCAAGAACCTCGGCATGGAGATCTCGAAGAACAAGCAACAAGACCTGAAAGACTTTCCCATCGAGGTTGCTCGTCTTCAGGTCAGCTTTCCCCTCCTGTTCCTGGCGGGAACCAGCCTCGTGGCGTACGGCTGGACGATGCAGGCCCGAACGTCGTTGGCTGCGCCCATGGTGTTCCTCTTTCTGCAGTCCTTTGGAAGCTCCAGCGCATTCTCCGGGTTCAACAACTTGATCATGGACCTGAATCGCAAGCGAGCGGGGACGGCATCCGCAGCGATGAACCTGGCTCGTTGTTGGATGGGCGCAGGGGGCGTGGCCTTTGCGGGCCCGTTGAACAGGGCTGGTGGGGTGGGCTGGATGGCAGTGACAATTGCTGGCACGTGGCTTATCTTTAGCCCTTTCGTATTTATAGTGATCAGGTACGGTCCGAAGTGGAGAGAGGAAAAGAGGCTGAGGGAGATGGATGCTGCTGCTGCTGCTGCTCAGACTGACTCTTCGTCATGAGGCGATGTCCGTGCAGTCGTGTTACCATCTTTAACGGCAGGACGTGTAGTAATGTCGTCAACAGTGCGGCGAGAAGCGAGTAGACTTATAATCACGAGTGTGGATCGACTAAAGAGCATGATTGCTAAATATCGCGGTGGAGGAGTACATACATGTTGTTGCATCAATAATAAATCAGAACCTACTTTATAACTTGCAAGTAAACTTATATGACGGCGTCGTCGTCAGCTCTTTTTGTGAGACAGCTTTGATACGAGAGGTAATCTCTGGATAATAGTGGCCGAACGCCGCTGGAGTGGTCAGTGGATGACTGGCGCTCTGATCCACTAGAAGACAGTACGCAAGCATCTCAAGGAAAAGGCCTCCCCAGAGAGTGGCGCGGGGAGTTCTCCGAGCCGGAGCGAAGTATATCTAGGTTCAAATCTGACTTGTTCGACCTGATTTGAAGAGTACGCCGCAGACGGAACATCAAAAGATCAAGCTGAGCCTGGACAGTTACCGGGAGTAACACTGGATCTTTCCTGTGTCTCAGTCACCTCTATCTGAATTTCTCACTCCCTTTCGGTGCCGGATCGTTACAAACTATCCGTTAAGGGGGGAACATCAACTCAACGGATATATGATGGCCGTTCTCAGACCCGCTGAGGTTGAAAGGATACGGTGATTGTCATGTTCTCTGGAGACGTGTAAGATTTGAGTGATGTTGTCGAGTGTACGACTCTCACTCATGGAATGTAGGATGCGGAAAGTTACGGCAGGAGTGGGTTCCTCGTGCATGCGCGAATCTGCTTCAGCGACTTTAGTGGAAGCATGTGACAGCTTCCAAGATCAGTTACAACGACCATAAAAGGCTGCCTTGCTACAACACACACAGCACTCGGGCAACAGTGTTGCAGATGTACCACTAGCGAATCCCGGTAGCATAACAGTACGAACTCGTCGTGGGGATATGGACGAAGCAGGCTCGATCATTGAGCCGCGCAGCTATTGTAAATTTGTTCACGTAGGTACTACACTACCAGGGGGACAAGAGTCACTAACCATGTATAGATCATGCCTGCCAGGGAGCAGTCGTTTGATCCGGGGACGCAACACTCTGTATTCCCAGCTGACAGTGCGATTGATTATTCCTTCTGTCAGCCGATACTATCGACGCTCCCGGTTGGGGAACACGGGTTCCGGATCAACTTCCACTACTGTTTCCTCGGCGGCACATGGCATTGGCACTGATCTACTAGATTCAGATGCCGCAGAAGGTGCAGCCGATTTGAAGGTCCTACAGGTGCCGTCGAGCGGGTTCCCAAAAGGAATATAGGCTTGCGGCAATAGATGATGCTACAAGGCTGTACTACAAGTCTCCGAGTTATCTGCCCACAATCATAACAAGTACTGCCAAAGGCGATGTCTCCAATAAAACTTTCAGCTTTGCTAGTCTGACGAATTCGGATCATGTTGTACAAGCTCCCCACATCCGATCAACGACGTATAACTTAAGCGCCGCATCCACCCCAGCTGTCGTCCTACCATGTTCGAGGTCCTCCTAGATGCTAGATAACCCCATAAAACCTCCACGTACTCTTGAACCCCCTATCCAACTCTTTCCCCAAGATCAGCGCCCTTAACAACTCAATGGGCATCATATTCGCCTTGAGCACCCGGTCATGAAAGGCTTTCTCGGCCATCACTCCGCCATCCAGCACTTCCCCCCTTAGCTTCCAAAGCTGCAATGCACCAAGCAGATAGCCCGCTTGGTACAGTGGGCTATAATCCCCGTTGAAACTCCGCCTCACCTCGCCCTCCGCAGTAGATCTCTCATGCCCAACCCAGTTGACCAGTAGATCCACACACTCGGCTGGCGTCATCTCCCCGAGATGGAACTTTAGACTGAATATGATGCGCGCGCAGCGATGCATTCGCCAGAACAGAGTCCCGACCCTATCTTCGGGACTGGTGAAGAAATCGCCGCGGTTCCAGAACACCATCTCCCAGTAAAGCGACCAGCCTTCAATATAGAAGGGCGTCTCGAATAACTTTCGGTAAGGCCTGAATCGGTCTGCCATGAAGAGCTGTAGGTGGTGGCCGGGGATCATTTCGTGGAAGGCCTCAGCTTTCGAAAGGTGCCGGCTGTTGCCCCGCATACTCATTAGTTTGTCCGGGTGCGACATGTCAGACGTTGGGTAAGAGACCATCATGATCGGGCCACCGAGGAAGAAAGGGGAAACTTTCTGGCGGGTGGGCGGGATCATGACCAAACGGATTGCTTCTTCTGCAACTCGCGGGACGGAGACGAGGTCGTTCTGCTTGACATATGCCGTTCCCTGATCAATGAGTTCCTTGATGAACACTGGTTGCGAGCCAGGGGGTTCGACAAGACCTTTGACGTGCTCTAATGCATCGTGCCATTTGGCACCAAAGCCCAGTTCTTTTGACGCTTTGATCATCTCGGCCTCGCACCACTTGTACTCATTCTTCGCGAGTCGGATAAGTTCCTCCGGCGAGTAGGGGATGAGCTCGGCTTCGAGCTCTGTCAGAAGCCCATCCCGCCCAATCGGCTCGCCCACAATGGTATCCTCGTCCCCCGGTTGGATCCCGGCAATATTCTGTCGGAAGAGAGTCGGAAGAGAACCTAGTGCCGTATCGAGACTCTTGTACGGTTCTCGAATCCACCAATCCCAGAGGGGATCGTAGCCGGCGTAGAATTCATACATCTCTTTCAGATGGCCGCACAGCTGCTCCACCGTTCTTGCACCGCGGAACCCCGCGCTCTTGGGGTATTTCCCAGGCTTGGCCTGCTGTACCATCTTCTTGCACGAGGCGACTTTCCCTAAAAGTTCATGAAAGCTCGCTGCCACCTCTTTGGGGTCCAGCGTATCTACACGCATCCGGGCCTCGATCCAGCCTTTGATGCCGGAGGCGAAAGGTTCGACAAATGGGGTGAAATCGTCATCGCGAGCCTTGTCGAGCTTGAGTGTTCGTTTCGCGCGGTTCAGATAGTTCTGGATCAGAAGGTAGTCCACCTTTTCCTCCTGTGTGTATTCATCGAAGGGCGCTGCATGCAGATCTTCGAGCTCGGCATCATATAATTCGTGCAATCGATCATGTCGTAGTGCCGAGGACTCGATCTTGTAGTAAGCGAAGAGTTCTTCGAGGTCTGCTTGGATGCGGACTATGCGGTCGGCGATTGGTTCTGGAGGTGCATCCAGATCTGGAACTATACTAGGAGGCCGAACGGCAACCCATTCGTCTTGCGCGTCTGGTTGCAGCTCGTTGGTCGTACGAGACGCAAGCTTGGTGTTCGCCATATCGGAACCTAGTCGTTGATTGATAGAGAAGCTTTATCAAGCTTCCTAGCCTCTGCAGATGCTATCGTTCGAAGACTATTGCGCCTTGCTCTGGGGAGATCAATCACTCAACGTAGTCGCTGAAAGGCGCACGGCGCGTGTGCTACAGCGTCGCATCACCTGTGATACAAGTTCATAGAGTTCTCACACAGCTTCGACAAGCTTCGTCGACGGAACTACCCACCGCTTGGTGGGTTGACGTTGAGACCGATCGACTCTTGCCGTCGGTTCGGACCAGGAGATGACGTTCCAGGACCACAACCCCGGTCCTAACCCAAATCACCTACCAATTGTAGATTGCTGACATACAAATCCAGCGGATGCGGTCTACGAATGAGCCTCGCGAGAAAGATGCTGTCAAATTAGAGAGCACTCGAACTCTAAAAAGGGTTATGTCATTACTTAAGCGTTGAAAGAAAGTTGTGCGCCGATCGTTCCATTCGTTCTGAGCTACGATGTCAGGTGACTCCAGGGAGCTAAAGGCCAGCAAAAACACGTCGTTATTGCCAACCAAGTCACAACTGGGACGGGTTATCGTCGATCGTTTTCCCCAGACTGTATTGATGATAGTGTCATTGGATTCAATTGCGCAACGCAGATATGGTCGGCAAGCGACTTTTGGAGACAAGACCCTGGTAGGTGATGGCGCGGACATCGCAACACTCGCGATCCGGGGAAGCAAAAGCCGATACTCACCTGACCGGGCTGGCTGGCTGGCGGTCCTAGACAACTGGTGGTCTAGGTATTTGATGTACTATACTACTATTAGAACTACTGATAGCACAACTGCCACGCCGGGACAGTGCATACTAATGACAGCAGGCGGGTCTAATCGTTGATTTACATCGTGCTGGCGGTAATGTTTGGGTACTTCAGGCAGTTCACGGGATGCTTAAGAAGAATAGTCTGTAAAGACTGCCGAGCAACAACGAAATTGTTGATATTATTAGTTATTATTTAGTTATTAAGGTATGTAATCCGATCCAACCCAACCTCAAGAGCTGGCCGTAGCTTGATAAATCGTGACGTGCAAAGGGAGATTCTGATTCACGTCTTATATTCCAGAGTCATCCTGCACGGGGCCGCTCAAATCCTCATAGGCTTGCCATCGAGCGCAGGTCCCGTTGACGGAGGCGGCGTTAACGGTGGCGGCGATCTCGTCCCTTCGCTCCACCACTTGCAGTGCGAAGCCCTGCGAGGCGTGCCATCCGATATGGCAATGCATCAGCCAGACTCCGGGGTTGTCGGTGATGAATCCAATGACGAGATACCCGTTTGCGGGCAGCATGGCGACGTCACGCCTGGGCGGGTTCGTCAGTTGGAGGGCAACATCCTCCGTGTAGGTGGCGGAGGGTTCGTGGGCAAGAAGGAAGAAGTCGTGCCCATGGAGATGGATGGGGTGGGTCTGGGTGGCATGATTAGCTGAAGGTCTGGAGCTACATCGGGTGGGGTGCGATGGACTTACCAAGCCCAGTTGGGACTGAACGATGAAGTATACAAGCGTGTCCTTGTCATTGAGCTGCACGACATTTTCGTTAATCCCAAATGAGGAGACATCGGAGGTGGCTTCTACGAGGGCTGTTTTCAGAGGTTAGCAAGATGTGTTGATTCGTATCCAGAATCCTCGATATGACTTACTTGGCACACTCCAATTCGACAAGAAGGTGTTCCCGTTGATTGTCCATTTCCAAAACCCGGTAGATAAGTCAAAACCAGACGCGAAGTCCTCTTTCACTATGGTTGAAGTCGGGGCGTCAATATCAATGGGGACATATGGGACGAGGTTGGACAAAGCTTCGTCGTAGCAGTTGAAATCAAAGTCGTAGGCGGTGGAATCTGGGTCCAATGTTGATGAGGCATCATAGCGTACGATGGCCTTGATGTCATCTTGATTGTCGTTGGTCGCACTGCAGGCTGTGTCGGGGATGGCGCGCATCCAGTAGTCGCCAGCGTCTTGATTAGCCTCGATGATCACATCGTAGCGTTGGCCAATGCCAATGCTGAGAACGTCCGTCGTGTAAGGCTTAATGGGAACCAAGTCCGTCGCGATAACCGTCATCGTGTGTCCATCAACCATGAACCTATAAAATGTATCAATGGCCGAGTTCACCAGACGAATCCTATGGCGCTTGCCGCTAGTGAAAGAGGTCTCCCAGCGTTTTCCGCCATCCCCGAAGGTATTCATTCCGTTGATCAAGCCATTGTTTGCTTTCGGCGGAGCACCAAACCGAGCCGTGGTGCTCCACAGGTTATCAGTCGTGTCATGAAACCAATCGCCCAACACAACAACGCCTTTATCCTCATCATAGGGAGCCGAGGCAGGCCCATGAATCAGAATAGTGCCTATAACACCGTTCCAGGCCTGTAGCGCATAGTGGCTGTGGTACCACGAATGTCCATATTGGGTGGCGCGCCACCTGTACGTCATGCTGTCTCCGGGTGCCACGGGACACTGAGTAATGGATGCAACTCCGTCCTGTTCGCTGGTGAAGCTCTGGCGAATACCGTGCCAGTGTATTGATGTGCCATTTTCCGTCAGCGAGTTCGTCACGTGGACGACAACCCAGTCACCCCAGTTAGCTTCGATGGTCGGTCCGGGGAATTGGCCGTTGACAGTAAGAACCATACGTTCCACTCCGTCCGGAGCAGCAGTACCATTTTGTATATCGAGCCAGTATTCCCGGGTGTTTCCTGTGTATGGGACCTCATCATAATAGTTCGTCTCCAGAGAATAGTCTCCCCAGCACTTGGGACTTTTTGCTGAGTCGAAATCACATTTCCCAATATGACAGGTTTTGTTCACGGGGGCTGCCACCGCGAAGGAACTCAGCAAGAGGCTGCCAACGGCAGTCCAAGCCGTAATCAACAGCATGCTTGATCTGTAGGTATCAACGAAAGTGTGTGAATGGTTAAGAGAGCGAGCGTAGAGCGATATCTGATATTAAAAAACGAGGGTGATAGAGATAAATGAAAGAACGAGTGACATTGACGGACGAACGTCGTTTAGAAATGCCGAAGTAAGGCTGTAAGTTGACTTCTCATCACGAAGATCTGCACGGAGAAGACGGGCAAGCTGACGATGATATAGGATCCGTCAGCTGAGGCAGCTGAACGAGAGGCAAGCACCAACGACGCTCTGGTGTTGACGAAAGACACCAGGTCGTGATGATCTAGGGGCCAAGGATCCGGCCGAGCGGTGCACTGATACTACCTAACAGTGGTCTGCAGATAGAGCTAGACGCTATTCAGAGCTAGATGCTATCAGAGTCGACTAGCCCTTCCTTGGGTTGATCTACCTGATCGCTGACCAGGTTCCCGCGGACAGGCTCGAGGCTGGAAGCGGCATCCTAAATTGCGGTACCCGCTCTGGGTGCAACACCAAGAGCCTTATGGTACAACATCGAGGTCCTTGCAAAGTTGCACCTTGCATCGAGCAATGCATGTTGATGGTCCGAGCATCTCGAGAACAGAAACGCCATCACGCTCGTTTCTGTTTCAGGTGATTTGCGGTTATCGAAAATGTGCTGACTCGTAACCAGCTATTGCGTCCAGCTCCCAGCACTAGGGATGCGGAGATAGGGACGAAAGATACCGCTTAGTTCGATACCACCACGCTGAATGGCCACCGCTCAGGTTGAAGAGAAAATGGGCAGTCAGATGGATATCTCAGGGGGTGCTTTGACGTCTAGAGAGTGAGCGCTAAGCCTAGTTTTGATGTATGCGAATTTCGTTTCCAGATAGACGGGACGTTTAGTTAAACTACAGTTCTTAGCGCATCCGGCGCTTAAGCTACATTGGGCTAGAGGACAGCCGCACTCGTATCGGACGAACGCAAATTTATCCGAGTTTAGCTTCATGGTCCCATGTTTCCACGCTATTCGTTCATCGTACGCGTTTTCTGCTTAGGTAAAGCTCGTACCAACATGAAATGAAGATGAGGCTCAACACCCAATCCATCGCAACAATCTTGACATATTCTCCAAGAATATCACTGGAGATATGGCCTGGTTCAACAACTTGGGCTACGTCTTACGTACGTGCTGTGCTGTGCTGTTGGCCGCAGAATCGGTCAAAGCCGGAAATCTTCAAAGAGAACAAAGGCACGGGACCTCGTGATGAGACTCAGGTATGCACTGCTCAAGTGCGCAGCAGCTATTGCTGCACCGGCGCTGTGGTGGCGGGCTGACAGCTTGCCGGTAAAGCTTTCCCAACCTCGGAAAGTATACTAAAGCCGGCTATCGGACTCCGGGGATCGAATGTGGAACTCACTTAATCAAGCACAACAAAGTCTAGATGCTCAAAGGGCCAAGGCAAAAGTCAAAGAAACTCGTGAATGACATCAAGTAGGCAAACAATAGCCGGTGGGTTGGTGCCACGACAGCCTAGACGCTTTGCATGCTATTCAAAATCACGAGTAATTGCATTGCTGTCAGATGTTTCCAAATCGTGACGGGTGGGTTTTCTCCACACGAGACAATACAGTCTGATTTCTGTAGGGCGTCGTATTCCCCTGGACAAACTAGCGTGCCTAGCATTACGGCTTTTACTAGTTGGCTTGACCTTCGAGGCACTACGTGAACAATCAGCACCGGCTTCGCGCTAATGCCATACATATTGTCCAGGCCTATTGTTCTCCAAAGAAGGCCATGGACATTGCTCAGCTACACCTGATGACTACGAGATTATTGGGTAATTTGCACATGTATGTGCTTACTTCTGTGATACTTCCTTCAGTGCTACAGTGGATTGCATCGACAACAAATTTCCACCATGTCATCGCTGTCTTCTTCGTCTTTTCCGGCGCAACAGACGTAGTTCAGGCATCATACCAATTCAGTGTCTTCTGGAATTGCGGCGCGCTTCAAAAGAGACTGTATCCGCAGAGCAAGAAAGACCAATAGGCCGCAGTGCGGTGAGTTCGGAGTGACTTTTTTGGAAACTCGACACAGTAATGGCCACCTCGTCGCCGGGATGGCACGTGGAACATCAATAAAGCCACAAAACTAGACAAAGCTCCTAGATTTCATATGCAACAATCCTTTCCAATGAAATTATACGTGAACAGTGGCATTTTAGTCTTGCACGTCTCATTATTTGGTTACTAGAGGAAGTGGGTTCAAACGCCACCCATTTCGCATCAAATCTCTCACTTACTCCTTCTCATTCAAAATACCAAGGCTCTGTATTAGTCAGATACTAGCTAGCTTTCGTCCTGACATACTATGTCCCACTCACTTCTAGCCCGTCAAGTCATTTGCCGCTTGCCATACAAGCGAAACACGTTCTTTGTACAATAAATGGCCTCTATCCATGAATGTATGCCAGTGTAATGGCGGTAAGTCCAATGTAATAGGGTTTGGTAGTTTCAGAGACTTGTTTCTAAGTGGAGTTGAGTCTGTGGTTTAGCGATGTTGTTAAAATATTAGTTGCGAAACACCATAAGCATAATCATGGGCTGGGTTGTCCCAGTACACCTACCATTGCTTCTTTACACAAGTGTAATTCGTTCATCCGGCGATATGAATGGGGACGGGCGTAGCTGTTCAGCATGATAAAGGATGCTTAATTATATCCCCCCATACTTATACCACCTGGATCCTATAATCCCTTGAACTGCCGACTTAGCACTCCACCACAACCAGTTTTGTCCGTCATATAGCCAGCCTAAAGTGCAGAAGGAGGGTAACTCTGATCCGGCGCGACAATCGCGCCCCGAGCAAGTTGCTTATCAGTATACGCCGGCCAAACGATCCTCTTCCTTGCCTGATCAACGATACTCATCGTCGTGAACCCATTGCCATCCCCCCATTGCCCGCTCCAACCACTAGTCACGGTATAAGCACCGCACGTGTGGCCGTTATTGGCTGCTCTAGAAGCGGTAGAGCCGGTGATACTGAAGACACAGGGAGTTGCGGATGATAGGTG
This sequence comes from Xylariales sp. AK1849, assembly GCA_022432505.1. Lineage (NCBI taxonomy): Eukaryota > Fungi > Ascomycota > Sordariomycetes > Xylariales > Xylariales sp. AK1849. The sequence continues at coordinate 933,159 of JAJKKH010000002.1, forward strand.
GGTGTTAATGCCGAAAGACCATACGCAAGATGTGTCCGCGGCATTGCATGAGCGCTTGACGGAGGTGATGGTCCAGTCGGGCTCGGCCAGTCTTGGGATGATTTGGGATGAGGTAGCTGGGGCTGCCAGGGCAGTGACTGGTAGGAGTGCAGCGAGGAAGCGAGTAGTGACATGCATCTTGAATCTAGAGGTTTATTGCACTCAGAGGTATTGAGGGACTGATAGTACCGGAGAGAGGACTCCCAAAACCAAGTGTGAGATCGTCTTAATATATTCGAATCACCCATAGAATTCCGTGCTCTATGCCGCGAAGCTGTTTACCCAGCAAACGAAGCTACTAGGTTAACTCATCGTGTTGCAAGACACACATGACGGGGCTGAGACTAATTAGATCGCCCTTGCGACGTTGTCACTGTGCCTGAATCAATCATCCACTGCCAAGGCGAATTCGAACCTGATTGCAGCTATTGACATGCCGCCTGCCAAATGTCGCAACGCATTCTTATAACGGCAGACATGCTCACAGTGGTTGTCGACATTTCAGCCCACACCACAAACCCAACACCCCACGATGCCAGTGTCATGCCCAATGCTGACTGATATCTGGGAACGCCATGCATTTTTGTATTATTTTTGTTTCTCTTGCTTCAAATCTGGAACCATTCTTTTCTGGTATATGAAAACCGCATTCAGTAGTGCAATGTAGATGACGGAGCGGTCACTTGTCCCTCTGTCGTACTCAGTCCTTCATCACTTAGCACTACTGAAGCAATATTACGTCACAGGGGCATAGGGTCCAAAATGTCCTCACCGCTGTCTTAGAAGTGAAGTACACTTGTCTTGCGCGTCAAAATCATTAAACGATGGAACCTTGCGGCATTGTTTCAAGTATATACAAGAAAAAGTCCCCTACCTACTGTCGAACATGACTCCACGCTGTCATATGCACGTCGGAAACAATTTCGCCTCCTCTCTCCTGACCGCTATCTCCAAGGCCTTGCTAGAGACACTGGCAACAATAAGCCAGGATCAAGCATGAACCACTGGCACACATAGTCGCACCAGTCCATCAAGACGATGCGGTATCACTACTTCCATCACCAATCTCAGTCGTGATGTCACCACTCTCGATGTAGACACCGGACAGGTAGATATCCTCGGTCTCATCGGCATACCCATCTCTCGGTAGCTCGAGCACACCAACGTGGAAATCAGCTCCATTGCTTGACGCGCTGGCAGAGACTGGAGCGACGACCTGGGTGAGCGCATCAGCACCAGTTGAGTGCCAGAAGGCGACAGTTTGTCCGTCAAAGTCGATCTCATATGCGATATTGTGCCAAACATCCGCCTCCCAGGTAACGTTCCACTGCGTCGCACTGTTCGCCATCCACCGCAGGTTCGCATCCGTTTCCCCAGACTCGCCGCTCAACCAACCAGCCTTCAATTCGGTGAAATGGCTTTCGAAGAACATGATTTGGTGCTCGCGGGTCTCCGCCGGAGGATTGACGTCGGATCGCTTGATGCTGAAGTGGTAGTAGACCGTCCCTGCAGCGATGGCAGCCGTAGTCTGGGGAATTAACTCGGTTCTTCGCATCGTCTGTCCATTCCAGTACGCTGTGTCGTCAAGAGTGATCTTGACACCCTGCTCGGATGTGGTATCGGCCGGGTTCTTGTAGTCCGCGGATAGGTTGACGTATTCGGTGACGTTGCCGGACCCGTGGATGTAGTACTGATACGGACCGACCTGGTTGCTCCACGACCAGTTGTTCAAGTCTTCGGCCGAGGTCAAGTCATTGAATCGGCCATCCCATAGGACGGTACCAGCAGAGGCAACACCTGCCAGAGATGCAAGAGGAGAAAGCTTCATGTCGATCGTCTAGGATCGGATGGACGAGAATGCACTGACGGAGCAAGAAATGAAGCGACCGACCAGCAGGTACAAAGTCCACGACTGAATACAGGCAAAGAGCTGGGCAGAGCTTCAGCTTCACCTGGAGCTGGGGTGATATCCCATTTAAAGGGTCCCCTCTGCGCGGCGTGAAGGGTCATGGCCTCAATTTGCATAGCACTGCTCGGCCCGTCACGACCGCAGACTGGAGGTTCCGTTTCCAACAAAGCAGCAAGGAGGCTGCAAGTCCGGGTCGACACTCCTCTTTCTTTGCGGTGGAAATGAGAAAGGTTGACGATTCCCAGGTTACGTTATGAGGGTTGTCGGAACTTGATTGACTGTGCCCCACTTCCCAAACCGCTTGCTTCCGAGCGGCCAAGGAAATTTGCACGAATGGTAAGGGTCCATAGGGGTCCATAGGGATCCATAGGCTTAGGTTTCCTGAAGAGCCTCCTTCACTTGGTTTATTCGCTTGAAATCTACCTTCCTACCTAGGTACCTACCTACGTAATATTTCAGCGTTACTACTTCATCGATGATATTTCCATCCGTACCTACTTGTACTTTGCCGCGAATTCTGCAGCTACTCACCGAAGCGGTTGAACTTTGGCGGCTGTTTGATTGATCGCGGTCCACTGGCAATGACCACAAACTCAAGCACCTAACGTTAAGCACCAAGTTAAGTTCGGGTACTACCCAATTGCAAGTTGCAAGTGCTATCTTAGTGGCTACCTCAGCGACTTAGTACGGCCGAAGCAGAAGGCTGACAGCTGCCGGCGACCACAACCAACCGGGAATGCATTTTTCAACTGGCAATTGGCTCGCGCGAGATCCTATTAGTACCTACAGGTACCTACTTATAAGTATTCAGCTTGTTGTAGCCAGCTTAGGCCGCTTCGCGCTAAAGAGCTTGACTTCAAGGCAAACTCCAGAGTCCAAAAACATACTGCGGGCTATGGCGCTCATCATGATTAGTCCCTGTGTGGCGATAGCCACCCGATGCTACGCTAGCATGTCTGCTTACGGGTTTCGGTACCCATACACATTCGTAGCTATGTTCCTGTGCTCACCTATGTCTGTTACTAGATGCATTTCTTACGCAACAGTAGGCCAGATCAATGCACGAACTAAAGCATTGCTACCAAGAATCCTTGAAGACAACTACAACTACTCCCTGCTACTGCCCGCATCAAGAGGGGCTTTAGGCTATTGACCTACTCTACGTCCTTAGTATCCTTTGGTGTAATGAGACCCAGGGTCTTCTTCCCGGGTTACCGTCCATCACATATTCCATACTTGGAAGATTTTTTCCGACTGGAGCACATTCTTCGATCCCAACGGTTGGAAGGCCTTGGTGGAACATCGGAATACGCGCCTTTTCAATCCGCCGTACATCATGCCGCCTCATGGAGGATTCCAGCACTCTTGACGAAGTTCCTTCAAATCATAGATGGAAAGCTCAGATGGGTTCAGCCATACCTTCTCCGCCCTTCCCGACATCAGCTGCGGCTTTCCGCTCCGCTTCCTCCTTCGCGTCATATGCTTCGTTCATGCCAGTGTCATGTTGCTCGATCAGCCGTCTTTCAAGGCCTGTAACTTCACTCTCCAGCTTTTCTTAGACACACAGGAGATGAACGGTCACCGTTCGTTGGGAACAGGAATTCTCGCACCAACCTCATACCCCCTATCGCTTGTGGCTATGAAGATATAAGTCGTACTATCATAGTCTCGAAAATGATACTACACTGTCGTTTTTGTAGAAGGGCCGTAACAGGCTCGATGGAAGTCGACGTCTGTCTGCTGCAATAGGCAGTATAGTCTCTGTAAAGATACCTACGACTCCTCTTTCGTTCCATTGTCGTCCCGGTCTCGCCGTTGAAGACACTGACTCCCATCTTCGTTGACGAAGATGCGTAGTCACATTTGCTCCGTACAGTGTTAAAAATAAGTAGTAGTTACGTTCCCGCAGGCCTCACAGCCTGCACGATCGTTATGCTCTATTAGACCTACGGCGTAGACATGTTCGTTATCAGCTTCCTATTTACAAGGATGGTTTCCACATCTTAGTCATGCCCATGTGAACAAGCAAGATGCAAAGATGGCGCGGCGTTCTCGATTTTTAAGTTGTCGTAATGCGAACCGGCGGGTTTACGGTGTCCTTCTGTTTTCGCAGAGTTGACAATCGCAAATTTGAAGCGAACGGTAGGCCAGGCCAGGGTGGGGATATAGTAGTTTCCGGGTAGGTGCGCATCATAACTTCGAATGATGTGGTCAAAAACCTCGTTAAGCCCCTTCAGTGGGTAGCATTTGCATGCACTAACGGCTAGACAGGCTCTCTGGCATCATTCCCCAGTGAGAAGACCCAGTAGGGCTAGTTGTAAACGATGAGCACGGGTTACCACGCCAATTGGTCCCAAGTATGAAATCATATCATTAGTGTAGGAAACATGACACTGCATGGGATTCAGTAGCGAGCTGTTCCGAAGTCGAAACCATGATGGGAATTGCGATTTGTTTATTTGTTTTACCCCCTTGTGGCCCGTGATGATGAAGAAATCACGACTGACCTAGGCGATGACAACGAATATTGTAGGTATTTATGAAGAATCCATGAGACTTTTCTTGGCTCATGCTTTTCAAGTATCAACTCTAGAATTACAACAGCAAGGTGTGGTCCCTATCTGTCGTTCGCCTACTATGAAACGGACACGGAGATTCTTAATGGACTATTCGTTCCCACCGGCTTTCGTCTTCCCCAATGGCCGTTTTCCGTCCCTCCTTCCGCCCCTGCTGCTGCGCTATTGGCTTCTGCGCGAGATTCCTCGATTCTACGAAATCCTCGTCGATTTGGATCAAGAAATTCCTCGCGCAGTTTTACGCATATTAACCGGCAAGCGAATAAGGCCTCAATTTGCCAAGGTTTCCTGCGGCGTTCTTCGCCTGCGTCGTCACCACCTATGTTTTCAGGCGTGGTCGAAACTAGATCGGATTGGTCGTCCGTTGGGCTCGCCTCGATTGCGTCTTCGAATTTCTCTCCAAGGCCATCCATATCGAAGCTCCGGGCACGTTGTCGAAGGCTTTCTATATCTGAGTCCGAGCCCTGGAAAGGAGTTGGTCGCCTGGACTCAGTGGTAACGAACTCGGGAAATGAGACATAGCTGCTACGTCTGCCATCTTCGACAGCATCCTCCTCGGTCTCCCAGTCACTTTCATCATGAATGGACGCAGCTGGCTTCTCGTCAAGGGCGTCATTGTTGCTAGCAATGTTTTCGTCGCCATCCTCTTCGCTATAATAATCGTCGCTGTCGGATGACATGGATCCTTCATCGTCTGCATCTTCGTTGCTCTCGACAATCGCTGAACCGTAATCTGGGACAGTCGAAGCAAGCAATCTTCTGAAAATGGATTCCGGATTCTGCTGGGTATCCTCGTTCACATCCTTGTCAGACCTGTGGCGTGAACCGGAGGCTATGTTCATTTCAGCCACGTCTTGTTCGGCTGGGTCCAAGAATCTCTCAAGAATGGAATTGGCCGTGTTGTTGATTTCTGTGTCGACTATGTGCTGAGATGCAGTGTCCTCAAATGCGTAGTCCCCCGTCGATTCCCCTAATATTGGGTCGCTTTCCAAGGCCCTCTGGAATTGGTCGTCCGTCATTTTCAAATAGTCAAGAAAGTTAGGTTTCTGGACTTCCCAGCTCTTTCTGGCAATGTCGCCACCCTCACGAAATTCGGTCTCGGTCTGAGGCAAGAAATCCCACATGCTTTGTGTCTCAGCATACCGATACCATATATACATCTTCAGGACTTCTTTACGAGGACACCATTCTTCGGCCATTTTGTTTGGTGTCGGGTTTGTGCAGACTCAAGAGAAGTACTGAATACAAACCTTGCGGAAGGTATATTGTCCGAAGCGTGACTGGGATACTGTGTGTTGCTTCGGTGTCCCGGCATCCTATTACAAGATGAGCTGTAGATATCTCCCTTCAGTTATGTTCAATTACTTGAGTTTTGAGTTCTTAATAGACATCGACGAAGGAAATGAAGTATCGCAGGCCACGTCTTTGTTATATATAAGATTCTGTTTCAAAGATGTAAGCTAATGGAGAAATGAGAGCCGCGAGAAGTGTAAAGTCTGAACTACCGAGAGTGGTGGTATTTTGACTTTGTAATTGCATGACACCCTTGCTTCATGGTTATACTCCAGAGTAACCACAGATACGCGAAGTTTAGTTCGCAAATTCCAGGAGCTCTCGTCGCGATACTGGGTCACTGTGCGAACAATTTCGCCACCCGCCTAGGGTCTGTAATAGGAGCCACTGATATCGTGACGGTTAACTTTAGCAAATGCCAGTTCCTAGACCGCAGATATTGGCTTGCATGAATCTTGTGCAGACAACTTGTTCGCTTATTTCAGAAGTGTCTCCTGATAATGCAGAACCGTTGTGGAATAGGATACTATAGAGCAGGATTTCTGTAATAATGTGCATATGAGTGATATCAGATTAACTCACTGATAAATCCCAAGGAGACGGTCGGAAAAGAGGCCATAAGGTATCTGATCAATAACAAAATCCTACTGTTCGAAGTCCTTCATAATGATAGCAAATTCATAAGCACTGGTATGTATTACGTATCACAAGCCCCTGTGATGGAGTCTTCGCTGTTACCCATCAACTCGTGAATTAAACCAGTACCTAGTGTGAAAGTCGATCTATATAAGAATGCTGCTACTTAGATGACTATATAAACCGACCCAACGAATTAGTAGCGCATTTATCTTGGCAATTCCAGATGGAAGTGATCCAGATCATCCCCTCGAGGTCCTGATTCATACTGTACTAGCCTTAATATCGATAGTTATGTCACGACGTGAAGTCATGTACCGTTGAGAAGAAGTATGGGTTATGAACAATGTGGTGATTTGACTATTTCTGAAGGGGCGGACGAAGGTGACATATCCTCAACATCAGTAACGGCGCACTGAGGATGAAGTGATCCGTGACAGCTTCTGCATCATGATGGTGGAGTATGCCACTTCATAGTTCATATATAAGATACTAATGACTCAGCGAACATGCTATCCGTGTTTCGTGAAAATTGTCATTCGATGTCCGGATCTGCCGTCTAGTATTTGGTGAATAAATTCTCACGAAGTCTCATAGTGGCCAGCTTACTCAAGGGTAGACTGTGTAGGTTCGGTAGTCCTGCTGACTATAATATGACATGCCAGCGATAGCATAATCAGATTAGGCATTAGAGCAATCTGATATACACACCGCAAATAGGGAATGAAGTTAGCCTGCTGGTCTCGGACCCTGGATGCTAATCATCCGCTTTATTCTTAGACCTTGGCTAACCAGCGCTCGATATAAATTGTTTTTGATACGCTATCAGTAAAGGGCCTGAGCAGAACAAATGCTGGGTATAGAGTGTGGAAAATGGGAGGTTGGTATACTGGTCACCCCACTCCACAACCACGTAAATAGAGTAGTCCACACACCCAAGAGGAGAAGACTTGATTCTCCTCCTCCAAACTAACCAATCTAACAGACAATTACACCATTCATTTTGACATAGAGACACTTTTGTTGGCAAGGCTGTCTGATTGCTGGATGCTATTCTGTCTTATAACAGTGTATGAGTCGCATAGCAAGCTCCCTCACCTATGAACCAAGACATCCAACACTGGGTCACGCTTGCCAAAGGAGAGCGAAATAGACTTGCTGGAGTCTGGCTTTCGCTACATATAACATTGTAATCAAATTAATCACTTAGGTATCGTGTTTACTCTCAATACATCATTTCATTTGACTACAGGAGGTAAAAGTGGGTTGCAATAAGGGGGTAAACTGCCTAGGCGTTGCGGGGCAATTCCGATGCCCTAGCGACTCTGGACTGAGCTTTCAGCGGAAACATTGTAAAGAGAAGTTGAGATAGAGCGAACAGTACAGTCAAATCGCCCTGGCAGCATTGCAACTTGTCGGTACTAATACATAACTTCTATTTCATTTGGGCTGCAATGCTTATGGAACCATTCGTTGTCCCAGCTGAGCAGGCATCTAGCGAAATGCGATACGGTCAATGAAACCATGACGCAATGCGCCAACATCTGACAGCGGTCTTCCACAGCAGGACCCAGTTCTTGCTACTTAGTACCTTAAGTTAGTTGTTTCTCAATTGAACTGCCAATGGTTCAGTTAGAAGTTCACCTATTAAACATCGCTCCATTTGCTGTTTCTTATGTGCTCACATCCAGCCTGATCTCAGTGGTTCAGGGCTCGGGTATCTGGACAAATCAGCGGGTCTCAGTCAGTAGTGTACCAGTACGGATTAGCTGCAGGGTGAATCAAGGCCTGGTGGAGAGACGTCACAACGTACCTAAGTAGCCAGCCGTTTAACTGCCAAGGTCAAGGTCAAGACGGCAAGCCACGAACACTCCATGCATCCCCCAAGCTACTCTGGACTTGCTTGTCAGCAAACCTCCTAGGGACGTCTATTTCACCATCTTGCTGCTTTTCCCTTGTACTCGAGCCCATATCATATTACCGTGGACGGAATGGCCGACACAGCAGCGCCTGTCGAGGAGCCGGTGCTTCAAGCGGGCGGCGGTCAACCAGGCGCGGAGAATCGTAGTATCAACGCAATCAACGCTTCCATTCTGCCCCATCTTGAGCAGATATTCCATCGCCATGCTGGACCCGACAAGAAATGGAAGAAAGACCAGGTCATCGCCTTTTTGCACCACGTCCAAGCAGATAAAGTCACTGACCCGTCGGGCGATATTGCTACGAAGGAGGAGCTGGACTTCAATGATTTCCTTCATTACATGACTTCGGCTGCCGCTAACGCCCTCGCACCGCCTCTGGCTGATGAGCTATCGCATCCGTTGAGCAGCTATTTTATCAGTTCTTCTCATAACACGTACCTCACAGGTAATCAGCTGTACAGCGATTCCAGCACAGATGCGTACAAGAACGTTCTGCTGCGGGGGTGCAGGTGTATCGAGATCGATGTATGGGATGGTGATGACTCGGACTCGGAGTCTTCTGACAGCGGTAGCGATGAGGAGTACGCCGAAAAGAAGGCGATCAAGAAGGCAAGTCGTCCAGAGCGGCTAGCCAAGAAGATCCCCAGGTCTATCACCCGGCGCCTCGAGCACACGTCTCTAGGCAAGAAACTGGAGAAGTACACCGGCAACGAACATAAGCCAGAGGCTATTGGATCTAAGCAAGAAGCCGATCCAAAGGACGGTGCGTCGGCTCCAGCCGAACACTCACCGCTGTCAAAGTCGCCCAGCCCCCAAGCTGTGGCGGTAGAGCCTCGTGTGTTACATGGCTATACCCTTACCAAAGAGGTATCGTTCCGCGATGTATGCAAAACAATCAGGGTTAACGGCTTCGCTGTTTCGGAGCTACCCCTCATCGTCAGTCTCGAGGTGCATTGCTCTACCCAGCAGCAGGAGGCAATGGTCAGCATCATGAACGAAGTCTGGTCCGAGCTTCTGATCAAGCCGCCCCCAGGCGAGGCGAAGATCCTACCGGCGCCTGGTGACTTGAGAAAAAAGATACTGGTTAAAGTCAAATCCGCACAAGGTAACAGTGGAACCACGACCTCCGATGAAAGTCGACTACCACCTGAAGCCCATTCCTCGAAGAAGGTCGGTGGGACAAAAAAGAAGAAGACCAAGATCATCCAGTCTCTCAGTCAGTTTGGCATCTACACTCGCGGCGTCTCCTTCAAGTCATTAGGGCAGCCCGAGGCTGGGATGCCAACGCATGTGTTCTCGCTTTCTGAGAGCGGTGTCATGGAAGTTCACGAGAAGCAGGCGCCAGACCTGTTCAAGCATAATCAAAACTTCATGATGCGCACCTATCCTTCGGGCATGCGCATTGGCTCATCCAACCTGGATCCGCCAGCCTTTTGGCGTAAAGGCATTCAGATTGTGGCACTGAACTGGCAGAAGTGGGACGAAGGCATGATGTTGAACGAAGGGATGTTCGCAGGCACAGGGGGTTACGTACTGAAGCCAGATGGATACCGAGGGATCAATCCAATTGCTACCACAGATAACACGCCCGTGACGACTTCGAGTACCAACATCGTGGCGGCCCCGGAAGGGGAGATCTTGAGCCAGACGCTAGACCTCAAAATCACAGTCTTCGCAGCTCAAAATCTTCCTATGCACGAGAAGGATGATACTCCCTCCAAATTCAAGCCCTATCTCAAGATCGAACTGCACACCGAACCCTGCCACACACCACTTCACAAGCTCCCGGAATCCGGGAAGGCCAAAGAGGGCGAGTATAAGGCAAAGACCAAGACGATGAAGGGCGTTGATCCGGACTACAAAGGGGAGGCCGTGGAGTTCAAGAAGGTGGAAGGCGTAACACCTGAGCTGACGTTCGTTCGATTTCTGATCAAGGATGATGAATTTGGACGAAATAGCCTGGCTGCTTGGGCTTGTATCAGATTGGATCGGTTGAGGAGCGGGTATAGGTTCGTCAAGTTTCTGGATAACGAGGGAGTGGCTAGCGAGGGTGTGTTGTTAGTCAAGATCGAGAAAAAGATGGCCTAGATTGCATTATTGAGTTAGGCGTAGACCAAGAGGATAGTCACCGAGATGATGAGATAGATATGGATGTCTGAAGTACGCTTGGCCTGTGCGTGTAGGGATGCTCTGTTGTCGGCGAGTAAGAGTGCTGGGGACAATAGGAGAAGCCTTGAACTTCCAAGGCATGGTTTCTCCGAGGGAAGCTTTGTCACTAGGGGTTAGGGTTATACCAGTGTCATTGTAGTATACAAATGGAGGAAACACAGCATTCAGGGTTGGCATATAAATATTACTGGACAGGTCTTATTCAAATATTACGCAACGCAGTAAATTCCGTAGCCAATAGACGTGTATCGGTTACCACTAATAGCCCAAGCTACCTCGCCCTCTATCCTCTCTATTTTGCCTTTCCGGCTCTATGTTGATTGCCAATCTTACGGCATGAGCTTAGCCTCAACGACCTGGGTCGCCGAAGGCCTTGGCCTTGGATTCAGGACCAGCCTCGGGATCCATCTCAAGACAGGCAAGGTTTTTGGGGAGAACATGCGGAAGGAGAACACGCTTAGAGCTGCCGGTATTGCCGCTATCGTTCTTCTTGCTCCCGTCGGAGCTCTTGCTTCCACCTGCGGGCTTCTTGCCTTTGTCTGAGCTTTTGCTTCCACCCGAGGGTTTCTTACCTCCGCTTGAGGACATTTTCTTAGAGCCTTGAGTTGAGTGTCCTTGAGTTGAGTGTTTGGAAGAGGCTTCTTTTGCTCGGTGGGCTTACCTTGTAGATGTGAGATACACCTGTGTCGTTTGGCTAGTAGGTTGATATGATTTACTTCGTAAGTAGCTGAGTAGGTAGGTAGGTTGGTAGGCTGGTCGAGTGATTGATTGGTGTATTGCTTGGTTGATGGGAGATGATGGAAATGGAGTTGATGAGAGGGCGAAGAGAAGAACTGGGCAGGACGGTGAGGAACTGCCTTTCTAAATACTTTCCCTGCGGGTCAAGGGTGTAATGGGCCATGAGTCTCAGGATGTGATTAGATGATCATGTCTTGTGATCAGGACCATCAGTTTTATTCACTGGCAATCCATTTCATTGTTTCACCAGGGCGTACGTAACCTAGGATAAGTACCCATTCACGACGATACAACAAGCGAGCTGGCATATTCATGACATTTGCTTAAACGCACTGGATGATTGGCAACTGAACATATAACTGCGACTTCTGCGGTTAATGACTGACTAGGGGTAAATCAGACTATTCGTCAGAAAGGCCATCAATTCACTGCGATAGGCTCAAACTATCGTCGTTGGGGTAATCCAGCCCATCCGATAACTCATAAATGTGCAAAGCTACCATCACAAGCCTCCTAATTCCTCGTCCATGCTGCTGTGATGGTCTGTCGTCGATAGCAGGTTGATCGAACCCCAATTGCGACCCTCTCCGTTTTCATCCGCTGTTCTGAACGCCCTCTGTCTTGTTTCATACGCCCGTGCGGATAGGGCTGAGGCTTGGGAGTCGCCTTGCATCTCCGGGTCATCTCCAGGGTCTTGGTTCTGAGTTTCGTTCTCCGAAAAGACTTGAAAGCTTCGCTTTGAAGGTAGCTGTGGCTCTTCAGAGGGATCCATTTCCGTGGATGAAGATGAGTCACTTGAAGAGATCGATATGACATCGGCCGCAGGTACGCTCTTCCGGGACGAAACGTACTGAGTCGGAGAGTGTTCTTCCATCACTTTCGCCTCATGCTCTGGCTCAAGTGGGTCGGTAGAGGGAACCAGAGGGCTGGACGGTTCAAGGAAGCTTGCTGTACGCTGACTATCTTCGCCGCTGGCGTTTGCTTCCTCTTCCCGTTGCGGCCGGTCTACAAGCTGTTCCTTGGCAACCTCCTGTACTAGAAGGTCGTGCTCGAAGACACTGCCGGAGCAACAGTCACCAAAGAGACTGCGCATCGTGATGCCACGTTCTACCCAGTAGGAAATGTCGACAGTATTGGGCCACATGTCTCTTGGCCTGAATGTCTGTACAAGATGCTTGAGTTCAGGATACGTCGAATGCCTGGCGTATGGGAAGCTGATCCTCTTTGGTAGAGACTTCACTGCCGACGATAGCTCTGCCTGGTGATTTTGGTCCTTGGGTATTGCCAGCGATTTGACTACCGGCCAAATGACACTTCCTAACCGTGTCTGCACGTCTTCGGAGAAGTCATCGATATCTAGATCCAGGGACTCGTTGCAACCTCCTGAAACTAGCACAATAAGTAGAGCTTTCATCTCTTCCCGAACTTCTGCGGACAGGGTATCTATTTCATCGATTCTGTTCGCGATCAGTGAAGTACTAAGTGCGAGGAACAAGGATTGACTGACTTGCTAGTGAGGAGCTTGAGATTCTCAGCCGCAAGATGTCGGAGCTCTGCCTCCTGCTCCAAGTCATCTCCTCCACCGCCGAGCCCCACCTCAGCGATGTCTTGTCCACCCGGAAGGTGTGCAACTATGGGCCGAATCCAGACGATGGGCTTGTTCTCCATCACCGAGCATGAGGTGCCTTTTTCACAGCTGTGGATTCGGACATTCTCTTCGAGTGTTAAACACCCTTCATGCCGGCTGTTCCCACAGTTAAACCCGACAAGAAACGGCGCCTCCTTGCTGTGGTGGAACTGCGTAGCAAAGGGATCCGAGGTCGATTTCGCGACCAGTGACTTGTAGACACCCATCTTGTACTTGTCCACATGGATCTAACTTTGAGTTAGAGACCGCCTTGTTCACATCATATCAAGTGGGCTCGCCTTGGAGTTCAGTGCCTTTGACAGGGCAATCCAGACCTCTTCATATCCGTAAGTCCATGCTTGCATACAGAATATAGTGTCGCCAGGATACTTCGAGACTTTCCCCAGCAGCTCTTTCAGGCCTTCAGCTTTGGTCTGGAGGACATGATTGCTCAGCATGGAAGTATCAAGGTAGATGCGATCCAGAGTCTTCAAGCCGGAAGAGTACTCCACAAGACTTGGACTACGAGCAATGGTATTGACCCACCACGGTTCACTTCGGATATCACCTGTGTATAACACAGCTTTGTTATTTCCCTCGATTACTGGAGCACTGGTCAGCCCTGTCATAACTAGGAGTATGGTTTCATATCGAACGCACGGAACATGACAGCACCGGGACAGTGGTTGGCATCAAGCAAGGTGACCTGGATGCGGTTACCGGGCTCCAACTCCAAGTTCGTTGGCGTGTCTAGCGGAATGGGCTTCAACAGTGCTCTGAGATGCTTATAGGTTCGGACCGGTGCTTCGCGGATCCCATTCGCATAAGCTATGCGACTTGGATACTTCTCGAGGCGAAGTAGGATTTCCCTGGTCGCGGAGGAGCAATAGACGAAGGGCGACCTGAGACTCTCCAAGCCAGCAAGGTGGTCACTGTGAACATGGCTCAAGAAGCAAGCCATAGGTGATCGACGGCCTGGACGGGGGCGGAAGAAGTCGATCGCGATATCAGGAAACTCATGGACGATGCCGTTGAATGTCGACATTGCTGCGACCCGGGTTAACAGCAAACAGCGGGGAAGATATTACGAGAATGGTCATGATCGCGTAAGAAGATCAAATAGCCTTCGGAAACTGCTTCAATTATCCCCAGGCAACATATATCTAAGCGGCATTCGTTTGTGCCTTGGAAGCCGTCGCCTGGTCGGAACTTTTGTACAGTACTTAAGTACCTAGTGACTGCGACGACTAGCTTGAAAAGCGGATCAAACTTGGGTAACACACTTACCTTAGCGCTATACACAGTAGTCGGCCCCAAAAGCTGACCACCCCGAATTCCATTTCCGCCTTCGAAACTGAGCTCGCGGCAATACAATCTGAGCTGTTACTAAGCAGCCGTACGAACCCCACTAACCGGCTACACGCCCAACATCTGAGTAGGTGTCCGGTCCGGGCGTGAAATGCTGCGGACTGCCTGCTCTAAACTCGAAATCCGAAGTTTTTGGTTGCGACTCTTCGTGAACCCTCAGTCAATAGACGTCCTTTCGATACACGGTCTTTCGTAACTGTACCAGTACAATATGGGAAGCTGTGCAGATGGATATACATCATGCGAGAGATGGCAGGTACTTTGCTGTGCCGTGGGCTGTGCTACGTACGGCCTACGTTAATTGGCGAAGGCTGCAGATCTCGTGATCGAATCTCCTCCCGTGTTCGATATTCTCAGCCTGATCTTTCGAAACTACTTCAACGTCGACTGTTCATCCGATTTCGTCCAACCGCCATCTCGATGCATGCGATTCTGAGCTGCGCGGCCGAACTCCCACGATGCGTTTACTCCGACTCGAGGAAGGAGACAAGTTGACTCTCACGGACGACCTAACACACGATATTCCACCGTATGCCATACTTTCGCACACCTGGGGAAGACCCGGTGACGAGGTTAAACTCCAAGACATCAGAGACAAAGAATACCGACAGAAACCTGGCTATCGTAAGATCTTGTTCTGCGGAGAGCAAGCGCAACGCGACGGCCTCGAACACTTCTGGGTAGATACATGCTGCATCGACAAGACAAGCTCTGCCGAGCTGACCGAAGCGATCAACTCCATGTACCGCTGGTACCAGAATGCAGAAAAGTGCTACGTATACTTGCCAGATGTCTCGACCAGCTGCGACGTAGATAGCCGATCGTTCCGCTCATCTTGGTTACGCGAACTTCAAGACAGCAAATGGTTCACTAGGGGATGGACGCTGCAGGAGCTGATTGCACCGCCAGTTGTGGAATTCTACTCTTCGAATGGACAAAAGCTCGGCGATAAGACATCCCTAGAGGAAACAATTCATGATATAACAAGAATACCAATCTTAGTACTTCGGGGTAACTGGCAGTCGGAAGTTCAGCTTCACACAAGAATCTCTTGGTTATATAATCGTGAGACGACAAGGCAGGAGGACAAGGCTTACTCGCTATTAGGTCTTGTAGGAGTTTCTATGCCAGTGATATATGGTGAAGGGGAAGAGGAGGCCTTTATACGTCTTTGTAGGGAAGTGATCCTACGTTACTACTCAGGTCAGTTTCCAGTGACATGCGTTCTCCTTGCAATGAAGGGCAACGAGCCCTTGAGCGAGGACTGTTACTGATTACATTATCGAAGAGCAGATCACAATCTATTCACACTTGTAGCTCGATTTGGCCGAGTGGCAACAATTTGCGTACTTCTTGATAGAGGAGCAGATATTGATTCTCAAGACAATGAAGGCTACTCGCCTTTAGCTCGTGCAGCCTCAGGGGGCCACGCAGCCGCGGTTCGGCTGCTCCTCGATAAAGGAGCGAATATCGAGTCAAAAGATACCGACGGGCGATGTCCTCTGGCTATGGCAGCTTCAAAAGGTCGCGAAGCAGTAGCCCGGCTGCTCCTCGATAAAGGAGCCATTATCGAGTCAAAAGATAACAAAGGGGTATGTGTTCTGGCATATGCAGCCTCAAAAGGCCACGAAGCAGTGGTCCGGCTGCTCCTCGATAAAGGAGCCAACATCGAGTCAAAAGATAACGCGGGGGCACGTCCTCTGGCATATGCAGCTATGGGGGGCCACGAAGCAGTGGTCCGGCTGCTCCTCGACAAAGGAGCAAATGTCGATAAAAAGGATAACAGAGGCTCCTCGCCTCTAGCTCGTGCCGCCTCAAACGGCCACGAAGCAGTGGTCCGGGTGCTCCGCGAGAAAGAAGCAAAGATCGAGCCAAAACATAATGATACGTATTCTCCTTTAGCTCGCAGCGTTCTGAAAGGCTACGAAAAGGTCGTCCGATTAGTTCAACGGTGAAAACAAATATACGCTAATCGAATCCTGACTTGAGAGTATTGAAGCATGCGTTAGAACGGGGTGATTATAGTCTCCAAACACGCGGTATATTGCTAGACTTAAGCCTGCTCCGGTCAAGCCTCTCTCCAAGGGCTTCTTTCTTAGTGACCTATCCCTTACCCGAGCTAAGACGAGAGGGATGTTACCCTACTACGAGTTAACTCCCTTATGTTTACTCCAATACTTCGGAGGCACGCTTAAGCCACTGTGCACAGGGGTCGCGACAGCTCAAAGACGCTGTGGGATTTACGGTGAGACGGGACATAATGCGCACACTTGTCAAGTAGAAGTAAAGACATCTAATAAAGAAGATTCCGATCAAATTGAATTGATTTAATTGTGTTGCGGTTAATTTATCTAAGTTAAGAGGTAAAGGTATTGGTGAAAGTTGGTAATTGGCTTGGGATGGTAACTGACTTGTGGATGACGTTAGCCGCTTTCGATACATTCTTCAATATCGATGTTACCTCCGGCGCCGTCACTTTAGCAGCAGACGTCTTCGACTTCGAAGACTTCTCCGACGTCATCAACTAGTTGGCAAGCGCCTTCGCTGCTCTGTTAGGTGAGCCTCCACAGGGAAGTAAACGGGATAGTGCAGATAAGCTTCAGTCTTCTTCAAAGCGAGCCGAGCATACGCAATCCGGGGTTGAATTCCAGACTAGGAGCGTAGTGGATGACCAAAAGAATAACCAGTCATCGAAGAGCTCGAAGACAGCGTGATGCACGAGCAGCATCGGCGGGAATGGAAATTCGGTCCAACTGCGGACAAGAATGGATGTTGATTCAGGAGCATCTATTTGTACTTTACTTTGGAATCTCCGATGATCAGTTTGACTATGTTCTGATGAGAATTTGTGAGAATGGAAATGTTATCTGCGCTACTCATCTCCAACCTTGGTAGGGAATATAGAAACGTCCAGGGAATCCCACCCCCTCGTCGAATGTGCCTCCTACTTTGCAGAAGACTACGACCTTGGCGAGATCGTCAAATTTCCCGGAAACGCCATCCGGTAGCCATTCCTTGTACGCGTCTTCACCGAGCAGCACAGGACATTGCGCTTCCCTTGCAGTCAATAAGGCGACATACAATAATGCAGAGCAATCTTCGGGTTTGATCCTTGGATACCTTGCAGCACGCTTCTGTCAAGCGAGGGGAGGCTCGACTCGCATGGATCAGAGAGACATATATGCGACCCACTCGGATCAATGGAAGGCTCAGAATCCCCCGCTACATCCACGCAATGAGTTCCGAAGTTTCGTCTGTTCTACATGCCCACCTCAATGCGAAACCCCTCAAACTTGTTAGTTCGTCGGCCGTTTATCTGTCGTTCGAGGACGGCCGTACGATACTTGATGCCTGTGGTGGTGCCGTGGTCGCTGTAAGCAACTTCCAACGTATTCCGTGTCAAAGTGAATGGTGTAGATAGATATCTGTTAGATTGGTTGGTTGAAGGAGAAGAATAGAATCTTCTCCACTGGGATGTATGGACTACTATATACGTGGTTGTGGATTGGGGTGACTAGTATACCAACCCTCCTACTTTCAACATCCCGCTCCGACCTGTCCCAAAGAGGAACGACAGCAAAGTTATGGATGCTGGGTGGGCAGGCGGGGCCAAGAACAAGAAAGCCTACAGCAGCACCGTTGTCGCGTCTTATCCCTGACTTTGCGCTGTTTCAAATCAAGCATGGGAGAATAGGAAACCGATTGTAGTCAAGACGGAATCTGCGAACCGTGTTCGGAGATAAACGTCCGTCGGTTTTGTATTGATGTGTGAATTTGTTGATTAAGGAAGCTTGAGTCGTGGGAAGTGCTGCCATGCCCCCTTTTATCTTCAAACGCAAAGTGTAGGGGATAGCTCGGGAACAGGACTGAGAAGTTAGCTGAGCGCTGGCGATCCGTTTGTCCTGTGTAATCCCAAGGAATCGCTGCTGCTTCCAGTCAGGCTCCGCTAATAACCACAAAAGTATGTCCGATACTAGACAAGAAATCCAAGGCAGCACGGCCCGCAAGATCTCATAGCTGAGCATGATGCCACTACAAGGTTGTTGATCCGCCAGTACCTGTATTGTGGGTTGGATCCAAGAACAAGAAAGAAGACACATCAGCTGATAACTTCCGAACAACCCAGGCTCTATCCAATAATACCATCGAAAGAACCATGATTAGCGGTGTCCAGTGGCTAAACGCATCATGTCAAAGCCATGCCGCGTGAGGCGGCAGAGCAATCTCCTTGGAGATCGATCAGCAATGATGTGAGTATTACGATGCGTCTGGTAATATACCAAGAGCCGGGGCTTGCAGCAAAGTCGGGGCCGGACCCATCTCTGGATCAGGAGTTTCGAGGTATCTAGAACTAGTGGCACGTAGATTGCATGACGGTGCGCCAAGTTGCTCCACGATTGCCAAGTCGGCACAGAAGGAATGATAGAGCCCCGTCAGCTATTCATTATGAATTGACGGCACGACAATCGGTGGAGTTCAACATGACTTGCATTCATGACTCCCTACAGCCGTGCTATATGATACACGCTTTCTTATCCCAGCCGTGTGTTGGCTTGGAAAAGTACGACCCTCCCAACACCAGACTCTGGAAGAAAGCGGTGAATGGCCACAATCGTTGTATATGCATGATCTAAACTTCCGAAATTAACCCCAAGTGGTTGTTGATTGAGTGATGGTGGACAACATCCTTCACTTCTAGAAGTTCATGTCTGGACATAATATGCAAGCGTATGGTTCAGAAGAGAGTTGGGATTTCTTCAAATGAGGAGGATGACAGATATATAGGTAACTAGAGCGACAGTCTGCTTCACCTAGTCACGATATTCATCCTCTACCCAGCAGTATACCTCTTGACCACTCTCAATCGTGGAGGCTTGGTTTCTCATTTCTCTTTTGAGGTCATGAATGAGTTAGCGAGGTATATATGAGGAGATGGTGACCTACCTGGCGCCGAGCCAGATACCGCTTTCTCTTTAGTATCGCGAGTTGGCAGTGATGTGCTCACCTCTCGTGATTGTGGTGCAGACGGAATTGCGGGAGGATTCTCCTTTTGGGACGCAAGGAACCACAGTGAAGCTTCTACTCCGTCCATTGCTATAGTGTCACGTGGAATAGGGGTCAGGGGCTTCAGGGATCGGCCCCTCAATAATCCGGGAGATCCTCACTATATAGATAGCACTCTAGAACTCTCTTTTTCGTAGATTACACTTAATAGGAAGGCTCTTCACGAGCGCTGGAATGCGATATATAGACTGTCCGAATGAAGAGAATATTGAAACTGGACTTTCGAATTTCGAGGCGAGTAGCGATGTTTTTGACGGTGAGGATTAGGTATGACCGTGCTAATGATTATGTGAGAGGAGAATAAGTATCAAATCTAAGCATCTGAACACACAAAATGCAATATCGAATATATGGTACTGCTGACTCATCCAACCTCGCCGGTTGGCTCCCAATACAACGACGGGTACCTATCGCTCTGAAATCCGACTGGGACTCGTCGCTCTGCCTAGTTGGGTGTAGTGAAGGTAGGTTGATAGCTTGACTTGATGGCTCTAATCAAGATAGATAGTACCCGCGAACCTATTCGAACCCATGGACCACGTGGTGTAGATTAGCTCGGACAGCTATTCAAGAAGGTCTGGAAGGCCATGACATTGGCATGAGGGGGGATAAGTGAGCTGGTAAGATCTAAAAAAACACAAAACAAGTTTCAGAGCACTAAGGCTCTCTGAGAAATGGCGCCTATCACTTTGAATAAAGCATCTATTCCTCTAACAGCCTGTCACTGTCTCACTCGTCAAATGACATAAGCCCACCACCACGACCCGTTGTCTCAGCCAATTGTCCCTTCAAGCTCGCGATCTCCGCCTCCATCAAAGCTGGGTCGACACAAGTCTTCGCCTTGTCGAAATCAATGAGGGCTATCTGCCCATCCGGGCGTATAATGAAATTGTACTTGTTACAGTCCCCATGCATAAACCCCAGCGTATGAAAACGCCGTAAGGCCGCCTCGCAGATCTTCAGATCGGCTGGCTCGGCGCTCCGCCCGTCCAGAACTTTCTCCAGAAGGAATCCGATAACCCTGCCTGCCTCATGGATGTGCCCGAGGAATTTTGGAGCGATGCCCCGACCCTCAAGAACCTGATACATCTGGGTTTCGGCCTCCATGTATTGGATCTCCCAGTGGAAGCGCGCCATCTTGGCAATCATTCGTTCTGGTACAGAATCTTCCTTCCATTTGCATTCCTGAGTCAACAGAGCGAGATACCCAGTGCGTTCGATATCAAGACAGTCAATCATCCGTGGATGCCAGATCGTTTTCACACTGGGCAAATCGGCCGACGACAGCGTTGCTTCTAGCTGACGGGACGAGTGATTGCGGGTGATACACGCTGACTTCCAAGTGTCTTCGTGGAAGGGAAAAGGAGGGAGAATATTCTCGAAATCAAGGGGCATGTCATCTAACGACTCGGCGTCGAGGGCTCCGGCCTTGACGATGATGTACTTGACGCTTCGGTTGGCCAGGATGCGAAAATAGCAGTCGCTTCTGCCGCTCGTGGAGACTTCCATGGAAATAAGACGAGGTGGCTCCATAGTTGACGACATCTCCGATGTGAGGAGAGGACTATCAATCTGCTGCACCCAAGTGGAAAGAGAATTTTAAGAAGTGGGTGGCGGCGGTCAGTAGAGCAACGCAAGAAGGGGGCTCAATACCTACGTTCGCTGGTAACCGCCAACCAACCCCCCCGCAAAGTGGAATTAATCTTCAGGTGCACAAAACAAACATAGCCTTCTGCCATACCAGGAAAAAGTGCCGCCCATCACACACCATTAAGCGCCAACATCGCAATTGGGCGAGAAAAATAACACATGATGAATTTCAAGGGCCTGGCAGGGTTTTGTTGGTAATAGTCGCTGTAGGTTGGCTAAATACCTAGTACTCTACAAAGGGTAAACATGCGGTCGATGATCATACGAGAGGCCGACCAACAAGCGGCGCAGCAGACCTAATTGAATACTAAGCTTTCAAGAACTCAAGTTTTCAAGAACTCAAGCCTTCAAGAACTTAGGCCTTCAAAGCTTTAAAGCTCTAAGGCCCAAAACTTCAAAGGTGAATACCTATATAATACGTAAATGTTAATAGCTACTCAGTAGAGTCAACGAGTCCTGGTTGGCGAGTTAGACATCTATCAATTATACAGTTTAAACCATCATTCAAGATTTTGAGAAACCTTCTCAATGAAAGCATATTCGCAATTGCGCTTATGAACTCAAACCACCCGCCGGAAACCTTATCGGAGAAAAGTCTGTCGCATATATAAAAGGCCATACCATAGCCACGACAAACATCCTCCAGGCCAACAAATCAACAATCGGAGATACAGACAGGTTTGAATATGGCCTGTTCCCCGTCATTCTGCCTCTCCGATAATCGATAAGTTTCAATCCTTTTCACAACAATCGCACACGATCACATCTTGGATTTTCCAGCTCGTATTACCAAAATTATCTCTGTTCTCGGTCTATCACACTTTGTTTCCAATATCATTTGCCAAGAAGCAATGGGATTCAACATGGGATGGGTTGCCTAGAGAAATCCGGCTTCTTATCTTAGAGGCCCTGATGCAAGACGGTTGCACACTGTGTCGCTTGGCCACAGTGTCTCGAGAGTGGCAAACACAACTCGAGCGATATACCTTCGCTCGAATCAGACTGACACCATCGCGCCTCGTGGATTTTAGTTCCATGATTCATCGCAATCGGGGTCTCGTTGGCTATATCTGGTTCTGTTTGGAACTTGATGACTATAATTGCACTAAATGCGCGCCTGCCCGTGGAACACACACAGACGTGGAGTGGGAACAAGAATTTAGTATCAGCGATACAGATAAATGTCCTATCACTACGGCGTTCGAGAATCTGTTTTCAATTCTTAGCACATGGGATACTAACGGTAATTTGATACTCGATATTAGTATCTACTCGCCTAGTGACTCAAAACATTGGTTTAAATATCTGGCCTTTATGCCCGATACCCTTTCAGATATGCTACGTGGTGGTGGTATAGAGCAGACGGTATCAAGCAAAGTCTATGATGATCCTCAACATGGCTGGGTTGCTGGCTTTCGACACTCCGCTCCGGCCCGGGCGGCTATCCGCAAAGTTTTCCATTCAGTTATGGGGGAGGGACCATTTGATAGTGAGCAGCTAGAGCGCCAATGGTGGGATCAACTTCCATCGGTCCCGGCGGTAACCACTTTACTTCTCCGGCAACAGAACCGCCGGAGATGGAAGCCAGCCTCACTTGCACATATGTTTGCCCGTTTTCCCAGACTCGAGGAAGTCCATTACGAGCCTTGGAGGGAATGGGATTCAATGCAGAACAGCACAGATAAAGGTAAGTATTGCTGCAATCTGTTTATATTCTTGCTCGCTCTCATTTATATAAGTACTCTATTATTAATAATTCGCATCTGTTTCTAGCATACCAATATCTTTTCGAGTCTATCCCACTTTTCAACAATAACCTTAAGAGACTTGTAGTTTTCGAGAACTTCAATCAACAGTACCCAACTACTATGCAGCGATTCATGCTCGGGGTTGACCTAAGCGGATGCGATAGTATTCGCAAGCCAGCCCCAGCTGTAAGCCGCATAATCGCGCTCGCCAGCCTTAAACTTGAGCATCTCGCAGCATCCTTTATCGTAGATGCTAGTCATTTCTTCGATATCGAACCCTCTTGGGAATGGCCAAACCTAACCTCGCTTGTACTTACTTCAAAATTACTTACGCCCGATGAGAGTTCGATCGCGATTGGAGTTATGCTTCAAACAGCGGCGGCAGCGGCCATAAAGATGCCGCAACTGGAAATGATGGAAATTTGGAACGGACG
Source organism: Xylariales sp. AK1849 (assembly GCA_022432505.1). Taxonomy (NCBI): domain Eukaryota; kingdom Fungi; phylum Ascomycota; class Sordariomycetes; order Xylariales; species Xylariales sp. AK1849. The sequence goes on from JAJKKH010000002.1 coordinate 956,332, forward strand.
AAAAGGCTTGGCGGCACTCTTCAAATATCAGGCGTTCCGTAATATCCAGCAAGCTACAATTACATGGAGAGGTACATGAAATTTGACCATAGAACCATCTATAATGCAGGCTTGGGAAGCCGTCGTACATCAGTATGATGGTAGGAGACTCAGTTTGGTTCAGGAACGGCTGGATGAAGCTGCTATCAAGTCTCACGGTGATGCAATCCACTACCTAATGCTTTCAAGCCAGGTCATTCGGCCCATCTCGTTGCAGCAGATCCGGATAGAACAGAAGATCCTGGAGGGCGTGGAGACCGTGTAATACCGATTGAATCATGAATGGTGAAAGACACATGGATAAGGCACGCACGCCGTTAGGATGTACTTAGCTGGTTTCCGACAGGGTCTTTGGAGGGCTCCTTGATCTTTTTTACACCTCACAACCCCCTTTTAATCAAGACTATTGGAACCTTCTTCACTATGGATACCAGAAATAAAGTGCCTCTAACTTCAGCTCATGCAGGTCTTCCCCCTGCACAGGCTTTTCGCATCGCACCCATTGCGTACGGAGCAGCCTTGGCTCGATTCTCGAATGCACAGTGGGATGTATAGAACGGGATAGAGAGAATACCAGGGCTTTTTGTCGCTTCAGCACATGCAAACAGAATAAACAATAGCTTAGCTGTTAAGTAGTTCCTCATGAGATGTACCCGTGCGAGACCATCTTCCCCAACACCCAGTAGCTTGGTGGCGGGCGCGCCGACCAGCAATTCTGTGTGCGTGCCGCGGAGTATGCAATGCAGCATTTAGCCTCGGCCTCGAGAGAGCAAGCAGTAAACAGGGAGTTGAAAGATTGCAGTAATCTCAAGAATGAAGTGATACACAAAATGATCGCGTATAATGGGAGCCCGCTATAAGAAGGGTCTTCATTCGATGCGTTGGCGAATAAATATGTAGCCGCTAGGATGTTCATCTATGTGCTATTGTCGCTATGCGTTCATGGAGGCTTTTCTGATATTCACGCTCCGTCCAGGAAATATTCGGCCTCGAAGAAGCCCACCAAGACCATCGGAAACTCCAACGGAGGAGCCCTGATTCCCTACATTGGGTTGTTCTCCCAAACCTCGATGATGTTATCACTCAGGGGGATCCATCAGCTCTACAATGCACTCGAGTGTGCCATCGACCTGCTCGAAGAGTCGAAGATCAGGGTATAACAAAGTGCGTTCAACATCCTTTGGGTACCTAGTATCCTCATCTACGAACACAGAGGTAATAATCCCCTCCAAATTCGAGTACATGAAAACCAGCACCATGGTAGAGTGCGACCATAGCAGACAAGCTTTGACAAGTCCTACTAGGTTATTTTCGGGTTTGTGGTCTGCATTCTCAACCAATTTTAGCAAATTCTTACCCCATGTAGTTGGTTATTTGAGTAGTCGGTGACAAGAACAGACTCTTTTCGGTTGCCATTGGAGTCATTTCTAGATGTGTGTCAAAGTCATACTCGCAAAGCAGCACTTCCTATCCCTAAATTATACTCAATCGAAGCGAAGATAGGATACTTCTTATAAGAGGTAAGTTGATGCTACGCCAACTGTGCCAAGGCACTATTATGCCTAAGAACACCAAATCCTACTTGCTACGATCCAAGCCAGATTATGTGGCTGTCTCCGACTATTGTGTAAGTAATAGGCGGCTATCTTTAATATATATACCTTTAACCCTTATATATGCGTATTAACGCGGTTTATTACTAGATTTAAGATTATTCTGGTAAAATCTTTTTCTATAACTAAGCTTTTTTCTAAATAGCTTATCCCGCACCCTAGCTGAGACGAGAGAGGTGCTACCCTACTACGAGCTTACTCCCTTATGTTTACTCCAATACTTCGGAGGCACCGTAATCTTTTATCTAATCTAAAGGTATATCTCCTATAATATATGCAAATCCCTTTGATGCCGGGTGAGTGATCTATCCCATTATTTCTCCCGCAGACGTTGTCGATGCTGTTGTCCCGCACTCAGCACACGAAGAAGCCATGGCCAATTCTTGAGAGTGGTCACGTTGTCGACCTTGTTGATTACACCTTCACAAAGAAACCAAATGGCACCTGAGTACCGACATCATTATCGTTATACCCGCTCAGGTTTCCAGCCATTGAACACTCGAATCTTTTAGAGGCACTATGACATCTGGTACCATTCCGTCCATCTACCAGATGTCTATGGAGCTTCGCTGTAGATTACTAACTGTATGACCCAGCCAATGGTGACTTTTGGGTTATGGCGGCTCCAGTCGCCAACGACACATGGCTCAAGCACATTTCCCCTGGTAGATCTACCATTGTCGTGTTTGAGGGCGTAGCCATTAACCTCACGAAGTTTGATGGTGAGCGTAAGCTCTCATCTCATATCACACTCCCTCTCTGGGCACTGGGCGCTTCATGTTGGCAGCTCAGTCGCAATCTTCTGCAAGTATTCATGAAACGGATTCGAAAGCGTAGACGTGCGTATATTACGCGGTGGACGACTCGAAGACTATGAAGGCGCTCGAAAGCTATTTCGAGCTACAGCACATTTCTATATACACAGATGAGAACAAATCTATCAAAATGCCAAACCTAGCGATAACCATCGTTTGGTAATATTGGGATACGCCATGGTGAAGGGGACGACCGAACCGACTTTAACGCCTAGCTGGTAACTCATGCGCGGGTTGAGAGAGCTACTCACCCCCCTGTAACATCACTGTCACATTCCGAGACCTGCCATAGCACGGGGATCAGTGTATTGCGGGAGAGTGGTTGGTGTTCATTCACTGACAGCACTCAATCTGGAACTACTCAATCTGGAGCTGCTGCGCTTTTGCAACTTCCTCCGCGGCTCTGGTGGCTCTTCTTCGAGAACCTCAGGAACATGGGTGGAAGACCGGCCGGTTGCTCTGCCTATGAGACTGCTAAGCCTGCCTCCAGACTTTCGCTCACCCGTATCCGTGCCCCCTACAGGTTTCCTGGCGATGGGGAGCCTGTGGTCGTAGCCTGTGTCGGATGCAGAGGAGTCCAAGTCGTCCATATTCCATTGTTCCTGGACTTGCGCGGCCCTTTCTGGGTGGTAGAACTGTCGATTGGCTATTTCGTATTTACCAGCCTCAATAGCTTGTTGGTTCTTCTCCATTGCGTTTGAAGTACCCCATCTTCGGTCAACCGTAGAATTGAGCGTGCCGCGCAGGGTCTCGCCAGCTCCCTTGGTTTGACTTGTCAGCACCATGCCATCACGCAGAGCATATAATGCTTCAGGGACACTTACATGGATTCCTGCAGCTGCCATCTTGAGGTTTGCGAATGTTGATTGTCCCTTGACTGAGTTCTCTGGCCCATGATTCGGATGCAGTATCTCGTCGACGTCTTGTGGGGGTCGATTCCGGCCAGGGTAATGGAAGCTCTGTGAAGTCGACTTGCCGGGTTGTTGTGCAGTTTGGTTCGCGTAATTCTGACTATATTGAGGCTGCTGGAAGTGAGGCGCATGTCTATCGTCAAACACTGGCTGCAGCGGTTGCAGTGGCGAGTTCCTGTTTGCACTACGCTCCGGTATCATTGGCGTGTGCTCAGGGTCTGGCGGCGGTGTACGATCGTTCTGTCGCTGTGGTGGAATTGGATCACGCTGCGACGGCATTGGATCGCGCTGCGGGATGAGACGACGACCCGGTGTTTCCGAACTTCGCCGGGGGCCCATCGTGGCCTCTTCGGACGTAGCGGGCTGCTTCGGCTCCTCAGATATAGGGAGCTTGTCAGGTACAGGAGGGTTTGGCTGAGCATTGCTGACTGTGGGCAACTCTGCAGCCGTCGTGGGCTCCTGCGTTGTGTATGAAGACCCATTAGCGTTCGTAATCGTGGTGGTCGTAGTTGTGGTGGTTGTTGTAGTCGTGACTGTCTGCCCGGTATTGGGGTTGTGGTGGGTTTCTCGTCTGATAGTAGGACTGGTGTATGTCGAAGGCCCCTCACCAGTTGTTCTAGCGCCATTGTCTTGAGGAGACCTGGGAGGTGGCGGCAAGCCATTCGCGCCCTTGGAAGCGTTGGAGTCGGGTTCAGTATTCAGGGAACTGTTGGGCTCGCTGCCTCCATAGCCAGAATCGGTATTGGCGTCAGAGCGTCTCAGGTGATTATCTGACGGTGCCGATGCTGAGTCTGGCGCTGGCGCTGGCGGTTGGAATGCCTCTGACGCTGCTTCCCCGCCTTTACCCTTATCTTTATCCTTTGAGAATACTTTCCACTTAGTACGCTTCTCTTTGGACGGTTGCGCTGTCGCCATGTTGATGAAGTGTGTTCTTTGTGTTGTAGGTATTCAGGGTCGACAGCGATCGCGAAAAGAAACATTACATTCGAGACTTGGTCGCAAGAATCATATCAGAGATGGACTATATGCAGGATTTCGTAACCGTTACCGACGTCGGTGACGCTCAATCACAATCAAGCTTGTCAGCCCTTGTCCGGGATGACGGTCGATGAGGTCAGAACAGCGCCCCCGCCATGCACCCGCTGTCGATCGCCCTAGCCGTCTAACCGGGTACGAACGTTAGGTAAGTAAGTTACCTACAGTAATAAAACTCAACTTAACCCAGGCAATCGGGTTTCCAGGGTCTTTTCAAGTATTGTATCCCCTTGTCATTCGCTTACGGGAGCAGGAGCAAGAGGACAAGCTAAGCACTTACTTCCACCAATACAACTAATATATGAGATAACTACCTACCTACCTACCTACATACTTACCCAAGGTTAGAAATCCTGGTTGGAGGCCGCCATGGATTGATTGATTGCACACCAAACTGATGGTTCGTCACGTCACGTCACCATACAGCGCCGAAAACCTCGTCTCGTTAGCAGCTCCGCATTGCATTTCAGTAGCGCCGTCCTGGCACATGCAGGCTAGCAAGGCAGTTCAACGTCGGGACCAGAGCTGCTGCGGCTAAGCTTATTTCACCTTGGCATTCGGACGTTTTCCAAGACACTCTTCATTCTCCGAAATTGCCCAAAATGCTGAATTTTGAAACACAAAAGAAGAGTTTATACGATTGACGAATCACCCAATACAAGAATCAGCCAATTACGCTACAGGTGGCAATACGTTTTGAGCTGATGTTACGCATCCTTCTCAATGCTACTCGCATTCTGCTGTAAGAGTCATCATACTAAAGGAGGACTATCAAGTTCTGGCGAGCAGATCTGCGCTGCTCTTGCCTTGAAGCTGCTTCAATCAAACGTAACGAATGCCGAAAGGGTGTTTATGGTCAGTCGCAGGGAAGGGCTGCATTCGGCATTAGACATCAAGTCAGAAGAAAAAGCTAGGCCACTCGAGAGGTCAGTTTGCCATCAAAATCAGGTTACAGAAGCCCAACCATAGCTGTCCTATGCGTAAAAGAGCAAATCAATTCACGGCAGTCTTTGCTACCTCCTCCAAACACTAAACTCTTTCTACTCCTCCATCGTCGAAGCTGGAGGCAGAAGCATTGACTCGTGCAGATTCAACTTCCCGGAAACCCGATGCTGCTACGGCTTTCTCCGATCTCATCAGATGTGTGATATGTACTACCCAGATGAAACAATAGCATCTCATCTCTGCTCACTCCCAACACCAACCGCCCAACACCAACCGCACTGAAGTCTTGTTGCCGGTAGCGTCGTATCCAATATTTGCTATCAGATCTGGGTTAGATAGCCGAACGTCTGCGCTGCCCTTGATCTTGTGGTAGAGACACCAAGAACGAGTTCTGCGATGCCAAGAAGGAAATGCAACTGAGCCTTGACATGGCCCCAAAAAGCGTCAACTCATGCTCCAAATGTTCGTCGATTAATGTTGAGATGAAGATATATGAGTTGACAGGTGACTTGGCATGTCGGAACACCTCCTGGTATTGGTATCCTCTAACCATGAGCTTAGGCACTCGCAAGATTTCTACGAAGCCTTTGTCTCCCTGCACGGGCAGAAGCTGAGCGCGATCCGATTTCTCAAACGCTTCAACCTGAGTCATGGACTTAAGGTCACCTTGCAGCAAGGGAGACCCTCTGTAGTACGCTTCCATCGCTTGTGCGGAATAGGCATGCGTGCAACCTTTCCTTACAGTGTGGGTGTACAGTAGGATGAATATTTTATTGACATCTGATGCCAATATAGCATGAAATGCGTGAGCTGATGCCAAGAATGCCACGTCGGCTTTCTTGATGATGATTGTAGATGAGCTCTTTAGCTTCTGATTCGGAACGATGGAAGGATTGGCAAGCTTGGTAGGGGATGTGTGGAAGTGGAGGAGGGAGACGGGGTAATGTTCTTTACCATAAGCTCAGAAGTATGTTTTGCTTGCTGACAGACGTACTGGATTGGGTTTGATTTTATGGCAAGCGAGAAGCCATCGTATATGACTAAAGGAGAAATGACCGTGTCATCCCAAGGCCAGTCCCAATAGACTTCGAGGTCACACACAGGCTCGTAAGACTTGAAGTACCGCAACACTGCATATTGCCAGATGATGTACGAGATGTCTTGAGGGAGCTGAGCGAAGAGCTGAAAGGAGTCAGCATCTCCACTGGGTTCAGTTTGATATTGTGTTCCGTGCATGCTGGATGGGATGTGTTGCCGAGATCTTATCGTACCAAATTGACGTACTAGTTAAGAAGATCTGTTGTGGGAGATGATGGCGAAGTTGCTGAGGGCTGTGCAGTTCATCTGAAACGGAAAGACGCGATGATAAATACTTCTAAAGGACGGCAGCCAAACGACACAATATGCGAGCCTCAGGTGCTTGACGCCTACAACAACATAGAGAACGCAAGGCGTAGAAACTTTAGGCTTCAACGTCTGATGGATATCCCAGGCAACGGATTAGCAGTATTAAGGAAGAGTCCATGAGTGACGAGCTGAAACGAGCACAAAACTCCTCGCATACTGTATCCCTCATTTTATCCTCATTTGCCATAGTTCGACATATGGGCAACTAGGAACTGAGGTGATTAATTGCTCAGGGCTTCATATCAACCAGGTTACCTTGAACAAGTGTGCCCGGTGACATGCTTGGCAGCCCCCTTTAGGGATAGAGCCAGCGTATACTCATTCCAACTGTGAACGCATGCGACGGCACCAAATGTGATAAGAAAAGAAGGACATATTGATACTGGCATCTACTTGAGTCGGTTTTCTGAAGCAACCTACTTATGACACTGAAAGTCAAGACAGGTCCAAGCATGGGTTGTGTGAATACGCTCCACCAGATTGCACTGGCATGGCAGGCTGTCCCGACATGAATGCGCAATATATTCAGTAATCCTATCTTCCAGAAATCTATGACCTCTCTATAGCCGCGTTATTGAATCGATTCCGTCTTTCATGGTCGTCGGTGGTCGGAGCTTATTTCATTACGCGAACCGCATTTCCCCACGCCAATGTCCGTGGCGGTCCCGCGGAGTCACTGACGGGTCCCACTGGCTGAAAAGCGCGGACGCTTCCTCACTTCCCCATTCACGTTGTTGCTCTAACTAGGCGTGCGTGACCTAGAGTGACTCTATTCCGAAAGCGCTCTCACAAAGCTCCAAATTTGTTTCAGTCGCAACTCGTAGTGTGAGATCACCAGATAAGAGGATGGCAGCACCGGGTGGCAAGTTCTTCATTCAGGATAAGCTTCAAACACCCGCTCCCCATCATGAGAGCTTCGAGGCATTATGGGAGACGAAGTGGAAGCCGTTAGTACGTCATGTGGATGCTTCTCCGGTTCCTCCGTGATACTGACATACATGCATAGTGTGCTATGGGTGTTTACCCATTTATGTTCGGTGCTATGAAGGACTTTGAGCCAGTAGTCGATGCTATCGTCAAGGTCTTACACATGCTTGTCAAAAGCCCAAGATTGGCGCTAATACTTGCACAGAAAGGTCTCTCAGAACCCTATGATTGGGACGAATATGCGGCCTGTTTCTTCCCGAAAGCAGAAGAACTCTTGAAAATTGCAGAACAAGCTGAGAAAGAAAATGACCGGGAAAAGGCATCCGAACTATACTTGTTAGTAGTATCGATGCATTGCAATACATCGTCAATAGGAGCTGACACATGACAAGGCGAGCATCTGCGCTGTACCGTATAGCACGTTTCCCTGCACCAAGGTCCGAGAAACAGAGGTACGCTTGGGAGCATGGCAAAGATGCAGCAAGAAAGGGCCTAGGGTATGTACATCAAAGTTACCTATACCACGTTATAGTCTATATTCGCGTCTCACGGAACTTATTATTGACTATTCGCCAGCTTGCATGCATATCCCATGGTACAAGTAGACATCCCCCATACTTACGCCCAGGGGGGTGAGGGCAAATACCTTCCAGGCTTCTACCATCTACCTTCACACGCTTCAGGTTCCAAGAAGGTGCCTCTGATTATAATATTCACAGGTTTGGATGGATATAGAACTGAACTCGCCGTATGGAAGGAGGGTTGGCGGCAAGTTGGCTGCGCTACGCTGATCGTTGAGATCCCTGGCACTGGCGACAACCCTGGCGCACCAAGTGACCCTACTAGCCCCGACCGAGTATGGAGCAGCATGTTTAACTGGATCGCAAGGCAAGAAGGTATCGAACAGAGCAAGATCGTGAACTGGGGTTTCAGCACCGGTGGATACTACAGCATCCGTCTGGCGCATACTCATGCCGACAAGCTGAAAGGCGTCGTCGCGCTTGGGGGTGGCTGTCACTACATGTTCGACCCAGAATGGCTTGATCATGCAGACCAGCTAGAATATCCCTTTGAGTGAGTTCAGCACCATATGAGTCACGAGCCGACATAAACAAGACGGACACTGGGATACTAATCACTCGTTTTAGCCTTGCGCATACCCTTTGCTACAAATTCGGCTATGAGACAGACTTTGAGCTCTTCAAACAGGAAGCTAGCGACAAGTTCTCCTTATTGAAGGACGGCACGCTAGAAAAGCCATGCACGAAGCTCTTGCTGGTAAATGGGACGGAAGATGAGATATTCCCAATTGATGATTGCTACTTGTGTCTGCAACATGGTGGGCCAAAGGAAGCTCGGTAAGTTATGAAGAGCTTCCGTGCCTAAGAAGAGGATGTGGATAGACGGCTAACGCATTCTGTAGGTTTATCCCCAATAGGAAGCACATGGGAGAGCCTGATTCGTTTTCCATCATACTTCAATGGATTGCGAAGGTACTCGATATCGACATCAACGTGGGTCGATTCATGTCCACGATCCCTTCTAGGCCCAAATATTAAGCATCGAATTCTACCTGGTGATGGTACTCAGGCTGCCCAGATGAAGATTTTCGCCTCTTAGCAGGATAAAGGGAATGCTTGGCCATGATCTCTGAATGTGGTAAATTTCAAAGTCACAAAGTAAAACATGAGCCGGGGCGGTGTGGGGTGCTCAGTGATGACAGGGAGGAATGAAATAGTATCCCAGCGTGTAAGGATGATACTGATATTGTATGGCCTAGTGGAAGTGCTTGGTAGTCAATATAGCCATATAACTAGCTTTTGACCTCAGGTAGGCTACGCTTCAGTTGAAGAGAGCCTAGTCGTAGTATGGTTGTTTAACGGAGATCTTTGTCCAATCATTCATTATGACTCGGATACGAAGCTAGCCGGCGGAAGCCAATTGGCCTTTCTACCAATCATCTTCACCCCTGAAAGCCTCAATGACGATCGTTGCCAGAGATGATGGAGCAATAGTGTATTGCGTGATCACCGTTACAATTGCGAGCTCCTGAAACGATGATTACCTACTCCTTTGAGCCATGTCGAAGGCTGAAACAACCGCTTTCGGGAATGTAGCTGCAAGGATTCAAACGCTAATTTATGGTGATTGGCGCTAGCAAATCTATCCATAGTAGCTGACGATCTATATAAATGCCGGTTTATGTACTCTAGATACGCTGCCACAGTCACGTTTGTTCCATTGTATTGTACACCCGATCAAAACAACAGCCCTGCTTCTAGTTGACTCCCGGAATAAGGAACAATAAGTATGTCTGCTACCCAGAAGAACCTCCAAGAGAAGAATGCGGAGTATGCGACGAAGTTCACCCAAGGGCACCTGGCGCTTCCTCCAGCCAAAGCCTATCTCGTCCGTTAGTATTGGAAACTGGTGCATTCAGTTTCTTCTTGATTAACCTCTCGTACAGTAACATGTATGGACGCTCGCATCGACCCGGCATCGGCATTCGGTATTGATCTTGGCGATGCTCATGTCGTCCGCAACGCCGGTGCGAGCGCCAAGGATGCTCTTCGCTCTATCATAATTTCGCAGCAGCTGCTCGGCACAAAGGAGATCATACTGGTCAAGCACACCGGATGTGGCATGTTGACGTTCTCTAATGAAGATGCCCACGGAATTGTAAAGAAGAATTTGGGGCCGGCCGCCTCAGCTGAAATCGAGAAGCTCGATTTCCTACCTTTCACTGAGGTTGATCAGGCTGTCAAGGATGACGTCGCCTTCCTGAAGAAGACGGACACTATCCCTGATAACGTGACTGTCAGTGGTTGGGTCTATGAGGTAGAGACAGGGAAGACGAGGCAGGTTGTGTAAAGACTACGATTTAGATGACGGTGCGTCTGGCGTCTCTGGTTCTTTGCCATGGTAGGGCTGGAAGAGCAAATAGTTGCAGGAACAACTTGGCCTTCGATTTCTCTCAAGTGGAATGGACAACGCTAGATAGTGAATGTCACGAAGTCTGTCAACCGTATACAGTAACCGTGGCAGGGATTGTCGATCCTTGACTTGCCCTGCTGGAGTAATCTCGACGTTGCACGCTGCTCGGCATTCCGAAGACCAATTTTGGGGTTTGGGTTAAGCGCACCATACGAATGTAGAGAATTTGGAGATGCCCCAGACTTCTACCCCAGGTTACCACTATGGGTGAAAATCAACTCACGTTTGGTGCTGTTGGTTTAGGTTAGTTGGGGGTAGTTTAGAATATCCACCATCAAGATATGTGCGGAACGACTCAACAAGCCATGGCACGTAGATGCACCGCCACTATCAGTATTTCATGTCTTAGTCCTGAGCTATGGGTTCCTTCTACGTGCCAAACATTTCAGGCAACCTGCTTGAGTATTTGGGCAGGATGCAGCTCTCCTCGACTCTCATTACTCTGGTTTCTTCTGCTCTACTTGCTGCCACCAAGAGTTTGCCAAGGGCTACAAGGTACGTCGGTTATCTTATCTCCACCTTCACCGATGCCGTTCCCACAGTTCAATTCTATCTTTCCAATGGTAATACCGCCTAGAGCTTCAGGTTCCTAAATGGCGGGAGTCCGGTGTTTACATCGACCGTCGGGACAAAGGCAGTGAGAGATATATTTCTTGCAATAAATACGGCACGGTCAGAGTAATACTTACTGGGTACCGGTGAGTAGATTCGAGCCATGTTACCAGATAAAAATTCCTAATTCGTGTCGGGCAGATATTAACATAGATGCGGATGGATTCTCAAGGGACACTGCTGCAAGACATAGGGTAGCCTTGACATTGTGGTTTGGAGTTCAACGGACTCAGCGAATTGGTCTGCGTCCCAATTGCGCATGTAAGTACTGTTTTCCGCAGGGAACGCTCTTCCCTAACCCCAAACATAGAATCGAGGGTAGCACCGGTGGCATGGTCTGGGCACCTCCGCGATATGGGACGACGCAACATCCCAATACTACATCTTCAGGTCCTCCAGGCTCTACTCATCTTCTGACACCGGACTGTACCATCTTCTTCTTGATGACTACATGCAGTACGTTCCATACCAGACCTCGAATATTTGGTCATCGAGTTGGACAACATCGAATATAACTAGCTTCCACACTGGCTTGAAGCACGGATCTGTCACGCCTCTGACTCAAGAGGAGTACGATGCAATTGCGTCTGTATGGCCGGCATGAGGAGCAGACGATGCTGCCGGTCTCTATAACATGCGAAGTTGTAAGGCAAGGGGAAATGATCTGATTCTTGCAACTCATCATAGATTCGACTATCACGCTCAAGTATTAGCATGGAAGTTTCTCCACGTATTGGATGATACTCTGAGTCATTTTCCCGCATGCCGATGCCTTTAACGAAAGCTTGATCCGAAGTTGGCAACACTTTCAGATCGTGGCAGGCGACGAACACGAGGACATTGACTCTTCTTATCAGTTTTCCATTGCGGCGGATTTCTAAACTCCCGAGATGGCTGCGTCTTGGCATCTTGGCGCGCGGCACCATTGGTGGCTTTAATCCGTGTGTCCTGGTCGAGTTTGCCTTTCTTTCTTTGGGAGAACTCCGCAAAATTCCAAGATGCTATGTTCAGATGCTACGGGCAAGAGAAATCATTTGATGAAAGCCTATATGTCTTCTATGTATCACTCCACTAGATATCTTTTGGGATTCTAAGGAAGATGTGTTTTATTAGCAACTTGCGGGACGAGAATTGAGCTTCATGACATCCGCCGTTGGATAAATCATCCGCAACCATTCATTGAACCTCTAACGACAGTGACATCGAGCAGAGAGCTTCCCAGAGAGCTTCCACGAAGGGACCGATTAATATATAGCTGAGGTTGGTTTATGCTTGTCCCCGGCTGGAACCTTCCGTTTATGACCATCAACAGAACAGCGCTACTACAGTAACATGCGAGGGCAATCCAAATCTTTTTCTAAGTGATACATGGAGAGCCGGCGTGTAACAATATGAAAGATGGCAGAAAAAGCGGGTACCCGCGGGAGAGTTGGAGGTGTATTGGAAGATACCCTAGCTGCTGACTGGGCAAGGCTAGTTGTGTCTGATGCAACCCCTGACCCCCCTCTCACGCGCGAAGCAGGAGACGATGCTGGACTCGGGTTGCTCATTGTTTCCTCACCACATGACGTGTGGCTCAACAATCCTGAATTAAATTACAGGGTAGAAACTAATAGCGTTCGTTGAAGAGGCCTATACACCCTCCACGGACTCACGCCACTGGAGGAATCCAAACCGATCTAAACCGGAGAAATCCCATCCTCCAATTGTTAATAATCTAGTCACTCACTACCATGATTGTCAGAAGTCTAAAGCATTGCGCGCTTGTTCTATCGCGCAACTCTATAAATACTGGGGTATCGACGATCACTGCTCAGCCTGCTCAAGGAATGACTGAATGTCCTTCGCTCCATCCTATCATTTCCCAAATATAACGTTCCTTTGTCGACGGCTATTATTCGCTATCATTTATAAGTACGCTCTTGTCGGTCTCCTCCCCGTCGTTCTGAGTTGCACGAACCCAGACACGGACGTTTGCGCCAGTTACATCAGCGCACATGCGACGGTTTGCTCAACCTTCCTCTCGAGCACCATCACCGCCACCAACAGTCTCCTTACCTGGGCAAGTGCTTGCTCTAACAAGCCGTCGGCGGTTTCAAAGGAACGTTCATGCTACACATCTGCCGGATCTGGTGCGACGACGACGACCGCCACCACGACAGCCACAACAATCAAGACATTCACCACGACAGCCGCGGTGACTACGACAAATGCTGGCAGCGGATCGACTCCGACTGGTCTCACGACCACTCTACCCGCCTCTTCTGGCGCCATATCCACTTCTGTGGCCATTACTGTCAGCAGCAGCTTCGACGGTGGAATGAAGAAATACGACCGCTACCCCGTCGTTTGTGAGGAACAGACTGAGACCGGAGAAGCCGACTCTATTTTCACCCTCAAAGATGGCGCTACGTTGTCCAACGTCATCATTGGACCTGGCCAAGCGGAGGGTGTCCACTGTCAAGGAACTTGGTGAGTGATCATCGGCCTTTGTGCCTGCTGAGGGCCTGCAACCTGATCATCTCCATAGCACCCTGAACAACGTCTGGTGGGCAGATGTGTGCGAAGATGCAATCACTCTGAAGCAGGCCAGCGGAACATCCTACATCAACGGTGGTGGTGCTTTCGCAGCTGATGACAAGATCGTCCAATTCAAGTACGTTTCTCTCACTTCTCCCCCATTACTCCTCCCAAAAACCATTACCAACCCCCAACTCACAGCGGGTTCGGCGCCATTGAGATCAAGAACTTCTACGCCGAGGACTATGGCAAGGTCTCCCGCTCCTGCGGCAACTGCGACGATAACGGCGGAGGCTCACGTCACATTGTCATGAACAATGTCGTCGCTGTCGACGGTGGTGTGCTGTGTGGTATCAATGGAAACTACGGCGATTCATGCACCATCAGCAACAGTTGCCAAGATGATGGCAATAGCTGCGACAACTACGAGGGCAACGATGATGGAGATGAGCCGACCAGGGTCGCGTCTGGCGATGATGGCACTTACTGCATCGTCAACAGCTTGAGTACCAGCTGCTAGAGAACGTAGTTGGGTTTGAGACGGGGACAGATGTACGTTCGATTGATGCGTGATCCGATATCCACTTGCATGCTATAATGCGAACAATGACGTTCTTTGCTGTGTTGCCGTGAGATTCAATTCTAATTGCGAAGATCTCAAGCATATAACGAAACGATCAAAATTGCTAGTACTCGACCTTTCTCTATACAATTTGGAATATCGACTTCCCGATGCGGTCATCTCAGTGGGGGTCATTATTCAGCAATGTGGGTCCACATGCAATACTGACATTTCCGCGGTCGATCACTGAGCAGACAGAAGGGCGCAACGCCGACAGCGCTCGAAATTCATCGTGCAGCTATGGAAAGGACAACATAGCAAAACCATTATCGTTGATTTGTAAGACAGCAACTTGCTGACTAGACAGTCCATCCAACATGATACGACGTGATCGCCTCAAGTGAGTATAAGTAGACAGCCAGGTCCGCCGTGATGGACCATTAACCTGAACCTCGAAAATCGCAGGCCATACAGTTCTGGAGAACCTGGTCATCGTAGCCTTTCCAATACAAGAGAATAAACGCGGATAAACAAAAAATGTCAGCACATTCCATCGCAACCGTCGAGGTCGACGGCGTTAAAATCTTCTACCGGTACGCTGGCGAAGAGACAGCGCCCGTCGTTCTCCCACTACACGGCTTCCCATCCTCATCCTTCCAATTTCGTAACCTGATCCCCCTACTCGCAGGATCACACCGTGTCATCGCACCCGATTTTCCTAGCTTCGGGTTCACGGAGGTCCCGGCAGACCGAGATTACACCTACACATTTGCCAACATCGCCAAGACCACGGAAGCGTTCGTCGATGCCCTGAAGCTCACGAACTTCGCCATGTATATTTTCGACTATGGCGCCCCCGTCGGGCTACGCCTGGCTCTGAATCGGCCGGAGCTCGTCTCGGCTATCATCAGCCAGAATGGGAACGCGTATGTCGAAGGGTTAGGGACGAACTGGGCACCTATCCAGAAGTACTAGGCCAGTGGGACACCGGAAGACCGTGATGGTGTTCGACCCTACTTGACGCTGGAGGCGACTAGATCGCAGTATGTGGAGGGATCACCGCATCCAGGAAAGATCCAGCCTGAGACGTATTACTTGGACGATGCACTACTGGGACGGCCTGGTATCAAGGATATCCAGTTGGATTTATTCTACGATTACCGTAACAACCTCAATGTGTACCCGAAGTTCCACGATTACTTCAAAACTTCTGGGGTGCCGGTGTTGGCGGTTTGGGGTAAAAATGATGGGTTCTTCATTCCAGCTGGAGCGGAGGCGTTCGCACGCGACGTCAAGACGTTCGAATTGCATTTCCTAGATGCAAGTCACTTTGCACTAGAGACGAATGAGGCCGAGATAGCTGGTTATATCAAGGCATTTATTGAGAAGAGCGCCGTCTTCTGATTTCACCTATTCCTTGGGTGAAGAAATTCCTCTGGTATCTTTAGTGTACACCATCTAGACACTCGTGGTAGCATTTAGAGCAACGCCGATTTTGCTTTTATTCATCCCTCGATTAAATCGAGTTCCTCCCCACAGAGTGAATAGCCTAGATACTCAGTTTAGTATCATAATCAACCTCCACAGATTGATCTGGCCTCTTCAAACTAATTTACCACTGATCCGGAGTCTCCTTGTTCTTGCCGTACTCGAGAAGCCAGCTGTTGGCGATGACCTTGAAGGCGAGAGAGTTATCCATGGTTCTGAATACCAGACCCTCGCGATTCTTTCCCATCCCTCCTTTACCTTCAGCCTTCTTAAGTAGATTGTCATAGTTCGTCGCGAAGTTCTTGAGCTTCATGCGACCAATGACGGGGACATGGTCAATTTCTAGCTTCTGACAGACCCGGAGCGTCTCGTTGCGCGGAACCCATCGCTGACGATCAATGTCGTAGATACCAAAGACGTAGAAATAGTGCTTTCCTTCCTCGAAGCCCATGCTGTTACTCGCGATTGCGTGGCCGCAAAGTTCACCTTGGATGGCGAAATTAGGGCGAGAACCACTATCGGCGCCATATCCGTGCTCGCGCAAGTTTCGAGGGAATAGCTCACGTTCGATCATCCCGAGCTTACCGATGATGCCCTGATCTCTAGCAGCTTTCCAGAACAAAGAGTCCTGAGTATCCTCGTAGTCCTCATGGCGGCTGCAAACGCCATAAGTTGGACGGCCGTGCGCGGTCCAGATGCCGCGAGTACGAGGTAAGGCATTGAACCATTGAGAGCTCCTCTTGACCTTATAGACGGTCATTGGGACGCCATCAAGCTTCTCAGTGATCTGAAACTTGGTATCTCCGTACTTTTCGAACAGCGCGACAATGTTCTGGGCTCGCTCACAGCCAGGCTGGGGAAAGAAGATGGGCGCTCGACCAAAACCCAGGGCAGAGTCCACAAAGTTCTCCTCAAATTTCTTGACACCCAGCACTGTACTGTAGTCAAGTTGGAACCCGATAGTATTGACCCAGTTCACGTCGATAGCGTTATCGTTGTATCCCATATTCTTCATCTTCATCTTGGCGTATTTCTCGACCTCCGGGAGTTGGTTGAGCGGGTAAACGAGGCCTTGGGAGATGTGTCCGCGTACCATGAAGGTCCTGACGAGGTAACCTTCCTGACCTTCGAACTTCGTGATCCGGTCCGGTGTGCAGTACTCCCAGAAGCGGTCAGTAGAGGAAGGAAGGAAGCAGTCGATCTCGAAATAGACGACTATGTCTCCGACATTGACATCGTACATGGAAACGACGACATTCCAGCCATCGATACTTGCAACCGTCATACGAGTGCCGCTGATTGGCTCTAGCTTAGAGATGCGACGGAGCGAGACAAGCTTTCGTGTCGGAGGGGCCATGGTCGGCAAGGACAGTCCAGGTTGAGGCGTTTGGGAGTTGGGGATGGGGTTGGCGGGCGCTAGGACAGGATTTCCATCTAACCCGGGAAGATAAGAAACAAAGTTTGGGGCATATGGATTGAAGGGGACGGGCGGCCACGGCAGATATCGAAGCATCGGCTGCGTTCCCTGGTTGTGCAGCGGGGAACGAAACATGGGGTGATCAGGGTAAAACCCACGCGTGATCTGTTCGGTTCGGCGGATATTCATGGTCACTGCTGACTGCTGACTTTGGTTATGGTCCGTTGTTGTGGACGATGGGATAGGAAAGTCGGCGATGGAGAAAGGAAAGTCGACGACGGGGAAAGCAATTGCAAAATCGTCGAGAACTCGAAGTAGATAAAAGCAGCCGTTTGTATTCACCATCGACTGTCGGCGCCTGGGGCCGAATCCCAAAATACTTACTTGCCTAGTATTCACTGTTGCCTTCGAAGACCGTCAAAGCTAGTGAATATTAGTATGTTATTCAATTGCCAGACCACACCCTTTCGGGATTTCTTCATGCTCATCCGTGCATGGATTAGTCCATTCAAACTCCTAAGCCTGAGATTTTTTCAGCGCGCTGTTTAAAGCTTCACTTGTTTGGGTACCACGTATACCTATTCAAGACTACTTAAGTAGGTAGGTGAGTACCTATGTTTCAAGATTCACTTCAGATTAGTTGCCGCGTCGAAGTAGAATGCTTTGTTTTTCAAGTGTTTTTGTATTATTCGTTATTTTTCACCATACTGCAGCTCTGCTCTTTTACCTAGCCCGCCAGCTCACCTCCTCTTCCATAGTTCTTCTACAACATCCTACTTACTGTTTGGTGTGGGCTTTCGCGCTCCACTGGCCAAGATCTTGTTCGTCGGGACTGCAGTAGGAACAGTCGTCTGGTGCTGTGTCTTGTTGCCTTGGCCCTTTGACACTTTGGAACGGGAGACGGTCTCACTGGGGTGACACTTACCTTGGTTGACTTACCGCTGCGGTCCATGGACGCAAGCCTGGCTTTTGTAGCCTCCTTACCTCTTTCCAACGTCTGAAGCGACACATTCAGATCCTTCTTCAGCGGGCTGACCATGACCAACATCAGGGTCTTACACTCATTGCTGAGGCACGGTCGAAGAGCCCGTGTCAGTGCAGTATCGTAAGGAACATGGGTACCATCTCCGAGAGCCATGATCACTCGGTTCAGATTGGTTAGTGACTGTTTATCGCAATCCCCTCATTGAGTTGCGCTCCCTGGGTTCCGGCAGAAGATGCCCGCTCGCTTCCTGCCAAATCGACTAAATTGAGGATACCAGTGACACTCTTGCCACTGCCTTCAAGAGGGACTCTGGCGACCTTCAAAGTGAGGATCAGATGAGAACGGGACGAGTGCTCGTTCATCTTGGTAGCACCCACAGCCCGGTTGTTGAATGCCGTTTCTAGTAGTTCGTTCGCAGCCTTGCACCAGTTCAACGGGTGCGACCCAGCTTCGTGCAGCTTGATCGCAGCCTTCTTACCATTGATGGGGCTTTGCAGGAGGTCAAAAAGGTTGTCCATGTGTATCTCGATGGCTGATAACTCGACAGTATACCGGTATTCTCTTTGCATCTTGCTCGTAATATCGAAAATCATTGCGAAAGTACGGGGAATGATACCGTCATCCAGCCCATTGTTGCTGCTCATCGTATACGTCTTCCCTGATCCGGTTTGGCCATAAGAGAAGATACAGACATTCTGACCTTCAATGGCGCATTGCGTAAGATCGCTGATCTCCTTGTATACGGCTTTGTTGTCGTCCCCATGGCCAAAGATGCGCTCGAAGTCAAACTCCTTTGTTTCCGCCACGACCTCGCCGTTAGCTGTCTTCCTTTCATTCTGCAGGGCCATCTTCCCCCAACCTTCACCCGATGCACCTCGCTGACGAGGACCAAAATCAACTAAATCTTCAGCGGGAGTATCATCGGATGTTGGACGAATCCTGCACATTACGCGAATGTTCCCCTTGAGGCTCTGCACCTCTTCGAAAAGCGCGCGGCATCGCTGGCGGTCAAAGTCCTACTCCTCTCTCTGCAACTCCTCTACGCTCTGCAAGGTGACTCGAGACTCTTCAGACAGCGCGCTAAGGCGATCTCTGAGATCCTTGACCTCGTCTTCTGCCTTGCCTGCACGCTCCCAATAGCCATCTCGCTCGGTCGTCATGATTGAAAACCATGACTCGTCTGCTGCTGACTTTTCCTGCAACTTTCTAACTAGCGAATCCGACTCATCCTTGGCCAACTCTGCAACGTCGGCGCTTGGCCTAGGGCTGTCATCAATCACACGCACACCTGCTTGAACGCCCTCAGATAACGCCCTCAGATAAATCTGGTTCTGTGCCGCAAGACCGGCTTGCAGGTTATCCAAACGCGCCTCCAGCCCATCGAATCTTGTTCCAGTTAACCAAGCTAAACTATCCAACCGCCACTGCAGATCAGTAGATCTCTCACTATTAAAAGAGCCCACGCCATTGATGGCACCTGTAACCCCACCAATACGTACCTGTACGTCACTGGCAAGGTCACCAATAGCCTGATGAATCCCCTTCTTGAGGTTCAGCATAACCTGACGTCTTTCATTGTCCGCTGAAGTCATGGATCTCCGGAGAGTCTCTAGTCGAGATTCAATGCTGGTAATTTTGGCATCCATACTGCTAGAATGTAGACTTTAATTCTGTTGGCGTAGAGACAATTGTAAGGGAATTTCGGGCTGAGTCGTGAATTGAATGGAAGAGGCGATTATTGTCTGATTTGCTTGAGATGTTGTTGCTGATGGTTGATGATGGGCACACTGGCCGGGCAGAGCATCTTCTTATAGACTAGGACTACCTTCTTTCTCTAGCACAAACTCCAAACACGGGTCTATTAATAGCGCAATGGGGACATAAAACAGAGAGCTACATTGTCCGTCTTGGTCTTGATCTCTTTGCCCTTGTTTCATTCTGGCACATGTAGGTAGCGGCATTATGTGCATTATATGAATATGGACAAGGAGCACTAGCATGACCGATTATTCTATTCTTTCTTGATCTTCGCAAATAGGCTTTATACTTCAATACGAAGAGCGCCTTCCGGTATTTCAGGGCATTCACAATCCCAGGTAGTCGGGTCTACTTGGCCCACTTTGCGCCTAATACACCCGGGTGATTTCTCTCAAATCAGCTGAATTACTTTTTATATTTCACTACTGTTCTATCGATAGCTGAGCGGCCAGAGAATTATTATTGTCTAGGCCATCTAACACGGCAGAGGTACTGTCGTACCATAAGCGAACAAGAATGCAAGAACAGCACTGATAAGTGGCAACTGAGAGAGGGCAGCATCTCAAATTAACAGTCTGTTGGTACTCCCAAGAGCGGTACACACTTGAGACTGTAGACCATCCTATCCTATAAATGCGACGCAGCTTGACCGATGGTCTACTTATATGAGGAAGAGACAGTTCATTATTTTCACCCTACTCGACTCCATATCTTCAAATCATTCTACACTTTACCCTGCTATTATTCACAAATATGTCGGCGGAGCTCGATAGTAGATTTTATCCAAACTAACTAACTGCAGTGTTTACAATGATTGGTCTGTTGATTGCATATGTGTCTTTTCATCTTGTTGTAGGGAACCAGTTTCCTCATGGAAACCACAACACTACGGATCTGTTCAGACCTTGTTGAGGAGCACCGGCGACAACTATGGAGTATGCCCTCCTAAGAGATGCAGCAAAACAGACTCTGCAATATTCCTAATAAGTGGGTGGTTCTTTGCAGAGCAATTTCCACAAGCGATCAATCTCGAGGGGTGTGAAATCAAGAAGTCGGGTCAGGAGTAAATGCTCCTTGCTCACAGCCTTGAACGGGGAGATCCAAGCGGTAAGGCGGTGGTACCCACCAGATGTGCCAGGATAAAGTTCATCGAGAGTAGCAAGATATCACGCTCGGCTGACGCATATCAGTGCAAATTGAGCGTGTTTATGATACGTATCTACCTTGCACTCTGGAACGAGCTTCAACATGTTGAGAAAGCATTCCTTCTCCTTATGGGCTTTCTCTGATGCCGCCTGTAGAGTGTTTCTGAGATAACGTCCACCTTGTGCATTTATATATCGGCACCTTTCTTGAGCAAGAGCTGGACTACCACCTTGTGGCCTTTTTTTGATGCCGCTTGTATAGCGGTTCCGTAACGTCCACATTGTACGTCAATATCGGCACCTTTCTCGAGCAGAAGCTGGACTACCTTCTCGTGGCCATTTGCTGATGCCGCTTGTAAAGCGGTTCCGTAACTTCCACCTTGTACGTTGATATCGGCACCTTTTTCGGATAGAAGCTGGACTACCTTCTCGTGGCCATCTGCTGATGTCGCCTGTAGAGCCGTTCCGTAAATTATATCTTCGTCATCAACAAAATGGAATCGTGCCGAGGGAAAGTCTGTGAAAGGCTTTTCAGGGAGTATCTGGGATAGGAGTGACTCAAACCCAAGAAGTGAGGCGTAATAAATAGGCGATAGTACTTTTCCACGAGGTATGCGAACCAGATCAATATTCCAAATGTGTACCCACCGCTGAAAAACACCTCCTGCATCTCGAAAGAGCCGTATTGCTTGATTTTGAACTTGGTATAGATTTCGGTCTCCTTCGCGATAATGCTCAAACCAGTTTTGTGCGGCATATGACGCAAATGGATGTTCGGATCGGAACGATGGTGTTACAGGTTCCAATAAGTACGTCAGGCAAATGCAGGCTATTTCGCCATGCGCTGTTGATCTTTTCACACCGAACGTTTTAACTGCGTCCTAATGTATCCGTTCGGATTCGAGGTATTCCTGGACTGTAAAATGCGCAATACGCACAGTACACTTGTCTTTATCAGGATGCAGGTCTATCTCGATAAGTCCGGGACATATTCGATGAATATCATCTTGATCATCCAGTCGACCGTCAATGTTAAGGTGCGGATTATCCCCGATCTCTACTGCAATACCCTCGATGATTTCCGGTACAGTCAATGGTCTCATAGCGAAGCAAAGCAAAGTCAGAATCCGTCTGGCATCTTCTACAGACCCTTCGCTGATGCTTGAAAGCATCCGTTCATATGTTTTATCAAGCGTTCGGGGTAAAGATGCCAGTAATGTATCGAGGTGACGCTTACTCCTCGGACAAGAGTCTAAAGCCGCAAATTGACATTCAACCCAGCGGAACCTAGTCTGGTGAGCCACTGCTCTTATTGAGAATCGGGAAAACTTACACGCCCCTAGCGCGCTCGGTAAGCACCTTCTCAATCTGATCGTGATATTTCTCCCATTTTTGTAGTCGACGGTCGCTTTTCAACGAACCCGATATGAATGCCGCAATATCACCATCGACAGAATGATTATTCATAGGAATCGTCTCATCTAGTAAGGCACCAAGCTCGTCAAAGAGTACATCACGGATGTCAGGTTCTTTACGACTCGTGACCAGGAGATGAAGGCCAGACTCGGACCACGCCCGGAGGTCCGCCAGGGCTTGTAGCACATCACTCCGGTGCTCGTCTTGAGGACTCTCATCTAGCGCATCCAAGATGATATACGTGTCTTCAAACGCCCGTACAAGTTGACGTAGGCAGCCCACAAGAGCCCGATTGGATGGCCAGTATTAGTAAATGTGAAAACGACTATTAGTGGCAATATAAAAATGACGGTTAGGAGTACATATAAAAATGACCATCAGTGGTGGGAATGAATATGACCATTAGCGGTATGAAATACTAGTGATCGTTAGTGAAAATGACCATGAGTGGTAAAAATAAGTATGACCATTAGCGGTAAATATGAAAATGACCAGTAGCGGTATGAAATACTAGTGATCGTTAGTGAAAATGACCATGAGTGGTAAAAATAAGTATGACCATGAGTGGTAAAAATAAGTATAACCAGTAGCGGTATGAAATACTAGTGATCGTTAGTAAAAATGACTATAAGTGGTAAAAATAAGTATGACCATTAGCCGTAAATATGAAAATGACTCCTAGCGGTAAAGTAGAAAACAATTGAAACTAGTGAATATAACAATAATTAGTAGCGGCAATAGCTAAAAATGGTAACAAATAATGACGGCTAGTAGTGGTAAAATACGAGAATAGCTATTAGTAACAAGTCCGCCTATAGTAGATATGACTGCTAATAGTATGATAGTAAATTTGATCATTTTGTGGTAACGATGTTATTACTAACTTCATCACTATCCCGAACACCTAAACGATGTGCATGATCCGGAAAAGTAGTGTTTACTTGCTATATGAAAGAGGAAGGCTAAGCTGGGGTGTCACCCCGGTGGAAAGATAAGTTATAAGAGCCGCACCTTTTTTAAGACCCTAGGTTAGTGGCCATTGAAGCAAGAGCCTGACACAGCAGCTACATATCTACCATTGAGTTTCAACGGCACTAACCTCCAACTGTATACGACTGACTACAATGGACGTCAGTGACCTGATGGATATCGTTCCGTTACCTCACAAAGAACCTTACAATACCTCCATCAAGATCAACTCGCCGACGCCAAACGAGCCTCCTGAAGATAACGACGAGGACGATTCCACACTGTTTGATTCCCCTGTTGTCATAGCACACCGAACGTCTCTGAATCCTTCGAAAGATCTAGTTCCCAACAGACGTGGGCGTGTCGCACTCCGGCTGCTTTCCCTGACCCGCAACAAGGGCTGGTCTGCTAGCTCATCACCCCCACGCCCACAACCTAGCCCGTCGCTAATCACGGTCAATGTTACCAAAGCGAATGTTCCTGCTTCTCCAACAACTCTTCAGTCTGTGATGGATTACGAGGACGTACGAGATCATATACTCCCTCACTTTTTACCTGAAGGCGAGAATGATACTCTTCCTAGAATCTTACAGACAACTTTCCTGAATGTCTTGGACGGGGAATTCGGGGAAATTTACACGCATCGAATTGTCATAGACAGTCGCTTCGAATATGAATATAAGGGAGGCCACATCGATGGCGCAATCAACTATAACGACAAGGAACTACTGGCTCGACACTTGTTCGAGACGCCAATAGAGGGCAAGGTACTACTTATCTTCCACTGCGAGTATTCATCTCATCGTGCTCCTATGATGGCCTGCCACATCCGATCTCGGGATAGATCTCTGAATGCAGATTTCTATCCCAGACTTACCTACCCTGACATCTATATATTGGATGGTGGTTACAGAGAGTTCTTTATGGAGCACCGGGACAGATGCTATCTCCAGTCATATGTTAAGATGAACGATCAAAGGCATGCCGCGACCTGTGAGCGCGAAATGGGAAAACTGCGGCAGAAGCGGAGGACCGCGCGCCGAGCAGACAACCGCTTTGCGCTGAAGGATGTAAATCCATGGCCGAAGCATGAGCCAGCTTGAAAGAGTCCCATGTCGTGACTATGGGCAATTTCATCGTCTTTGGCTTTTGTCGCAATCACACGCGGCGAGTGGCAACGTACTGATCTTGCGTCTCACCGAGAATACAACTTTTGCACTTCAAATATCCAGCGTTTAAATTGAGAAAGTAATTCTATACTTAAATGCATAAGCCTTCTTTACTCTCCTATGATATGATTGCCTTTTCGTCTTCTTCGTGAACTTCCTCCATATCAGAACTGTGAAATCCATCTCTCTCTTTCAAACGATGACACCACTGGTACTGAAGTTCTTTCAAATTACAGCTTTCGTGATTTGGATGTCTGGATCTGAATTTGACAAGAAATGTGCTCCATGACCAATCTTGACACCTCTTCATATCCCACAACTCAACAATATCGTCAACTTCCCTGGCAGTAAATCTCCAAGCCGTGAGTCTGTAAGCTTTGGCATTATGGTATCGGCGCGGCATGTCCTTTGGGCTGATGTCAAGTCCGTGGCGACCGGCTTTGACATTGGCAACGGTCGCATCTGATGCCAAAGAATCGAATAACCTGAAATCTCCCCCGGAGATGATATCGTCGTCTTGTGAGAACTCCATATACATTAAGTGGTAAAGGCATTGGTGCCTTACATCTTTTTCCTTGAAACCTGGATATTTCACGCTGAACTCATTATAGAGCTGTCGCCAACCCCACATTTCATCGTCCATCTTCTTTTTCAAATCCAAGATAAAATTGCTCTGTAAAAATGAGAATTGTGCGGCTGGGAGTGACAAAAGTGAGAAGCAACTGTCGATGTCAACCGGGATTTTCCAGTATGGGTCGTGGCCGATACCGGGTACATCCATCAAGTCAAGACAATGATGGATGATCTGATCATCCTCAAAACTGTGCCATGGGCTTTGATCCGTGAAAATGTCAATGATTGTTAACCATGCCAAGTCAGGATCAAGCTGTTTCTCCTTAAGAAGGATAAGGAGCAGTCGGTTCTGCTCTGGTGTGAACCTATTAACCGCTTTTTCTAAGTCAACTTGGGGTGATTTCGTAGCCATATCGTCAGCGCTGTTGGTCTTGTTGTTTTGATTGGGTCTTGTTGGGAGCGCAGTATTGCCCCGAGTGCAGTCTTCAGTTTCCGAAGAAAGCATGTCAGGCTTGGTCTCTTGCTGAGAATAAGCTGTTGCTCGGTATATATCACTACTGGAGACTGTAGTAACAAGGATGAAAGGTAAAGAAGATATGAGAGTACTTTGGAGGCAGAAATGAGAACCTAACTTTTGGAATATTTATCTTCTTATATATGTGACTGTCAAGGTACCTGGCGTGCCAGAAGGCCAAAGCGGCCTCGGATATGGGAGTAAAGCTCTATACCGCCACCACCAAACAGAATCCATTGAACTAGAACTTTGAACCATATATTCAGTGAGATCATGCCCTCGTATCTCGATCTCTTGCTTTTGCCCATGCCATTGCGAGAGCTTATTGGCTACCCGTAATGGCGGAGGCCTGTGGTACGTGACCAAAGTCCTCGCAGCTCACGCGAACACGCCAAGCGGAGTAGACCGCGGCCCTTGGCGTAGCGCACACCACCCAATCACTATAAAGACCAGGGCAACAACTTGTGGGCGGCGTCCGCACTATCTTCATGTACAGTGGGTAACGTTATTGCCTTCCGCTTTTGCGGGGCAGATTTCATTGTCAGAACAGCCAATTTTGGAGCTTGGCGCTCACACAGTGCCAGTCCGCGCAGAGTATGGGCCAGCTCAGTTTCGGTACTTTCCATCAGCCTAATATGAGGCAGTCTAGCATACTGTCACGGCGAACATCAGGGCAAGTAGGGACAAAGCTAACTACCAAAGGCCGGTACTTCTATTAACAAAAATAACGAAGAAAAAGAGAAGAAGTAAAAAGAGCTTTGTAAGTCCTTTTCGTAGAATATACCTTTATTAGCGCTCGACTAATAAGTTGGTATATAGATCTTACTAGTTAGGGGTCCGGCCGTTACAAATATATGTAGATTCTAAAGGTATAGTAATAAATGCCGTCTTTCACCTTATAAGAATATCAAAGAATCAAGGTCGGTTATGTCGTAAATAGATTATTACGTAAGAATAATTCTGTATAATTAATCTTAGAATCGATAATATTACACGATTCTAAAAGCTTCTCTAACGAGATTACTCGAAGATAAATAAATCTGATCCTTTAGACCCCTAATTTACAAAGATATAAGAAATAAAAGGACGATAAAGAGAGATTGATCTTAGTGAAGCGGTTTAAACGTTTTACCCTTACTATACCGGTTAAGCCGTATAATAAGAACTCTACCGGAACTATAACTAATTATAATAGTAGAGCCCCGGATAACGGAGATCGGTCGATATACCGGAAGTAATTATAACATTATCCTTTTATCTAAGGTAATCTAATATTAATTTTGATTAATATTATAACTAATATATTTTATATTAAAGACCGCGGAGTTTGGTATAAAAGGCTAGGCTTAAGAGTTTTTGATAAATAGGGTGTTAAATAGTTTATAAATAACGAAAGTTCTAGTATCGGTAAGAATATATTTATTGTTAATATCGATTTTCTGCTGTCGCTCGCCCGTGTCGGCATCCCAGAGGATCACCATCTTATCGTGCGACGCCGACGCCACGACCTTGCCGTCGGGCGAGAACGCCATCCTGACCCAATCCGTGTGCCCCTCGAGCGTCTGCTGTCGCTCGCCCGTGTCGGCATCCCAGAGGATCACCGTCTTATCGCCCGACCCCTGAAGCAATACTTGGTGTACCTAAATTTCATTTTGAACCGAAAGTCACGAACAGTCAGAAAGCCAACATTTGAAGGCATTCAGGTACTAGTGAAGCTACAGATGAACACCCATGCCAAACTTCTTGTTCAGAATATCCAGGAGTGACCGGATTCTAGCCGTACGGCCTCTCCGGTCCTCGCTGATCAACATCTGCGTTTGCACAGCTAACCGCGATGGTCCTTCAGATTCCCCATCGAACGCGAACGCTTCCAGTGTATCGAGGCTTTTCTGGATACGAGCTAGGTAGTGAACTCCCGCTTGAAGTACAATGTGAAGCCAGAAACGTGGGGAGGGCTCCAGCTCCACCCCAGCGATGGAAAATAACAGGTCATTCGGCTGAGCGTTGGCCGCCTCCTTAGCGTTGTCGTCCTGTGCCACCATTTCCCCGTCCTGTTGCTGCACACAGTGATGAATTGATGAGTAGAGCCATATGTGCATCTCCGTCAGCCTCATTCCCATTGATGTCAGCTGCAAGAATACGGCCCTATCGAAAGGTAGAGATTGCTGCTGGGTGGCCCTGCAGGTGGGTGCGTTGCTCAAGACCTGCTTAATGAGCTCGAGAAGCTTCGAAGAGCTCTCCAACACATGTGCAACCTCCTGTAAAAGCTCGGAAAGTCCCGTATATGGCCCACAGTCCGACATACGGGTGATGTGCACCTGTAGGTAGGCAAGACGCTCGGTGAAGTTGCGGCTAGCAGAACCTGGCCCGTTTGCATCTGGACTTTGAGAGGAGGAGTCAAGATTTGTAGCGATATCAGAATCACCAACGCCACATTGATGAATGTGTTGATTATCATTGGCCTGATTTGGTTCAAATACCCCGGTCTCAGATGTGCTTGAAGACCAATCCAATGGACTGACCAAATCCATCTGGCCCAGCTGCAGACAAGAACCGCCCGCTGGACCATTCAAGAAGTCATACTGCGTCCAGGGATGTGATTGGCCTTCCATGTGGTACTCCAAGCGTGGTCCTTCGTCTGAGAAGTTCACAGGGAACGTGCTCTGGAACCATGTGGCCTCGTCGGCCGAAGTAAAAGCGGCCGGGGATCCGATAGCTTCTACCATCTTCGCGTTGACAGTATCAGTGTCGCCTACCCCACTGCTTGCTATTTTGGCTGGCCTGCCTGGTCTACCAGGCTCGCTGTAATTGCAGTAGACTTGAGCATTCGAGCAACGGGCGCAATGCTGGCCGGGACTGTCCGCCCTACACTGCATTTTCATCTTGTGGCATCGGTCACAAGCAGACCACTTGGCGTTCATCATATTCTTAATCCGACCTCTAGTCAAAATTAGCTTTTCAAGAACAAGAGAGTGAAATGATTGGTTATTGTTGAGCTTGTTGGGGTCGTAGATACTCTGATTCCTGCTCGGATGAGGCCTGCGGATACTATATGACACATTGCCGACTTCAATGCCTTTAAATGCAGTACTCGATTTAGGAACATTGGATATTTCATAGTGCACATCCTGCCCCATGTGAGACCCGCCTTTTCTGTTTTAGGTCACGGTCCGATGCTAGAGACTTCTTGGCAACCCAACAGTTGCTGCACCGGACCAAGTCGACTCTTTCAAGTGCTGTGACGGCCGGACAGCCTCGCTTGAAAACTTCCATACCCACATTCAAAAAGCCATCGAATCAGTGTCAAGGTGCAGAGGTCAACCGGCGACCTTTTGGGACCCAACTGTCAGATCAGTGGCTGGCCTGATGTAACACTAATTGTTACGAGGATACTTGAAGAGATGGGTGTGGAAGTGATGGTTTGGCCCCCGAATTTACCAGACTTGAATCCTATTGAGAACTTGTGGGCTATTATGAAACGTGAGATAGATAAGCTACATCTAGACCTCGAATGGGCACCAGTTCCAGAAGAAACACTCGAACGACTGGTGCAGGCTGCCCGGGAGGCGTGGCACGAGATAGATCAAGCAATTCTGCAATCGTTGTCAGATTCGATGCCTTGTCGAGTCCTTGCCATATTATAAGCTGAGGGGTGGTATACGAGGTATTGATAAAGCGGCAATGGTTCGATTTCTATATAGAGGATAGCGTCGTGGCGATACTTCTGCTATTTTCGAACTTAATGCCACCCACTGTACCTAACAAGTATGCAAGCAGGACACGCAACTTGACCTCTTGGCACGTCATCTCGCACGTTTCAGGCTCATATCATCTGGGTGGCCCAAGCAATTGGAGGAGAACTCGGTCCTGGTATGATTTCTCACCGAGTCGGAGGTGCTTAACGACGAGAATGAACACACTGTTGTCCCCGTCTAGCGAGGTCACGAACGATGATCTAGTGATGTATGCCACCTTCGTTGCCCGCACCGGGCGCCTGAGGCTGATCGGCGTCATGATATGAGGTGACGTTTATTGTACTATCATGCCAGTCAAGGTCGACCCAGCGTTTCATCGTGCACTCGAGGAAGTGGGCCGGCTGCGGGGGCGGGCTCTAAGCTAGCCGCCGCCGCCACGGCCCGGCTCGGCGCCGCCACGGCCCGGCTCGGCGCTTGATCTACTTCTGGGGGTCGCCCCGTATTCCGCCGGTGCTACGTAGTGCTCAGAATGGGGCTATCAGACCAAAACTCATAGCGCTGTTAGGAGTCGCACCTGAATGATCTGATAGCCTTCCCTAACACTCAGGTGCGGTCCTGTGCCTCTTCCAAGGTTTTGTTCTCGACTCGCCCCGCAGAGCGCGGGAATAAAGTCAGGGGCTAGAACAATGACAGTGACAGTTTCATCCACAGGTGTAGCTATCCTTGGTCAAGTTTTCAAAAAGATTCGTGACTCACCATCATTCGAACTCTACTGGTTCACCGTGCGGTTTGTCCAGGTCAATACCATTATGAAGCCAACTGGAAGATGATTGCTGGTCACCAGTAGCGACAGTCGCTCTATTCTAGTGCGCCTGTGCTTCGTACTGCATGTACCCCCACTGCTGACTGCCAGGCTCTTGTCATAGCTGGCCCTGCAAGGCTTGATGGCTTAACATATGTGCCGAGACACGGAGGTACATACCTCTCTAGGCAAGTACCCAGGTACTTATACACAGCGGCAATATCCTGGCCAGATTGCCCCGGGTTTTTCCCCGGCCATGGTCTCGTATGCTTGAAGGCAAATTAGCCTCCACCAGTGCCACCATGACTCCGCCCTCGGGTCGGGATAAGCAATTCCGGTACTCAAAGACAATAACTATGATAGATGGAGATTCGGGGTTGACAGACCATTTACATCCTGGTCGTGGATCGCATCGGGCCAACGGGCGGTGAAGCGGCCCGACAGCGGCACGACAGCAGCACTGCCTCATACCAAGACACAAGACGTTGCGACCAACAGTTCTAACCTTAGCTCATAGGTCTGCATATATGGCCATCAATCAGTCTTTGTGTTTGAAGTTTTCATAAGCCCCTGCGCCTTCTCTTTTTCGCTTTGTAGAGAAGTCCTGATTTCTACCAACAGATTCCCGGCCTTACACCGGGCTGGAAACTCCTAATACGTTTCAAAATCCAACCTCGTGTCATCCCAAGTCATTCTACGGCCATGAACAGTGACGCAGCTGAGGCTGGGCCTTCTGCGAGAGAGGACAACACAGACCTGTCTGGCACACAGCAGGGTGCAGGAGATGATGCGCCTGTGTACATGGAAGGCTGGGCTCTCGCTTCTCTAACTTTAGCCTTCATGTTCATCTGCCTCGTGCTAGCACTTGACAATACCATTCTATGTACGTGTCGCTTTCCGTCCCTGAGACGTAGTCGGAAAATTTCTAATCATACTCGTGAAGCAACTGCAATACCTCAGATTACCAGCGACTTCCAAAGTCTCAACGACATTGGCTGGTATGGCTCTTCCTACCTGATTGCGCAAATGGCATTGCTGCCGACATGCGGTCGTTTCTATACCTTCTTCAACGTCAAATGGACCTACTGCATCTCACTGGCCGTTTTCGAACTCGGTTCCATTATTTCCGCGGTCGCACAGAACTCGACGGTGCTTATTATAGGAAGAGCAGTTTCTGGTATGGGGGCGGCTGGGCTAGTGAGCGGAACCACAACCATCATGTCATATTGCATTCCTTTAAAAAGGCAGGCAATATTAACGCCCATTGTCTTGGGCATGTATGGCATTGGATCTTCCGTAGGGCCGCTCGTGGGTGGTGCAATAACTGATAACAAGAATCTTACTTGGCGATTCGTGTTTTGGATCAATCTTCGTAAGTATTTGTCCATTAACCAGCTCATTCTTCACTTCGTCTTGCTGACACTTCCTAGCTTTTGGGGTAGTAGGACTGGTTCTGGTCTGGTTTGCATTAAGGAACCCTCCAGCCGCTGTTAAAGGTAATCTACCATGGATCCACAAAATCCGCCAGCTTGGTATTCCTGGCGCGATCTTGCTTCTCGGTGCAACTTGCTGCCTTAATCTGGCTCTACAATGGGGCGGCATTGTCTATCCCTGGTCAGACGGACGGGTGTTTGGCTGCCTCATCGGATTTGGTGCACTTTTGGTCGCCTTTATCTGCTTACAAGCATGGGGGAAAGAAAGGTAAGTGCATTGCTATTACAATTACGCAGCCATCGCTTATACACGATATTGTTACAGTGCCACCGTTCCTCTACACATCTTCCGGAGCCGTACCGTGTCGGCATCATGTGGCTTTATGATGCTCGTGCAGGTGGCTATTGTACTACAATCGTATTACTGGCCTATATACTTCCAGTCAGTTAGAAATACTAGTGCGAGAGACTCGGGAATTAGCCTACTCCCCATCATCGTGTCTAACAGCTTTGGCACGCTTTGTTCTGGTTGGATAGCCAACAAATCTGGACACTATGTACCATTAATGTGGGTCGGTGCCCCAGTCTTGGCCACCGGAGGTGGTCTATACCAACTTATCCGCGCGGACAGTCCGATCGCTCAGTGGGTAGGTTTCCAGATCCTTTCCGGGCTGGGCTACGGACTTTGCAGTCAAATGCCGATTCTGGCGGTTCAAGTCGTCCTAGCCAAAGCGGACGTGCCAATGGGCCTAGTAATGGTGATGCTTTTCCAGATGCTTGGGGGTGCTTTAGCGCCAAGCGTGGGGCAGAACCTTTTTACTGATAAACTGCTACGAAATCTCAGTCAAGTACAGGGGATCGACGGTGCAGCCGTGGTGGCAGCTGGTGGCAGAGAGTTCAGGGCTTTGGTCCCTTCGCAACTGATGGATGCAGTTGTCGACGCATTCAATTCGGCGCTGAGGGACGTATTTTGGGTCGCGTTAGCTGCCCCGGTTCTTGCCTGGTTGCTGAGCTGGGCACTAGAGTGGCGGAAGCTGCCCGACTCTTCGAAAGCCACAACAGAAACTCCGACCGCGCAGACGGCAGAGAAAAAGCCAGCGAACTAGACCGGAACGCATAGTTTATCAGACTTGTTGTGTGGGCGTAATGCCACATGAAAGACACACTAAAGAGGAGGAAAAGAAAGATGTATTAGGACGGTGTCCAGACTACAGCACAGTCTACCGTAGCTTCCTTTTATAATGAGGGGCACAGACCACCCCACCAGACTCTATTTGATTGTTTAAGAGATGGTTTGAATATATCTTCAACTGGCGCAGTCTTGTTGATCATGGGGTTCTTCGCGATTAGATGCACCATCAAGTCCTGACAAGGGGACGGCTCAGGCCCTATGAGAAGGCCAAACGGATCCAACAATGCGCATGTTTGGCGTCTTTTCGTGTCCAGATATCCATATTCAAATGAAGTTTATATTGTTCGACAGACTGAATCAGTCTGCTAAGCTAAGCTATATATTCAAATGCGGAATAAAACAAGATTTGAAGTGTATAGCTCAAATATCTATTCTATCAAACTCTATTCTTCTGGAACGAAGTCTACTTAAATTAATGGGCAGTCGATATCTCATAATATGGGAAGCAAGAACTGAGTCAAGACGTGCTGTATCTTTACCTACGTGATGCTGTTTCGGCGGCCTGGAGAATTATCATACCATAGTAAGCTTGTTGTCAGTGGTATCGTGGAAGCATCAACGCGTACGTTCTGGCCGGCGGTGCGGTCATACTCTAGTCTCTGGACGACCATTAGAAATTGCCATGTAATCCAATTCCCAATTCTCTTGAGTCAAGTGGACGGGTTAACGCTCGTTCTATACCAATGAAGCGGGGCGGCAGATGAACGGGTTAAACCAAAATGGGCCATGATGGTGGTCAGTATTTTGCACGGATTTGCAGAGAAGTGCGTGATCTATCTCGTGCTCTTCAACGTCCTAGAGCCTGGTCAGGACATCAGCAACGATGCCTTCTTGAATTACTCGGCCGAACATTGGGGCTTCCACTACCGAGAGGCCGAAGTTGCCGACGATGTCCCGATAGTCCTTCCTGCTTTGGAAATTTGCAATCCGGATTCAGTGAGCTATGCCTGGTGGTCTTGAGATCTTCTGGAATACGATAAGTACAATCGAAGTCGAAAATTGGTCAAGCCTCCACATGGTATCGTATTTTGGCCACAAAGCCACTACAAAACTGCTGCTGTCAACAGAGAAGGTCGACATCAATGCGAAGGATGAGGATGGTCGGACGCCGCTGTCTTGGGCCGAAAAGAACGGCCATAACATCATTGTTCAGTTATTACAGGCCTAGTAGGAACAGTATGCTTATAGTGGAGTTTCATTCGCTTGCCGAAACTACTTCAATTACATTCAAAACATGCTCACAGGAAATGAGAACAACGGAATAAGTCTTATACTTTCTGCCGAGTGGATGCAGTTGCGGTCGACGGAGGAACGGGTGTGGCGAAAGCCTTCGGCTTCACTCCGCAGACACCGATTCCATCAGACATTACAGGATATTGCCGCATTGTGGCTGTTCTCGTCCGAAGAGAAGGCGGATATAAGGCGTTATTGCAGAGATCCAATGAGCACAATTCTCAGTCAAGGACTACCTGATCCCAAACCATCTTGATGGGAACTCAGGCAGCACGAAATTTACCAGCGACGTTTCCTCGGAAATAGTGAAAGTCCTTAATATCTGTGTTGCAGACATACTTACAGATGGAAGGACACTAACAGAAGCGTTGAAGCCTCGTAGGCGACACGGAGCCGACAGGACAGCAGACAAGGAGACTGAATAGGATTTTTTCGGTGGCCTCATCCCCACTTCTCTGCTTCTCAGATGCAAAAGATTGTGGCCGCATCAAGACGACCAAATAGACCATGCCGAGACGAGATAGCGCCGACAGTCCCGGTAGCCACGTCGGGATTCTACACTTATCATCTATTGACAGCTAAAAATTCACCGAGCAAAAACATACAACACCGGGAATTCCCCAATGGTCACCCACCCGAGTACTAATCCAGCCGTCTAAGGATATGCCTACCTAGCGAAAGGGGACCACTTTCCTAATAACCTGTGACACGGTAACGTGTCGCCAGCTCACCGCGCTAAGCCCCGAATCCTACCATCCGTCTAAAACGTACTGAGACGGACATCAATTACGTGCATCTACCATAATACGTCGGGTTTTCTAATTTAAAACCTGGCACATTATTACATCGAGCATATCGGTATCCAAATTATATATAGGTAAAGCCACTTTGATTTTTATTAATTCGTCGTAATACAGAGCAAATAAGCCTATACATTTAGGAAAAGAACTTATTGACGAACTTGATAGGTTTGGTCCTTTGCATTTTATTTTTTCCTTCGTCCAAAATGAATTGAAATTGAAGCTGCCTAGATGTTGAAATACACCATTTTACCAGAACACCACCGGCTATAGCGTGAGCGCCGACGCTTTAAGTCATTTAGGGATTTCTCCAGGCCCCCCCAGTTTTATAACCAATTAAAGCGTAAGACAGTCTCCGATAAGGCCAACAGGCCTCGGATGAGACCACTTCCGGTTAAGCGACCTATCAGAATATCTGCCTCCCATGGACAGATGAAAGGACAGAGGCTGCCTGTCACGAATGCGCATGATTTGGCTTGTCAGAAGATTCCTACCTGCGGGTGGTTGGTTGGTTGGTTGGTTGGTTGCATTTCACGTCTTGTCACGTAAGACGTTTTGGGCGCAGTGTATGCTAACCTACCCGGGGTAGAATCAATCCATGGTGATCTATTGTGCAGTGAGTGCTCTCGACGTCGATACTTTCCTCCGTTCTGGTAAAACCCTTCTGTATGGCACTCTGTCAATATCGAGTGGGCAGAGACCTGCAACGGTCAGGCAATCGTAGAGCCGTCCTGGACCGCGAGGCTCTCTCATAACCCCCGCCGCTGTGCTACCAACCTCTGACCATTCGCATTGCAGCATGCATCTTCAGGGCTAAGTGGCGGCACGCTCCAGCTGCAAGTCTGCCGCTGAGGCTGACTCGCCCACCCAAGGCTGCAGGCTGCATGTGCCCTGGGCGTATGCAAGACATTCCCCTCATCGTCTGATGACTTGGGCAGCAGTACAAAAGCAAGGGATATTTCCTGGTTCATCAACGGAAACCTCGACTTGGTGTCTTGCGCCTATCGTTCCACTTAACGACTCCCACCGAATTCTTCCCGATATTGGCGACACCACTTGAATTCGGGCAACAGCACTTCTTATGACATCTCAGGCTGCTGGCCATGTCGGATCTGACTATCTACACAATAGGCTGGATATGCGCCGTTCGAGCCGAGCTTATCGCAGCCACCACCTTTCTGGACGAAGAGCACGAAGACCCCGAGCATTTACCCGTCAACGACAATAACGCGTACATTCTCGGTCGCACCCCCATAAAGGGACACGATGGCAAAGTGGGGCTTTACGTCCGTAAAAACTTACACGAATGGACGTTGTGGCAACATACCTCCAGCGGTGTCCCCGCGAAATTCAACGGGTCGAGGCCTATCTACTAAGTGCCCCACCAACGGGTTGGTCACAGGTGTGTAGAACGACTACTTCACGCCACAAACTGCTCCAATTGGAATAATCTGAAATAGGAGATAGATCTGCAGATCTCAGTCAATAGCTCACCCTATGGCAAGGTTTAGTTTTGCCGTTCTCGCTCGGTGCCGATACTAGGCTATGGACCCTCGAGAGCAGTCACTTTTGGATTCCGCAAAGTTTAAAACTAGTAGGAGCCAGGCTGGACGCAAAGTTAGCGTCACAAAAATATGCAAACATGATTCAAATAGGACATCACCTCCTATCTCGATATATAAGTTACGTGCGTAATTAACGCCGTATATTCCTAGTAGTTTCGTGATGGCCGAGCTACCACGTATCCGCTGACGCGTGCACTATCTAGCCGTAACTAATCCGCGTGGAGGACACTTTGGTGATTGCGGAAGCTTGTATATACTTCTTCTCGGTGATATAGATTCTTCGAGAGTAACTTTACATCTGGAAGCCGAATAGAGACAGACTAAATGGTAATATAGTGGCACACTTCGGATATTCTCATATAACATTCAAAGCTCGATAGTGGAAATGACATTTAAGCTCCAATTGCAGAATCCTTATTTGACGTTGTACTTTAATGTTTATAATAGTTCAAGTGCAACGATGCTAGGCTACAACCGCGTAACGGTGTAGACGATCACGGTAAATGTAAGCGTATCCTCGAGAATGCGCTCCGGCCTGCTTTGTTAAGCTTACGGCCGAACACTCCCGATTCGTCAACTTAATGACAACGACTCGCTCCATGCCAACCTCCGCTGGGTTGGTCGTTGGATGTAGCGCTACTAGTTAGTTGGTGATATGTACAGATCAGTCAAGTCAACCCACACTTTTTCTTCACCAATCAATCGAATCCTTATTAGTGCTGGATTAAACAAATCAATGTGAGATTTATGTTGATTGAACTGATTGAAATTGGGTGGAATAGGTACTAATCCCAAACCACGGCTAGGAGCTTGCCAGTATACGTTCTTATGAGAGTTTTTCAACTTAGAATAACTATCCACCTTAGATAGCCAGATAGAGAAATACCCCAGGTCTTTTACCCCAGTTCTTTGAATGAGAAATGGGAAGTGGTCGTGGTCTTCGAAATCCTAACTTAACTTAATTAGTTCCACGTTCTGTTTTGTCCGTCCTGCTTTAACCACTAACCTGCAGAACCTCTTTCTCACATGATTGATCGATCGCACAATTATGTCAGATTACCGTAGCTAGTGGGCACTGTTGGCGCGTTGGTTCGAACCAACCAATTCAATGGGGTCGGCCGTTGATAGAATTTATTGATTGCAAGTCCTGGTTGACCCGTTCGATCTTTGAGTTGAATTTCTGAAAAGCAGAGTGTAACCCATTCACATGAAATGGGACAAGAGTCATGATGGGATAAAGCACCCCTGTCACCAGTGTTTTGTAATAGTCAATCTCCAGCCTCAGTCGCCCATTCTCAAGTGTCAGTTCTACTATTCTTTCTTCGTTCGATATAGCTGCCTTCTTTTCATCCATCACTTCTGGAATGGTGTCAAAAGCCGTTGTCGTACCCCCCTGAGCTCGTATCTGGTAGTCCAGAAGAGTTGGAGGTGGTGGACCTCCTACCGGTACTGCAGGGAGTCTTCTGTCGGAGCGTTTTGGCTTAGCCCTATCCATATGAACTATTTACGGGTCCACATAATACCACACGGACAATTGAGGTAATACTCCGGTAGGCAAACGCCAATATATAGGTCAGAAAACTCTCTGGCGCCACTTTTAGCTCGCTCCCGCGGCCGTCATCGAGTAGCCATAACTGTTATAGCGGTAAAAGAGTTAAGTCACGCCATACTAGCAATAGCCTATCACCGGTGCCTCTTATGCGGCTCCATCCAGTAGTGAATTTTAAGTGTTTAGCCGACTACAAGTCTAGACCGAGCCACGTGGTCAAAGTTATTACATCAGCAAAATCATAGTGGCAATGCATGGAAATGACCACTAGTGGTCATTTCGCAGTAGTTTACAGCAAAAGTGACAAGAAACGAAAATGACCGGTAAAGGTCACTTTCTAGTAAACGTAACAAGGGTTCAAGTTGATAATAAACAAAAATGCCTGCTAGAGGTCATTATCGAGCAAAATGGATTCAGGACGTAAATGACCGATAATGCTCACTTTCCACGAGAAGTAATTGAGAACACAATTTCCAATCGTTGTCACTTTCCGGGAGGGTGGAGATTATCTGGTGTGGAGTAATATTTTTGGCAGAAAGGCCATCTTTGGCATCTTAGAGTCGTTACAATCGTCATATTCCTTGTGGTGCAAGCAAACTCAACATCCTGCCCGTGACTGTGCACTGGCGTCGCGGACAGCATCAACTAGTGGAGAAGCCATAGTCCATGTTAAAAAGTGCTTTGAGGATGGCATGGCGTTAGGGTAGCTGTTATGCAATTGCGAGAGGAGCCGTTGGTTGTCGTTAAGCTGTCCGGATAGCTGCAAAACTAATACGCGGAGCATGGCGGAAGCGCTTTGTTTGGAATTGTCACTGAAGGTGAAGAAGAAAAATGCGATACCAATGCGTGGATTGGATCTTCGATGCCGAAAGGCGTGCTGTATAGCCGTGGAACACAGAACTGACTTGCCGCATCCCGCGAAGCCGTTGAGCCACAGAAAGGAATTAGGTTTCGCAAGCCAAGAGGAGAATGAGGCGCCCTTGACAAGCCAAAGCCCGGTGCTGCCATAACTCTTCTTACAAGCCTCATTGTAGTTAACGCTGGTATCAGGAGCTCTTAACCAATCGCGGATGTCTGACGAGATCTGGCTGGCTCTGACGAGATTGAGTAATTCCTTGGTGTCCTCAATGTCATTCTGAACTTTGTGAACGTCCTTCTGCTCTAGTACCTGCAGTGTCAATGAGATATGCGAAATAATTTCGTCAATGTTCTCGTCAAGCCGCTGTAACGTGCTCTGTCGGAAGGGGTAGGCAACTCGATAGGTAGCAGTACGGGCGGTAGCTCGAATACCGCCGGCGGGATCTTCCTTAACCTTATTGCATTCGTTTTGAAGCTCATCGATATATTCCTTGCAGTTTTGAATCGAGCCTTTGATGGTCTCGAATAGTTGTTGCTCATGGGCCAGGAACGTGCGGTTTGATGACTGGTTATACAATATCTCAAGCACGCCAAGAAGATATTCCAACCTCTTGGTGGTTTGGGTAACGTCAGACTTTTGGTTTTTGTAGGCCGAGTAGAAGTTGACGAGAGACTGCGTAACCTGAATGCCCAGCGAAACAATGCCGGCTGCGCTCGCGGCCAAGGACAAGCCGTCCGCCATAGTAGGGTATCAACCCTGGCGGACACTGGGCAGTGCTCTTAAAATTACACAGCAAAAAGCTCTGTCAAAATCGCAAGAAGATTCATGGAGTTCCAGCAGGTCGATGACACAGAGCTTAATGGCATTCACTGACTGCACTATACGTAAACGTAAATGTATGTGAGAGAGTGAACAAAGCGGGGTTTAACTCTCAGGTCTCCCAAGCCCAGGAACGCCTATTTTGAGTCAAATCAGGCAGCATCCGGTGGCTGGCCTGCTGTCCGTTCATGCATAAGCCGCGTTTTGCTTCGCCATCCTGCGCCACGCTGGCCCGATTTGCGCAAGGCTTTTAGAGCCCAAATTGAAAGGGAAGAAAGGGATCGGAACCCCACGGGGCCGGCGAAAATCCCATCAACCCGGGCGAGCTGTATCATCGCAGTCCCAAGACTAACTTATTCCTTATAGAGATTTTCCACAGCATTGCCCGCGTTCCTCCACGTGCCGTAAGCTACACTGCCATCGGAATAATTGAACCAACCGGTGATCATCCCGATTTCGCCGGTATAGCCGAGCACAGAACTGTTGGTCTCGGCCCCAATCGCTGAGAATACTCAGGACAATATTCTTGCTGTTGCCTGCATGGTATCAAATACCGTCATCCTCGCCGCAACCCCTTTGCGTTGATCCCCTTGCATAACGCCCGTCGCCGGCCAATCTTTCACAATTCCAATCCGTATTATCGAAAGAGTTGGCCAATCATGAAAGCGCATCCTCTGAGGCAGAGAGAGTGGCCTTGTGCCACACGTACGCCATCTTCTTGTTCTTACTCTCGTTACTGGGGTGGATTGATTCCACGACCCTGTCCTTGATGAAGTCTTCATGCGAAGACCGGCGGTTTGAATGAATAGCTCCGTTGGCGTCGTCCGTCCCTGCGTTACTGAGGACAAGTCGTGCTTATAGTACAAAGCACCACTGGCAGCTTCTTTGACCTAGTCGATGACATCACTGGGGTGTGTCTTAACCTGCGGATGTTGTGGATTAGTCAAGAGCAATGTGCGTCATACATTAAACATAAACAATCATGGGAATTACATTATCTAGTATGTTGCCGTTGAACTTACTCTCCACCATGTCGACTTCCCGACCATTCCTTGCTAGCGGGTGGTGCAGAGGTTTACGATAACCACCCCCTTACACGGAAGTGGTTCTCTAAGTACTGGACGCACCCAAAGTCGAGATTCCGAAAGTGACTTTGTCAGCTCTCGGTATCGTTTGTTCGTGGAAGGTCCTTTCAAATCACGGTTCGCAAACCCATTCATCGTTGAGATGAGTACCTCTTCGAGAGGGCGACCTATCTTGGGGAAGGGGGCAGTGGGTAGTGGGCGAGAATGTTGCAATGAATACTGTAAAATGGGAAATAATCGGAAAGAACAAAGAAAAGTTGAATGGAGCAGATCAATTCATTGCGAGGTTCGACGTTGCAGCTGCTGGACTAGGATTCTGTTGTAATGAAGTTATCCAAGACTTAAGGTTCCGATGGTAAGCAATACGAAGGAAGAGCGTGACTTCCCATACTGCTTCTGGCATCCGGATCTGCCCGGGGAGAAGACGCTGCGCGACCTTCTTCACCGATACCCAAAGAACCGGATGCGCTACCAGGTTAGACGTGCATGCGCAGCGGCAGGCTACAAGGACTTGTACCAAGAGCTGGACCTTCGCCCAGGTGTACCAGTTGCCGAAGAGGCTCGAATAATAAAATAGGTGAACATTATCTACGAAATGGCGACATGACAGCCAGTAAAGTATACCTATATGGCCGGTTACAATTCTAGAATGAAGGACTACCCGGTCCCTGGCGCATATCTCAATGGGCATACTTTCGTAAGATCAACACTGAACAACAAACGGACTATTGGTGTTCAAGGTGAGGACTACCCCCCCCCCCCCCCTACACACCCTGTTTGACATCTTGCGGTGGATTGGAATCTAGATATCCACGGGATGAGACTTCAAGCAAGACCAGTTGATCAAGAAATAGTAAATATCATCTATCAACCATGACATGATAGCCTACCAACTGTCGGTAAGAACCTGTCAATCCTAATGGCTGCGTCATTGGGGAATGCCGACCGGCAATAAGCAGCATGTATCAGACAAGGCAAGATACAATGCATCACCAGCGGCATTACCATGACTTTCTCTTCGCGAAATTATGGGCCACGCAGCCCCGACCCTGGGCTTTTTCGTCACATCGTCATGGTCCGCTGCACTGCGAACAGTAACTTGTCTTGGTTATCTAGCTCCTCATCTGGCCGCGACGTTTCTTAGGTCATACCGAATATCCTCAAGTTGCAAGCCCTTGCACGTACAAGGAACTGGCAAGGCAGGAGCCGCTTATGAAGTCGTAGGCTGCCCGGGTATGCATCCACGTCGACTACTAGGTCGCTTGCGACAATGTCAATGCCACGCCCGATTCAGCGTTCTTATACGATGCCTAGAACAGCAAAAGCCCTTACTATTCAGACAGTATGGAGTGCAAGGGCACTCAGATGGACATAGACTTGGACGATTCTAATATGAAAATTTAAGGGAGAGATCATTCTAGAGGACGTGGGCTTCACGCTCACCGAACTAGGATACATGAGCGCGAAAGCTGCGGAAAAAGGTAAAGTTCTTCTGCATGCATGCCTGGCCGACCACTCAACAAGACCCCCCCAGTCACGCCTGAGGAGCGCGATCTTTACGTTATGTATGGCATGATGCGAGGATCATCAGGAGATCAAGGACACAATTGGTCTATTCGCCTTACACATGCAGCAGGGGAGGGATGTGTAGGCCCGGGGGACGTGTTGGACGACGAATAGGTAGACACTCAGTTTACGGTAATAGTGGTGAATGAATTAAATGTGCACTACAAACACCACGCTCTTCGTCGGGCCGCACGCAACATGTTCATGGCACCACCGTATCAATTTTGCTTTTCCGTCTCGTCCCACGCCCATCGGCCCTCATGAGCCTATCATTACGCAATTGACATGCATCATCATCACAGTCCAACGGAGCTTATATAAACCTGACATGTCGGTAAGCAGGAGGGCAGCACACAAGGCAGCTCGTCGGTGTGAGAGTTTCGCTACAGCGCAGGTTTTCTATTTACTTTACAGTCACTAACGCGCAAGTCCCTCGAGTCATACTGCGAAACATAGTATTGCTGGTCAAAGCAACCCTCCGCAACGATGCAGGCTGCCGGTTGCATATTGGGTTACTCTACGGACTGCACTCGGGATGGAGTGGAGAACCCCTCATCAGTGAGACAATCGGTTGGCGGCCGGGGTTTAATAGAAGCTAAATTGCCTTTGCCGTCTATAGCGTCGGGACTGGTGGGGCTGTCCCGCCAATCGCATCATTCTTGGGCGGCCCCTGAACGACGGTGATCCATGCGTGCGACGATCCGGGGTGGACTAGCCTTACCGCGAGACCGCCATGCCGAGGCAGGAGGCCCGCAAGGACCAAGCCTCATGTAGTTGAAACACACAGTACCTGCCCTCGGCGCGGCAATTGTACCCTACCAGGAACAGGGCTGGGCTGGACCATACTGCGGCCGCTAACTAAATTGAAGGGTCGTCTGAAAGATCAGACGGACTGAATCATCGACTCATTCCAAGCCTCTGGCCTGAAGTTGCAGAGGCAGAGAGAGCAGCTATGCAAGGAGGTCCTAACAATAGACGCCAGGCCACCGGTTGACGCAATGTTCCCAACTTGCAGGTATAAAGGGGCAGGCTCATCAACTACCGGCATAACACAATCCACAGCTGCACATCAGAAG
This sequence comes from Xylariales sp. AK1849, assembly GCA_022432505.1. Taxonomy (NCBI): domain Eukaryota; kingdom Fungi; phylum Ascomycota; class Sordariomycetes; order Xylariales; species Xylariales sp. AK1849. The sequence continues at coordinate 999,820 of JAJKKH010000002.1, forward strand.
CCATCCCTTCGTTTATCAACTTTCTCTTGATCAGCCTCCGCGAGGGTTACATTCTTTTCACACGTCTACCCTTCATCCGCACTCTTTTATCTCCGTTCGCTCCTATCATCAACACTCCACAACAAGATGAAGACCACTTCAGCTGCCTTTTCTGCTGTCATCCTTGCTGCACTCTCGACAGCCAGTCCCGTCCCGCAGAGCACCTCGGCCGCAGACTGCAAAACTTACACGGTTCTCTTCGCCCGTGGCACCTCCGAGACCGGTACCCTCGGCACCATTGTGGGGCCCGGTCTTCAGACATCCGTCGAGACGGCCCTCGGCACAGCCAATGTGGTCTTCGAGGTATGTTACTTTCCATAATCTCTTAGGTTTCCAAATCATTGACAACTCATTTTATCTCCCACTAGGGTGTCACCTACGCAGCAGACATAGCCGGCATCACAGCAGAGGCCACAGGCTCGGGTCCCGGCTCCGTCGCCATGAACAGCCAGGCCACAACCTGGCTTTCCGACTGCCCGCAGACGACGATCGTCCTAGCCGGCTACAGCCAGGGTGCCATGGTCGTTCACAACGCAGCCTCCAAGCTCAACAGCGCGAGCAAGATCTCTTCTGTGGGTGCGGCCGTTACCTTCGGCGACCCATTCAAGACTGAGCTGCCGGCTGGCATTACAACGGCGGAGTTTCATACTTTCTGTGCTTCGGTAAGTCGCGGTCCTGGTCTTTCTTTTGTCTGTTGATGCCATTGGACTTGCTCTAATCTGGTACCTCAACTGTTCAGGGGGATTCTGTTTGCGGTTCGACGGGCACCTGCGCCGGCACCGGAGGCTGCACCTCCGAGAGCACCTCGGGTCATTTGGGGTACGGCGCAGACGTTGATACCGCCGCTGCGTTCATCAAGTCAGCCGTAGGCTCTGTTGCTACCATCAGCTCCCTGTCATCAGTTTCCTCGGTCGCAACGCCTACGTCTACGCTGAGCCTCGGCACCACAGCCGACTCTGACTCCAGCTTCAGTGGCCTTCCAACGTCTCTACCATTCAGTATTCCAACGTCTCTACCATTCACTATTCCTCTCAGTTTCCCTACAAGCTTCCCCACAGGCCTGCCCACCGGGTTGTAAACGAAAATAATGAATGGAGGGTATTGCAGCCTACGGGTAGGCCCAACATCCCGCTTATGTGATGGCTGACGGACGTGCTCTTCTTGTCGATGGTGATTCACGAGCCATGACGACTACTGACGGGTCAGCTGCATCGTTCGTTCTACCTATGATGGTCCTATTGACCATTTTGCCATTCTTCTGTATATATTAGAACTTCAAGAGCCTTTGGTTCCTCTCAACAGTTAGGACAAAAACTGTTCCTACACTTGTTTCTATCAGACCGGGCTCGTGGCTATTATGACCTTGGTATCTTATCAAGTCAGGATCTCCTACTTGACTACAAATGCAACATCATTCAGTGGCAAAAGGTAATATCTTTTGTGATGATCACGTAGCTTTCAGATCCCATGCCATGCTGAATGCAGACTCACCAGCTGTGTATCACCTTCATCTACACTAAATGGCCCTATTACGGCGAAGTGGCGCACAAGGCAGCCAAGGGTACAGTAGATCTCGGACTGCGTAAGGCCAATGCCCAAGTAGCCTCACGAACCTCTCAAGGAAGGAACTCAGCCTGGTTCCAGAGTTTGGTTGGTCTTAGAAGATACATCAATCTAGCGTGACGGATCGACGAAACAGTATTCGAGAAACCGTTTTTCGTCTCCGTGGTTTGCCCACTTATTGCAATCAACAGCATGTCAGCTGTTCTTAAGGAGTATGGCGTTACCGGCCATTACCATTGCCAATCGTATTCGGTGCGCAGTGATAGGTGGCTTCTTGACCAAGTGGTAGAAGACGCTGTGCCCACCGAGCTTTGACTAACGCAGTCACTACGGCATCGTGCTCTAGTATTAAACTCGAAAATTTCGAAATTGAGATGTAACGCTTTGGCTCGTATTAGAGCAGATGATTGAGATGATAAATATCTTCGACAGAGAGGGCCGTTCCCATTTCAAGTTATAATCGGACAGGACTCTTGTAAGGTTGAAAGCAAAGCCAGAGTACCCTGTTTGACAGAGTTATTTGTACGAGATCGAGCTACTGTAGCAGTAGCGTACTTTCTGCCTAAACGTTAGCGGTATAGACCGCATCCAGTGTGTTGTTGGCCAGTCTCCACGGATGGCTCATCGAGACTTTGAGCTTTGTACAAAGCTGCTGTAATCTCTAGAGTTGTGAAAAGCTACCAAAGTAGACTTGGGAGCTGGTCGCATGATTTATGGTATAGCATTTCATTCGCAAGGATGCAAAACTTCAAGCTTTGTGCACAAGGGAGAGCTCTGTCTCGCCAGTTACCAGTGACGCTAAAATTTCAATAGAAACCGACCCTTTTTTCCATTTTATGAGGCCTTCCAAATAGCCCTTTGTGGGCAATAGGTAACACTTCCACAGCTATAGTACCAGTCGTACATGCAACAATGGTTATGGGTTCAATTTCTTGTTTGTAGCCGTTAGGGAATAATGCATGGGTGATTATCTGGTGGCCATCGTCCTGACCAGTAGTTGCTGCCTAAGTCTTTGTGTGACATTTAGAAATGGGAAACAAGCTTGTCGTAATTGCGTCTTGATCTGAGAGAGATGCGCTGGACTATCCTCACACAGGTTGCGCCTGAGCAAATCTCAATGTTGGTCAAGCTCATAATTCTTGATTTGTTCGTCAGTCCAAATGCACCAATCCACCAATCTAACGCGTTTGCGAGACAACGTTGACGAGTGAAGCGAGTTCACGAGCTAAAATGTTGGAGATAGATATTGCCCTTCTTGCCCAGCGAAAGTACTTCCTTCATAACAACCTGGGGCAATGAATGACCAGACCATTAGTGACCTTCATTTCCCTTTCCGCAGGCCCCAAGACCTTCGCCTAGTTTTCATGAACCTTTCAACTTCAATCAATAGGTACCCTTTCACTTCCACAGAAATCCATCGATCACCTTGGGGTTTCTCCTTAATGCCATCCTCTGTTCTATGACCTAGTCATCGCTACTTCCATATCATTCCTACTCCATCACGGTATGCACGACTCCCATCTTGACACCAAACTTCATGTTTGGATTCCATGTGTGCACAGCCTCCGGCCACAGCATAATCACTGACCAACTGTCTCAGATTCACTCGCCGAGTGCGTTTTGGACGAGATGTCGGGCCACGGACCAGTGGAAAAGCTCTTTCGAAGTCTACCGACGCCAGAGGAGGACGTCAAGCTCACCGAGTGCGAAAGACGGGAAAGATGGGCTGACCCGATCAGCTCTTTCGTGAGCGATATACAGGATCCAGAGATGTCTCAGACCGAGGCAGAGATGGAAGTAGTGAAGGATGCAGTGCTCTATTTCGTAAAGTATGATCACGGCGAAAAGATTCATGGTCTAGAAAGGCTCATCGAAGCCTTCGGCTACGTGATTCTGACCGACGATATAAACTGGGAGGCCGGAACTTCGAAGCAGAAATGGCTTTGCGATGGGTCGCTAGAGGCCGTAAAGAGGAGCACTTCCCTTCAGGCACGAGTCAGCAGACTGACACATCAAACGCATACGCACGTATTCCGGCAACCACGGTTTCATCTCAAGTCTGTGCCAGTTGCAAGAAGACTGGTGCCTATCAACGTTGTAGTGGCTGTCATATTACCGAAGACGGTCACCTCGTTTTTGCGACGTACTGCGACGAGGTTTGCCAGAAGAAACACTGGCTTCACCACAAGTCGGATTGCCGTGTATTGAGACAGGTCTACCGGGCTAGCCAGGTATTGCGGTCAATCGTGGTTATAGTGGCAGAGCAGGCTTGCATTCTCCTCCCTTGCCGTTCTCAAATGCACAGCGGCGGCGTAGTTTTGCTAGAATCAACACCGCACGGCGAGAAGCTCGCTTTTGAAAGCCATCAAATGTTTCATTCCTTCTCCTCCACCGGCTTTGATACGGCCGCGTCAGCAGATGTTACCCTATACCGAACGGTGTTCTCCCTGATGTCAGAAGCCATGAGTGATTGGTTCCGACTAATGCCGCGTAAGTGAAAATCCATGTATTCTGCTAAGCTTACTAACACTCTGCAGCTGTCTTTGATGAAATCGAGAAGGTTCTGTTCATAGCCAAGAATGCTGAATTCACACCGGCGACCAAGATAACTACTCGCAGAATTCACTTTGACTCGACCTTCACCAGCGTGCTCAGGGCGAAGTTGAGACCATCTGGTGCCACTATTGCCTTGGACTTTTGTGGGAGAAGATTTGGATGGCAGGAGGCCGTGACCATGTGGGAACACTTCAGCTCTCGCCGAGTATGCGAGGTGTTGTATGCCACACCAGGCATCACGCATACTTGCTTGCGAGCCCTTCCGATGATGATGGACACCAATTTTCAGAAACTTCTACAAAGATACAGATCAAGCTCACGTCACGCGTAATCAAAGATGCACTCAAAACCATGAGAGATGATGGCGCTGCTACAGTCTCGGATTTCTACAAGCTTAAAGAGAACGCCTTCAACGACTGCCGCACAAAGATGGAGAATAGAGCCAGACGCACAGTAGAGGAATTCATGGCTACAATAACGCAGAAAAGTCTTTGCAGACTTTACCTCGATCATAAGAACCATCTCCAGGTGACTATGACTGAGAACGAGGCAAGAAAATTACCAGCGCATTTGGCTCACAAAGAGCAGGTTGAAGAAAATACTTTTCATGATTTGCTAATCAACTGGAGAGTCGGTCTTCTGCTGTATGATCTTGCTCCTGGCTTTCAGAATCGTTCACACTGAATGCGGACAGATAGATTACTGTCCGCCTTCTGCACGATTGGGCCAGGGTAGCACACGTCGTTTGAGTGACGCAACACAAAATCAGCAGATTTAGGTAGTGAATCCGAGTTGATGAGCTGCCAAGCCAATTGGCAAAGGCTAATGGGTGATTTGCTTGTTCTGCCAGTGGGCAATTATCTAGAAATAGGGACCTGGTGATAGTTTCCTGCAACTTCTTTACCCGAGCCTCGTACTTTCCACTTCGCTGCTATCATCGCATATACGTCCTTCGTTTTCCGACTTCGTAACGAGTCTGGAAATCCCACCACGACGCCAATCTTTGCGACCGCCGAAACCTCGAAAACGTACCATGTATCCACTCCCTATCATCTTCGCCTTCATCTGGGCAGTTAGTGGAACTGGCACCAAGCGCACAGACGTAACTAACTTCAATGTCACCAGCTTCAAGGCAACCGGCGTCCCTGACCGCCATCAAGCTGTGTAAGAGCTTCCCAAACGGCATGACCCTGCAGGGCTACATTGCATCTGAAGCCAAACGCTAATCATGTGATATCAACAGCTACAACTTCACACTCGACTTCTATCCCGGCATGTCACCTATGACCTGCCATACCCGCGTTCCGAGCCAGGACCAATCCCTCGTCACCACACCGTGGACACCCTGCTTCTACAACAGTACCGATACCGACGACATGGGAGTCTGGACAGATGATGTGATCACTTTCCGATGGTTGAGGGACGCTCGCGGCGCGGCTGAAGTGCAGATCATATGGGAGAGGGAGAGTGGCCAGGCTCGGAGTCATGGATTCAAGGACATCACACCAGAGCAGCAGAGGTGGCAGGATGGCCCCCCTACTAATGCTATGGATGGTAAGGCCGAGCTGTACAGTGGCCCAGCGAACTTTAGTGTTAAGGTCACAGAAAACTGAACGCCACAAGGAGTGACGAGACGTGACCTTGAGTGGCATAAACTTAGACCGCCATGAATATCACATCAATACCACTTTACTGCCTGCTACTGTATCTTGAATATTTGGATACATGTTAACAACCAACCATGGCCAAGGACACGATGTGAGATGTACACTTCGGGGTAGTTGAAATCGCGGATATTGAAGGACGTGGAGAATGGTAGGTGGCTTGGTGATGCGTTGACACGTTGACACGAGGGTCAAGAAGCTCGGGATCATCAAGGGATGATGACTTGGTTGCGACCGGATTGATTTGAAATTTGAAATTCTGGTTGTCTGGGAATCTGCTCGAGTTGCTATCTCAACGAAGGGCCCATGTAGTGAATAAAGGGACAACGCTTTCGACCATCTGCTCCATAGAACACGAAAAAAGAAAGACGAAAAAAGTGGGAATGCAAAAGGTAAAACTGCCACAGACCAGAACTGAACACGCTTCTCAACTAAAAGATTTGGTTGCAAGGTTAGGTAACGTAATTAAGCACCAGAATCCAAAGTCATGGTGATCCCTCGTATCTTGAGCCTGGACATGATCCAGTACACCCCACCCTAACATCTGGCCATGGGAACAATACGTACAGGCACGCTACCGCTTGCCTATTGATGACAGAATGATTGTTTATCCTGTGATATAAACCCTCGGACCCCTCAGCCACTCGATACCTTTTGGCATACTGCGGGATGAGCGGCTCCATTGTGTGCTTCGAGCTCGTGAATCCTCTCCCAAGCAGGGAATTGCCGTAGCCTTTCGAAATCTATTATTATTCTAGTATCCTTCTTTCTCTCTCCCTCCTCTATCTCCTTCCTTTCCTGTTACCTTTCTACTTCCTCCCCTTGTGGAACTGCCATTCTGCGTCGAGCACACGGGCCTCGGTGAGGAAACAGATGACAATATTCAACATTTATGTTCTCGCCTTTGACGAAAAAATACAATGAGCCACAATGTTCGCGAGTATAGGTCGTTCATAGTACACGATTGCCTCTTTTGAGTCAAGATATGACTTTTGCCAGTCTCCTTAAGCACACATTGCCGAAGACTGAGATATTGAGGAGTACCCTAAGGCCTCTTTTAATGCTATAGATACCCATGATCCAAGTAGTGGCGTACTTGGGCCGAGAATGTCCTTTTAAGTAGTGTCTAGCTTTCATCAGTCAACCTGAGTTGTCTATCAGGAGCCGAGCCACCCATCTCCAAGCATCTAAACCGAACCGGACGAGATATATGTACGATTTCAGCTAGCTCGCTTTACACTTGGATCATATCAGATTCGACAATCGAGAAACGATAAATCCTACTTCCTTTGATCCAGAATCCTGATCATCTATTTACAGGGTCCGTCCCTTTAGATCGATAACTTCACTGATCGATGATATGCACTCAACCTCGCATTTAGTATCACGAATCTTCTTACCCACCTACAAATTTGTCCCTCTTTCAATCAACCGTCGGCGACCATGGCTGAAGACTTCACAAGTCAACTGTACAGCCTCTCGGAAGCTGAGCTTCGCGAGCTCGTCTTGGTCATCTCCCTGGAGAAGACGGCTAAAGATACAATCAAAGCTCACATGGACCGTATGCAAGGAGTCAAGGGTGTCAGCACCTCCCCCACCAAAGCTCGCTGCTATGCCGCGAAGTCCAAGATCGGACGAAAGAACAACTACCCCAAGAACCGCAAGGGCGCCCAAAGTCCCGACGAGGAAGGTTTGCCCAAGAAATCCAAGATCATACTGGAAAAAGATGATTTACCCATCTGCAAGAGCTGCCTCCAGACCTTTAAGCATGCAGAAAACACCGCTCTCTCCTGCCAGTATCACCCAGGTATGTTTACGGCCAAGAGCCAAGATACCAAGCTTGCAAGCCACTGATACCCAACCAGGAAGCCTAGTTCAAACCATCGGCGAGGACGGACAGCGACTCTCTCCACGACTACTGCTGAGATACAGTTGTTGCGGAAAGCCATTCGGCACTCATCCCTGTCGATCTATGCAGCACATCGCCAACGATGGCAACCACTAGACCATAAGAGGCGCAAAAAGCTGTTGCAGCATGATGGAATCGCCAATAATAAGCATGATGGAAGGGCGTTGGAGGAAGTTACGTAGCCAAGCAATGCAGGTTTTACAGTTGCACTCGTTTCACATATCTGGAGTTACAACAACTTACTGTACCAAGAGAGAAATGGATAAGATACATGGCACAATCACGGGGTTTGGACAATTCCATCCGGCTGAGTTGAGAAGATATAGGCCCTATGCACGCCTTCCAATTCACCATTTGAAAACTGAACATAAAGCTGATCGATGATAAGTGTCAGTACTCCACAATATTCTTGACCATGCTCGTGACCTTATAGGCGACAACTAGTACCGTCGACGACATAGAGTGATTAGAAGCCCTGTTTCAGCATGCGCAATGCACCTTCCCTTTCTCTTAAGGCCCTGGTCCGGCCACTTCCCATCATTGTACAGACTGTCCCGGTCGCAACTCTTCCACAATTTCCATTCATGGTCGGCGGTACATATGCCAATCGCGGCTTCGTCAACGCATCGTTTGTTAACGATTTCGGACAAGTAAAAGAGTGCCAGAAACCGGAAGGAGATCTTCCTGCTCAGAGCCGTCGTGGTGCTCTGGTTGTGATTCTCGACTGGGAAGGGGTTGTACGGGTGTGAATCAAGATAGCCTTGGACCTAAGTATAGTTGATGAAATCGAGTGCTACTTGTCTCTCTCGAACACTTGATCAACTATGAATTGGTACCTATAAATCTATAACGAGCATAACAGCGACTAGCGGCAATGGACATCAAACTCATTCACGTCGACTAGCAGAGACTTCACGCCTGCCATCATTGACCTCCCTGATCATAAATGCAACACATCACTCCTTACTTCAAATCTGCGTTCCATGGAACTTGCGTCCCTTCCACTGGAGGAAAATGGTGGGAATGACAGCAAATGCCACCATCATTGCAGCAGCGATGCCCGCGGTTCCAGGCATGCCGACCGCTTCGATCATCTGGGGGAACCTGTATACAGCGTTAGCCTAGGCAGCACTACGCCCGGACGGGATCTACTTACCAGAAGGGCCCTATGAAACCCCAAATTTGTCGCACGAACGTGATGAAGACTCCGACGCCAGCAGCGTCCTCGCGATAGAGATCGACAGCGTAGGTGATGTACACGGTCGTGACGATCTGGTTGCCGATAGCGGCGATGGTCGTGCCGACAAGTGGCGTGATGTTCCACGATTCCTCCGCTTTGCTGGTCTGGACCAAGAAGACGATAATACCAACGATTGCGAAGGCCTGTCCAATGTAGCTGATCCATAGACGATACTCGGGAGCGGGCCGAGCATTGATCTTCTGCTGACGGCGCCCCATCCACCAGTCGGACGCGCGGCCTCCTATTTGTTCGCCGATGATGGAGCCGAGGATGAAGGACAGGAATTGTAGACCGACCTGTTGCGTGTTCATCCCGTATCGCTCTGGGTAGATCTGGGGGATCTCGATAGTGGGCATGATACTGGACCAGAGGAAGATCATCGAGTAGGACATGGCGGGAATCCATACAACTGGCTTAGTGAAGTAGACGAAGGGGTGCACGAAATCTCTCCACGATAGAGGCCGAGGATCAATGCGCCCAAACTTGAAGAATTGCTTCTTCAATCCACTAGGCTGCGCTGGGAGGTCGCGTCGGTATAGAGTTTCAGGACCGAGGAACAGATACAGGGCGAACTGGACAGCGTTGGTCTGCAAGTATGTTAGTTGACTGACCGACCATCATGCCTCCAAGGTGGCGACCTACTATTGCCAAGATCCAGTAGATCCATCGGTAGTCGACTCTCAAAGCGACGAATCCGAAGAGGAAGGGAGCAACGGGTACACCCAATGTCACCATGATTGTCCAGGCGCCCATGAAAGTGGCGCGCTCACTTTTGAAGAACATCTCGGACACGACAGCACTGCCGATTGCCGCGGCAGGACTGATGAAGAATGCAGTGATAGCTCGGCATAGGGCCATGGTCGCGTACGTAGGACTCTTTGCGCATCCGATATTCCCAATCATGCTGCAGGCCAGGGAGATGAGGAATATTGGACGTCTGCCGTAGATGTTCGACAGTGGCCTCCAAAACAGCGGTGCTACACCTAGAATGGCAATAACGAGCGAAGTCAGGTAACTAGCCTGTTGAACTTCGACGTCGAGGTCCTTCGCGATATCGACAAAAGCAGATAAGATCGCAGCGGCGGTGAACGTGCCCATCATCGCGTGGAATGCCACCAACACGAGGTTGGTGATTTTCTATAACCTGAATCAACAAAACTCAACGACTAACACGACTTGGCTAATCGTCTATAGGACAGTACGAACCCTGCTCTTCGGCCAGTTGTATGGATCCGCGGGATCAATACTAGGGACAGGTTCCAAATTCAGACTCCCATGCCGCTCCAGGAGATACGCTCGGTGTTCATCGGTCAGGTCGTCGATTTCACTCTATGAGGTTAATAATCGTGTTAGTCAACACATCTTGGAGACTCATGCTTGGGCATCAGACATACGGGGCCAGTCTCGAGGCTCTGCGCTTCTTTGTCCTCCACCTTCCCCTCCTCCGTCTTCGAAATGGTTGGCTTCAAACTGGCCATCGTGCTCGCTGGTGTTTAGTAGCGATTAAGGCTGGCAATGACAAACAACACAAATACTCCTCGCTAATCTACGAGTCAACAGTAACGTGGTTCGAGCTTGGGTCAGCTAAATATATATCTAGTCAAACCCGGATTTGGGCTGTGGAGGAAATACCCCAAAATGCGGAGAAGCAGGGCTTAATGAGATTCCCATACTTCTCCATCGTCCTCACACAAGTCCATCACTGTCAAGTTAATCTTGGCCCAGATGAGTCGGGTACAGGGATGTACAGTCGGTCAGTGCCCTGTTTCAGCAAAGGATCGCGCCTAACGTCCATATCGGCCCCAGAGTAATCTCCGCATTGTCGCAGCACTGCTAAAACGATGTTGCCACTTCTATCGTCGAATGAGCTTGGTCTATCCTGGAATTGGTGGGAAACAGGGAGCAGAAAGACTCCATTCCACCTTAAAATGCCTCCACAGACTTCCGTCATAGCTCTACGCATGAATCCGGGGTCGGCAGCCCGTTGGAGGTAAAAATCAATGACAATGCAACCCTGCACAAGACATGCGCACCCCAAAAAGCGCACATGGCTAAACGAACTGCCGCCTTGGCCAGCCCACGATCGCAATTGGCAGGGGAGATAGCAAGCAAGGGTGGAAACTCTACACAGTCATACGTGCCGATGTGCTTTGCCGAGACGTACGCTAGCACAGGACGAGTCCGATTCACTAATAGGCCCCGTTATCTATCAGGGGTAGAAAACAACTACGTCTTCAGTGAGTTTTACTTACCAAGCCGATCGTACACTTATCAATGCGTCATGTACTCAGAAGCATGAACCGTAATCTAGAAGAAGTCAAGCTTTAACGATGCGTTCTTAGTGTACCGGCGCGTAACACAGCACGTGGTCGACCTAAACTCCATTGTCAAGGATGCTGACATCTCGATCTTGCAGTGACTCGTAGCGGCTGTGCTAGATCGCTGATACCAACACTCACGAGCTCTGGCAGCTTTCCGACGAAATCACCCCGGTTCACAGCTTCCCTCTCGCCTGCGTCTGCCAGCTGGAAGTCAAACTCGCTCAGCAAAGTGCTCACCACTTTGTAGATATTGGTCTGTGCTATGGTCTTGCCGATACATTGGCGCCCGCCCAGGCCAAAGTGCATCAGGTAGCGCGCTCGCTGGCTGATCTGAGGCACGTCCCATCGCGACGGGTCGAAGACGTTGTGCGAAGCGCCCCAGATTTCCGGATTGTGGTGGAATGCGTGGTTGCAGACCGCCACCGATGTCTACACAAGATTCATAGGTCAGAAATACCGTCGGACAAATGCCACTTTCCATTTGGCAGCGGACTTACTCCTTGCTTGATATGACGTCCTGCAACCACGATGCCTTCCGGGGCGGTCACCCGGCGAGCTAAGGGCATGGTGAACACGGGCGTGACACGGAAGTTCTCTCTCACACACAGGCGTAGATAGGGCAGCGATGCTTCGACATCCGTGACAGAATATGCGGGCTGATCGGGCAGCAGTCCCCCGAGATTCTGGTCAACTTCCGAGGTGCATTTCTTCATGATCTCCGGGGCGTGCAGGAGGTGATGAAAAAGCAGCGACGTGGTTGCGCTGGTTGTGTGCGTACCCGCAATACTGCGAGGCCACGTCAGCGTCGCTAAGCTCCTACTCATCGCACGCCTTTTGCTTACATGAACCCGAAGGCCTCGGTCTCGAGATCAACCTGGCGTAGGTGCTCGCCCGTCTCCGGGTCGGTAGCTTGGATGAGACTTGTAAGGATGTCCTTCCGTCTACTGCGTATTGCACTCTCCGAGTCTCGTTCCTTGCTTTGGTTCAATGCATCAAGTCTCTGCTGCACGCTCTCCGCTGCGAGCTCTACGCATTCCGCGCGACCCTTGAACATAGCACGGAGACCCGAGTGTGGTATACAGGGTAGCCACCGCTTCAGTGTTGCTGTCATGCCTGGCCAAGCCCCGGTGCAAGCCGCTAGCCAACTGTGCTCAACGACTGGAGGAACCAGGGACTCATCATCACTGATCTGGGCACCGAAAGACCGGCTGAAAGCCAGCTCCCCCAGCACGTCGATGGTGTAATAATGCAACACTTTTTGGAGGTCGAAGATCTGCTGTTCATCAGCATACTTGGTAATCTTCTGTCTCATGATGTCTATGTTGGCGTCGAGGTACTGCTCCATCCCCTTGACACTGCTAATAGAGAAGCTGTGCGCCATCAGACGGCGACGGATGGAATGTGCCTATGTCCACGTCAGCGTGCCATGAGATTAATCACGTACAACGATAACTCACGTTCTCATCTCTCATACCAAAGACGTTCGGGATCTTAGCACCGTAAGCATCATAGAACTCAGTCTTGGGCATCATCCTCCCTCCCTTCTGATAGACCAGAGGGATGACCTCTTCCGCCGTGATGCTGAGCTTATCGGGGCCATATCGCACGAAAGAACCGTACTTCTCGTGAAGCTCTGTCAGGTGGTACGGCTGCTTCAGGGACAGAAACTGGTAGACTTGCCAGAGATCGGTGATGGAGGCCCAGAACGGGCCTGGATAACTCGCCAAGGGGTGCAAATAGCGTTGGTACACCACATACACTATAGCCCCAATGAAAAGCAAAGCCACAACACACAGAGGTAGAATCATGGCTTTGGTAGATACGGTATACCTAATAGTTACCGGGCTACATCGGAAACTTGATCGTCTGATAGGCACAGTGGGGTCAAGCTAGAAGATGTCTGTGTTATAGAGAACTCGATCCTGCATATATCATCCCGCGAGGTCAGAGAAGGCGGTGGACTGAACTCATCGTCTTTGGTATTTCCAGATCGCCTCATTGCGTTGGGGGATGACTTGGATTCCCCGCATTCATGGCATCGTTGGGCACCCTTGTAGACATGGGGGTATTCGCCAACCTGGGGTAGCCGTTGGCTTGGACATCATTGACAGCTCAGCTCAGGTCTGGGCGGTGCATATGCCCGAAGAAAGATACCGAAATCGGTGTTTCAAGTATGGCCGGTAAGTTCTACCACACCTTCTAACATCGCTATACGACAAGCAGCGGGAAAACTTATGCGTTAGGCGTGGTTTAGCATGCCCAACGCATGTAACACTAGTGCGGCGCGTAGTCTTGACTAGTTGGTCCCGCTCTAATAATTCGCGGTCACAGTGAAGCTTCTCACGTCTTTCGCAATATGCGATTGATTGCAAATCATTGATCTCATACAGCTGGGCCTCGACCTATCCACGTCCTATAGCTCCGAAATGGACCTCTCCTGTTGTCAACGTTTCCGTACTGCCGACCAGGACTCAGCTCAAGCTGATTAGTGCAAAAATACAGCCAACCATCCAATATGGCCGCCGAGTCGGCATGCTGTATGAGTCCACTTCTCACCAGCGTCTTCACCACATAGTTCTCGCGCGCCACAAGTCCAGAACCAGCAGGAGGCACCCCGTTGACCTCCATCGTCACCTCACTCTGCAGCGTGTCGACGTAGTAGATGGCGTTCTGCTCGCTTGCCATCATGTACACACGACCTCGATCATCAGCCGTAAATCCAGCCTGTTCCGAGCCAAGTTCGCCGGGGTCCCGCACTGCGGCTAGGACGTCCTCGTCCGATAGAGTCGTATTGACTAATGTCTCTTGGGAGATGTAGAAGAACCGTCTCGATGCCAGTACACCCCAGTACACGTTGCCCGACGCCAACGCAATGCCGTCCGATCCGGTTGTGGCGTATGACTTGTTTGTCCCGTTCCATATGTAGATCGGTTCTCCGTTGTACGAGCCGACGTAATTCGCATCAGCTCTCGTCACCGTAGTGTTGTGCAGCCGGCGGGTGACGCACCCATTCTCCAGGTTGATGGCCAGCAGAGAGCCAGAGTTTGACTCATCCGTGATAAAAGCATACCCATTAGTGCCCAGCGTATTGTTGATGCGAACGTCATTAGCGTTCATATAATCGTAGGTAAACTCTTCCGGAATCAAGTATGTGCTTATTAGTTCCCCAGAAGACTGGTTGAAGGACATAATCTTTGCGCCGCCTATTACCGCCGACTTGGCACCCGGTGGAATCCCCGAGTCCACTATCCATAGCTGGCCGAGTGCGTCCAGGACAACATTCTGCACATTGATGAAACATTCAGCGGCATCCTGTCCGTCTGTACAGTTCTGGATAGCTGCGTTTGGCCAAGGCACCTCATCCATGAAGCTCGTAGCTTTGACTACATTGACCGGAGTGGCTCCCATGTTGCGCGGATAGGTAAGATAGATGCTCAGGTTATGATCCACAGCTAAGCCTGTTGGAGCTTGCACGCTTTCATGAACGGCCTCAAGGGTAGGTCCGATGATGGTGAAATCGTCTGGACAGACACCATGTGTGGCGTTGGGGTTATAGAGCGGTACTGCCGGGCATGTCGAAGGAAAACCCTGTGCCGTGGCACCTGCAACAAGCATGGTCAGAAAGAGAAGCATCATTGGCAACGTGCACGGTAAGTTTATTGCTACGTTGTCAATCGGGAACGGACTCGAACAGAGGAGGTATGGCAACCAGCGGAAATGCGGGTGTTGAGACTCGTAGGATTGTTTACTAAGTTACCATGACGTCCATGAACACACGGTCTACGTTCCCCGCACTCGGTACCTGCGCAAAATCGAACTCTGAGATCTAGAAATAGAGTAGCGAGGTACGTGGCTACCAATATCATGATCACGACCATATCTGCCGGCACTGAATGTTCAAAATATCTACCAGATAGAGGGTATAACAGACAGGGGGGATTGCGCCGATGCACCGAGTATGTTGACCATCCTCACACTGACCTGACTAAATGGTCGAAGACATGATTAATCAAAGCAGAATTTGGGACATGGCTGATCACACTCAATTCCGCGGTTGGCTGAATGCATTCAATTCACATTAAAAGCTATGCCGGTCACACCCAAGCGACTGCCTAGTGCTTTTCCCCCTTAGCGCCGGTGACAGGGCATACTGACCCAGACTCCGCGCCCTCAACGGATGGGTGTTGGGCAAGCTTGCCCTACATCAAAGTCAGTGCATCGCATTCTCTTGTTGCCGTGCGAGACTGTCTACATACCTTGTGATGGCCGACCGTAGCCTTGGTGACGGGACAGACATCCTTTTCCGAAGCATTGGCCGTGCTATATATGTAATCAGTCATTGCAACCTCCGATGCCTTTCGGCGGGCCGCTCACCTTGGATGATCCGGCGGCAGTACCGTGGTTGCCGTTCCGACTACAGGGCAGATTGAGTCATCCATCGCCTGGCTCTTGGGTTGGTTGGCAACGTTCTTCAACACCGGGCATTGTTGCGCATCCGCCTGGCTAGCCTCCGGGTGGCCCTCTGGCAGAGGAACGGAAGGATGCTTGTGAAGGTCTGCCAACCATATCAGCAATGCTCCCATCGATCGTTCGATCTCGTAGACCTGTAACTAACTTGTGTGGTGCTCGGTCTTAGCTCCCACGACGGGGCAGGTCTGCCCGGGCTTGGACAGGTCGATCTCTGTGGAGGAAACGGTCAGTCATGTAGCACATAACGGACGTCGTAGTAGGTTCGAGGGTATCGCAGGACATGGCAGATAGAATGTTGCTCATCGAACGTACCCGGGTGCGAAGGAGGGAGCGTGCTGTTGGTGGTGCCTGCAGGGTGTCAGTCCTGTTCAATGCAGCCCTCCTGTCGGACACCTTGTTCAGGTCATCTTACCAACAACGGGACACGCAGTAGCAACAGCAGCCATGATGATCGTGTTGTAGGGGAGTCGTAGGTGTTTGGTTTCAGTTGTTTTGCCTTTGAATGGAAAGAATCGTTTCCTAATGACAGTCAAGGGAAGTCGAGGGGGCGGGGCATCTACTGTGTACAGCGGGGGATGTCTGATCAAGTCGGGAGTCTAGGTCTGAGGCTAGAGGTTAAGGTTCGACCCCTCATAGAGCTTACTATAATTTAGTTGGTAGACTCCATTAGGATGGTTGGCTCGGCTCCCAGAAGCTCCTAGGTAAGTCATCTCGATTGCTTTCAGGCAACCGCCCGCGCTGCTTTGCTTTATTCAGCCGGGCGGCAGGGCAGCTGGGCGACACGACACGAGCACACAAAGGATCGTCTGAAAGCCAGGGAGAACGTGACGCTGATACGTCATACCTAATGCGGCGGACCTCTGCTGCTTACTATCTCATTCATGATTGGGCGAAGCTTGGATGAAGCTCGGACGAAACTTGAGGTTCCTATCGTCTGAATGCGATTAACCAGCATATTCATTAACCAGACTATTCTAGATCTACCAATCTGAGTGAGACATTAGTCATCGCGAAATGCATTCGTGAGCACGGAGTAGTAGGGAAGGGAAGGAAACGATAGCGTCTTCAATCGGGCCGTGGAGTAAGCTAGCATGATGCACAGATTGTCCACGGCTGTTACCACCACGGTCGACAGGCATGATGACTTGGGCGCCGTTGCTTACGGTCGCTAGGTTTCAAGAGCATTCTATAATTAGTTCGGAGTTACGCTACATGAGCTATCTAACATTTTCAGTCTCGATGACAGAACCCTCATCCTTGCCCCTTTATGCGAAATGATATGTGTAGCTGAAGAGCGGAGAGATAACTAAGCCACGCGAGAAATCTTACAACAAGACCCTCTTAACCGCAACAGCCAGGCAACCGGCCTTCTGGACGGGCCGCTCGCCCAACACATATTCTAGTGCCGTGTGCTGATACCCCTCTTAGTAAGCTTCATGACTTGCCCACCGATGTGCCCAGTATGTGACACCACCAGAATGAAGCTGAGGAAGCGAGACTGCCTCATTGACCGCGGCTGAGATTCCCAACTAGTCTGCGCTGTCAAAAGCGACGGACTGTGCAGTGCTAGTTTATTGGATACTTCGAGTAATTATATGTGTGCAAGTCGGGTTATCTGTGTGAAGTTTGTAGGTTGCAGGGATAGATACAGAGACGTATTGTTCAATCCAGAGCACCCAACGGCAGCTGGTACTCATGTTATCTCTTTATGGATATTGGGCTGCAGAGACAAGTGTGATCTATCGATTCTCGTGTCTAAATACTACTACGCTAGGTTGTCTATCCAATTGATGCCAATTTTTGGCAACGACCTCAACAAAGTTCAGTATACACGCACTGGAGCAAATACTTCAGTCTAGCTTTGAACTTGGAGAGGAATACAATTAACGTTTCCCAGTATCCAAGTGTAATATGGCTGTCCTCCGAGCTTTGTTATTGGTTGCTGCAACTATTTTCGTGTTAGGGGTTATAGCGCGATAGCTCTCTGTATTACCAGCTTATATATAATTTGCGCTTCCACTGATTCATCACGTCATATCATCTAGAACTGGCCAGTTGCCCAATCTCATCTACACCTTGGACAGTTGTCATAGACTAGTGCGCTGTTATACATGCACGCAAGGGAGGACTAGATCATCTATACAGTCGTAAGAAGCTCGGAGCAAACAAGCTAAATTTTGGATCACTTTCTGGATTGGAGAACTTTGCTGGGGAAGGCCATTGGTATACGCGTTCCGATCACCTTGAACCGTCATAAACATGTGTTAAATCCTTTACTCTGTCTGTTTCATGTCAAATCTATAATCTCAGAGATTGCATAAGCTGCGGAAGACTGTTTCACGGGTTTCCGTGCAGCGGCACCCTTAGGCAGCTTCGATTTCTCGCCTTTATTCTTCTTCGTGTCCTTGTGTGTTCCATCGCCTATATACAGACCGGCCTCCTTATTCACTTTCCATTCCCCGGTCTGGGGGTTATATTCAAGAAGATACAGGGTCTGGCCATCCGAGTTGCTGTCATATAAATGAGTGATCTCCAGATTGGGCTCGCCATAATGCCCCATGAATTCAAGTTCAAGCTTGAACTGCAGGTCGGAAACCAACTCGCCCCGAAAACTCAGGGCAAACGGCTCAGAGGTAGCTGCGCGTCTGCTGTCTTCAAGCTTCGCCGACCGGAGGAACGAAACGGGTGTGCCGTCAACGTCTACGCCGTAGACCGTCAATTGATGACGATCGCTGTCCTTCGATTCCAGTTCAATCAGCAAGCGCCGACGGAGGATAAACGATGGAATTCGAGTTTTGAGTTTTGCCATCACACAAGTCATTAAATCATCCGCGCTCGTATGTACCCGCAGACTTGAAAGACCGTCTAACGGTGTTTCCTGCAAGTTACAGATCGCAAGCTTGGCCCGGCCTCTTTGGCCGACGATCTCCGGGATCTCGTTGGCTGGTGTCACCGTCAGAGACGAACCTAGTACTAAACATAAGTCGGCCTTCTGGGCGTTATTTGATGCACGTTCAAAAGCCTCAGCGGGTAATGGCTCGCCGAAATTGATGATGCTGTCATGTAGTGCTCCGCCGCAACGGGCGCACTTACGTCCCGTGCGATGGTCGTGGATTGACTTTTCGTACGTTGACACGGCCCGGAAGTCTGTTCAGTCATCAATGTAATGATCTGATGGGGCCTCGGAGTTCATTCCACGTACCACGAATGTACTCCTTTCCACAGTCCTTGCAGCACTCGCGATTGCTGTTACCATGGAGCTCCGATATCCTGTCCTAGAAAGAGGACAGACCCAAATTGTTAATTATTGTTCTTCAGCATAACACATAGGGCAGGCTTACGGGTAACATGCCACTCTTCCTGTGCAGTCCATCACAGTTTTGACTGACCAGGTACTTTAGTATTCCTCGGTTCTGCAACTCGACAAGTGCCATATGGGCAGGCGTAGGAATCGCTTGTAACGTGCTGGTGGTTTTGCTAGCGCGCTGTCTTCCCTGGGCTCTCAGCGTCCACGCGCCCTCCGGGCCGCGGAAGTCAGGGATGCCTACAATACATTGACATGATGCCCCTCAAAATGACGGCTGGGTTTTTCCGCTATTCAAATGTGCTAACCTGCAGATGTAGAGATGCCCGCCCCGGTAAACGCGATGAAATGCTTGCTTTTCCTTATCTGATCCGCGAGAGTTTGCGCTTTCTGATCAACGGCATCCGCTGACTCGTAACTTTCCTTTGCCGCTATTTTGGGGGCGCTGTCGGCCATGTTGGCGTCCTTGCTACTGGATTATTACGGGGAGATACAGGACAGTTTAAGAACGGAATGCGAGGTAAGCCAGATTAGGTGAGCTCTTTGTGGTCCTTGATATGCGAGTACACAGTTCAGGTCGATTTAAGGCGAAGCACCATCACGTGATCGCGCAAAGGAGCAGAGAGTTGGTAGGCGAAGCGAAAGCTAGATCCTGACGGATTCCTAGATTATGTTTTTGCCCGCGAGGCTTACCTTTACAATTCATCATGCCAAGGCAATAGTAGTTTTGCCCAGCCAGGCAGCAAGTCTGCCCATATTGCAACATGAATCCTACGTTGCTATGGCGATGAAGACTAATTCCACCATTGCACTGGATGAATGAATGCGCAAGCGTGTCCATTTGGTGGATACACAAGTCAATGAACTACTACACCAAGACGTAGAAATTAGCTGTTCCATTCTAGATATCTTATATACAAATCGAGTAAACAAAAGTCGGCATGGTGCACGCAACCCAAAAGCGGGGGTATGGTGAGGGGCAAGGTTTATGGGCCTTAGATGTCCCGGCTGGCCATCTGAACATAGGACTCCCAGTGGCACTGCACCGGAGTTTCTTGGGTATCAGATCACGCGTATTATCACATCCCGTACACTTGTTATCTACCAAGGTATGTATCTATTCAAAAGAGCTAATGTATCAAGTGTACATGTTATCCATACGCCAAGATACTACATTCTAGATGTCTCTAGTAAAATAACATAACAGAGGACAGCCCGACGGTAATCTCAGCATGCAATACCTCAATGAGCCCTTCTCCCAAACCGTGTACCATTTTCTTCGGTAGGAGAAATGTAGTAGGTGGATTAACAGTAAGTCAAACATACGTGAGTACAGTAACAGAGTTGTGCTAGGCCCAAATGGCTTAACGACGATCGCGCTTGTGTCGAGTCTAAACGACGCCAAGAGACACTGAATGATGGCGCGATACAAATTTAGAAGCAAGATATCGGTTACAAGTTTAGCTGCAACTCATTTAACCGAGGTACTTAGACAGTGGACTCGAGCGGGTGCCAGTCAACGTCGATATCTGCAATACTCATGGGCATGGAGGTCTGATGCTTAATGTGATGGAAATCTAGGCAAGATTTGGAGAGCCAGGACGTATTGGCGTCATCCCCATACGAGTACGGATGAGTAGCTATATCGATGATCCATGTTGGGATCCGGGGAACTGGGGAACTGGGGAACTGGAGAACTGGAGAACACGAAGGGAGCTCCCCCGCATTTCCGGTAGTACGAGAAATGCCGACGACGTCACATAAGCAAGTAATCGGCAGTTCTTGCTTGGACAGGAAACATTATATACAGCGTATATAGCACTTCTTTGCAAGTCCAAAGTATACCTAGACTTCCTCACGATAAACCCGCATCATAGACCCAACCAATTACAGTACCTAGTCTACGAGATGGGTGACAGCAGCGCCCCCATCGCCTTCGAGATTCCCAAGGAGTGCATCGCAGGCGTGGTTGTCAATGAGGGACCGGATTTCCATATCGAGGTCAAGAACGTACCAGTGCCTGAGATAGGTATCATCACTTACAACTTTACTTGAACACGGCGACCTCCCGCTGACATATCGTGTGCTTAGACCCCGAGGATGTTCTCATCAAGATCAACGCTACCGGCCTCTGCATGTCTGATGTCCATTTCATGCTCAATGACTGGGCTTCACCACCCATGTCGCTTTTCGGGACCCAGTGTGCTGGACATGAAGGCGCCGGTGTGATTGTCAAAGTCGGCGACCGCGTGAAGAATCTGAAAGTCGGTCAGCGTGCTGGTTACAAACCAATCCAAGACGTGTGCCACACTTGCCATGAATGCAAGAATGGCCGTGAGACGTACTGCCAGAAGACGATACTCGCTGGTTTGCAAATTGATGGTGCGTCGCTCTCTTGCCGAAGTTGATCGTGATATCCAAGGTTAAAGTCGCTGCCACGGATTTCAGAAGGTTGACTCCTTGATAATTAGGATCGTATCAGCAATACGTCAAATCTCCAGAGAGATATACGACCCTGATTCCCGATGGAGTTAGCGACTATGTTGCGGGTCCTGTAATGTGTTCTGCTTCGACGATCTATACTGCTTTGAAGGAGTCTGGCATCCGCCCCGGTCAATGGGCATGTTTTCCTGGCGGCGGTGGCGGTGTCGGTATTCAGGGCGTCCAACTCGCTGCGGCAATGGGCTTGAGACCCATTGTTGTAGACACAGGTAGCGATAGGGAGGCGCTGTCAAAGGAAATGGGGGCTGAAGCGTTTGTCGATTTTAAGACGGTTGATGATCCGGCGGCTAGGGTTATAGAGATCACGGATGGTGGCGCTCACGGCGTGTTCGCTACTGGTAAGGCTCGTCGTGCAGTGGTTCCGATACGCATTCTAACCTGAATCAGCCATACAATCGTATCCTATCGCCTTGGATTATCTGGGTGGCCGAGCCGGTGGAATTGTCATGTGGTGAGTGGCTTCAAAAGGTGTACAAGTCCGGTGAACATAACAGTATACAACAGCATCGGAATCCCCCCAAAGGGCGCATTTCACATTGACCTCGATCCCTCTCGGTTGGTATTTCGAAACCAAATGCTCAAGGGTACACTCGTCAGCAGTTTGGCAGACATTGCCGAAACATTGGATTTTGCAAAAAGGGGTAAGGGATCCAGCTTGGCAACGCTTGAAGTGTGTACTGACGTGAGTGAAGGCAAACTTCGCTTGCAACCTACGGTTGTGGGTTTGTCAAAGTTCAACGAATCGGTCCAGAAACTGAAGAACGGGCAAGTCGCTGGGTAAGTCTTGTCTGCACTGATGCATCTTACAGCCTGCAATTTTATTGACCAAAGGCGGACAGGCGCATTGTCGTTGACTTTAATATCCCTTAAATCCATCCAGATTGAACTGGTCTGGGGAAAGACGTCTGTATTTCTAGCTTTTGAATCATGTTTCATCGGGGCTACCCAGTCGGTAGAGATCTATCTAGTGCTATATGAATAATCGGCGACCCTTGCCGAAGAATATGGTGTCCTCCAGATAACGCGGCACAACACCGTGAATGTACACGGATCTTGTGATGTTGCCTCGAAGCATTGGGGACATGACGACGAACTTCTCACCATCTGAGAGAATGGCTTCTTGGACGACTGGATGAGTGAATAGTAAATTTAGACCATCTCTCGACGAATTATTACTCAGCAGCACAGAGGCGGACCGAAGGACAAGGTGATGCCATTGCGACCAAGCATTTGAAATCCGTTAGGAATGTCAGCCTCGAATCATAGAAGTTGTCATGCCCTTGTTGTAATATTTGGAGGGTTACCAATGCCTGATGGCGGCGAAATTACTTGAAACCACGGGGATTGCCCTATTTTGACCGGGACAAAAAGCCAGAGAACGTCGTCTTGACATTAGTTGACATGGACAATCCTCGAAGTACACTGCAAGTCAGCATTGAACAATAATTGAGCGATTGACTCCCTGTGAGCGAGCACAGGACTAGGCTCATACTAACGGACAGACGAGTACGTCTGAATTATATAGTAGAGCCCGGCTTCTCGAACATCTGGTCCGAGAACACACTCCGCTCATTGGCCAATATCAAAGCAGGTTGTGTGCTGGTGGGGGGAACGCAACTCAGCAATCAGTGGATATAGGATATACAGGGGCTCAATCCTACGTTGTTTGTTCTACCGCGCCAATCACCGGTCGCTCTATCGATGTAACATGAAGACTGTCGCGGGGTTGCGCAGATGCTTATCTCATGTGGGACTCACCCCGCCGTGGGCTGCATCTGGCAGGACCTGTGCAGTTGACTCTTAGGATCACCCAAAAGACGTCGGACCTCGTCATGATATCGTTGCGATCCATTCCATATACAAGTCACTCTGGTGGTTGACTAAAGCTTGCGTGAACGCCGGATATCACCGTTCGCCGAGAAACGACTAATCATGATGCGGTATCTCAGCACGGCCAGCTTCTTGGCAACCCTTGCTCTTGGGCAGGCCCAGCTAATACCGAAGCAACAAGTATTGCAGAAAGACGTATCACCCTGTGAGCTATTGTACAAGAAGTTCCGTTCCGATTCACATGAATGCTGATACCCTCATATAGTTGTTCAGCCAGTATACGAGCCTCTTGCCTTAGGCTCCATTAAGCCCCACGGATGGCTTAGAGATCAATTGGAGCTAGAAGCCGACGGACTGCCCGGTGACATGTTTGACTTCTACCGGTTTGTTCATGACTCGAAATGGATTGGTGGCACGATCGAGTATTCCATCCTCGATGAAGCGTCTCCTTACTGGTTCAATGGTCTAGTGCCCCTTGCTTTCGGACTAAACGACACTAGACTCAAGGGCCAAGTTAAATACTATCTGGACTATGTGCTCGACCACCAACAGAGTGATGGCTGGCTTGGGTTTGAAACCACTCATCAGACTCGTGGACTCTGGGCTCGGTGTCTTCTCTTGCTAGGTCTAGTGGTGAGTGCGTTGTGCTATCTTTGTACGCTGGCATCGGCACTGATAACCCCTTCTACAATATCGAGCTACTCAATCCGCCGTAGCCGTGTTCCGTAGCTGAAAGCGAAATGACCGTCAGTGGTCATCGGCTAACCGCAAAATAGCAATACGCTGAGGCCGATTCTACAGAAACCGAAAGGATCGTGAATGCAATGCACCGCTACGTGGAGCTTGCTCATAGCATGCTTCAGGATAACTATACCGGACTGCTCGTGAGTTCATTCCGAGGAGAAGTATCATCAGTCTATCTGACTTTGAATCTGAAGGTCCACGGAGATGACGTATTCGACACCGCCGGATTTGGTGTTGGTAGGACACATGAGTATCACATACCATTGCAATGGCTCTACGAAAACTATCCGCGCAACAACTCGCAGCTTATATGGGAGACTATGGAGCTCATGATAGATGGAGGCGTGGTCTGGGGCGCAGATTGGAGGACCTACTTTGTCGAAGGAGTCTACCCAACTGTGTATTACGATGGTGTGACCCCTTGGAACCTTAGCTGGGTCTTTCTACACGGAGTGAATCATGCCGAAGGTAATCACTACCTTCCGAGTTCATTTCATTTCCTGCGGATGTTTAATGTTTCCAGGATTACGATATCCCCTCGCTATTTACCGCATGACTCACGACGAAGCATTGAAGACGCAGACCAGGACCGCTGTAGATCTCCTTGCCAAATACCACAAGTCTTTGGCAGGAACCATCATTGGGGACGAGTACATCACCGACTTGAATCCAAATAGGGGGGCTGAGTTATGCACAGCGGCTGAGATGGTCTTCTCCATGACTTGGATCTACCAATATCTTGCAGATAACGATCTGTTAGTGGTCCCCATGACATGATATCCAGGCATAAAACCTGTTCCTGGCTTCTCAAGGCCGAGTCATTGCTGACGCTATTTCAGTGCTGATTGGGTAGAGCAAGTGGCTCTCAATGCTTTGCCTGCTTCCATATCCTCAGACTGGTACAGTCACCAGTATGTCCAACAGGAGAACCAGCCTTGGTCTCGGAACCTTACTGAAGGTTCGGCTATGTGGGTCGATGTGAACTCGTACTCGAATGTTTTCGGGTTGGAACCCAACTACGTAAGTTTCTGTATAGACGCCGAGCCTAGACTAGTACTGACTTGCCCTAGCCTTGCTGCACAGTGAACTTCCCGCAGGGGTACCCTAAGTTCCTCGCGAACTCCTTTGTCGGAACTGAAGACGGTGGCATTGCCCATGTCTACCTGTCCCCCGCAGAAGTTTCAACGACTCTGGACAACAATATAGTGTCAATCTCTGCTGACGGCACTTACCCTTTTGGGTTGAGCCTCAGCTACACTATTTCGGCTACTGCTCCGTTCTCCTTTTATGTACGCATTCCGACTTGGGCGAGTAATGCAAGCAGCATCACTGGACCTGCAGGGGTGTCGAGTCAGCCGATCTCTCCATCGGGCAAAGGGCTACAACAGATTGCGGTACCAGCAGGTGAAAGCACAACATTTACGATCGATCTGGACACGCAACCACGTGTGGAGATGAAAGCAAACAACACCGCCGGTATCTACTATGGCGCACTCTTGTACAGTCTAGCCATTGAGTATAACAAGACCGAGACAGTAGCCTTACAGTATCGTACGGAGGCTGTACTCCCGAGCAACACCACCAACACGCACACACACGACCACGTCATGGTCCCCACGAGTATCTGGAATATTGCTATCGACCCTTCGCAGATCACGGTGGTGCAGAAGAATGTGACATCAATTCCCAGCCCCGTTTGGGAGTTGGGAGCACCACCCGTTGAGCTGCGCATAGCCGCCGTCGAGATTGAATGGCCTCTCCTGTACGACACGCCTGATATTCCACCGCTTAATCCGGTGGTGAAGGGAGAGCCGTTTAGTGCGCGCTTCGTTCCGTACGCGAGTGCCAAATTGCATATGGCGCACCTTCCAGTACTATCACTACCGAAGTTGGACTTGAATGGTAAGAAGTAGACCTACTCTCACGGGCGAGGAACTGCTTCGTTGCATGTGCGCGAAGTTGACTTTCTACCCAAAGGAGCAGATTCTAGGTATTGTGTTTCAAGTGTTTGTGAACACCTGAAGGCTTAGATCAGAAATGATACTACAACAATGTTTGGGCGATTATCTTGCGGCGTAATCACATGAGACATCATGCGAACAAGTTCTCGGGTTGTCAACCATGCCTGCGAAATCAAGACAGCGTTCATAGGGGATCGTGAGACACATTACATCGATTGGAACGAACAAACGAACAGGATCAATGTTACGAGCCATACCGGGAAGAGGACCCCCTCGCCGGGAATAGATCATTAGCAGCCAAAATGCCATCAATAACATTAATAGACTCCTCCTCTAGCTGTGGAACCCAACAAAGTGGGTCCTCTCACTTCACGCAACTCGTTTCGTCCGATTCGTCCGAGATCCGTAGTACTTAAACACAAGACAACATTTCTCGTCGCCAGTACTCAAATTGTCGTCTAATTAATGTTTTGCCAGATTACTCAAATCCTTGTTTAAGAAACCACAGGCTCGACTCTGGATAAAGATGGTGCAGGACTCAACAACGTCTCAGAGGAAAGCCATCGTGATCCTTGGCGGTTCATATGCCGGCGTCTCAACCGCTCACTATGTCCTCAAGCATGTCATTCCCAAACTTTTTGAACCATCCTCCTATAGAGTTGTCATGGTTAGCACTGCAACTGAGGCTATGTGTCGGCCTGGTACCCCTCGCGCCCTGGTATCCGATGAGATGTTCCCGCAGGACAAGTTTTTTGTCAACATTCCCAAGCAGTTTGAGCAATATCCCAAGGACCGATTTCTTTTTGTCAAGGGCATGGCGACAGAGCTGGATCATGTCAACCGAGTTGTCTCCGTCGATCTAGCCAACAGCAACGGCACCGAAAAGCTAGACTTCCACGCCCTAGTCATTGCCACTGGTGCATCCACACCCTCTCCGCTCCTAAGTTTCAATCGGGATGAGCAGTCACTCAAGGCAAGTTGGACTGCCTTCCGACAAGCCTTCACTACCGCTAAGAGAATTGTCATCTCTGGTGGGGGACCGGCAGGGATCGAGATAGCCGGTGAACTAGGCGAGCATTTGAACGGCCGGGCTGCATGGATGCAGTCCAAGCTAGACAACCCCAATGTCTCTATCACCGTGGTCACTTCGGGCTCAAAGATTCTGCCGTTGCTTCGGACTGCTATTGCTGAGAAGGCTGAGCGGTTCTTGGCTCAAGTCGGGGTAACAGTGATCAAGAACGCGCGTGTAAAATCCGTGGTACCGGAGGCTGCCGGTACTAAGGATGTGGGAAGTAGAGCGACTCTTACTCTAGAAGACGGGACGACGCTTGAGGCCGATACCTACATCCCGGCGTTCGGCATGATACCCAACACTAGCTTCGTGGACAAGTCGTTGCTCGCTTCGGATAATCGAGTCGATACCGACCCCAAAACGTTGCGCGTCGAGAATGCGGGCCCTCGCATCTATGCGATCGGTGATGCAGCATCTTGGGCCCGCCCGGCTGTTCATAACATCCTCGGCTCCGTTCCGGTTCTAGGTGCCAACATCAAGCGAGATCTACAGTTGGCTGCCGGGAGGGAGGAAAGCTCCGTTGGTCCATCAAGGGAATTCAAGGAAGAACTAAGGGAGATGCAGCTGGTACCTATTGGGAAACGCAAGGGAGTGGGTGCGGCAATGGGGTGGCAATTGCCTAGTTTTCTGGTGTGGCTCATCAAGGGACGAGATTACTGGTTATGGACGACAGGGGATCTATGGAACGGCAAACACTGGGCTAAAGAGACATGAGAACTAGAAGCGAGAGATCGTCAAGATGAGTCGCGATGTGACTAGATGTTGGGCTGAATTTGCCAGGCTAGGTTGAAGTACTATAGTAGGTCAAAAAGGGAGAAATATTATTCGTCGGCCAATCAGAAGCTCACAGAAAGAGCAGGAACGGGTGTGTCACATGCAAGCAGGTCCCCCGTTTCATGACTGAGCGACCTCCATGGAATATGGGAGGTCAGTCAGATCAGCATTGTTCATATCTGATTTGCAAGCTCTCAGAATGCGCAAGATACGGTGTGACGAGCAGACACCGGAATGTAGACGGTGCGTCACAAAAACCTGACATTTCATTACACAGTCGCTCTGTCTGGTCGCGATTGTTGGCTCCCTGCAGGTAACTCGCAGACGGGCACTGGAGCTCATGCGGCGAAAACCGCGCCGCGAAGGCTCTGGGATAACGAGTTTGCTGCAAGTCTGGCCATGGACGTCATGGCAAGTGGGCAAGTACTTGTGAGAGAAGCAGCCCAAGGTGGTACAGATGGGGAGTGGTGTCGGTGTCCATGTGAAAATAGACGAGGGCAGAGTAGTGCATTAATTGTTACAGATGTGCAGTCTCGAAATTTCGTTTGAGGCTCAACGAAGCGTAACGGTTAACATGACAACATGGCATGAGTAGCTTGCTGGGCAAACCGGATGAAAGTACTGTCCCAAGCTGGTGAGCACTACAATCGGTGGACACAACTCCCTGAATCTCTAGAGATCGAAATGTACTTTTGATTGCACAGACTACCAGCCCTTGACCGCGATAATCTTACTCTACACACTCCAACGCACTCGACGGGAGATTCCGGCTCCAAATGATACACGAGACCGTGAGGTCGAACTTCTGCGATGCAAACCAAGACAGCATACCCATGCGCAGAAAGCGCCATCCACGCCTCTGCACTTACCCTGCTACTCATATTACAATAACCAAACAAATATCGCAACCGCCATTCTCATGTTCGAAACGCAGGATCTTAGAACACGCTTCTTCCTGTACCCTTATTGATGATTTGAAGCTTTCCGTACTGATTCTGGTAAGCGCGCTCCGTGCTGTGGACGGTTACCCAGCCACTCTCCCTCTCTGTTGTGTTCATACCCGGCCTGCCATCAGGCCTCGTGCCGTCGCCGCCAGGATATTCCCGCTCCATCTCTAGACGCGTGGCGGTCTTCGGCTTGGCTTGTTTGAGGCGCAGCTTCTCAAAGAAGACATAGCTGCCGTAGAAGACACTGCTGGTGTTGCCCACGGAGGGGCCCTTCTTGGTCAAGAAATCACTGAGCTGCTTCGTTTGAATCTTCCGCTCACTGGGAAAGCATTTACCAACCTCACGGAGGAAGGCCGCCTGTGTGACTCCATCCTTGCGTAAGATAGCTCGGATCTTCTTGCGAATCTCATCACAGGTGTCGAACACGGGTACGTTTCCCCGGTCCTCGTCATCCAGCTTCATGTCACCGACATCCAATGCGTCGGTCTTGCCAACATTCTTGGCCCTTTTGGCTGGGGGAGCTTTGATACCTTGCAACTCTCTCTTCTTGAAGAACTTGGAAGCGGCCCAGTAGACATCGCTGCCGGAGCCTGCGTCTGGTCCATTTTGGTTCATGAAACGTTGGTAGGAGGCCGAGCCTACGCCAATGGCCTTCTGGAACTCGCCAACCTTCATGACACCTGAATCGATGAAGCGTCTGATCTTGCCGCGGATTTGATTGCAGGTCTGATCTACTTCTTCGAGACGCGGGTCGTCATCGCTGATGTCGGGAAGTGTCTGCGGCTCAGAAACAGCATCCGACTTGCGTTTCTTGGGAACGTTGCTAGCCTTCGGTGGTGCAGCAGCCAACGGAGAATTGCGTGGGGACACTTGGGGTTGACCAGCCCGGTGTTGCAGGCCCTTTGACTGCGTTCGAGGAACGTACGGTATAAGATCAGGAACCGGCCAACCTTTAGGCCATATAACACCCGGCGGAAGGGCATTGGGAGCAGTAGCGACGCTTGGATCCGCGACGGGCTTTCCTGGCAATGGCTTGAGTTGAGGAGGAGGTACGTTCTCATTTCCACCTACATGGTTCATGATTGACGGCAACTTAACAGCCAATTAGTCCTATATCGTGCCAACTAGGGAGCGTAGCCTAGGGTGGGTTATTCACTTACGGAAACGGCAGGGGGAGGTCCTTTATCAGTTGACTTGATAGGCGGTAGAATGGGGTTGAGCTGGTTGGTATCACGATTTCCTAGCACAGTGGCCGGCTCCCAAGACCAACCGGAAGCCATCGTAGCAGTTGGAAGACGCGTCTTGTTTGAATGCACCTACTCTACCCAGATTGATGAGAAGGCAGACGGGCAAAGTCTCTTGAAACGGCAACTCTGTAGTCAATGAAACGGATGAGCCTGATTCATACTAATGACTTCATTCTATGAACAGAACAGGCGAAGGGAGGCACAACTGGTGGGAAGGAAGGAATCGTGCTGAGGTCGACGCGGTTCAATTGGGCAATGTCAACAATTGACGTCAATGCCTGGTCTGTGCAGCTGTACTCCACTCTACTGTGAACTGAGCACTACTAGGTACCTAGGTACCTACATAATTACTGTGGTACTGCGGTACCTCCGGGCAGGCCGTTCTTATCTCCGGCTCCGAGTCTAACTGCGCTGGGTGGCGCCCAACGTTAGGTTAGCATGGCAGGTGAAATGGCCGAGCAGTCGATTCAGATTGGGTCCAATCCATGTTCATCCACTACAATAAGTTAACTCACGTTGACTGTCAACAAGGGTTCCCTCGTTCCATGCACGCATGAGGATGGACTCTCTGCCGTCAGAGATCCTCGAACATATCATTTTCTACCTTGTCCCTGAGCATCGCTTCTGGCATCCGAAACGAGATGTCTCCCAAGGGGAGCGCGCGGACTCCATTGCTGCGTATGCTGTTATCTCAAGACAATGGCAGGCTTCGATCGAAAGGCTCAATTTCGCCCACCTCTGCCTCACCACCGCTCGCTTGGCATCAAACTCCGCAAAGCGAACACTCACCACGTCCCGGCTGAAGCTTGTCCGGTTCATCGACTTGGAGGTGGTCCTGGAGTTTTATGGGTTTCCTGAGCAGTTTCTGGCCGAGACCGACAGCGAGAAGAGACGGAACAACGAAGTCTTCACGCGCACTGTCGCGGCCCTCTTCGCCTTGCTCAAGCCTCTAGACGGCAAAGACATGTCAAGGAAAGTGCTTCGCCTCGTCGCGTACTCACCAGCCGACCCTGACCGCCGACCAGGGCGTAGATTGGAGAGAAATGATCACTGGGTCCGTGATAAGCTCGAGACTCGATATGAGCAATCCTACCTTGAATTGACATGGGATGAGCTGCCTACTCTCAGCATGATATCCGTGTTCCACGTCCCGGCTCCGTATCAAAAATATCGGTTCATCAGCCCGGGCGCCTGTTGCATGATCGCCACAAAGTTCAACAGCCTAGAATTGATCACGTGGTTCTTGTCGGACAACGAAAGAAAGAACCTGAGTCTTCGGCGGCGGCTGCGGGACGTCTTCGCCAAGAGTATACCAGACTTGCCGTCCTCTCTGCAGCGTATTGAGTTATTTTACCGTCACAAGCTGTCGGCGCCTCCGTCAAACCCTCGCGAGGATGATGTGGGCACAATCTCTGTCGTCCCGGACCCTCTCAGTGTTGCACTACGTGGTCTCTGCCAGCGTCTTCGTAGCGTGCGCATTCACGCAGCCTTGACGAGCGACTTTTTCTGGCCATCTTATGCTACGCCCAGCCAACCTCATTGGCCGCAGCTTACTGCTCTCGAGCTGGTCGTTGTCGACCCAGCACTGCTGCTGGGACGCAGAGCGATGCATGATAGCGAGAGCAAACCTCATGTTACAGCAAAACTTCCCGTAGTGATTGACTGGTTTCTAGCTATAGGTCGTGCAGCTACACAAATGCCCAAGCTGCGTGATCTCTTCTTGGGTGGTGGCCTTGACGGACGCAAATGGGGTATATCATACTTTACATCTCAGAATTGCGTTTTTGTTGAATGCATCCCAAACTTCGATTTAACGCGCCAAGTACTAGACACTTGGAATAGAGCGGCGCAAGTACACGGTGGAGCTGAGATCGAGGTGGATTTCGTCGATAAATTCTGGGATGCACGAAAGGCTGTTCCGTGGTCGCCTCGGCCCTTTTATTACAATCACAGTTCGTCCACCACACAATAGAGTGCAATGGGGTGGGGTAGGGACATATATACCATGAAGAGATCAAGAATACATGTCGAGCACATGAGCATCTCGCAAACCTCAGTGAAAGAACAAGCCGCCTCACTGTTACGAGATCTTGGTGTGCTGCCGGATTTCACGTGGTATCCCGGTACTCCGAACATCTAGCCGTCTCGTGGCTACGCTGAACTCCTCGCCGTGCGTTCCCCGCAAACATCAACCCGCGCTTTGTTTCAGCCGTTCTCATATATATTGCCCCAATGCTCGTTGGTTGGTCGCAATCGGCACGTCGAAATCTTCCTCATTCCTATTACCAATGTGGTGGATGATGATCTCAACAGGCATAGTCCCTTCTTCAAGGCAGTTTGGTTGTGCAGTGCTGAATGCGAGCTACTCACCCGGAAGTATATCAGCCCATGTCACTGTTACGGTGTGTCTGTTAAATGGCATGGCAATGCACCAACAGTTTTACACCACCCGGCGGGGTTTGTTATGATAAACTGTTGTTCGTACGAAAATTGTAAGCGACCATGAGCAGCTCCATGCCAGCCCTGGAGAGATTGCGGAGCCAACGAACCGCTATTGTTCTATTCGAATCTCTATATGTTTCCATCTAGATGCAGTGAATACAAGACGCTCCGTTCCATGTCGGCAGAAGATCTACATTTTGCAGGGGGCTTTCGTGCCAATCAGTTGGTGCGTTCATTCATATAGCAGTCTCTTAGGAATAATGGCAACATCCCGTTACACTTGGTTCTCGAAAAGCAATTGCCTGCGGGTTTTGTTCATTGGATTCAATTTGTATCACGCTGACGTGCTTCTTGTACAGTCTTCGTTTTCTACTCGAGTCGAGTTACCAGATTGCTGGATTTGATTTCCTCGCCTATCTCACTTGTACCCTCGCAAATGCGCCGTCGGAGCCATCAATAGCGATCTTCGGCGGATTCTCACATTCTTCAACGTCATGCGGTCACTAACAGCCATTGTGCTTATTTTGATAGGCGCGACCACCGTCTCAACGCACAGTTTCGTAACAAACGTCATTATAGACCTAAAGTCCTACGCCGGCTTCTGGCCGATACTTGGGTCTGTCAACGATCCCATCATAGTTGGATGGAACACAACCGCCGCAGACCAGGGCTGGCTTGGACTGTCGTCTTACACAAGCCCTGACATAATCTGCCATCGCAACGGGACTAACGCGCGAGGCTACGCAGCCGTCGCGGCTGGTGACAAAGTGTACATCCAGTGGAGGGGATGGCCGGAAGGACATAAGAGTCCAGTGATAGACTATCTGGCCTCTTGCGGCGAGGAGGGATGTCAGTCTATCGACAAGACTGAACTGGAATTCTTCAAGATCAATCAACGGGGCCTCATCAATGCCTTGGTACAGCAACCTTGCGGAGAATGGGCGACCGACCAGTTGATCGCCAACAACAACTCCTGGCTTGTCGAGATCCCGCCTGCGATCAAGCCTGGCTTCTATGTTCTGCGTACGGAGATTCTCGCGCTACATAACGCCACCAGTGGTGTGCAACACTACCCGCAGTGCTTGAACCTGGAGATCACAGGGAATGGAACCGAAATCCCTGTTGGGGTCCTGGGCAAGAACCTTTACAATGCTACACAGCCTGGTCTGAAGGAGGGTCTCAATATCACTACCGGCGTGACGAGCTACGCTGTCCCAGGCCCAACACTGATCCCAGATGCGGTGTCTGTCGAGCTGAGTGAAGTTGTTGCCACGGGCACAGGACTTGTGATCACTGCAACCGAGCCGGTAACAAGTGGTTCAGCTGCGACTATGGCCGTTGTAAATGCTACTAAGACCGCCATAGCGGGTGCCAAGCGTACTGCTGCTGGTTCTCTGTTTGCGAGGACGACGAAGGATGCAAGAAGTGAGCAGCGAAGGTGGTATCATCAGGGATTAGGCTTCTGAGCATGACAACACTTTTCTTTTCTCTTGTGAATACTTAAGAAATTCAGATTGTACATACTTATCCAGCCACGGATGTCTACATACTTCCAGCAGTTCCTTCAACACGTCAAACCCACCCAATACAGTGCGTCGTGGCGTTGACATGTTGCCAAGATCCGTCGTTAGGAAAAGCAGTCTTGGACAAATTTGTGAGAGTAAACCTTCCCCGCTACGAGATGAAGATTGGGAGGATCGTATTAGATGAGTATGCATCCATCAGAGGATGGGTTGGGCACCCGAATAATTGTCTCTCACGCTCTTTCGAAGGATTTGGCTAACCACTCCTGTGCTGTGCCGCCACTGCTGCGGAACATTGGCTTGGCGACAGGCCGGGAAAAGCCAAGTTTAGAGTTCACTGGGGTTTCCTGGCCTCGCCGCTATAAGCTGAGCCAAAGGTAATCCAGGATGAGAGGCCCACAGCGTTACCTCTTCTTGAAGTTCAGCCGTCTGCATTCGCGGCGCCGAAGTCTGCAGCCTCATATGTCATCTGCGTCACTTCAACGATCTTTGTCCTCACCACAAACCGGTAAGGCTAGATCAAATATCTTGTTGTATCGTAACTTGAATTTCGATTTTGAACTAGGCAAGCAAGTGGCATGTGAAGAGGAACAGAAATCGATAGAAACCAGGAGCCATACTCTAAGGAGTGTTACTTGAGAAGTCAATGGCCGAGATATATGTATATATCAAAGCGCTTACCATTTCCATAAAGAGGTAATGACTTGCTCGTTCTTGTTGCAGTCTTACATGATCTGTTAGGATCGTGTGGCAATATAAGTCCTGAAAGGTCCGATCCCAGCTTACTGGATCTTTAGTCATCTAGATCTCGAATCTGGCTTATCTTGCTTGCCTAATGCGAGCGAAGAGCGCATTCGAATACCTGCCATCCTTCCCCCGTTCCCCCAACCCGATTGGTGGTAAGAATCAAGATGCCGCCATTGTATTCGAGTTAACGTAAAACACACACCCGCAGCCTGTTCGAATCATTGCCCCTGGCTAAAGAATGGGATGACCGAGGCTCCAGATGAAGCTCTACATATGTGTTCAGCGTGATGAAGGACAATGAATGGAAGCCTCGGAGGCTCGGTACAACGCATGAGACCACTTGAAATGTATACTGGGACCAGCTGCACTCGCCTGTTTGTCGAATCTGTGATATAATTGGATATCGCGCACCGGAAGCTGAGACATGATCTCTTTGGGGTATTGGGCATCCTAGATATATCGAGCCTCGTTGCGCACAGAGATATCCGGGCCTTTTCTTAAGGCATCCTTGCTGGCCCCCGCAGAGTACTTGTACATTACCTACATACGGACAGATCTGCCTATCTTGCATATTCCAAATAGAGCCCATACATGCTTCTGTGCCAAGATTTAACGAGCGGTACGCTCCCTTGATGAATACTCAAGTGACCAATGATTGATCAAACTTGTAAGCTAAGTGTGAACTTGTAAGCTAAGTGTATACGAATATTACATACCTGCATTATTCCAAAGCAGAAGTCTCGACGGCTATCCTTGGGAATCACCACGAACGGTTTAGCCTATCATAGTATATGTAGCTTTACCTGCTGTCCCATTCGTGTACGGCTTGCTTTAAGTTGGTTATGGCGATGTTCGAAACTATCCGAAGCAGCTCACACACAGTCCAGTTGTCATTGTGGACTTCAATTGTCAGGATCGCGCCTTTTCTTTGGCATCCATTGCATCTAAAACCTCGAATGCGTAAAGTACGACATCATCGTCATAGAAACGCCCTCTCCAGCGAAAATCACTAAAGCCTCGGTCCACTGGAATCACTCATGTGCTCTCGGCCACTGCCGAGCGCGACATGAGACCGGAGGATCTTACGTTGGGGCCAATCGCCACGCCGGCCTGCAGTGTGAAGCAGGATCGATTTCCAGCTGGCAGATTCGAGCCAACTGGAAGCAGCTGCAAGTATCGTCGTAATTGAGTCTTAAATGAAGCTGCATTAATTAATTAATCAACCCGATTCATCTGACTCGTGCATCTTAACCCTTCGCAGCATGTCGTGCCGGGCGCTACTGTATTTGCGACGGGGGAGAGAAGCATGTGCCCGTGCCAAGACCTGTTCCGGATTCATTCCCGCTCCGCGTAGCCGCTTATCAGCACATCAACCCCGCCCGCGCTTCCGTCACAGGCTCAGGTTTCAATGTCGCATACCACATACTTCAACGGGCTTGGCTCGGATTTGGAGCCCAATCCTGACATGATGCCCACCCACACCCCTTCGCCTGTGTATGAATATGCTGGCCAGAGTCCCCAAAATCCGATCCGGGTCGGCACCCCTCCCGCGGTTTTGCCAAGACTTTAGTCCCTGTACATTTACGTTGACGTGTAGCTGTCTTACGCGGCGGCTCTCTGATTATCACGATGGTTATCGACCACTTATTGTTTGCTGCTGTTACCGTTGCTCGATTGGCGGTGGCAGCAGCGACCAGCCATGGGTCGGATCCCAGCCCGCCGACTCCTAGGAAACCGAACTTCATCTTTATTATGACAGATGACCAGGATCTCCATCTCAATTCAATGGACTATATGCCCGCCGTCAACAAGCACTTCACCGAACAAGGAACAACCTTTGACAAACACTATACCACTGTTTCGCTCTGCTGCCCGTCACGAGTCACCCTTTTCACGGGAAGAGCTGCTCACAACACCAATGTCACGAACATTATCCCCCCGTTCGGTAAGTATTACGTCCAAGGACCGTCGTCCGACATCGATACTAACCACGCAACAGGTGGGTACGCACAGTTCATCAGAGAAGGATGGAATGACAACTACCTCCCCGTATGGCTGCAGTCGGAGGGCTACAATACCTACATGGCTGGCAAGCTCATGAATGGCTTCTCGGTTGATAACTATGACGATCCGCCGCCGAAAGGATGGACATCTCGCGACCGTATGTGCCCTCTGATAGTACGGAGATAAGTGTGCTAATCGAAGACATAAGTCTTCGTCGATCCCTTCACGTATACGTATTACGACACGACTATGCAAAGGGACCACGATGTGCCTATAGACTACGCTGGAAACTACTCAACTGACTTGATCTCCCAAAAGGCCGTCGACTTCTTAGACCAAGCGATTGATGCTCGTCAGCCGTTCTTCCTGGGCGTTATGCCGATCGGGCCACATTCGGAGACCACCGAGGACGGGTTCACCCACCCCCTAGCGGCGCACCGTCACGACCATTGGTATCCCGACCTGAAAGCACCACGGACCTCGAATTTCAATCCAGACGTGGTAAGTCCTCTGCATTTTACGTGATTTTTACCACGGGCATGTGTAATCTGATACTTCGTCAAGCCTAGCAGTGGAGGTTGGATCAGGTCACTCCAACAACTGAACGAGACTGTCATTGATTATTTCGATGATTGGTATCGACACCGCATCTTAGCTTTACAGGCGGTTGATGACATGGTCGACGCCATCATTAAGCGTCTGGAACATGATCCCGACGTTTTTAACAATACCTACCTCATCTATACCTCGGATAACGGGTATCACATTGGTCAGCATCGTCTCGCACCAGGAAAGACATGTTACATCGAGGAGGATATCAACATCCCATTCATCATCCGTGGACCCGGTATTGAGAAGGGGAAGACAGTGTCGATACCCACGACACATACCGACATCGTGCCGACACTATTCCAGCTCGCTGGCATTCCTCTCCAGGATGGGTTCGATGGTGAGCCCATGCCAGTGACTTCAAGTAGTCAACTAAGTAATCAAACACAAAAGACCGAACACGTCAATGTGGAGTACTGGGGGGTTGGGATTCCAGAAGGCAAATATCGGGGCAACGGGACCCTCATGGGCGACGGTAAGTACGCTGTTCTCTGCATCAAAAGACGCTAACATATGTACCAGGAGACGGTTTGTTCAATACCTACAAGGCAGTGCGTGTCATTAGCGACGATTACAATCTGGCCTATGTGGTCTGGTGCTTGAATGAACACGAACTATACGACATGAAGGTGAAGACACATACCTGTTTGCTTCTCATTTCCTTGAAAATTGAATAGCTAACAGCATAAAAGGCCGACCCCGGGCAAATGAGCAATTTGTATGATACAAACGGGACGATCAACGGCTGGCAGATCCCACAGCTCACCGCTCGCATCGATGCCCTTCTCCTCACGCTGAAGGCCTGCAAGGCTACAGTCTGTACGAGACCGTGGGAGACACTGCATCCGCAGGATGACGTTCACAGCCTTAGTGATGCGATGGACCCCAAGTACGATGACTTCTACGCGAATGAACTCAAAGTCACATACACTGCTTGTATGGTTGGCTATCTGCCCCAGTATGAGGGTGCGCTTTACCCTGTACCATATGGCGATAGTGGTAATGGGTCGATGGGGACCGGATAGAAACGGACTAACTTGCTTTGATAAAAACAAAGCATAAATTTACTTCACATGATTTATATTCATATAGAGACTGAGTATCATTAAATATCCCTTTCTAAGGTATTCGGTTATCTAGAGAACGAGATATAATCGTCGAAAGAGGAAATATATCAGCCATGAGAACGCAATCATCGATGAGTTGTCCGAGGTGATCGAGAAAACTAAGCAGCGCCAGATCGCATGTCAGTTCACGA
The DNA here is from genome assembly GCA_022432505.1 of Xylariales sp. AK1849. Classification (NCBI taxonomy): domain Eukaryota; kingdom Fungi; phylum Ascomycota; class Sordariomycetes; order Xylariales; species Xylariales sp. AK1849. The sequence goes on from JAJKKH010000002.1 coordinate 1,038,546, forward strand.
GTTGTCATGAGTACTAACACTATGACATCTCACTAAGTAGTTCATCAGAAATGCTGGTATGTGTATTTTCAGAACCGTGCTATATGGTTGGCCTCCTGGTGAGCCCGGTGAGCCCGGTGAGCCCGGTGAGCCCGGTGCACATTGCATAACCCTACCCTTTTCGTGCGATTCAAACCGTGATATCAACCGGGTTATAGTACTCGTAAACTTGTTTTCTTTGTCACGACCGGTTATGGCCGGAGCCATGAATTTTGACACGCCCAAATGCTTGTCGTAGGAGATATAAGAGCAAGCCAAACGCTTGCCACCACCACCGGGTAGATCCACGACGAACTGCGGCATCGTGAAGCCGGCAATTGAACCCCGTATACGTGCCTCTAAATCGAGAATGGTCTGTAAAGGGGTTCGAAGGTGCTCTACTTTCTTCACCATGTCCGCTTGATAAACGTAGTACTGTGATGGCTCTAGTCAGCGCTAGGAAGGAGGAAGGAGGAAAGTATGAGGAAGAAGATGAGATCAGATGATGGGTCGTTAGTCAGCTTGTACTGAGATAGAGGATTGGGGTTAGTTGGGATGATGCCTTGAATTTCTTACCGGTAGTATATTATTGTCAGCTAATTCGCGGATCAGGGACGACATTGTCGCAACATCATCATTGACTCCACGGAGTAGGACAGCCTGGTTGCGGACCGTGACTCCTGCTGCAAAAAGCTTCTGTGCAGCTGCCTTGGTAACCCAGGAGATCTCATTAGGGTGGTTGAAATGGGTATGTAGTGCGACCGCCTTGCCAACATTACGGGCTTCGTTGGAAACAGCAATTAGAGCGTGGGCCCATTCATCCGCAGGATCCAGAATTCGACCAGGGGCCACTGCCAAGCCCTTAGAAGCGAAACGGACGCGACGTATATTTGGCATGGCGATGAGTCGCTTGCCAACCATGAGGATCTGGTCAGGCTGGAGGTAGTACGAGTCGCCGCCGGAGACGACGATGTCGTGGAGGCCTGGCTGACTCTCGATGTAAGCAAACACCTCCTCCCAACGCCTACGGGTAGGCTTGAGGGAGTCTTTCTTGACGGTCTCTGTATCCGCACCGACAGCGTATGATCTGGTGCAGAACATGCAATACGTAGGGCAAACGGATATTGCTTCCCGGTTGTGAGAAAGCGCGATCTCATATATGGGCTTCACGACACGTACCTAAAAAGAGAGCCTTGTCCGGATATCGATGGACCAGCCCTTTCACTGGAGAATCGGCAGTCTCGTGGAGTGAGTCAAGTGTAAGATTCGGGTGATCGGGAAGCATCACAGACTTTGTCGGAATAAACTGGCGAAAGATTGGGTCGTTTCGGGGGTCTGGCCAGTCAATACGGCTCAGGGTGTACGGACTATCGACCCTCATGCTTAGTCACCATGATTAAGGTTTCTGATGAGACATATCACCGTACGTCATGCGAACCGCCATGGTAGCCTCTCTGGTGCCATCCATGACATCGTTGACTAGTTCATCGCGAGTCTGTGTTCGCAACTGCTGTTCATCGTACGGCACTGTCTCTGGAACTACAGAACGAAGAAATTTGGCCAGCTTATCGACGCCTTGAACAGTGTTTGCTATCTGCATGATCACACTCGTAAGCCCTCAAAGATATATGGAAGTAGAGCATGCGGTGAAAATAATTATGGGTCCATGTAAGTAGGTCTTTCAGTTAATGTAACTCTATTAGACATCTCAACTCACGCTCCAACGATATGACAAAAATTCATCAACAGTGACATTTTCCCAAATGGGAATCTTGCGCCAATACTCATCAAGTCTTGGCTGAGGAGTAGGCACCGGTGTTTTGCCGTATGGCTCCTCAGTAACAGGAGCAGGGACCTGAGAATATCGTCGTGGACTTGTAAGTTCTGCAGGCAGCTTGACAAAAGGTCTGCCCATGAGGCTGACTCTAGGTCGCAACTGCCGCATATAGATTGGGAGGACCATCTTGGTTTGTATTCAACTTTCGGAACGAATATCTGAATCAATCTAAGGTTGAGAAGTTGAGGAAGAACCAGGCTCTGATCTACGATAGTTCCTTCAAAGGTAGTGGTACTAGGAAGAGAAGGTCCGTAAACTACTGAGTGCAACGGGGGCTGTGGCGAGTAGTCTACATATCAGTATCTTGCTCACAGCCGCTGCCACCACATCCCTACCTTCACACAATATATCTCACTACCGTCATGGTGTGTAAGATGATATACGTAAGGCGTAGTAGTGAGATTTTTTTCTTCGTCAATCAACATCTCTACACCGCTAAACAGGCTACTTGGATTATTCCGATGATTGGAACCTTGGTAGACTGTATCACAGAATTCCACTTACCAATACCTAAGGGTTCTAAGGTCGAATTGGGCGCAAATTCCAGTAGCCAGCGCGTACAGCGAGCGTAATAACAAATATCTGATAACCTGCATTACACCGTTGAAATCCAACTGGATATTCAATATACTTGGTCTGAAGAGGAGATCGGTGATCATTCAGGGAACATATGACATTAGATATTGCCAGTCAGCCAATCGCAAGGTCCGCATGCGGAATACCCGGGTAGTAGGCAGTGACTTGTGTCTTTGGTGTGCGGCACAGTGCTGATAAATGGTAGACATGATGGGTCAGCTTTAACATATCATAATTACTTAGTACAACAGACTGAAAAAGGGTAAGTTAAGGTATCCCGAGTGCTCGCTGTACCACACCTCTTGGGATTCTTACAGAGCTCGTCGCTATGTTATTTGAGAGGCGTCGCCCGCAGCCTTTACCAAACAAGACTACAGTTGTAGTATGTTTCGAGATAAGTGGTGGTCACACGAGGAAGAGGAACCTTAAAGTTGTCATCCGGAGAGCGCATAACCGTATAGTTGAATGATATGATATTCCGCAAGTCACATCATCTGTTGAGTAAGAGGTAATATGCTATGACCGGCCACGAGTGCTGACGTGAGATCGACGTTGAGATCATGGACATCCTCAGATATTCGAGGACTGTCGTCTGGACGATTGGACGATGAGCAAGCTCTGCCTCAGCCACGTATGCTTTTCGCCTTCAAAATTTGAGTATCAAGCGGGGGTGTCAACGTGCCATGACATGCGAAAGAATCATGATCCTTTACACGTAGCAAATGTCGACGACGACTCTATGCCAGCGGCGCTGCGGAGTAAAGAGTAAGCACCATGATTATCCCTGGAACACATCCGCCAAAAGGACCACCGCGGTCGTATCCTAAATCGAATCAAGCGAATCATCGTAAACCATGTTTTAATTCTCATTCGTCAGTGATACGCTCATTGATAGATAAATATTCGCCTGTCTTTACACACTATTTCAGCGCTATGACAGAGATGAAACGTAAGACCTCCCATGATTCTAGAACACTGTTTTGATGCTGGAATTTAGTAGACTGCCAAATGTACCTTGCCCCTTCCAATCGAAGAGGGCCACAAAAGGACTCAAGACCGATCCTACGACGAAAGTATGACCAAAATAGAAGCAATGAAACTTGCGACATTCTCGTTCAGTTTGCAACACGATGATCCTGTACCAATTTGGTGACGACTGTGGGCTACGCCTCTCAAAGCAACACAGCATAAAGCTCGTCACAATTCCCAATAAAGAGATACTATACAGCAATCACCTAGAATTAGAGATGTACCCCCTCCCTTCAATTATTTAGTTCACTGGCATCATGCAGATATCAAGCGATCCATGTCGTACTCGGCCACTGAGCGAGCCAACTCAGGGACAAGGTGCCGACGAACACCCCCCATACACTTGGGATAACTCAGCAAACCAGAATTTGAATTCGATGCATAGTATTGAGCCGCTGAATGAAGTCCCACTAGTTGCAAGATCCGAATTCTCACTGAGAACCTGGAAAGTCTTAGTCGGCGCTTTGTGTTTTTCTATTCCCACATACGGCCTGACGTTTGCAACTGGATTGTTCCAAACACACTGGCAAGAAAACCAGCTTTCCGATGAAACTCCAGACAGGACTTCCTGGATCTTATCTATCTATGGTTTCCTCAGCTGCTTTCTAGCTATCGCGGCGGGCATCCTCTTTGACCATGTCAAGCCTAAGTATTACCTACCCTTTGGCTGCCTAGCCTACGTTTCAGCTTTCCTCGCTCTTGGGTGGGCATCGACATATACACAGTTCCTGGGGTGCTTTGCATTGGCTGGCGTCTTTACTTGTTGGGTCTTCATACTCCCGCATCAGTTATGTAAATGACTTACATGTTATTGCATAGCCATCCCAGGAGTAGTCGCCTTTGGCGTTGTCGACCACTGGTTCAAGGACAGCCACTCCTTTGCGATTGGGTTCGTAACCCTTGGAGCCCCTATCGGCGATATCCTCTTCTCGGTCGTCCTACAAGCGCTCTTCGATAGGTTTGTGTGGAAGGTGGCAATGCTATTGCTATCTTCTGTCATTGCCGGGTTTCTCGTCATCGGCGTCTTGCTCGTAGAGCCGAAAAGAACTGAGAACCCCGACTCGAGTGCGCTATTAACAGATATCAGTCTATCTGCATCGTTTGGGTGGACCTTTCTGCGGTCACGAAAATTCTACTTGTTCACATACACTGTTTTTGGTACGTCATCCTGGGCAAAATCGGTCTGGCTTGAAGTTGACGTTTCACGATACAGTCTTCGAGTTCATCTTGTATGCTCAGTGGGGTTCCTTACCGGCTTATGCAGTATTCGTCGGCATTGGTAACCCGTTTTATATTCAGATGACTTACAACATAGGAGCTATATTCGCAAGAACCTTACCGCCATATCTGGCTACACTCTGGGGCCCTTTCAACGTGTGCCTCATCATGATTTTCTTCACCATGACAGTGATGTTGACTGTGTGGATACCAGCCGGAGATAACTCGGCCGGTGCCCTGTTTACAGTGGCCTTCTTGGTGGGAATCGGCACGGGTAGCTACACACCTCTACTAGGTCTGTGACTTTCAGCTTACTTACTAATCTATGTCCTTATGAGGAGAAGCTAAACCGTTAACACAGCATCGTGTATGAGCGAGCTCTGTGGAGACAGAGGCTACGGCAAATGGATTGGAGGATGCTATACATTCGCTAGCTTTGCGTGAGTAAGCCGGCATACCAATCGCTCATGCCAGCATAATAACGTTACTATCAGTCTTCTTATCAGCAATCCTGCAAGCCAGATCATTCTAAATAGCCAGAGTCCCCGTACCCTCGTTGCGGTGCTTGCATCCATCTTATTTACGGCGTTCGTAACTTGTTTCTGGACAAGGTGGTTGAAGCTTGGTGGTACTTGGCAGTGGAACGTAAGAGCATGATTGTAAACTGGGAAATGGATGTCAACAACCATACGAATCCCCCACATATTTTCCATCACCGTACGCATTGACTACCTGGATTTGTTGGCGAATGACTGATAACAATATGAACGACGCATGTTGTCGTATTCTTGGATATATAAGCGGCCAAAAGGATTGAAACAATGCCGCAAGTCCATACCACCAAGTCCACCCAATATGGGCACCGAGGTGAATGCCTGTGGAGATCTTGCCTCGAATACGTAGGACGGTAAACTCTGCGATGTTACACCATAGACCAGGCAGGAATTGTTCTATTCTGTCAGCACCTTGTTCGTCAACGAATCATCACGCAATCCGACTTGCATTGAACAGTACGAAGTAGACATGTGCTTTGCACGTCACCAGTCCAGCAGAATCGCCGATGGCAATCACGGTGACAAGCAGCGCCATCGATGGGATAACCAGCTTTGCGTTAATCCATATTCGCGAGTTATGGGATTCCGCGGGCTCTCGTCGAGCGGCTTGTCCGGTCGGCGCAGCCACCTTTGGTCCGTCTTGCTTGTTATTGCGATATACTGGTTATCACACTTTTCGCAAGTCGCTCTGTCTAGATCAGCATGGAGATTCTTTATTAATGCTTACAGTTGGCAACTTAGCCTGGTAGGCAGAGTCGAGAACCGATCGTTCAAGAAAGTCAATATAGGGCACCAGTAATCTGGGTACGGACATCCCGCAGATCCATCTCCTCTCTCCAAACGAACGACCACCGTAGGCTCTTGCCAAACAAAGAGAGACAAGAGGATAGGGGTAGAAGCCAAGCTTGTGAAAGTCAAACCCTACCTAAAAGAGGCCCGTCACGGATGTTGTCACGTGGCAGGAATACGACCATCCCCATATTTTCTCGAAAACATGACACTTTACTCAATCTGAACCTCCTAACACAAGACAACTGCTGCGACATGTTCGCGTTTTTGTTTCGGTATAACACACTACGCGTTGAAGTCTTGCCTGTAAGAGAGACAACTGGTCGAAACACTTCAGACAAGGTCAGTAGAACATAACTATCCGTCAATAAACCACAGTGGGAAATTGCACAGTCTAGAGCCCTTTGCTAATTTGTGTCGCGTTCCGCAACCTTGGTTGGTATAGCCACAGGGACCTAATCGGTGCCTCCACTGAACCTCAAGGATTAACGACCCTTAGACACTCAATAAACGAAGCTAGCCGAGAGCCTCGCGGCGGGAAACCGAGTCTGGGCTGAAATATGGCTTCTCGCCGAGTGAGACGACGCGATTACCCTGGCGCTTCCCACTGTAGTCGCTAGACGGTTCATCAGCTTCTGTCCACCGGACTCCGGGATATTGACTTACTTCGTGGCAGTGTGGAACACAGATCGACTGTTAAGTGTAGCATGTTAGGACGCAGCGCTCTCTCGTTCCGATGACGAAAGCTCTCCACTTACTTGTCCCAAATAGCAAGATCGTTCTTGTTCCAGCGGAATCGAACCTGCAGATCATGGTTTTCGAATATGATTTGGTTGACTGCGAGAAAGAGGATTCAGTATCATTTTGTTCAGAGAACAGCTGCGGTTGCAGCACATACAGTAATCCTTGAGGATGTCACTTTCACGCTGTGTCACCCCGTTATACCAGCCAGCGTGGACTTGGTGGCCCGCTCCGAAGAGGCTCTTCCATCCTGTAACGGGATTGGTACGGACCACTGGGCTATACCGTATTGTGTCAGCTTCACAACTTTGGATTCTGTGGCCGGACCTACTGCTCTGCTTGGAAGTCAAGCCCCCTATTCTCAGGTGCACCGCGGAACTCGTCGATGAGATCCTCGCCAAACTTCTCCTTCACCTCCACGAAGGCTGGTTGGTAGTGAGTCGCAGTCAAACTCTCGGCAACCTTCTGGAAAGTCGGTGACAGGCGGTCATAAGCCTCGTATCCTGATGCCCAGAGTGTATCGCCACCCGCGTCCTCGGGGGTCTTCACAATCTTCAAGATAGCATAGTCAGATGGGATATTCTCAAATGTGATGCTACCGGACGATCAACATTAGTCCATCAATTGAAGGGTGTCCCGTGCAACGTACTCAGCATGCCACCCAAGGCTTCCCAGCTTCTTGGAGGCTGCGGTGTATCTGTCTTGGTAAAACTTGCGGTTTTGCTCAGACGAAATAACCGATACTTCATCGTCTAGTTTGCCGTTCTCGTCAACGGCGATACCGCGTTTGCTGTTGGACAGCGCATGTCTGTGGAGTCCAGAGGTTGTTGGCTTTCCAGTCAGCTCACCCAATCTCTGACCAAGAACCTTCTGGTCGTCGATCTTGATATCCTGGTTACGAAAGAAGACAACGCCGCGTTGCGACACTTGAATCACAGTGTTAGAGGTGTGGTCCGAAGCGTCGCACGATGATTAATGTTCTACGTACCTAAGATAGCCAAGTCACGAATTTTTGTATCGTCTTGAAGTATTTCGCTGAGTTGAAGGTCGGGGAACTCTCGGCCGATCACGGATGTCACTTCGAACTGCTTGTAGCTATCTAGGCTTCCGGAATAGGTCAGAGGTCCAGTCAGCCGCGATGAGCTTGAACTCTTCGTAGCAACGGGAGTGATGGGAGTGTCAGAAGCTAGATCGATATCCGCTGAAGGAGGTGCCATGGTGATAGCCGGATCAATGTCGGTGTCTAAATCTTGGATGGTCTATTTTGGAGTTTGATTGCGGATAACTATTACTCTCTAATCCAAGGATATTACAGACTTTAACGATGTTACAGCAGCTGTGGTGTATTCTTATACTGCTTTCGCCCAACTCGTCAGTCTTGCCCATCGTTCGAATAGTACCGATGAGGCCTGGCCAGTCAATATCGCACTTTATGAGACAAGTTTCCCCTCATGTTGCGTCAAATCTAGACGAACAAACATTGGTCTGCATTGGATACATGCTTCATTGCGATGATTACCCATCTCGTCGCACGACATCTGGGTGGCCGGAACGGCGCATTCTTGGGGTCAATCGTTATCTCCAACCAGTATGGGCAGCACGCCATCGAACATGACCCAATCACACCTAGGACCGCGATTCACGCCATTGTAACAAATGATAACACCATTCCCCTCACGATACAGAGTGCGTTATGTTAGCCGTTCTTATGGTCTTGCAGCAGGTAATGCCTACATTCGGAGCCGGATTCGGCGAAGACCTTCCAGCACCATGTGCGGTACCAGTCGTCAAGCTGTGGGCATGTCACATACACAAGACAATCACCCCATCAGATCACAGCCGAGACTTCGTTGACGTTTTCACCAAGTCTGAATCCTCCCCTAAAAGCTCTTCAGCAATCGCGCGTCCTGCTGCCCTCCCCGAGAAGATACAACCGCCCAAGAATGTGCCCTCGAGAGAGCTATACCCATGAACTCCGCCACCGCCGAAACCGGCAGCTTCGCCGGCAGCGTACAGACCAGGGAAGATCTCACCATCTGCCTTCATAACATTACTACCCAAGTTGGTCTCAAGGCCACCCAACGTCTTGCGAGTGAGAATGTTCATTCTCACGGCAATCAGAGGGCCGTACTTCTTATCCAATAGGCGATGCGGTGGCGCAACTCGGCTTGACTTGTCTGGCCAGTAGTTACGAGCGTTATGAATGAGCATCGCTTGAGCGTCCTTTGAGTAGCTGTTGTCCATCTGGCTGTCACGAGCCTCGACAACTTCCTTGATCTGGATGTAGTCAAGTTGCGGTCCTTCCGATAGCTTTGCGAGATCGTTCATGCCTTGGACTAATTCGTCCAGATTCTCACGGACGACAAAGTCTTCACCATAATTCTGAAAGTTCTGCACTGGAATTGTACCCTTCTTCCCGAATACACGAGTCAGGAGCTGCCAGTAGCTCTTATTCGTGACATCCGGGTTTTGTTCAGAGCCAGATAAGGCAAATTCTCGGGCAATGATGGACTGATCGAGGATGAACCAGGTGTAATCATAGCCAGTGTGCCCTATATGCTTCAGTGTCGCCAACGTATCAGTCCCCGGAAACAGGAAGGGCGGAAGCCTCTTGCCAGTCGCATCGAGCCATAGAGATGAGGGCGCTGGCAAGACGCGGATGCCATGTTTGGGCCAGATAGGATTCCAGTTCGTGAGACCTTCAGTATAGTGCCACATCCTATCGCGGTTTATAACGTTGCCTCCGGCCTTCTCGGTGATGCCAATCATGCGGCCATCGACATGTGCAGGCACACCGATGACGAATTTCTTCGGTGCGGGACCGAGACGGTCCATCGGCCATGCTGCCTTTACTGCTTCCACATTGCCGCCAATGCCTCCAGACGAGACAAGCACTGCTGAGGCTTCAATTTCGAAGTTGCCTACGTCGTTCCTGTTAGTCTTGACGCCCCTCTCTGAGTCATCTGCCTCTAGCACTCGTCCCTTGACTCCGATTGCCCTGCCAGTGTTTTCGTCGATGATGAGTTTATCAACCGCATGACGGTACTTGATTTCAACGACGCCTTTCTTCGCGGCCTCCAACACGGGTTCCTTGAACACGCGCACGACCTCCGGCCCGGTACCCCACGTCACGTGGAAGCGAGGCACAGAGTTCCCATGCCCGTCGGCGCGACCATCACCACGTTCCGCCCACCCAACATTCATTAGAAATCCCATGCCACGCGCCTTCACGTAATTCTCCATCTCGTCTGTCGCGAAGTTGACAAACGCCTCAGCCCATTTGCGAGGCCAGTAGTCCTCCTTCTCACGATCAAAGCGCGCCGACGAGAACCAGTCGCGCATTGCCAGCTCTCTGCTATCTTTGATACCCATGCGTCGTTGGTAGCTTGAGTCGACCATGAAGATGCCGCCGAGAGACCAGAAGGCCTGCCCGCCGAGGTTCTTCTCATTCTCCTGGTCGAGAATGAGGGTCGGGATGTTGCGCTGTGACAACTCGAAGGCTGCGACTAGACCAGCTAGGCCGCCGCCTACGATGATGACAGGCTTTCGCTGGCGTTCCTGCGTTTCGGAAGACATTATTGTTGTTCTTGTGAGGAAGCTCGACCGGCGACTCATAAGCAGGCCGAGGAATAATTGGGGATCCACACCGAACCGCTTATGTGGCATCGACCTGCGCCACAGCCGAGGTTTAGCTTCGCATAACCCGTAGGTACTTAAGTACCTATGTACAGAAGCCGTAATATTACTAGGACGCATATGATCTCGACTGTGCATTATACACAAATCAGCAACTTATTCCTAGCAAGAGGACCGATATAATGATCTTCAGCAGATCGAAATGAGCAGCAGGAAATCACAATATACAAAAGCCAGATAATTCATCAGGAGGGATTTGGAACTTCGCGGACCTCTGGACCCGCATCCCCTCCGGCGACACTTCTACGCTGTGTTTCTCGGAACGAACAGCGCCAGGGTGCCTTGCGACCTGAGACACTATACGTTATTAAGCCCCAGTACCAAACGCCAAGAAAATAGATTGGAAGAGAAGATACGTTCTTGCTGCAGTCTGCACCTCTATAGTGACATCTATATGAAGTAAGAAAAAGACAACGAGAAGGCTATTTAACTTTCCCAGACGTACAAAAATAAGCGCAAGCATAACAGTTCGTATATCTATTCCAACGTCACTATTCGCCAAAAATGTTCGTACTTCGCTCCAATTACTAAATCAGACACTTGGCTTATAGGAGCAAGGGAAGCTGGTGCCATAACCGTTTGATTGCGAATGCGTGGCCTAAATCAATCCTGATCTGTTGTAGTGGTCGTACTATTGTGAACTCCGATGATATATGCTTGCTGTGTCTCGAAGGACCTCTCGAGGCTGAGAGCAGTTCTTGGCCATTAGACAAGTCGAAGCCAGCGGGAGGCTCGCTGTAGAAGACCCCAGATTTAGCCTTTCGAATCCACCAAATCGCAGCATGTTTAGTACACCAGCAGAAACCCGGAGGGAGTAGTGCTGGGAAGGCATTGCGAACTGATTCTATACCCAGTTACACTGCGGGGAAAACACTGCGCCGAGCGGACGTCGAAGGCGATATTGTTGAAAACAGGGGGGTTGGTATACTAGTCATCCCAATCCACAACCACGTATATAGTAGTCCACACACCCCAGAAGGAGAAGATTCAATTCTTCTCCTTTAACCAACCAATCTAACAGACATCTATCTACACCATTCACTTTGACAGATATGCCTCAGTCAAGACGAGTTGGCCAAAGTGGCAGGGACCGATGCAGCAACATCATACGGAATAAGCGTACCGGGGCTGGGCAATCCACAAGCCCCCGCGGAAGCTTGCGAGGAGCTGGTCATGACGAACTTGCCAGAATTTGCACCCCTTCTTTTCGCCTTTACATGAACCGACATTCTTTGAGGAACGCAACTCAACTCTACGTGGGAACGTATGGGCCAGGCCCTAATGAAGATTTCGACTCGAGCCGTCATAACGCTTCAGTGCATTTTCAACTCGTAGGATCAGTTCTCCCGCAAAGGCTAGACCGTTCATGCCGCGTTCGAATGATCTCGGCATTACTGGCGACAGAGCTGCATCTCGTCAGCGTGACGTCCCCGAGGACTGCTTCGACGTTCATGGGACCTTGGTAAGCATGACGTATCACTCCAGTCTTCATCGATGCCCTTTCCGCTATGTAGAACCCCCCCGAGACGTATGCGAGATGCGGAAGTAGCTGTTCTGATGCACATCTCACTAGACAGGTATCCGAGCTAAACACTTGGGCACCTCTAGGAATCGTGGATTGGGACACTGATGTCTGTGTACCAGGCAGCCGAGAGCTTCACAAAGCCGCCCAGATCCCCTAGGAGCGCGATGTGTACACAGCACACAATTCTCAATGGGTCTTCTAAAGTATCGTCTGCGATGAGCTCACCTGCTGCTTGATCGCACAATCCAACGCCACGCTCGGAGATTGCACTCTTATTTCACTACAAGATCCTGGCCTTGACGTGGAAGTGGGTTGTAGGATAATACGGTAGCACGTGACGGTCTGCGAACTTACCGATCCGTCTTATCGGCTCTTCTTTTCAAGCGTGACAGAACGTCATCATGCGCGTTAGTGGCCGGCCTGGCGATGTGGAGCACGACGCTTAAACTAAAAGCCGACACTTTCCAGCGGCGGCCGGCTTGACATCCAGGGCGTGGGTACATTCGAATTACTTGAACGAGCGAAAATATGTCTACAATCTGGACTTAAACACCGTTCTAAAGCACCTATTCAAAGTGAAGCCATGTTCGACGGATTCCAGCCCTTCACCATTACGACGCAATCCGACCCGAAGGTCGACATCTACGGCCTAAAGAGTGGTGAACCATCATCCCAGCGTCCAGCACTGTTGCTCGTACATGGCTTCCCTCAAACTCACCATATTTGGCACCGTGTGGCACCGCAGCTGACAGCCGCATACACGGTCGTACTACTTGATCTTCGCGGTTATGGCAACTCGTCAAAGCCAGAAGATGTGTCACAATACGCAAAGAGCGTTATGGCTCGAGATTGCATAACGGCCATGGACACGCTCGGTTTCAAAGCAGCATTTTACATATGCGCACACGACCGAGGCGCCCGAGTGTCACACAAGCTCCTGGTTGACTTTCCGGACCGAGTCAAGAAAGCAATCTTCTTGGATATATGTCCCACACTGGCCATGTATACCAAAACGAACCTCGAGTTTGCACATGCGTATTTCCACTGGTTCTTCCTGATACAGCCAGATCCTCTACCGGAGACGCTCATTTCCGCAAGCCCGCGAAAGTTCACCGAGCTTTTCATGGGGGGCCGTCAAAAGGACGGGCTAAAGTTCTTTGACAAAGTTTGTTTCGAACACTACGTTTCAATCTTGGAAGACCCTGTCGCAGTACATGCAATGTGTCAGGACTACCGTGCGAGTGCAAGTTTAGACATGCAGGAAGCACGCAAAGACCTGGCAGATGGAAGGTTGATCAGAACCCCATTGAAGGTGCTATGGGGCAAGCATGGTGTCATTGAGAAGTTGTTCGATGCAGTTCAGGAGTGGCGTGAGGTTACGTCTGAGGAAGTTGAAGTCGGGGGCTATGCTGTCGAATCTGGGCACTACCTACCTGAGCAAGCTCCCGATGATGTTGTCGCGGCCATCCGAGAGTTCCTTGTGTAAGGAGACCGGTCGTCCTTGATTGGAACCAGCAAATGGTATTAAAGGAGAGAGCGTAAGGCCCTACAACAGATACAATATATTGACGAAACAAGTTACTCGGAGTCACCTGCATCGCGACGAATTTATGCATCTCATAATAGCCAAAAGCACCGGGCTGCCGATCACATTCGTTACTACTTCGGATTGAAATATGCGCAGTGATAAAAGTCGAGACTATTCTCGGAACATAGTAATAGACAAGCCACTTGAATACCAATTTAGGTGATTAGACTTCCCGCTTAGTCTAGCTGGAAGACCGAGGTGTCTTGCGTAATACCGGTGCTCACACACAAAGTTTCATATCCAGCCTCGTCGAATTCAATACATCAATCAATTGATTGCAGCTGAAAATAATTGTACATCTGTATGTACTTAGTGGGCCGGGTAATTGTGCCACCAAAAACTGCCAACTTTCGCCCGAGCGCAGAATACTTCTTGAGGAATTTATCATACTCCGATTATTCTTACTGGAACCCCTAAGAGTAGTATCGATAGTCGAATTCAACCCTTAGTTGGCAACTTGCTATTCGATCCAGGTCGCTCACGCTGTTTGAATCGAAAACCACCATCCTCGAAGTTATAATAGTCCCATGTGCCTGTATGCCGTGAAACTGGAGCCAGACGTGGTTGGACTGTTCCTGCGTAAACGCTCATTTCTGATCAAAGAGCCAATCAAGCTGCTTCGTGACATGTTTTCAGGCTATCTTATAAATTGTCTTCAACGGAAATGCCGCTCCGAAGTGGCAACGGAAGTATATCAATGTCAAATCCTCCCTGAAAGAACACTGGTTCGTCTCGGGCCTGGAATGATCGGGCTACACGTTTACCCCGAGAAAAGGCTTGCCCAATTTGATTGAAAAATTGGATTCAGGAACTTCAAACATTCAGAGGCATGCTGTCTGACTCTCACAGTAGCCGTGCGCGACCGGAGGCTCAGCTGCGAAGCCGCTCCCAACAGCAGCAGGCGTCTTCTTAGCGCATCGTTCGATAAAAACGCTTGCTTCGATCTTAGAGATGAAATATACCACACGGAATGTCCCAGATATTACTACGTTGAAAATAATAACAGAGATATGAAATTCATCCTGCGGGGGCCTTTGGCTGCACCGGTGACCAGCCATATCTGCTAGCAGCCCGTTTTGATGACACGGATGGGTGGAATATCAAGTGGCTCATTCCATCCTAGAATCACGCGATCACCAGGGAGAACTGTCCAGGCTTATCGACTTCAAAAGACGAGGATAATCGCGCGGTTTGGTTGCGTAAGACGGATGGCCCCCTAGACGTGTTATACTGGACAAAGGCTGACAAGTCTTCTTAGGCTGTATGATAGGCTAACGTGTTTCAAGGATTGATGCATCGGAATTCTTGGCCACGACTGATAAAGGGCTACTGAGTCCCCTACTAAGAGAACACTAGTTTTCGCAGTAATTCCGACAAAGTTGTTTCACATCAGCTACGCGCTCGCTGTCAATCGGGAAGTCAGTACGCATAGCCGCTTCATTTCATGATTGTAGGACATCTTTCCGCAGGATTTCCGCAGGAGGAGTCGTGTAACTGGAATGAGCTGACTGCGACCTCGGAGGCGATTAGGCCCAGATTTTCTGCTTTGCTGTAGGATGACATGGTGGGGAGAACCTATCGGCTATTCTTCGACCGACGTCACGCTTCGGACATGAACCGCCTCATCCGGAGCAAGTAGGTTGATCCCAACTCATAATAGTATCTACCAAATAGTACGAAAGAAATACCCTTCTCGTCATATAAGTCAAAATGGCACCAAAGACCCTCAAAGTTGCTGTCATTCCCGGAGACGGCATTGGAACCGAAGTGATGCCTTACGGTGTTCGATGCCTTGAAGCGGCGGCAAAGGTCTTCAACTTGTCACTAGACTTCGAGACCTTTGACTTCTCTAGTTGCGCATATTATGAGAAGCACGGCGACATGTTGCCGTCCGATTGGAAGGAAAAATTGCTCAAGTTTGACGCAATCTATTTTGGGGCCGTCGGCATGCCCGACAAGGTTGCTGACCATATCTCCCTTTGGGGCAGTCTGCTGAAATTCCGAAGGGAGTTTGATCAGTATATTAACTTGCGACCTTGTCGACTGATGCCCGGCGTGAAGTGTCCTCTTGCTGGGAGAAAGCCTGGTGACATTGACTTCTGGGTGGTGCGTGAAAACACGGAGGGGGAGTATAGTAGCATAGGAGGCAAGATTTTCGAGGGGACAGAGAGAGAGACAGTTATCCAGGAAACGGTAATGACCAGGACCGGCGTTGACAGAGTGCTGCGCTATGCATTTGATCTTGCGCAAAGCCGGCCACGGAAGAAACTCACGAGTGCGACGAAGAGTAATGGAATCAGCATTACGATGCCATACTGGGATTCAAGGGTTCAGGAAATGACGAAGAAGTACCCTGATGTGAAGGTCGACAAATACCACATTGATATACTCACAGCACACTTTGTCCAGCGACCTGACATCTTCGACGTAGTTGTCGGCAGCAATCTTTTTGGGGACATACTATCGGACCTCGGCCCTGCATGCACTGGTACGATCGGTATCGCCCCATCTGGGAATCTCAACCCGGACGGCAAGTTTCCAAGTTTATTTGAGCCTGTACATGGAAGCGCTCCTGATATCGCGGGCAAAGGAATTGCCAACCCAATTGGTATGATCTGGGCAGGGCAGATGATGCTGGAGCATTTTGGATATAAGGAGGCTGCCACTGCAATACTCAAGGCCATTGAGAACGTGCTGACACGATCGGAGGCTAGCGTCATGACGGCAGACATGGGTGGAAAGGGGACTACGCAAACCTTAGGAGAAGCAGTCGAGAGAGAGATTTTGGCTATGTAGACGGTATAACAGAGCATGAATGTGCCTTCATTTGTTGTATCCTATGATAGAAGCCAGATTCGATTTTCTTAGTCCGTACGGTAATGCACTTCCCGCGGTGCTATCGCATTCGACTCTTTCATGACCTGATGCCGTCCTAGATTATTTCTCGATGTATGATATCCCCTGAACTATGCTTTCTCTCGTCTCTCCGCCTCTTGGGTCACTGAAAGAGCTGCTGTGGCCACTACATGACAGAACGCATCAACAGCAGACAGGCTGTATCTAGCTAGTTGAATGATAATCAGCCTGTCGGTCGTGATAACGCTCACTCATCAATTATGATACTCAAGTGGATCCCTACAGCAGACCAATTCGCTACTCCGGTCTGCAACCATGTAAGGCCGGTCGCGGAGTTGTCACATCTGCTGGAGGTCACCACCATCATGATTAACCACACCATAAAATACATAAACTATTCGACTTGACCTTGAATAGTCACTGTTTTGATGGCAAGGCCTCGAAGCAGGGCGAGCAACTAGGCAGATGTGGTGGTTGAACGACTATTACCATAGAACAGTCTTCCATAGCTGCGTGTCAATTCGCTGTTCGTATATACAGGCATAATTACCCGGTTTCATGTTGAAGTTTAGCGATACTAAGATCAGTAGAGTTCGGTAATCCTTTGTCGTATAGCAGTGCCAGAGCCACTGCACTCTAGTTTGTGGTGGATGAGCTATAAGCGTGAAAAGAGGCAATTGTATACTGTGGACGGCCCATACCCATGAATAGCAGTGCCATAAGCTAAGGGTTACTATCTATCTTATCTGACTAGCTAGGAAAGGAAAGACCTGTTCAATCACGATAGGGTCAACAAATGGTTCCGACCATCCGAAATAATCATTCTTCCAAACGTGAAGACACGTCCAACGCGTTGTGTACCCGCCTGATCTTCTGCCATTCAAATAGCCATCAGCTCTAGGATTTCAGCTCGATCTCAATGGGGAGTAGGCCGATCATGAAAAAAAGCAATCTGCAGTGACAGCAAAAATCAACTGCTCTCTAGGTATTTTTGGCTATATGATAGGTGGCTGGGCTGATAAGGGATCAGCAGAAGAAGATATCTGAGTTTATCTATTTCCTTAATTCTCAAGCTTTCGAGCCAATCAGAGAATACAATGTTAATGCGGCTCGAGTATATCATAATTCCGTGACCAATCCAAAAAATCATCAATGATTTTCCCGGCGCCACCAAAAGAAAGCAGTGACCGATCATGATAATTGCACAATCAGCCAGCCTGATTATGCCCTCAAGACCGCTCCACTCGGAAAATCTATATAAGGTGCAGGACCCTTCCCAACTTCACATTCTTCCCAGTTCCATCCAACAAAAACTTCAGAAGGACACTCTTTCAGCAACTCCTTCATTACATCCGCAGACTTTCTACTCGTCATCACCATAAATCTCATTCCATCCTACATCATTCCATCATTGTAATCTTCGACCTGGTCATCATCAGAAGGTTGAATCTCGTCATCATCAAGATCCTCGATCGGTCGATTTTGAGCGTCTTCAGTCATCGGGACTTTGTACCACAGCGATCTACGTCTACCTACTCCGTTTCCTCCGTCCCTAAGTCAAGATGTTCTACTCAATCCTGGGCTGCATCTGGAAGGTCACCCTCATGATCGTCACAGGCTGTGACGCAGGGGATGATGGTGGCGACATTATGTTCATAGGTGGTGGCGGACGTGATGGCGAACGGGATGGCAATGGTGGAGGTGGTCGCTGCCGCCGCAACGCAGCCAAGCCGCGACGTCGTTGATTTCTACACGATCACGATACATTCTACTACAGTGAGGTGATGAATGACTGCATAATATATCAGTGAACCGGTTGCCTGCTTGTTTCCGTAAGTCCCCCACCAGACACTCCCCAACAAATGAGACGTGACGTGACTGTTGCTGACCACTGCCTGTTCTATCATTAGTCGCGACTACTACCTAGGTAGGATGGTCTGCCACAGTAGAAGAGTGGTAACTTTTTTTGCAGATCGACACAACAGTGAGTTTCTTTCACCCCTGTGGTTTCTGGCGCTTGGGATACATGTATTGACTTTCTATTAGATGGGATGTCACTTTGGTGGCCATGATTTATCTGGTTCTCGGCATCTGGGCAGCAGTAGCCTGGATTTGGGGGTTCCAGTGTCTGGAGGGTTGGTGCGGAAGTTCGGCGTGCTAGACGTTGATGCTTTGGTTTCATGGGGCACGCTTCTTGATGGGTGGGCGACACGCTAACGTGAACGCTGGATAGTCCGCTAAATCCTGAATTATGATTTATACCCACTACGAAAATTCCTTGTGTTCTCCTCTTGATATCTCCAGCGAGTTTCTTGATGGGGATGGTTCTTAACTGGCTATTCCATCCTGTCAGCAGTCCAGTGATCTAGGTTCTCTGTTTCCCACGCGTCGCGTCGCACGAAGGCAATCCATCGCAGTGACTGTCTTCTGCAAGCTCTCTGATGTTCAGCGGCCGTTTCTCAATGCCCTTTTGGTCGGATTAGATTACCGATGGCGACGTCCTTCTAAATCATTATGGCTTTGCAACCATTCCTGTGTCAGAGCGATTCAGCCATGCCAGCGCCACCATCTCCGCCTCTGACCAGACTAGGTATTTGGTCTCTCTTACTTCTGTGTGTTTCGGTTAAGTAGTATTGGATGACACGAGTCACAAGGCCTGTCCTACTATTTCCTAGGCAGGAAGGGGTGACAGTCTTGTCTTCAACCGTTGTGATTAGGAATCTGAGCCAGAACTAAGCTAACACGCCGCCACCAGTAGTACTGTATACCCTACGCCATGAGTAGTGGCGACGTTCAAGCTGGACTACACGATGTACAAGTTGAGCAGACGGTGTCGAGAGAGTCCAAGTTCCGCCCAGACTACAATCTATAGAATCTAATTTTCTAAACACGGGAAAGCCTCTAGATTTGCTGGTATACCTCTAAGACTGAATCCTAGCCGAGCTTCCAAAATTCGACAAGTGGACATACCAGAACCTAGCCATCCCATCCGTGCTGCACCAGAGCCATGTAAGCACGGGCGAGACGATGGGTGTAGATCCCAGAGAGGTCCTTAACCGTCTCGACCACCACTACCACCGAGATGACCCAGGTTTCCTCCTTTCCCTATTCAGCCCGTGTGGATTTCCTCAATGTATCGCCTCAATTTGAGCTCTACGTGAACCTGTTTTGTCTCGTATCTAGAACGGATGACTCTGACACCGTTGTGTTGAGAGGAAATACTCGCGCGATGGCGTCGGAGATTCTCTTCCGGCAACTAGAGGCTACCTCGGGTTTGACCACTGAGAGATTGGACAGAATGGTACTAATAGGGGATGCTACACAATGGATGTTCTGCACTGGACTTGGTATATCAGACCTAGGTCTTTTCGGATAGGCGTTTTAGTTACAACCCAGCTTGCTCAGACTCGTCTCTGTGATTGAGTCATGCTGCCGGGCCGGATAGTTAGTATCCGCCAACCCACTTACAGGCGGTAGGTCGGTGCCGTTTTTACGGAGACCAACTTTGCCATTCGGCCGGCCGGGAAAAGTTGATCCCCCGTCGGCATTTGAAGTATCGTCGGTTCATGAGACGACTATGGTTATTTTTCTTTGCAATACTACGACTAAATCACCTGTAAGCCTCGCTGACCTGCGTTCAATAGAATATAGAATCATGCATTCACTTGTATCACTAACTTCACTGATTGGGTATATTATCTCATTCATACGTGCTTCCTGTTCTTGACCATCATGTCAAATCATGTCAAATACACAGATCTGGCTTATAGCGGGTGCCTCTAGCGGTCTTGGGTTCGAACCATAGAAGACGCCATCAGTAGCTAGCCACAGTGTGATAGCATGCTGCCGCGATGCATCCACGAATCCTGCCATCACGGCGGAGCTCAAAAAGCTTGGTGGCATCTGGTTAGAACTTGATATTGCAGCTTATAATTCGAAAATACCATCGAGACAGCTGTGTCCAAGTTTGGCAACATTGATGTCTTGTTTAATAACGCCAGTTACGCAAACTCTGGTGGCGTTGAAGACGCAAGGTGAGTCGAGGACTCGGAGCCAATTCGCAACGCTAATGAAGCTACGTAGCATCGATCAAGCGCAGGCTCTCTCCCCAGTCGACTTCTTTTGTCCCTTATGCACCACTGTCGCCATACTGCCATCGATGCGGGCCCGTATGCTGGTCCGTAGGAGCGGCACTATAGTGAACATCGGTAGTTCCTGTGGCATCAGCTTAGTAACAAGCCTAGCAATCTATAGCGCGAGCAAATTTGCCCTTGAAGGTAGGTCACGAATCAATCAATCTTCGTTGCCAAGTTCCACACTGAGTATGATCTCTACAACAGGTCTGACAGAGACACTCTTTGCGGAACTATCTTCCTTCAATATCCGCATGATCATAGCTGAGCCTAGCGCACTGGCTACCCGATTTACTAACCCGAACGGCTCCGGTGTCATGGATCCTTTAAGTGAGGCGTACAAGGGCAATGTTCCGGATCAGGCCATGCAGATTAGTCCCAATATGTACGATTCCGGAAAGGTTGGAAGTCCCGAAAATGCTGCACGTCTCATAGTCGAGACAGTGGGTGGAACGGCAAGTTCGAAGGCAATGGTCCTAGACTAAGCTTGCCGCTTGAAGTGTTGGATCCGAGCTCGAAAATAAGGCTAAAGAGTACCTTGATCTGCTTGAAAACACCAAGGAAGGGTGGCAGAGCGTACAAGTGGCAGCAGCAACTTCAGTTTAGGAAGTGGAGAACCTACGAGATTGGGGTTTCACGGCGACTTGACTCTCCACAGCCAAACGCTCATAGGATTTACCGGTCATTGTAGTTCTTGTTCTAGCACCTCATGAGTGCTTGGCTCGTTCTTCATTCGTTGCTCACATGTTCTACCTATGGGACGGGGGTAAACATGGGAAGTAAACCATTAGCCCGCGAGAGTGTATTAATCCGAACCGAGATCTAGCACGTTAACAGCGAACCCTGTTCTAGTAATTTAGTAAAACTCAGTCTACGACAATGGAGTGTATTTTCCTAGCATATGATGAGGCTGCAGATGCTCGCAGTGCATCACGGTTTTCACCGACAAGAACGCCGGCATTCGCGCCGTAGAAGAAAACCCCTCCCATTCACCAGTAATGATATAGACATCAATTCTTAATTACCGTCTCTCGAAATCCGTGCCTAGACTATCCCAGCTATAGTCACGTACGAGAGATTCGAATGAGCGTAGAGTAGTAACACACTGCCAAGTACAGGTGTTGTGAATCAAAGAAAATCACGACTCGAGTAGTCCTGTGCTCCATATATCAACAGTCGCGGAACACATAATTATGAAGCCGAATGAAGGTGATGTGGCGAGTTTCTTGGTCTCGGGCCAACGATCTTGTGAATGGACCCCTGGCCCATGGTTGAGAAGATGCCAAAAGTAAGTATGTTAGTCCATCGTCAAGTTCAGCATCCGATAATGCATACAGACTGCTTTTTCTTGATGCTCTCTCTATGCTGTGTTTCAACTAGTAGCGACAACTGCAGCCACCAGCACGTTACGGCGACACTAACATTTAGTACGGAGTATCAACACTTTAGATGACGAAATCATACGCGACTAGTAGACATCTCCAACTAGTACCTCAATTTAGGCCGGGCAGCCACAGCCACGCCCTCGAGTTGCAGCTGCGGATGGATCCGGTCATCAACTTTGCTCTGTTTGTCAGCTGCCATGAGCGTGATGTTTCAGATATGGCAGGTGAAGGAACAACGAGATCGGATCTCAAAATGCAGCCGACGAACTTTTGCGAATCACAACTCCCGCGGATCGTCAAACATAAGCAAGCACTGTGTACCACAGTAATGTAAAAGAGGCTTCGATCATCAGATTCTCTCTAATTGATGGATTACAATCGCAAAATTGATCACGTCGTCACTCAGAACAAGGGAGAAAGCAGAAGGGGCGCAATCAATCCGTCGCAGCTAGGCTCGCTAAGTTCCGTTTTGAAGTTGGAAAGTGATGTACCCGCTAAGTCTCCTCCAATTTCTTCGTCTCTTCGAATTTCTCCGCCAACAGCATCACGTTCTTTGTTCTTCGCCTGAGATTGCGCACGGCAGTTGGTCCACCATGCAAGGCACTACCACTACCTGCGATTCTCCGCAAAAGGCCATCTTTGTGCTATATTCCCGGTAGCCAATCGCGTCCAATGCCGCAACCAAACGAGCTATGGTGCGCGACCCCAGTGTGGGAATCTCCATGCGACGTGACCCTGTGTAAAAGGGATGCCAAGAGTCCACCAATGGCTTCATCGTGAGAGGAGCCGCAAGTGCTCTACATCTACTGGCGCGAAGTCTACTTTGCTAGACCACCACGGGGCTGCGATGGGAATGCATTTCCCATAAAAGGTTGTGGTGTTTCGCTGTTTGTAACAACTTTCTGAGCAAGCAGCTGCAGGTACTCGGCCAGATCCCATTCGTTCTCTCCTGTCGTTTCTCGTTTCGAATCTCAGCATCATGAAGTCAGTCGTTGCCGGCCTTACCTTGGTGGCTTCGGCCCTTGCTGCTAGCCGGACATCCGCTCCCTCTGGCTGTATCACCGTCTCCTCCAGCGGCGGCGACTATGCCACCATCCAGGCTGCCGTCAACTCCCTCTCGACCAGCTCGTCTACCGCCCAGTGCATTTTCATCGATGCGGGTACCTACAACGAGCAGGTTCTTGTCAGCGCTCGCAGTGCCCAGCTGACAATCTACGGCTACACAAGCGACACATCGAGCTACGGTAGTAACGAAGTTACCATTACCTCGAGCTTGAGCCAGGCTGACGGTCTTGACGATGATGGGACCGCTACACTGCGGGTCAAGGCGGCTAATTTCAAACTATACAACGTCAATGTCAACAACGGCTATGGGTCAGGCAGCCAAGCTGTCGCACTCAGCGCATATGCTGACAGTGGCTACTACGGTGTCCAGCTCACTGGCTTCCAGGATACCCTATTAGCTCAATCCGGCTACCAACTCTACGCAAACACTCTGATCCAAGGTGCTACAGACTTTGTTTTCGGCCAGACTGGGCTGGCTTGGTTCGAGAACGTTGACATTCGCGTCTTGTCGGCATCCTATGGAACCGTCACTGGTTGGGTTTTCCTCCTTACTCTGTTTCAAATGGAGGCTGACAATTCTCTGTAGCAAGCGGCCGCTCCTCCGACAGCAATCCATCGTACTATGTCTTCAACAACTGCGACATCGCAGCAGCTGACGGCAACAGTGTCACCAGCGGCGCTTACTATCTAGGCCGACCTTGGGGAGCCTATGCCCGTGTAGTATTCCAGGAAACTACCATGAGCGATGTCATCAACGCTGCCGGCTGGGTCATCTGGAACACCGGTGACGAGCGAACTAGTGATGTACTCTTCGGCGAGTACGACAACTCCGGCAGTGGCGCATCAGGCACCCGCGCCAGCTTTGCCACCAAGCTTAGCTCAGCTGTTTCTATCGCCACCATTCTGGGAAGTAGCTACAGCAGCGCAGGTTACTATGACTCCAGCTACATGTAATCTGGCTACCCAGAGTGAGTTGTTTATTATTGGGTAGGCAATATTGGGCTTAAATTCGGCCATGGTGGTTGAATTCACCCTGTCCTTTCTTGTAAATATTTGGGAATTCCCAATTTGAACATACGTCTTGCAGGAGACTATTTTCCTGTCATTTCTTCCATGTGCCGTAAATTTGCCCTCGGTTTGCCAATGCAAGCCAAGAGTTCTTTGTTTCATGATGCATAATTGGCCACAGGTGTCTTAGACCGAGTTTGTTTTCCGAATGTTATCGCCAGTGGCCATCTCTTGAATGTGACACCTCACAAGACTGCATATCTCAGACATGATTTGAACCAGGGTATGCTACTACCCATCGTCAGGCTCATCGCTGGTTAGCCCTGTGGCTGGATATATTAGTAGCCTACTAGATGCGTTCATGGTGTCCTATATTACAGCTAATATGTCACTATCCTAAGCCTCCACTCAAAATCCCTTTCCATCCTTTGGAGTTTTAGCACTCCAAGTGACTTATATCGCAAGGCATACCAAGGATTATATCATATCAAGGGTTGTATCATACCAAGGATTACATTATACTAAGGATTATATCGTTGATATCGTTGACTGGCGAGAGCCGTGGAAATCTTTGATATGTTACCTGACCGACGTCTCTCTAAATGTTTCTCTTAGGCGCCATCCTGTCAACCCAACCTACCAACTGCGCATATTATTGCTTCACTTCCCGTACGTCACAATTCCAACCTGAAGGCAGCACGTGATACTCTCAGTAGACCTCAATCACTACGTTTCAGTACATTTCGCAGGATGAGCTTGTTGGTGTGCATAAGGTTACGTAAAGAGGGTTGTTGATACTGCTACTATATCAAGGAACGTTATAGATGATGCTCGGTATTGATATATTGGAGTTTGCTTGAATCATCTTGATTGTGAGTGGAAACTTCGCCGTCGCCCAGAGCCCTCTTCCGCTGCACGACGATTTCGTGCCAGTCCTGGGAGATGGAGATTCTTCTCCATCTCAAATCCGGCATCAATACTTGTATTAGGATATGTCAACATCAGTTTCGCTAGGAGTGCTTGGCTGACTGGAGTGGGACTTTCATGAATGGAGAGTTCAGAAAGCAGGGACACAAGGAAGGTTGTTACTTCAGAGGGGTAAATGCCATCTGGCCAACGCAGATCACTGGGCGGCATCGTGGGACTGTGTTGAGGAGATGTAGGTTATGGATAGGCTGAATGAGTCGAATTAATCGAGTGGCAGTAGATTCTTATCTATTAAAGTCTCTATAGTTGGCTTTGGTGTGTGAGTTCAAGTCAGATCAATGGATGGCCCTTGTAATTGCGCTTTATTTCCCCGATTTCGCATCCTTAAGCTATGGAATTGTATAGCGTCATTTACCTAACACTTGGACTCAAGCAATCGTTAAGAATGATATACTGGGAAGTGGGATTTCTTCCTAGTGTTTGTCAGTTGAACTTGAAGTAGTTAGTCGTACAACTCTTCGGGTGAGACTAAACTATACTTCTACTTTCAAAGATACGTACAACTGCTTTCTCCGATGACCAACCAAAGATATATCAACAGGACAACAGTCTCCTTGCATATCGCATAATATCCAGGAACTTAGTACCCATCGAATTCTCAGAATGTCGACCATATTAGGTTTGGTAAGATGGCCTTCAGCGGAAATCGCCACCACATTCCCGAAGTTCTCGAAGCTTCCCGTCGAACTCAAGCTCATGATATGGAATGAGTACTTCTTTGGAGGCCGCCGCATCCACGTCATCAGTACACCGCCGCCAGACCGTCTACAGTCACTTTTCGGCAGTTCATTTCCGACGTATCAATCCATCGATGCCGAGACACGAGAGAAATTCGATTATCGTTCACGCTTGCAACCCGTTTTCAACTACCCAGAAGCCTTTTCTGAGTTCTCGAAGCTATTCGAGGTAGTCAACTTCAAAGCTTTTGGCACACTTGTTAATGACATCAACATACTCTCTCCCGATCAAGCTTTTAATCGATTACGCACGCTAGTTGGTCCGCGTCAGAGTTTACGAAACTACAGAAGATTCCTTTCCGATCAGGCTCTAATGCACTGGATTCGTGAAAACTCCGCGCGGAGCAAGAAGACATTCCCCATCAACTGGGATAGAGATCTCGTTTATCTCGTCAATCTGAGAACTCCACTCTTGTTTCAACAACTATGTCAAAGCCCATGGGGTGCAAAGGTCCAGAAACTTGCTCTTGTAATAAGTGACGTAGAGAGAGCAGAGTCCTGGGAGAGCTGTCAACTTAAGACGGCGCTAGACATCGTGGGTCGGCAGGCGGGCTCTACCCTGAATAACTTCGGCTTACGGCTTAAGGAGATCCTCTTGGTCGTTGTGCCGAACGAGAGACAGTCCGAGACCATGCGCAGCGTTGGAGATCTTCAAAGGGATGAGTATGGGTTTGTGTCGTACAATGATGCTAATCTTTGGGTCGCTATGTCTGATGACATCAGCCTCACATCCAAATACGAGCGTATCGAAAAGGTTTTGATTAAAATGTTTAGACAGGGAATGTGCCCCATCATACGGTGGGTTGCTGACATTGACGGGACAAATACGCCTCCGTAAGCAATTGGTAGTAGCACTGTGAGTAATGGAAAACGAGCGTCGTAGTTCGGATAATATGTCAATGTTTGATAACATCTATAATGCATCGCATAAGTGAGGACCACAGGATGACTTCCTGTGATTTTGCAGCGCCTCTGCTGGGAAACGCAACCTCGTGTCACGTATTTGCTCCGATAGTATTGACATATAGTCGGGGAAACCAGCTTGCTCGTTATTGTAAAACTGTGTGTAATAACCATAGCGAATCGATCATATCGCATCATCTCTTATTAATACAAATCCGGCAGCTAGCTCGCATGACTGGTGATGGAGTAGATTGCAAAGAATAGAATATGTTGAGATATTTTGCGTCTAAGACTTGTGCCTTTGACGCTCAACTCGCGTGTTTTCCGTGCCAAAATTTAGCTCTAAAAACTACTAGAACTATCAAGAAATCGGGATAGAACTATAGACTGAGTTTTGTGATCGCTTTGATGTCTCGTGAAGACGCACCAACTGAGAACGTATACTCGCCGCTTGCAATAGCCCATTGCGAGGCGCTAGTATCCCAGTAACTAATATCACGTCGGCGCAGACTGAAAGAAATGTCGGAGGTTTGTCCTGGAGCTATTTGGACCTTGCTGAAGCCGCGCAATATCCGGATTGGTTGTTGAGCCTCATCGGGGAAACTGACATACAACTGAACGGTTTCGGTACCATTGATGGCTCCGGAATTCGTGACGGATGTCTCCACAGTCAAAACCTCATCAAACAAGTCACTCACGCCTCCCAGTCCCAAGGACCCAGTTGGGTATTTCGAGTCCAACGCAGTCTGGTTTGTGACACTGGCCGAAACGTCTTGACTATATTCAAAAGAGGTGTAGCTCAAACCATGACCGAACGGATAACGCACCGAGACGTTGTTCTTGTCGAAATATCGATAGTCGATGTACACACCCTCAGTAAAGTTGCACTGCAAAGTAAGGCAGATAGGTATATAATCAGTTGCGTTTTTGGCGATGGTATAAGTTAGTCTTCCACTAGGATTAACGTCGCCGTACAAGACGTCGACAATGGCATTGCCACTGTCCTGGCCCAACGGGGGAGAATAGAGAACAGCGGTAATGTTTGGATTCTCGATCCAGGCGTCAAGGACACGTGGTCCAGCAACGGTAGCTACCACAATAGTATTGTTGCAGTTAGCAGCGACGGTGTTGACCATCGCATCTTGACCAGGGTTTGAGAGCTCGGTACGGTCCGCACCCTCTCCTGACCATGCATTGATAAAGACAAGACAGACGTCAGAAGATGAAGCGTAACTTTGGAATGACGCCGTGCCACCCGTTCCAAAGCCGCCGGGAAAGCTCGGAACTCCACCGCCACCGCCACCGCCACCGCCACCGCCGCCACCTGGTCCACCAGGTCCTGCTAGCGAACTGGCATTCTGCCCTGGACCTGTACCAGGTCCTCCTCCTGGGATCCCAATGGAATATGGAGAGGTGTAAGTGTCGTTCAAGATATACGAAATCGAAGTATCATCAGCGATAGCGCGCAAGACCAGAGCGAGGTGAGGATCGACAACGTAAGGGAATGAATCTTCGCCAGAACCAGTAACGCCAGCTAGATGACCTGGATATATCTGAGCAGGCGAGCCTGTAACGGAGAAAACCTCATTTGGCCCTGCGATTACAGGACCGGCATGAGCACCAAAAATGCCAATAGAGCGCGGTTTCTTGATGGGAAGACCGATAGTGACACCGTTGCGAGTGCCCTCGTTGCTGTTCTTCAGCAAGACGATAGCTTCCCTGGATACCTGCTTAATGACGGTGGAATGGTTGCCTCGTACATTGCGGTGCTCGGAACCAGATACAGTCGAGGGTTGCTTGCCGTTATCCAGACCGGCATAGTAATATCCAATGACAACGCGCGTTGCCATGTCATCCAGTCGCCCTTGTGTCAGGGTGCCGTTGGCAATGCCCTTCAAGATTGTAGCCTCACTCCAGTACTGACTCGACCCATAATCGAGACCGGCATTAGCGGACCCATATGCTGATTGTTGTGCCGCAACGTCGGGAAGGACCAAACCAGGGAAGCCAAGGTTCGTCTTGAGATATCCGCTGAGTAGATCATTGCTTTCACAAGCTACCGTGCCGTTGACTCCGTTTAACGTACACATGATCCCCATCATACCGGCTTGCACCGAATCCGCAAACGGCCAAAGGTACAACTCAATAAGAGTTTTCTCGTCGAGATTCGATGAATAACCGCCAACCTTGCGGTTGTATTCTTGTTCGTCGGCCGCAAAGTGTCGTCCAACGGTAACGACACCGGCCGAATTGAAGCCAAGAACGGTCTTTGCTTCCATGATTCCAGATAAATATGGCTCAGGAGAGATAGACTCTGGCAATCTGCCCGACCACGCGATGCGTCCATTGGGGCTTGACACAGCGGCGTTGATCAGGTTGTACCCCATGCCGTAAAACTCTTCGCCTACAACTCGTGTTAGACTGTCTGCGCGTACTCAGTCAACCTCAACAAAGCTTACCCAACGCGTGGTATTGAGACTGGGCAAGATCGGGATTCCATGTAAAGCCAACTGCGGCGGCTGTCGAGAAGCCAGAAACAAATGCTTGGTTGTTCACACCGTCAATGCCGTCCTGGCCTCTGTAGCCGGGCCATGAGACATTGCCAGAAGTGAAACTCGATCCACCAATAATCTTGATCTTTTGCGCGTTCGTTAACTTCCCGACGAACGTCTTCGCCTTTTGGTACGCATCGGATGCGATACCAAGATCGACTGAGAATTTCAGATTAGCTTGGTCGACCCACCAGGTACGCAGTCAAAGCCAGGGTTGCTTACCAATTCCATCTGCCAACAACGGCTCTTTTGGTGCAGTCGTGTTAGTTGTCCGACTGCTAGCCGCGCCGGCAAGCGCCGTAAGGGCATAAAAGGAGCCTGCGAGCCTCATGTTTGATATTCAAAGAATGCCAAGCAATTGCCGATGCAGCTCCTCCAATTCGAATCCTTGAGGCATCTCTTCTCATATATTGTGTTTAGTGCCCAGCATGCAGCGCACTGTCCCATAGTGCGCATTCGGGTCCCCCAGCAGGGTTGACGTGCTTAATGGAATCGGCCGATCCATTGTGATAAAAGCGGCACTTGGCGCCGGCAAGGCGAAGAGCAGACAATAAACTGTTGAAATTTTGGTTCCTGTTTCGTTTCCAACTCCGCGATCTTTCGACCTTAAGAGGCATGTGACGGAGCTAGGTTCGTGGGGGGGATTGTGGTAACCTAATCTCAACTTCCTTTTTGAGGCCCGATCGGCTGTTTTGAGCTATTAGTACCGCGATATGACGATCGGCATATGTACCTTGATCCACTTTCATACTCTTAGCTGACGCGGCTCTTTGGCAAACTGCCGGTTTGGGGTTTATCTATAATATAGCAATTGTTTTCCGTAACTATGGACGCCCGGACTATACTTCTGACGTACCATCGTTCCCGTGCCGTCATATCCATTGCGTACACTCTGCTCTGTCCAATTTGCCACGTTCCCACGTTCCGAGTTTCCGCTTAGTGTTGCTCACTTGGAACCAAGTTCAGGCCCGATGGAAGGAATACCAAAACAAGTTGAATTGTGGCCCGCAAGCCCTATCCCCCCATTGACGTCAATAACCCAATAATCACACTTCATCACGCAACTTCCGTATCCCCCAGTACGAATGCGAAGCCAGTGTAGAATTTCGCAATGCGACATGTCTTCGTACATAAGAGGAAAACAAAATAATTAGCCGAATGGCTTGCTTCATTCTCCAGATGGCGATACCAAGAGAAAGGCAGGTCCGCACTATGGTAGCGATCTTCCCCTCATAGAGGCTGCTCAATGCAACTATCGTGCACACGAGGACTTCTTCGGTATAGACAATTGCAGTGGTTATGCCATATTATCTCTTCGACGGGGGAAAGATGAAGTCTTCTTCAAGACTAGGCCATCATGGCTTGGTCTGAGGGCCCTGATGGGTTTCCAACGATCCAGTCCTGCTGTGAAAAGGCAAGGAGAACGACATCGAGTGGTTTGAATAGACACGTAAGTAATCTGTGTAGTGCTTTCCACAACTTGAAGCCATCAAGTCATTGTTTTGCGTTACCAGAACGCGTTCCGGCTGTCATGTCTACCTATAAAAGGAAATCCTGGAGAAACATCCCCAGGATCATTCTCTATGCACATGAGGGGAGCCCGTTGATATATGCTCAATCCAGCTCATATCACGAGTGATGACAAGTATTCGCAAGCAAGGTCGGAACCGCTATCCGGGCTTTTGTAAATGTCAACTAAGGACATTCAAGTCCTCGAGCAACTTCTTACACGTGCCCTTGGCTGACCACTGATATGCGAACAAATAGAAAGACGTGATGATATACTAAGGCAAGGTGCCTGGCAGTTGCTGACAGAGTGGTAACGATCGAACTGTCCATGTTCGGCAAGATTTCATTTTACTATTGGTTGAGCGAACCACCGTGGTTGCAGACGCTCACCAGCCATTGGGCAACGCTTCATGTACTTCTACTGCGCTGGTGTTTGGGATATTACGCCTGACCGAAAAATTGGCTCCACATTCCCAATACCCGGCCCTATAACAACTAGGCTGATCTCTTCAAGCTAGGAGAGAAGAAAATAGTCGGTTCTGAGATGGAATAAAGCTTCGAGCTGGCCATGTCGTCCTGCGTCGCATATCAGACTTCCGGACCACGGGCCAGTTAGTCGGTCCGAATGCCGACCTTAGTTCTAGATTGAGAGTGCAGGAAGTCCAAGACGGATGATAATGGTCGCACCTAATCATGCAGGTAAACATTACTGTGTAAGTAGTTTTCGAGAATGTCTTCGGTGCGAAGGAGAAGAGGGGCAATGGGATTGGGTTGTGTCAGCGGAGAAGATCGGGATCGTCCAGCCTCACAGGCGGGCATCCAGCCCGAAGGCACATGGGTCTACGTAGTATAGGATGATGGCTATGCATAGCTTTTTCAGAAGTTCACTTTCAATCCGTCGATAGTGAAAGGAGCTTCGAATGGGTTATTCTCCATTTGAGCGACGATAGATGCCGGCAAACAAGCCGCACTGCCCCAGTCACTGAAGCGTGAAACGAGCTGTGAGCTTAGCGCATTGGGCTAGGCTTACAGTGCTTACACCCCCTAAAACCCGTGATAAACCGCTTGAGCTACTGTGGAACGGGGGCTTGACATAAGCCGATCCGTTGGACAAAGGCGCCGCCGCATTTCTTCTTTCGGGCTGGACTAAGAGGCCGCACTTCGAAAGTAACCAAATAGGGGTGTTTACTTCAACTCTCACAACGGCAAGTTCACACCATAACGGGCCCGACCCGTAAGGCTGACCCCTGATAATTCGGCACTAACGTTATTAAAAAGGCGAGTCTTTTCCTGCTTTGGGAATCTGAATAAGCAATTACAGCCCTACGAGGAGAGAAAATAAGCAGGCAAACAACAGGATGTCGCAATCAATTATTTCGGTTCATTTACGTTCAGCGGCATATGGCAACAAAGTGTGGAACCCAGTCGGGTATCAGAAAGATTTCACTTCCAAAAGTGTACGCCTCCTGATAGACCCAGAACAAAAGGGGGTTCTTTTGTGTCAGAGCAAGTCCAAAGAAATAGAGACCGGAGAAAAGACGACTAGCACCGCAACAGTACGACGAGTTCAGAAAGCCAGCTCAGTTAATGGAATTGTTTCTGACGACCTCACGATGTGGATATAAACATTGCAACGCCCATCTCTTTCCACCATTTGTAGGACACATCACGCAATACATACTTGCCTCAAACCTCAATACGCCAAATCAAAGGGCCTTCATATTACATCGAACGTCATATCACCTCGGCTGACAGATCCGCCACGTCGTCGCAAAGTCGAACCCTCTGACCCCCGAGGACATCTGCAGTCTCGTCATCGACGTCCCGAATGCTCATCTGCAACATGATTGTTGTTCGGCAGAATGAGTATATTGCCAGAGGGTTCAAGTAAGACTACTATTGCTCCTCTTTACTCCACTTGCACTAACGTGAAAGGACTATGACT
The DNA here is from genome assembly GCA_022432505.1 of Xylariales sp. AK1849. Lineage (NCBI taxonomy): Eukaryota > Fungi > Ascomycota > Sordariomycetes > Xylariales > Xylariales sp. AK1849. The sequence continues at coordinate 1,071,197 of JAJKKH010000002.1, forward strand.
ACCCAATCAGCGGACTAAGCGCATCGCAACTCGTTGGAACATGAGCCTCATTGTGTATAGGAGGCGATCTTCGCTGGCCACTGCTGACAACGTTGATGGTGCGCATGTAAATATATAAAGAGTGTTCGGTCTTTACACTAGTATTCATATACTGTTGAGACGTGCCAACCTCTTGTTGGTATCGAATGGAGCTGATTAAAGTCCAGATGATTGTTTGCGAACCGTTCTCTAACGTCTCGTTGCGGGAAGATCTGCCCGGCCTCGGTCCCCCGTTGTAATCATGAAGCAGTTCAGCCACATCGAAAGAAGGATACAGTCGGTGTGATTAGAGCGAAAGAGTACAATCGCCACGATTGACGATCCTCTTCACCCTAGACCCATTCTATTGACTACTGACCAAAGCTATGTGGCAAAGTAATTGAGGGACAATCGTTCCGAGACTGCTGGAGAGCATGTGTCATGAGCGCGAAGCATGTAGCAGGAAAAAGGGTAGTCACTACTGAGTAAGAATTGAGCTTAAGTCTACCTTGATGTTGATATGGATTCAAATCATCCCTCGCCTCATATTTCCCCGTAATGCTTTTCGTTTTTTGGGAGAGCCCAACCACAACGCATCATCCAGAAGAGAGCAAACAATGGTGTTGTGAACAGTCCAAGGACAGCACCCAAGACAGCTTTGAATATTGGAGGTTTCCAGTCCTCGATACTTGGAGGAAGGGCGTGGTCGTATTCCCAGTCCTTTCCATTAGGCTTTCCCACTGATATCAGGATGCCAATGCAAGGGCCGATCAGGATGACGAAGGAGACTACCGCAATCAAGAAAGCTCGCACCACCTGAGAGGCGAGGAATCGCATCCAGTGTGCGAAGCGGCTTTCTGTGTACGTCTCCTCGCCACGGTCTATGAATGCGAACCACCGCATGAAGCGGCATTTGGGTTCACCAATAGCCCTAATAGACGCAATGCCTCCTTTTCTCAGGTCATGGTTGACCAGCATCAACTCGATCAGCCATGTGATAATGCATTGTAAGATGATCGTCACTGCTGTATCACCTACGAGGGTGTTTGGGAACTTGAAAAGATTGACAGAATCTGCAGTGGTTCCATACATCCCTGGAATCAGTTAGTCTGAGCGAGATTAAAGTCCACTTTCTAGTGAGTACACGAACCTATAGCAATGACGAGATTGATAGCGCCGGAGATGATAGCAGCGATGATGCCATGAGGAACGAGGAGGTAGAAAGCTTGTTGGCCTGTGAAGTGCTTGCTTGGCTCTTGGAAACCTTCATGCAATCCCTTGAGAATTACTTTTTGTGGTGACGCCTCAAGATCGTTACCGCCTTTCTCCCGCGAGGTGAAGAGTGGGTTCGAGGCCCAGGTCATGTTCTCGGTGTTTCAGATGATACAGTTAAGCAGGATCTTCCAGAAGCATGTCAAAAAGCGGATAGAAGCAATGCTTTCAATCAAAGAACCTGCGAAGAGAAACAAAGGAGTGCCGGGAAACGCCGGTCATAAGTAGAGTTCCGGGTCCCAGCTGGGAATGGTGTTGTGGCTAGGAGAATGATACAGGCCGCTTGGATGCTATCTTTCGACTATCATTCCAACACAACTTCAATGACCGTAACGATGCCAGGTTCGGTATTTCGTTTCATTCGGCCAAAGGTTAGAAGAAAGCGCGGTCAGCCCCTCTAGCGCGTGCTCGATAACTTCAAAGGTGGCTGGACCGCGATGGATCCAAATCCTGGGTAATTCGCAGTCACGGATGCAATGCAGATCTAGGGGTCCAAGGCCTGAAAATCCTAGTCAGTACGTTCGATAGAGGTGAGTATCGTCTGAAGTCGCTATAAAGGTTGAAGCTAAAGGCCTTAAGAAGGATGAGTGTCAAAATTCCCATATCCCAACCCTAAAATATCCAGTATGTCGAACCGTAATAGCATTTTCTTTCTCCCAATATTTTCGCAGAACTTGCCTATGCCATTTGCAAAGATTTCGATGCAGGGAAATGAAGCCAGAGATCGTCAGGGATCAGCCCAATGCTCAGGGACCTGTCAAAATTGGAAATGACCCGGACGTGGGTCGACAGGGGTTCTTGAATCAAACACTTTATTGTCTTCGCGGCATCCAGCTCGATTCCAGTCTTGCTGCTGACCGGTGATCAATTCATTTGTCCTGGGGACAATTGAAGGCGCCCTCATTCGCTGCTGGTAAATGACAAACTCTGTGGGATCACACGTGATTACTTGGCAGTTCCAAGCAGGCCCTCCAAACGTAAGTATGTAGCGAGGCTGTGACTGCGACCAAGGTTTGGGTTACAGGGTGGCTTGGAGAAGTGAATCACCGCAATCGCCGAGTCTACAATTCATCTGGCTATAATGAGTGCTCCAGAAAACTATGTCTTACGTTTCGAGTTCCATAATAAGACAAGGTTGGCAAGACATCCATCGAAATGAGCTCATAACACACAAATTGTACGTGCACGAACTCCCAGCACGAAGGCGCCATGTGCGGAGAGGATAAGTTTTTTAATTGGCAGTCTGTGCAAGAGGTGCCACGGGTATGGCGCTGGCTGAATGAGATACCATCATTTGGGTAGGCGCTGTGCACGTCAATACGTCGTCCACCGTATGTTTCTGCAAGCAGTGTCATCATCTTAAATTCTGTATATCACCAGATGCTGAAGTATCCAGGCTCTGAACTATTCCATGTGTCGAATTTTAGCGAGAAGGTAAACTCGCATCAAAGATTCCATCGTCGGCCAGCGGCCTTAACCAGCACCCACAGAGCGCTGTGAGGGAGTACAGATGCCAGTGTATCGCTGACAAAACATGTCCTCATAGTGGCAAGATAATGACTCTAGGTATCGAGCGGTAGCGAATGCCGGCGACTTGGCTCAGCTCATCGCGCATCTGGGCTCGACTGGGCAATCTCCCACCGTGGCCTCTTATTCCAGAGCACATGATGGCCGGCAGATCACCGTCATCACATCCATGCTTTTCGAGCACCTCAGGCTCTATATCGAAAACCTCCTCGGATGTATATATAAAGATCACCTTGAGAGCAGGGTAGCTGTAAACAAGATTGCCAAAGCTTTCGATCGTATCGAACCATGTAGTGAACGTTATGGCCGCATAGCGTATTTGTAGCCTATAGACCTGGTGAAGATGATGATGACGGGAGTAATCCGAAGTTCCTGCCAATTCCTGGATTGCCCTTGACGCCGTGGTGTCTAGACCAAAGTAAAACGTAGTTGTCGAAAAATTCACCCAATGATATTTGCTGGTCGGTGTCTGATGCCACACACGGGGTGGCAACTCGACTCTTTCCGAAGATTTCGTCATCAATAGCCTAGACGCATGACATACTCGTCCGACTGTTGAGGGATCCCATTGCAACGGCTGTAATTTTGCTGAGTAGGAATGACTAGAACTCGCTGGCGAAGTAACCGTTGTAACAGAGCCTGCTGACAGAATGATTTCCCAGACCATACAACGAATCTCAAACGGGAGCAGAGGGAATTGATGAAAAGTTTCCATGACGCTCTAAGACCGGTCCTCAGACTCAACGATATTGCTACTCAATGAACCCTCAGCCTCAAGATCGTAGGTCAGAGAGGTGTAGTTCGGGAGTGAGTGTGGCTGTGTTACGAAGTCAGCTTACACAGTACTGCAGAACCAAGTCAGATAAGCGACGATAACACGTGACCGTAAGCTGAGAGAGCCGGGCCGCCGGGATTACGTTACCCAACCGATGGAGTGATGCCATGGCAGAGAGTCCCGAACCTCGTGTTTCTGCAAGAGCAAGGGAGACTTCCCAACAGTCAGGCTTGATATGGAACAATTGTATCAAGTGGCTCCAATGTCCATAGACGTAGCTCATGGGCTGCTTGTCGACTTGTAAAACAGAAGCAATATCTATCTTTAATGGTATTTCATTTTGAGAGAATCTAATCTTAATAGTATCCAGTCTTTGAAGGTGTTTATCTTTGATGGTGTCTTTTCTTTAACAGTACCATCAGTCACGCTTCAGCATTCTAACCATGTCCACAGACGTATTCGACCTACTTCTACTGCCACGTTAGCATGCTTGAGGTCTTCCGACGACGATTCTGAGGCTGGAGGGCCAGTGGAACGGCTTTCGTTGCCTTTCTACCCGTTTTTTACCACGCAGTATAGTCCGTATCTTCCGCGACTCTCCCCCGAAGATGAAATACATATTGCCGACGACCAGGGTGAACCAGAGGTAGATGAAGGCGATGACGATCTACGCCGTGAAATGCTACGTTCTGATCAGTCAAACCACAGAAGCTGCACAATCCTGGCGGTTATTCATGTGTCTGAGAGTCGTCCACAGTACATAACGACCTCTTTCGACGATTACACTTCATCCACTACACCATAGAATCCATTACACAATAGGATACGATGGGAACGGGGGTGATTGAATGACCTCTTTCGGCGTGACAAAGTTCTGGTAAGGTTTGATGGCTTCCCGTTTGCCACCGCACGACTCACTCGCCACAAGCCCTTGTGTGAAGTGTATATATCGCTCGGTTGTTTGGAATTGGGAAAGTCGGAACCCGAGTCTTGCGCATCTCGGCATTTGAAGGTAAAGCCACTGTGGTAATAATCGGATTAAGCCAGGTGGGGTGCCGGCTGCGCGCTATAACTCGTGGAACATTTGTGCTGGACAGGGAACAGACCGAAATCGAGTACTGCGACGCTTAGCGGACATGACGACTGAACATGAGTCGGTCATTCAACACGATTTACTCCTGTCAAGTGAGGCTCTTGAGCAGGCTGACCATGCAATTGTTTTGGGGGGTGATAATGCATATCTATACCCGAAAGCTTCCACCATCGGTGTCCGGCTTTCCTTGCTGAGCTTTGTAACAGATAAACTAAACATGACCAACCTCTGGGCAAACTGAGGCGTGAAGCCCTTGCCTTGGAAGATGCATTGCCTAGTCGGATGCTAAAGAGAGAGTCACATCGCTATTACAAGAATGTAGATTCTTGCAATGGCTCCTACCATGTAGCTATCCGTCTCATAGTAATATAGTCTATCGATCTAATTGTGTACGGGTTCCTTGTTGCGGTTGCCGTTGGTGGAGAAACGATTCCCCTCAGCCTGTGCTACAACTTCCGCTTGAGGCAACCCCTTACTTAGGGGCTTGGCTTTCGCTACTTTCTTATACTAACTAGCATGCGTTCCCGTGCAACCTTACAAGAACGTCTTTGTTAAAATCCATTCCAGCCGTGTATACGGCCTCGACTAACATATTCTCCATCGCAGATACTCAAAAATCTACATCTTCGACATTGTCAGTATGCTACGTGCACTGACTATGGATGCTGTCCTTGCGACAGTGGCAGTTGGAGTAATCGGGCACGCTGTCATGGATGAACCCACTCCTCGAGTGGTAGGCATTTCATTTGGCTGTTCGCAAACAAGGGACTGACGGTACCTGCTAGACTGGTCCGGTTCAGGAAGAACTCTGCGGCGCCGCGCTTACAACAGCTCTCCAAGAAGGTAAAGAACGGTACCTAGCCGCTGGAATGGAGTACTGATGTGATCCCATTAGATATCACCGGTCCGATCGAAAGCGCAGTGGCGAAGGCTGACGATGACTACAACTGTAATGCATACTTATGCCGAGGCTATCAATACGAGGATAACACCGATAAAGTCAAGCTCGTCAGTGCAGGTGACGTCCTGGTTTTCCACATCGACCTCGTTGCTGGTCATCATCCTGGCTGGGCCGTGAGTTGCCTCAGTGATGCTACTGTCTTCGTCATATTGCTGATAGGGGTGATAGAACATGTCGGCGGTTGATCTCGCAACAAACACAGCCATCGGCGATGCTCTGAGAACATGGGACGAATGGCCAATCTCCGGTTCTGACGAAGATAGTATGCGAAATCGGGTTCACTTTATATCCGTTGTCTCTACTGATTATAACCAATGCTTACAGTCAATTTTAATGTAACCATCCCCGACACTCTAGCCTCTTCCTGCGACGTGGAGGGCAACTGCGTTCTTCAGTGGTACTGGTGGTCAGACAGTAACAGCCAGACTTACGAGAGCTGTGTTGATTTCTATGTAGCAGCCTGATATCCGAATCAAAGGCGTTGTGGTTTGTGGAAGCTTCAGTTCGTATGGACCTTGTGCAGATCTGAATCCTTTGTCGTATAGGACTTCGATAAAATGTGCATGACGACAGGGGTGAATTCTTCACTGACTGGGCAATTCAACAATCATTGAGGCCATCCTTGTTCATCCCCTCCCCCAGCTGTGCCACGACACTGGATGCGAATTCCTGTCTGCCAATGACTATACGGTGCTTGCATGCGCTAGGCCTCGACTGAAAACCGTCCTAGATAACCGCAGTCGGCCTACAATGGGGTGCATGCTATTAAAGAAGAAGACACAGCGATGTCAGACGAGAAATCAGAAGTGTCAGAGCAACGCTGCCGTTCTCCCCGACTCTTGTTTCACCAGGTCTTCATAAATGGCACAGATGAATTCAACATCGCAACAACGGACAGCCGATGCGCCGTCTCGACGAGAAGCGAATGTGGCACTGGGACTACACCTCAACATCATTTGTAGTCGGGTTTTCTTACCCCGTTCAATCGTTCCATGGGTGATAACTTGCATTCTCGATGTACTTCCGATAATTGGATTCGCCACTTCATACACTCAGGCGACCGGTGTGATTTGCGAAGATATTGCTGATGCGACAGGAAAATTGTATCGGGCCATAGAGGTATTGAGAACGGCTGCCGCTCTTTTAACGATCCCAGCTCTATCGGCGGTTTTGGGTCATGCGGCGGTGGTTCTGGTGCAACGTCGCAAATCCGGGCAGCGACTGAACACTTTGGAATTGCTGTCGTCGGCGGACGCTCCTTGGTCGAGCCTTTCAATCGGCTCCAGAGTTCCGAAGTTTGTCTATGCTGCATTGGCGCTTGTTATGTTGGGTAAGCCACGTCTCGCATGCGCAATTTATCAGAGTCGGCGGGTGCGGATGATGCAAAACTTTCGACGTTCGTAAGTCTTCTAAGCGTTGCCAGGTTTGCTTCATCTTCTCCCCCAGTCTGCCTTGGTCACGCCAGAACAGCTGAAGGTCGCCACTTGTCTCGACGCTCCTGGAGCCAAGCATCCATCGACATCCTCCCACGCACTTCGGTATGGCACTATTGGCTACGATCCAGACCCTTTCTGACAAGAAATCATTCGAGAGTTTGATTCATCACGATGGTACTATCGAAGTCAGCGGTGGATATTCAACAGGAGCGGCACCTCGCAAGGAAGCACACGAAAGAATGATTTCGGGATCAACCACGGCAGAAGGCCCTCCACTTTCACAGGGTATGAAAACAGAGATGGGCAACTTTGCTGAGAGTCTTGCGGTCGGTGGACCAGGTGCGATTTCATGGAAGACAGCAAATTGGAAGTCTTCACAAGGTGGAGCGCAAGCTTCGTGATAGCTGGGTATGAGTACGGCTTAGAGGCATGGTGGAGAGTCAATCACCTTCACTACACAGGACGAAATTTGGAGATCGGCCTGCTACCCTGCTCCCTCAACTCTGGTCTTCTACACACGAGTGTAATAAGTACGCCCGAGAACGACGAAGTGTTCCACCTTTGCAGGCTAAAGCAAGGTTTAGAAGCACGTAATGAACCTGCGAATAATGGCAAAGTGTTTCTGTAGTACCCAAACGGGAGAAGATGATCGCCCGATATGCTTGATTAACGCATGACTAGTCGAAATTAACAAAATGGCCTACAATAGAATTGCTTGCAACTTTTTTATACAATTGACACGTAGCCCCGCCGAAAAGTTAAAAATTGAGTTTAAGAATCGCCGCATCCGGGAACATTACTACATTCGCCTCCGAGTAAGGCCGCTCCTCCAGCATGGCATTTGCTAGTTTTCGAGGCTTCGAAACCCAACGATGACTTTATGGGAAGGAACCATGAGCAACACCCCATGTTCCCTGGGTTTTAAGCCGAAGGAATCTTGCTCGTAGCCGCGCTTCGCATCTACTTCCACACATGACCGAGAGAGGTTGTGCGGGATTTCGATGTGGCTTAATGTCAAGAGACTGTCTATAGTAACCAGAAATCTCTAGTGCTATACATATGAATCTACTTCTATGGTATTGTTCACAGACAACTTTCCCCTGGACAACCTTTCCCTTCTCGTTGTATACCTAACGAGGCAACGGGATCAGAGCTTGGATCTCAAATCAGCCCTTGGCGTATTTTTTTTGAACAGAACTTTAGAGTCCGGATACGGATCAAAGACCACGTCGTTCAATGGATTAATCTCTGAAGCTCTGTGGAACATATCCTCGTATACTTTGCCATCGTAGCGGCCCAATGAGCTGTCAAGCTGCCAATCAGGAAACTTCCATGCGTCAACTAGTCTCACAGCGTGTGGCCGGATCTCCTCGAGCAGGTTCAGTGACTGCTTGGTGCGCGCAAGCTGGATCTGACGCACAGTGGTAGCACCACTGGCGAAGAACTCAGAAGCCTGGGATTGCAGGGTCTGTAAGACAAACAAGCGAAACAGTTTCTGTAGGAGAGATACCGTCTCTGGGTCGAGTGCAGACGTGGTGGACTGGTCCTGAAGTGCATCGTAGAAATTCTTCGTGACAAGGTATTGAGCATATGCGGTAGAGAGGCGCCAAAAGTCTACCAAGAGGCTGTTCCACGACTGCTTATCCTCGTCTCTGTGCTTGAGGGCCTCGAAGGTCAGGAACGAAACTCGCCAAGCAAAGGCATCGACAAGTTCCTTGTCATTGTCAAGGACGTCAAAGGCAGCGCCCATATCCTCTCTTCGCTTGAACTCCTTCAGAATACGGGTAGTGTTGTTGTCGGCTGCTTTACCTTTCAGAACAGCGCGTGCGGACTTGAGCAGATATCTCGATACTTGTTGAGTTAGCATGTAGTTGTCACCTGCTAGCATGTTAGTATTATCCTAGCAGATGGACCTGTATCTAGTACTTGCCTTCCCAAGTGAGAGTTGGCAAATAGTCGGCATACCAGCTGCCAATACCAGAAAATGAGCTGTAGCCATGTCCACCGCAAGCACGGCGGCAGACCTCGAGGCCTTCGCCAGCCGTCGTGGAAGCAAAGGCTTTGAGAGCACAGGACGTTGAATGAAGATCAGCCAGAATATCACTACCAGGGTTGAGCTCTTCCGGTCCGGCACTACGCGTGGCATCGCTTACTTGACCCACATCTTTGTCGCTAGCCATGCGTTTCTGGTTCTCGTTATAAAGATTGATCATACCACGACCAGTGAAGTGCAGAGCATAGGTGGCCGCAAGCAATGGCAAGATACGATGCTGCACCATCGTGTAGTTCAGAACTTGATTTTCTCCTGTCTCCCATTCGGTAGCATCGCGGTCTTGGAACTGGCGCCGAACAGCACAGTACCGGGTGGCTATAGTGACACCACGCGCAAGCACAGCCCCAGCCTGGAGGACGATGTTGGAGCGGACATAGGTTAATGTACCATAGACAAGAGCCGGGTTTGAAGGTTTGATGTATTTGCTGGTTTCGGGGTCAACACCGGAGAATCGGTTGAGCAGGTTGACGTGGGGGACTTTGACGTGATTGAAGAGCAGGAAGCCATTGTCCATGGTATTGTAGCCAAACTTCGGCCCGATGTCACCGACGTGAATGTTGGGCAGGGGCTCGTGAGTCTTGAGATCCCGGATCTGAACAACAAATGGGTGTGGACCGTACGATTTGTCCTTGATGATGAGTTGCGCCATCACAACAGCGTGGTTCGCAGCCTTGCCAAGCGAACCAATCCACCATTTTGATGCCGTGAGATGAGGTGAGTGAATGGTGAATGTCTTGTCCTCGGGAGTCCAGATTGCTGTAGTTTCGAGGCCCCTAACATTAGAGCCGTGACCCAGTTCCGTCTGAGCATAACATCCAATGTACTCGTAGTTCTCCGCCTTCTCCAAAAATAGCTTGTGATGCACTGAAGTTCCCTGTTCCTGTAGTGTCTTCAAAAACATGGTTGCATGCAGACCATACGGTGTCGGCTCGCTCATGAGCTCGTTGGCCGCCTGATACTCTTCCGGAGTCCATTGGTGCTGAACAGACAATCGTCTCAATCTCTTGCCTCTGGCTAAGGCAGCTTCTATTCTCTCAGTCCGTCCGCGAAAGTAGTTCTGTGACTTGTCGAAAACCGGTTCAGCTTCCAAGATCTTTAGCAGCCTCGCATTTCGTTCCAGGACTGCGTTCGTAAACATGAACCCTGCAAGCTGGTCGACATTGAGGTTTGACTTCGCTCTCTCTTGGTCAATGAGTTCCGATCCTTGTGGACCAGATGGTTTAAGGGCCTTGACCCAGTCTGGATTCGGAGGAGGCATCGTGAAAGTAGTAAAATTTGGTGTTTCATAAATTCAACAATCTTCAGGAACTGGGAAAGAAAACCATAAGCTCATCGCTCGGAGCTCTGTCGGACCTCGGGACATTTTAGTAGCTCGCTAAGCACAATGGGCAAGGGCTGAAGCTGCCCCACAACAAACACTAACTAGTCCCCAGAACCCCTGCGGGCACCTGGCCAAAACCTCCGCCTCCCACGTGGGGTTTGCGATGTTTATTGGTTGATACGGCGCCCTGCGTAAAGCTATGGCGCCTTGAGGTAACACCATCTATGTATGAATCATCAAAGCCGAATAAGGACGGAAGACGCCTGCCTGGGCGGTCTATCCAAGGGAATAAGTCTGGTTGGTGTATCAGACACTGGATATCCTCTTCTGTACTTTGATATCGTGCGTGCTGCGGTGATAGTCCTAAGTATACCTCACGAAGTAGCACAGCATCAAGGTCATGGTTGAGTGGGGGACTGGTATAGTAGATTGAGTATCAACGAGTTCCAAGCACGTTATATATTTACTTACTTAAGCAAGTAAGTAGTTATGAAGGCGCCCGAGCCTTCCAGGCCAAATACCTTGTTCGAGCTGCTATATTATACCGGTCCGAGTCAATTGGTGATGTGGAACATCAGCATTTGTCTCGTCAATGAAAGCTGAATTATGCCTTTAACTAGTAGCTGATGCTACACATATCGTTCAAGGGCCTGAGATGCAAGTATCCTGCGATGAAAAGGAGTTCCTGAGAAGAAGTGAACGGGTATCATAATCGACTTATGCCAACGAGCAGACCTACATCGGTCGGAAGTTGCCTCGACCGCCACTTTCCTGATGAGTAACTTGCGCAAGATCAGAGGAGAATGTTATCCCTACTAACACGTCTCCGCTTTCTCTTCAATTCGCACTTGTGCCCCCTCGATCTTCTTCACCTTCCGGCCCTCCCACCAGGACATGATACCTGCCAGCGCCGAAACACCGCAACCTAGGGCGATAAAGGTGCCAGTGGCCCACGACTAGATATACCGATTAGAGCTGGTCCAGAAGCTATTAAAGAAGGGGATGCACGCACAGGCCGATCCAACCTATTGTAAGCCCACATAAAGTAGGATAACACAATCTGAAAGACCGTATTCAACACCATCATCCAGATATTAAACCCCAGCTTCCACATAGGTGTAGGTGGGGCTAGCTCGCCGGTGAAAGTCGTTACAGCGACCCTATCTGTAACACCAGTACCCACCACTGGGTCCTCAGAGCTTCTTTGGCCGTTGTCTTCGTCAGAAGTGAACCATGCTGGCGGACGAAACCAGGCCTTGTTCTGCTTATACAGCTTGCTCATGGCCGCTTTGTCGTGAAAATGCACGACGCGGATCATGTAATACAAATCTTTGAAACGCCACGGCGCGAGCCCGAACCCAGTCACGCAGAACAGTGCATTGAGGATCTGGCTGTCAATTTCGAGCCATATCTTTCTCGGCGAATTGTCGTCATCAGCCGCAGGGTAGTTCATGGCCGGAGCCGCCTTCAGAAGAAGAAAGAAGAGCATGGCCTGCAGTAGAGATGTCTCAGCAACACAGTAGACCAAGTGCTTACCCAAGATGCAACAAGACTAGCTAGAAGAGGAACCTACACCCCATGCCTATCAGGAACATTAGCATTTCTCTGGGATGACCGTTTTGAAGGTTACAGATGATTACCACAATATTCAGGAAATATATAATTATACAAAACCCAGTGGGTGTAAGAAAGAATTTCCAAAAAGCCTTTAGGCCGTTCTGTATCGTTGCATTCCAACCCTCCTTAGCTTCGGAGCTGTGCTGCGCTGCTAGGCTCTGGCGTTGTGGCAAACGTGGTGAAAAGGCATCCGCCGATTTTGGACTTTCAAGCCTGTTGAATGTATCAATGACGGGCTCGGTAGGTATCTTGGACTTTGATTTGATGAGAGAAAGTCCCCCGTTTTGCCCTTCGACCGCCGTGCGCGCTGAGTGGCCATGGACATCGAAATCGATTTTGCTTCCACCAGACTCAGGCTCTCTCAACTCGGTGAGATTTGGTGCTTGCGCAATTGCCGTGCCTGTCGCTTGCCACATGCCCAGTTGAGGATTCATCTGCATGACAGAAACCGACGCCCTCCGTAGGCGGCTGGTCACGCCTCCATTGTCCGGCATTCCGGAAGCCATGGTTCGACTGCGGCAATATCAAGCCAGCCTCGATGGAGATATACGTGGCTGCAACTGTTCCCGTTATGTCTCCTGTCGTAATTACGTCAAGTCGTTCGGATAGTTTGCTCTCGATAGCCGGACCTCAATTCCAGACAAGGATATCAGAATGAAGTAAGAGAAGAAAGGAAAACTCAAGAAAATCAACCGCAATCTTGACTGAAGTTCCAGCCGCGTCGGGGATCAAAAAGTCTCGCATGGCGATCACTTGCATATCGTCAATAGTTCTCCGGTATCCCGTTGCTCCAATTTGTACAGTAGTGTACAAGATTTCTGAGAAGCTGAACCGCTTGCTTGGCGTCACCGTTTTCTGCCAATCATACTATAGCGCTAAGCCAACAGTGGACGAAATCGTCCCCTAAGGCCAAATTTTGAGGCTAACGTGAGCAAATACGTTGATAGATACAGGTCTCAGGGATGATAATGGTTAGGGTGGCACTAGGTAATAAGTACCTTGCTTCTAAATATGTGTGAGAATTCATCTAGGAAGAATAACGTGAGCTCTTTGCCTACCCTGATCGGTTGTATCGACTCATACAATTCTAGAGAGTAATACCGTACAAGTACGTATCAGTATTTAGCGCGACCCTAACCATTATCATCCCTGAGACCTGTACGTTGATAAATACTCGCGTGGTCTGGGTTAACGTAGTATTTACTGTGCGCCTGAACGGAGGGAACGGGGTCTCCGAAACTCCTCACACCAGAACGATTATTATCAATTCTCACTTCATTCGGGATTCCGATCTCCGTTGTCAATCAATAAATCGAGGTTCGTGGCGCCCGGTGAGCCGGAGGTTGGTCACATGTAAGCGAGTCATGCGAATGACCCACAGCGAGCTCCGTGAAAGCCGGTCCACGAAAGGCTCATCTCATCTGATCCAGCTGGACCTTTGGCGCTAAATAGAAGCCTAACGTTAGTACTCTCGTTTCTGTCCTCACCTCACGGCAAATCTCATGTATTCGATGGTGCAAATGACGATCTGGTGAAATTGGGAAGATCCCGAGGTCCCGCAATTAGTGCGGTCGCACAGTAGGCGCTGAGTGCGGGTCACGTCATTGTTCACGTCAACTTTACCGTGCGCGACAGACTCATGTCAATTCCTCGGTTTTGTATCTGGGGCCTGCACATTGCCCTTCTTCCACACACCAGGCCTACTCGGACGGTCTGGTTATCCTCGACCAACTAAGATGAAGTGCATCTCCCTCAAAGACGTTTTCCACGTGTCTTCTATGCAGCGGTGAAGTTTGCTGCACCTGTTCTGCGAATCGTCTCCATGCCCTTCGGAAACCCAACGTCGGAGTCGCCAGGGCGCCTCGAAATCGGCGAGGGATTGAGCAAAACATCTTCAAGGGTGGAAAATGACGGTCGAGCGAGAGTGCAGTTCCATCGGACTCCCACCGCTCTGGCTGCGTGGTTCAAACGCTTCCAGGATGCCCCCCTCGATTCGAACCATGGCATTCGCAAGCGCTCTAAGCAGCGGGATAGCAGCCAGCCCTTCCTCGCAAAGGGAGCATCCCCCAAGCACCCCAGGCTGAATATCGCCATTCATGTTGTCGGGTCAAGGGGCGATGTCCAGCCGTTCATTCCTATTGCCCAGTTGCTCTCGAAGCCTCCGTATGGGCACCGGGTCCGGATCTGTACCCATTCAAGCTTCAAGGGATTCGTCGAGGCAAACGGAGTGGAATTCTTCAGCATCGGAGGAGATCCTGAGGCATTGATGGCCTACATGGTCAAAAACCCGGGTCTCCTCCCGAGCAGGGAGAGCTTCAAAGCCGGAGACATAGGCAAGCGCCGGAAGGAAATGGCCGAGATCATGCAGGGCGTTTGGCGGGGCTGCATCGAGGCAGGCGACGGCATAGGCCCAGCCGTGACCGCCTCTAATGCGATCGCGACGAGTGATCTGTTTATGGCGGACGCCATCATCGCTAACCCTCCTTCGATGGGCCACATTCACTGCGCAGAGAGGTTGGGTATACCTTTGCACATGGTTTTCACCATGCCCTGGTCGCCCACCCGGGCCTTTCACCACCCTCTGGCTGCGATGAACTACGGCGAGGCCGAAGCAAGTACTGCAAATTACTTGTCTTTCATGTTGATGGAGTTGTTGACCTGGCAAGGGTAAGTTGGGGCGAATACACATATAAGGCCACCTTTGCTGACAAGAAACCTGACCAGACTTGGCGACGTGATCAATGCCTTCCGCACCCGAACATTGAACCTAGACCCTATCAGCCCATTGTGGGGCCATCAGCTCCTGCCTCGGCTTCGTACCCCTTACACATACCTCTGGTCAGCGGCTCTGATTCCAAAGCCTCAGGACTGGGGACCGCACATCCGTATCACTGGCTTCTCCTTCTTACCGCAGGCTCAGTCATACACACCGCCTCAAGACTTGGTTGACTTCCTCAGCGCAGGGCCACCTCCGATCTATATCGGTTTCGGATCAATTGTCCTGGATGATCCCAAGGCCGTTACCCAGCTTATCGTCGAAGCCGTGCAGAAAGCCAATGCTCGCGCTATTGTATCCAAGGGTTGGGGAGGTATCGGCGGAAAGGACAAGGTTCCGGACAATATCTTCCTTCTGGGTGATTGTCCCCATGACTGGCTTTTCCAGCAGGTGTCATGTGTCGTCCACCACGGCGGCGCAGGAACGACTGCGGCTGGAATCGCTGCCGGCTGCTCTACTGTCGTAGTCCCTTTCTTCGGCGATCAACCTTTCTGGGGTCAGATGATCGCAGCTGCCGGCGCGGGTCCAGTACCAGTGCCATTCAAGGAAATGACCGCCGATAGTCTGGCTGCGAGCATTACATTTGCTCTCAAACCAGACGTACGGTCAGCCGCAAAGGAGCTTGCAGTGCACATCGCCGAGGAGGACGGCGCGTACGATGCCGCAAAGGACATCCAGGATAGACTGGATATAGACAGCATGCGATGCAAAATCTGTCCCGATCGACTAGCTTCATGGAAACACAAAAAAACAGGTATCCACCTGAGTAACTTTGCGGTTGCCTGTCTCATCCGGGGCGACCTGATACAGCCGCACGATATCAAACCAATTCGCCATAGGCACTGGTACGTCGACGAAGGCGCAGAGGATCCCTTGATCGGTGCAGTTGCCGCTTTCAGTGGTCTGTTCATGGATGCCGGTACGGCGATAGTAGACTACTCACACCGCCTGAAAAACACCACAACTGAGAAGCGTCGGCGCCCGTCCATCTCGCAGCTCGTGGGTGAGAAAAGCGATGCACAGGCAGCGCCGACGAACCACAACTCCAACACACATGGTACTCAGAGCGGCACGAACGGTCCAGACATGTCCGTTAAGCAATTAGAGATTATCGCCTTGAAGGTAGCGAAGAGATCTAGAGTAGTTCGCGAAGAAGTTTACATCGGAGACGGCAGCGGAAGCACGCCATCTCAGACAACTGGTGTAGTCGACTGGATAATCAGCGACAAAAGCGAGCACGGGCGCGCATATCGCGTGACCCGTGCCTCTGGCCGCTTCGTCGCCGACCTCACCAAGGCTGGCCTCAAGGCGCCGGTGGCCTTATTTTACAATGTTGCGAACGGATTCCACAACCGTCCCTCTTACTCCTTTTCTGGGAGCTCCGTGCGCCGCCGCGACGAGATCACCGGGTTCGCTAGCGGATTCAAGGTGGCAGGGAAAGAGTTGACCTTGGGCTTTTATGACGCATTCAGTGGACTCGTGCTAAAACCATACAGAGGTGCTAGGGATCAGGGGGCGAAAGGACTTGGATTGGGAGTCTATAGCGCCAGCCGCGACTTTTTTTGCAATATTGGTGCCGGTAGGTTACATTGTCCAAATATTCTACTGATGATGCGTTTCATCAAGCGAGAAACGGTCCATGCTGATTCATACTAGCAACCTTTGGCATTCCGGGCTATTCACTCAAGGGCGTGGAAAAGGGGATTTCCAAACGTGTAATGACGAGTCTCCAAGCCGAGCTTATATTGGTTAAGCTTCGGCGCGCGATAGACGATATACGGCAATCCTCGGAAGCGGATAGACTTCAGGTAAAAGAGCGATGGAAGGTACTGAACAGTCTGTGAGTAGTGGTATCTAATCGAGTAGAGGACGAGGCATAATGGCTAAGCGAGCCTAACCTTTTCAACTTTCGTCGGCAGCAGTTCCGCTTAGCCTTGCAATAACTACTCCATATTCGAATGTACTTTTTCCGATAATATATGCCATCATCTATGTAAGCAAATATAGTATTGCAGGAATGAAGCTTAGATTTTTAGATATATCGTTTTAGCTTATTATATGAGATCTACTACAAACTTGACATCGATGAAACCGGACCACCTATTCTGCTGCCATCCCCTAGTCAGATCGGTGATCAAACGTGTCCTGTGGGCATGGTCCACGATTGCAGGACCACCACCGACCGCAGCAGCCGGGACATCAGGCAGTCGACAGGCGCACACGTGGCCACCCATGATGGCAACTCTGTGGTCAAACAGCCAAGTTGAATAGAGCCGGAATCCATCTCGTTTTGTAACTCTGTTCCGAATCGAAGGAAGTTGGGCTACCCCTCGGAACAGTGTACAGGCCGTATCCTGACAGTCGACAACGAAGTACAGGTTCGTCAGGATCGGCATGTTGTTCTGGATGAAGACTCTATGGGCTGCGAGCCACAGCGGATAGGAAATCGTCGTTGCATCTGGAATTCGTACCGCTAGCTTTCTGATTCTACTCGTCCAGGCATTGTACGTAGGGGCAAGAGTTGGGGTTTTCCAGAGGTGATAATTGATCGGATTAGCAAAAAAATGTAATTCATTTGTCAAATCCCCTCCCGGCCTGTTGTGTGTGTAGTGCAACATCGCCCTTGTGTAGCTTAATTCATTATGGAAATAAAAAACGTCGCGGAAGAAATTAACGTATACGCGAACCGGCTGCCGCCGTTCGAAGTCATAATTGAGCTGACCGGCCGCTCCGCCATAGAGCAATCCATCAAAGCGGCTCTCATAAGTAGTGTTGGCTGTTCGTACCCTGGTCTTTGACGGGAGTTGAATCTTGTGAGCGAGAATCTGCGTCCCGTTAATCGGTCCCGAGCCCGGAGCAACCCCTATGACGTCTAGCGCACTGACTGTCTGGGAACTATTCCTCGTCAGAACCCGATGTGTCGGGTCAACGGCCGTGTAGGCCCGGGTGAGGTGTGGCTGGCCAGTCGCTGTATACCCATCGTGATGAACGATGAAAAGGTGATGTGTCACTGGGTGGCTGGCTCGATAGTGCGTATAGACCATTATCCTTAATTCCAAAGGCATTGCCTCGAATTGTCGGAAACTACTCGGCGCTACTGGTGCCGCCGGTGGCCCTGGCGGTGCTACTGCTGCCATTACTCCCCTGTGATAGATTTCCTCACAATGCTGTCCTTTGATACACACTCAGGCGTCGATGATCAGTAGAGCGAATACTCGCCACGACCCGGTTCCTACTTTGTAAAGTGATATACACTAAATTTCCATTGTTATATTGATCGGACCTCTGTTCTTGCAATTGGTTTTGATAAGACGACAAAGTAGTTGTCTGCATCCGGTCAACCGAATGCCAGCCGTCAACAAAGGCGTTGCACGGAAAGGGACTGATGAGCTACCTCGCACTCGTTTGTTAATTATGGAAATTGCCCGTTGTAGCAACCGCTAGAGTAGATCTCTGGAAATCGGTATACCTGTATGACTTCCCAAGTCGCCCGGGGACGGATGAGACTCCTAAACCTATACGGGCGAGGCGTAGCATAGTACTGAGTCGGTCTTGTGTGCGCGACCCCACGTGCTCAATAAGATCGTTGTCGTGCCATTTATTGGAGTAATAGATGATGAGATCGACGGAATGGTCCTGGTACAAGTTATCATCTAATCTTAGAGACGAATAATTCTATTCGTCCCGTTTTTGTGACCAAGGCCGTCAGTATAACTGCGGTGGTGACCTCCACTCATTTCGGGTCCTGAGTCACGGTAGCGAGCTGGTCGAACAGCATATCAAAATACAGTTCTGTTATGGAAATTTCAGCTCAGGTCACCGAGTATAGCTACTTAAACTGAAACCGTCCGTCTATCCTTAAGATTGTTTACCCTTTCGTAAAGAGTGAGTTTCTGTGAGGCTTCCGTTAATTGAGTTATGTGCACTTCGTGACGAAGTGACAGATCAGGTGGACTGAAACAAGGCACCCGTTGCCTTACAACGGGCCCAATTCGATGGTCAAAGAACTCATCGGAATGCAGATTGTGGGTGGCTTACCATACCAACTACAGTAGCTATGCAAACTCGGAGTCTCGTGGAGCTGGTTCGGTTTCAATTCACCCTCCACCACCAGATAGTAATCAGATTAAGGGAACCATCGCCACCTTAGTCATTGTAGTCAATCTTCATCATAGTCGATAGACGCTGTAGCAATAGCCACTCGCTTGTACCTATTTTAATCAAATTCATAAGTATTGCCGAACTTTGGGAAGGCAATTATGAGTTCACTGGTGGAATTAGAAGTCATCGTGTATGCTGTGCGATGCGCATCTGAGGACATATATTCGAGCTTAGTATTATCTAAACCTCAAGAAAAATATTTCGCTCAGCTTCCAGATGTCCACCTTCATACTCTGAAGCCCGGCATCGGGTCCAATCCCCATGATATAAACGTAACCTAACAGCCAAAGATTCCGCTTCGGCGACTCCGCATCAATGGAATATTAAGTGAACTTACCAATATTAAAAATGTTATAGATAAAAGCATTATTTCGAAAGAAATAAGCATTAGTATAATATTTTTTCTATTTAATACAAATCCTAAGATTCCTATTAAAAATCTTTTTAGACCAGCTTCTTGAACGTGTCCGATAATAAGATAGCTTCCATTGGCCTCCGAATCGTGTGAGCGACGTTGGAAGCGGTGGAGGTTGGCTGAGGGGCCGGGTACGCTAAATGCACTTCTACTATGCTTAACCTGCCGAGCAATGCGGGCCGAGCTGATTATACAATCAACACCAAGTTAGGCACCCCTAGCTAAGCATTATCTTGAACGTGCAGGTATCGTCTATACAGTACGCACATACACATTCTAAGTACTAGCTTGAGCTCTTTTTCTCACCAACAGAGCTTACTCAGCTCCCACAGTGGCACTATCGGCATCATGGTCATAGACTAATGGGCCTAAGATAAGCTTGGATAGATGATGCACTATTACAAATGCAGGATTAGTCGAGTGACTTTATCATATCTTAATACAAGAAGATGATGATGTGTCTTCTCTGACTTGGGGTTGAGAATACACGTCACGGAGATCGAACCACCTTCGGCGATAATACGGCTCTGCGTATATTGTGGCAATGATGTTGGTATGGGTCATGCTATGTCAGGCTTTTTGTAAAAGCTTTCCAGGTCTCAAAGAAAGTTTTGAGAAGCCGTAAAGCCTTAGCACTGGTACCGTGTCCACCATTGCCACTCAATACAGCAGAGTCGCTTGAATTCATGATGGAGGCCTCTCTTTTCGTGCTTCATTCCTGAATATTATAACCTCGACTTCGGTCGAGAGAGTCACAATTACGAACTGGTTGTACAGATATACTGGTGTTGATTCACTTGTAGTGTACACACACACAAAGAGGTAAGGAGAGCTTGAAATGGTCAAGTTACGGTGGCCCTCGGCCACCGGCCAAAGCTATCTATATGTGGCCACCGCCACAACACCGCCACACCCGGCTCAAGGTCGTGATCGAGATTACTCACATTAGTAGTTCACAATGAAATAGTTTGCTTTCAAGGTCCCTCTGCAACAACTTAGTGCAATAAATACTCCAGACGCGTCTAGCTGACCCGGCCAGGCCGGTTACAGTACTCGTTGCACCTAAGACGTACTTGATCAGTCAAGTTTTGGTAGGATAGTCCCTTGGATATACAGACTATTTAGCGAGAGACCTAAAAGAGTAAAAGAACGTAATGAGACGGTTCAAGTATGTTGCGCCTAACTCTTAGTGTTACCCCCTTTCTGTGAGCCCGAACGTGATTTGTTCTGCCATTGTCATGCTCATGGAATACGCCCCAAGCCTATTGAACCATAACAGATCTAACTTGATCCTTATCGTAACATTTCCCGGTGTAGCCGCCATAAGTAACATCTACCCAATTACCGCAGCTCTTGTGGAACCATCCTATTAAGCGTATCAGCGAACAAATGAAAGGAAACTTCATGGATAACCAAGTAAGTTTATTACTTACCTGCAGTGGCTAAATATCCTGCGGTATTGAGGAAGAATGCACCCGTTTTATCATCTATGTCGTAACACTTCATCGAGACAGGGGCGGCATGATAGAGGATATTTCGATCATTCTTGCTAGAGCTACGTATCAAAGGATCTTCCTTGTAAATGGGCTCAAGGGAAGAGCTTACCAATCGTCCATGGTAGCGTACTAGTTAAGCTTTACTTTATCTCTGGCTTCTAAGGCGGGAGCAGTCGAACTCTCGATCGGAGTAGCGAGGACTGCAGGTGTCACACCCATAGCGATCAAAAGAATACTTGAGAGTTGCATTTTGGAGATGTAATAAGTTTTCCTTTGAGGAAAGGTAGTTGCGGGCAGGAACGGTGTGTGGTAAAGACGAAGTGAGAATTGATAATTGAAAGAAGAAAATACGAGAATATTATTTAGCTTTATACTTGCTACCCTCACTACTGACTTAGACTCCCTGGGTATGGGGGCTTTCTATTACGCAGGTTTTATTAACGATTCTATTGATTGTATGGCATGTATAGCGTAGGAGTTCTAGGATTATACGGAGTACCTGTGACGTGGTCCACAATCGAGTGGGAACCCAAACGAGTGGGCTATTAGAGCCCGTTGAAGTCCCCGCCAATTAGGTCTAAAACACAAGCCGATCGAAAAGGAAGAAAAAACGCAGAATACCTATTAATAGTCTTGTCCTATTCTCAATATGATAGTTAGAATGCGACGAGCATAATACTAACCTGGTTGCCTGGATGTTGGATTAGCCTGACATAGCTGCTCTGTGAACCCCTTCCTGTCGGCTGCCATTGGACTTCATCGCTGCTTTGCTACAACGCGGACACTGCGGCTTAGCTCATGCCTTCGGTCTTCTTGGGTTTCGTGCTGATATAGAGGACTCAGCCACCTGTAGCTTAGCGCGAATCGTTCCACAGCCCCCATCGTATTTATGTTGGAGGATTTTCCACTAATCTAGTAGATGCACTAGATATCACTAATTTTATCAATTGTCTCAAGCCACCTGATCCTACAGCGAATACAACAGTTTATTTTCCGGGTTATTTGGTCGAACGCGATCTCGATTATCGTCTAGATTTCGCCTCACGTTACCGGTACGTCCGTAATGCCTATGCTACTGCCTCGCTCCTTCGTCTGCATCATCCGAGCCACTCCCTCATCTACTTCCCAACCGTGCCTCAAAAAGCACCTCCTTTCCCTACTTTTCCGTGCCATCCTCGCCAATGGAAGTCATATATGTTCTACAACACCAGATAAACGCTGTTGCTGGTATCTTTCATAGTGATAGTCCAGCAGCCGGTACTACGGTAGTTCAAGTCACCATTGCGGTCGTGAGTCTTATAATAGTTCATTTTGAGCTGAGTGGCGCTAGCGGCCAAAGGTTGCAGGACTGCACAGAGGATTGGAAGATGCATCGTAGTATTGACTGACTTAAATGATGCCTGGTAATGAGCTGCGATGGGTTGGTGCACACAGCTCGGGTGCAGCTTGGAAGGCCTACGCTTCGAGGAACTTGTGCTATGCATCATAAGGAACTGCACCGCCCTCGTCCTCACCCTGTGTTATGAATGTTACAGACCGTCTTTGTAAACGAGGGAAAAAGGCATTCAATTTTGGGGGGCTCTAGTCTTCTTATCTGCCCTTGAATATTGGCATGTCTTCGTTCTATATACTGCACTGATATGCTTCTGTATTGTCGTCTTGACTCGGAGCTATACGCCTAGGGTTCCCCAATTTGTTGTTGTTGTAGTATTTAACGCCAGGGGGAGACCGCGTAGCGGTCCCATCCACAACCTCCCTTGGGGCATATGGGCGTGCTGAGCTAAGGGCTATCATACATATATCCCCTATCCAGCAAATCCTGTCCGAAGACGTCGGCCGAAGCCATTCCCGTCGTATCCTCCCAGCGGCCGAGTGTGGGCAGTTCCCAACTGTGTGTCACAATTTTTGCTTTTGTGGCTAAGTAGGGTTCCCCAATGGTGGCCCACATGAATTTAATGGCGCGTTGTCCCAAGATCCTGGAAAGGCAGTTTCATCGGATCCACCCACCCAACCCGCTGGTACCCGGCGTATCCTAGAAACTGTACGTACAACTAAAGTTATCAGATCGGGGTCTTGCCGAGCTGCCCAGCCAATGATGACATAATTATTCCGTCCAAACCAGCCTCGAGCTGATGCCTTAAATACGAACTTCCACAGCTAGACCGTCGGAATTGGCTAAGTAGGTACCTATCATCACCGCCATGCTCGACGAGCAGCCTGATAACATTTTCAACCAAAAGCCGCGGAGATTTGAACAATGGGATAATTGAAAGCACCTCCCGTCGCATTCACGTCGGCATCGCATCTCTAAAGATTGTTTATGAAATCGAACCCGTTCCTGTGACGCAACAAGCTAAGCTATACACTGGCATTGGTCCGGCCCGCGTTACTGTCTTTATCGGGCTGGAAATACCTTCTTCGCTACAAACGGTCATATGTTTTGGTTCTACGCTAGCTGCTACCAAAAGTGCATGATGTCCATGTAGTCGTACATCAAAGCAAAGCACAGTGGGGTTCTGCCATCGAGGCCGAGGGCGCTGTCAGCTTTGAGCCTCTTTCTCATATGTAGGCTGTCTTTATTTGCCAGAAGTTCCTCCATCGTATCCCTGGATTGACACCGCGAGTAACGATATTGATGACCAAGCCGGTTTACCGAAGAATTTCAATTCAGATGTCATACGCCTCAGCACTCAAACAGCTCCTTATAACTTTGGGAGATTGCACCAGTCGACGCAGGGTACATCTTGTAGCCAAATTCATCCTGAGTTCCAATAATGGCGTCGCGAATCAATAGGATCTTAGCCTAACGGATGTCCTCCTCTTCACGGCATAAGAAAGGGGTAAAGCAGTAGGAAATTACTGACTTGTGAAGTTGGGTCTCGTCAAAATCTCTGCGCAATTTCTATGATATGAGTGTGAGACACTGCTGTGCCTCCACCATGATCGGTATCTATCGTATGAACCGGTAAGCGCCAAGTCAGCTCCAGAAGCACCGAATTGCCTAGTAGACCCCAAAGATTACGGCAGAAGCTTTGCGATAGATTGGATGCGACACTAGGCTTCCAAGCTATTTCCGGGGTGTACCAGGTTCATACGGTCTTGGAACATTTGAGGCGGAGGGCGAAAGCGACTTCAGCCGCAAGTTGTCATACTTGGGGTTGCAGGTTGGTTAGAATAGTGCTATTAACGTCGGGGAGTGGAAATATGACTATTTCCCCAATTGATAGTGGTAAGGTAGCAATAGTAAGATGGGAATATATAAATCAGTCGATACTTGCTCTTCAGGACCTCGTTATGTCGATTATCGCACTACACACCGGCTTCTTCTATAAACTGTTAAATATTCTCTTATTATTATATTCTCGCATTATTCTGATTGTCATTCACTTCCACCTATTTTCACGGATCTTCGTTTCCCTAGTCACAGGATTTGGGCTCACCATGCATGTTATCAACAGCCTGTGGGCGGCGCTTGCTATCGCACCCGTCTTCTTACAGCCAGCGCTTGCCGTATTACCAAAGGTCTGGACCCTTCCCGACTGCACCGAAGAAGTCAAGTATGACGCCCTACCAGACAGAAGCGCATTCTGGTGTGGGACCTTGGCAGAGAGATATGCAGACGAGTACATCAAGCTAAACGGTGACCACTCGAACTGAACACAAGATCTTTACATGGAATTGTTTCCTCATCTCAATCATACAAACAATAGGAATATTTCGTCGTAATAGCTTCAATTTTCAATTGCTTACTAACTCCGGTGTAGTGGCCTGCATAGACGTAGATTCGATTTGCGAATTTTCTCCTGCAGGCTGCCGTAAGTCATGTCCCATTCTGACGTTGCTTAAGGTATCGGTGACGCTGACAGCTACGGCAGTTGACTTCAACAAGTTGAAGCTCGGCGGTCTATATCATCTTTTCGTGTCTTTTGAAGAACTTCTACATTTTCATGAAGGGCCTCCATGGTCGATTCGGCGACATAGCTTTTCTCGTTGGTTTGTCCATCGAGGGAATGAAAGAGGAACTGAAAATCCCCGACGGGACTACAGCTGAGGAGCCCATCGACGTTTTTGCCATGCTGTCCGGGAGCTTCTCAATGGGAGCCGCCAGAATTACCCTCTTAAACCCTCTCGCAGGGGCTGCCTTTACAGCCGTTAGTGTATTGTTCGCAGTAATCTCCGCGATAAACAATCACAAGTAAGTCTCATCTAGCTATATACTATTACAATTCTGGTGATTTCCTTGCTGATCCAAGCCCTTGTAGGTTTGACTATACGAACTTCGGGGACTTTTCAGACGGCCACATGGGAGAGATCCTTGCAGACATGTTAGAAGGTGTCTATGAGGCTATCAATACGATTGTGGCAGCCGTATTTGAAAACAGGGCCATTTGCAATCCGACATTCCTAAAATCATGAGCCCTGGGCAAGTGCAGAACCCTGCCGTAGGGGTATTTGGGTATGGTTCATGGCTTCAGGACCAGCCAAACCTGATTTTGGACAAGATGTTCAATGATGGCACGAATAATTTTGTAAGTCAGCCCCTCTGGCTGCGATGGCGTTTGTGCTCCATGGCTTCGGCATACTGACTTGGCGAGAAACAGAAGCCAGGCCATGGTATGGCAAATGGCAAGGCTCCACAAGGGAGCCGTTGTCATTATCGGAGACGATATGAATAGGGAGGCTTGCAACGGAATCAATCACCAACCTGGTCCAACGGACATATCGTGGTGGCCACTGCTACTTATAGCGTTTAAGTCGCTACAACAGTTTCAACCATAATGGGCTAGATTGGAGTAAAGTTTCAGCCACTACCCGATCCCATATTTGTATGAGTTGAATAGACACTCCAGTACTGTAGTTTCGCCGTACAAGTTGACCGGTAATGTCCTCAGCACTACATCTATCAGAATCAATCGATAGTATATTACAAAAGTTATCATTGACGGACAGATAACAACTTGGACAGCTGTCCCTTTATGTCAGGGGTTTGTGGGCAACGGAGTGAAAGGGACGGCAGTATACGGTAACAGCGTAGTAGCAGCTTCAATAGCAATAGTATAACCAACAATACAACTGATTCTTGTCCCCCCTACTATACGGAGGCTCCCTCCTCTATATATATACAGCAGCGCCAGCGCTGCTGTAGCGCTGCTGGCTTCGACCGGTATATGTAGATACCCCTTGTTTCATGTATTACCCCTGAGTTGTCTCATAACTTGCCCTGGATGGGCTTGTGCGCAGCGTGGCCGCCGAGCACCTGACACTTTACCTACCATAACATCACACATGACCGAACTATAATTTTAGCGGATTGGCATCGATCTTTGGTTCTAGGCACGAATACCACTACTATGATACCGATGGCTTTTAAGGTCATCATAGACCAGGTTGGAGAACTCGACGTGCCTTAAGCAAGGTTTACAACATGGCTAGTCGTTGACACTCCGTTGTACATATTATTGCGGACTTCATGCTCGGCACTGCGCAAGAGATAGCGTTCGGGAATAAAGGAACCTTTGGCGCTGATGGGTCGAGTTCGTGCCCACATAGGCATATGGGCGTGTAGGGTCTTTTCTATCGTCGAATTTCAAAGTTCCTGAGTTCCATAAGACCCGCGTGTCAGAGATGTAGAAAAGCTGCGAGCTAACACCTGTTCTCCATGTAGCCACCTGGACCGGGAGTTGATATTGTCGTGGAGGTACTGCTCTAGGAGGTAGTTATTTGCGCCTAGGAATTACAGTCTAGAAAGCTCACATCTCGATATGGATAAGGGACATGATATGATTCTCAACCGCATATCGCAGCTTGTCTTCGGCGTTTTTTGGGAAGCCGAGTTTGGGCGGGGTCATGTTCCAGGCTTCGACCAACTTGTGGATTTGCCAGAACCAGGGCGAGACGCTCCTACACTGCGAAGGTGTGTGACCGATAATATAGCCGATGTTCCTGAAAGTCGTAAGCAGGCATAGGTCTTTGCCGCTCACGGTCAGGGCCTCTTTCATGCCGGAAACGTAGGCATCGCTGACCTGCAATTCCCTTAGTACTGGAGTTGGCGCAAAGGATGGCTTATATTGGTTTGGTCGAGATACTTCACGAAGTACGAAATGTAGGAGTAGCTCAGTAATCATCATTCGATCTTCGCGATGAACTCGCGTTCTCTGGGAGTCTTGTCCAATCAGACCTGGAAACTCTGGCGATCCTCTAGCCGACGACGGGCAAGCATTCTCTGCGGCTCATCGCTGATTGCACTGAAATTGACTTCGGGATCAATCTTCTGACCAGATGGTATTCTCTCAACGTCTTCCGAGCTTGCCATAACTGGATGCACGTGAACTTAGAATGGGTTGAGTTACGGCACTTGGGAATGCACCGACGATCCTGGAATCTCATACCAGGGTCCCAGTTGAGAGATGTGACAAACCTAGGCATAACGCAATTCACATTGATAAATGTTGAGGTTGTTATGATCCGATATATCATTCTTCCCGACATCTGCTCGGTAGACTTACTGCCATGTCCTATGCATTCGATTGAGGGCCCAAAAGTTATGGGCCGCTAAACTGGGCCGTAGTGCGATCTATAATTTGGGTTGACTACCCCGCCTGCAGTGTCATTGGTTGAATCGACCAGCTGCACTGCACGTCACGTCACGTCTTACTTAGTACCCTCTTAGGGAATTTTCGTTGGGAGCAAGCCGACGGCCATCAAGCAAGCGGCCTGGCCCTTTCATCCACCGAGACGGATTCACGCCTTTCTGGGTCAGAATCTCGTCCGATGCCGAATCCTTGCAACTTGCGAAGAAATGAGAACGACGTGATTCGAAAATCAGCGGGGGCGAAAGACCGCATGAAAAGAAGACAAATCGTAAATCGACGAACGATCTGCATTTTTTTGACGAAATAGTGTCAGAAGCCGAAGCTCGAGAAATCTATGCCGATGCGGTCCATTTCGACGGGCTGAACATATGTACCTGGTCGCGCGAAATCCTCGAGGCATGGCATAGAGGAGGGGTAACAGGCGTCTCGTGTACTTGCGCGTTACGGGAGGGTTTCCGAGCCAACATCGCGAACCGCACATGAAGGAGAACAATAGCACGATCGACGACAACGTCGACACGCTGGATTATGTCAACAGCCTGGTAGGTGAACACCTCGTAGGATTTGGTTCTAATGCCAGTGAGGGCCATGGTGGACCAGCCGATTTCATGGCATGGTGCAATAATGATAATGGACATGCCAGGTAATTAGCTGACACCTTGGGGAAGCTACAGTAGCAGGTTATCAAGCCCCTTGGGCCGCTAGCAGAGCGCGCCGAGCTAGCTTGCGTTACGACCAGGAAAGATTGGCAGGGCTGAAGCCAAGATGCGAAAGGTTCTGGGCGAGAACTGGGTTGATTACCTAGCTACTACTTAGGTAGGTATCTGGACAAAATCATAGGCTCTTAGACAGCCAAGCCAAGTCGAGAAGTGAAGTGGAAAGACCCGTGCTGGGAAGATCTCTGCGTGCGCAGTCTTTACTATGTAGAGCTCACGCTCTGGATCACCAACCGTCGGAATTCGCTTTATACCGTGCCCGAGCCTCATTAGTAAGGTGTTTGAAGTTGTACCGAGGACCGACGCTAGTAAAGTACCTACTTAGAGGCTTGAGTTAGGTAACTAGGTAGCTCCCATATTGAAACCACTCGCGCCACGAGACGCCGTGCGTCATGATGTGCCTGCTCGACAAGATGACAGTACATATATTGCGCCGCCCCGCAACTTGCCAGAATGCAGCAACGATCCGGATTTAGGAGCTAGGAATAAAGAGTTAAGAAAATCAGAGGTACAATAGCTCCTCGAGCTCGACTTCAGACTTTTGAAGCACGTATCCGGCGTACCACCCCACTCTTCCTACCACATAATGTCTTCGCAACTCGAGAACGAGGCGGCCTTCGAGAGTCGGATATTGGGCTTTATCTACCGACAATGGCTTCTACACAGGAAACCCGTTCCGGCCGGTACTGATTTGGCCGGTCAAACTGCCATTATCACAGGGGCGAATGGCGGACTCGGCCTTGAATCAGCGAAGCAGTTGCTTCAATTAGGACTGTCCAAGCTTGTCATGGCTGTGCGATCGGAACATAAGGGCAAGGCGGCTGCGGACGGGCTGAGGCGAGACTTTTCGCAAGCTCATATCGAGGTCTGGGTCCTGGATATGGAGGACTACGAGTCTATCAAAGCTTTCGCGACGAAATGCGGGAGCCTCAACCGAATCGACATCGCACTCCTGAACGCTGGGTTGCTGAACCAAGTCTTCCGGCGCAGTCCAGCCACGAACCATGAGCAGTTGATACAAGTGAACTACATTTCGACGGCGCTACTCTCCATCCTCTTACTACCAGTACTGAAGGCCAAGCGACCATCACCCACTAAGCCCGGCCTGCTCTGTCTGGTCACGTCGGACACCGCATACTGGGCGAAACTAGAGAACAATAGCAATCTCATATCCCAGTTCGACAAAGAGGAGGCATACTCGGGATTCCATCGGTACATGACCACAAAGCTCTTTGAGCAATTCTTCGTGGTCAAGCTCGCGGAGAACATCAGTGCGGACGATGTTATCATTAACATGGTTAACCCAGGCTTGTGTACTGGAACGGCGCTTAGCCGCGATAGCGCTAGGAGCATATTATTTGGTATCTTCGAGCGACTTATGGCGCGGAGCCTCGAGGTGGGCGGTAGCACTTATGTCGATGCGGTTGCCCTTAAAGGGAAGGAGAGCCATGGCAGCTTCGTCTCGGATTGGTCGATACGACCGTAAGTTCTGCAAGACTCCAATTGATGACCAACGTCCGACTGACGTACCACAGGTATCCTAGTATACTGTATACCAAACACGGCCAGGAGATTAAGGAGAGGTTGTGGGAAGAGACCATGGAAGAGCTCAACTTTGCTGGCGCTTCCAAGATTGTACAGGATATGCGACAATAATGCCCATACAAAGGGATTTCGCTCACTACGCCAAGATCCAAGTTGACGCTATGTAGAGGCGATGCCGCATAGAAGCGTCTGGCTCAAGATAGCGATTTCAAAGGTGTAAGTTGAATGCGCTCTTTCACAGCTTATATGAATGAACACCATCGTAGTTATTGGAAGATTCCTCATGTGGCAGAACATCCCGAATCCCGCTCCTGCCGATATTATGGCCTGGCCTATCCGGTTTGATGTGGAAGTCTTGGGTCACACCATGATATATAATCTATACGAAGTGAGTTTATTTGTGAAGCCTCCAATGTAGCAAAGGGACGACAGTCAGATGCAGGCGTGTTGGATAAGCAGGTAAGTTAGTGAGTGATTGGCTCTTCTCCATCTCCAAGAGCCGTCGAAGCGACCATTTCGGCTTCTGGGGTGCCACTTTACCCCTGTTAAGCAACCCCGGACCGCTGAAAATGCAACCCTGAGCGGCGATTAGTCCCCAATCACTACAGAGCTTGTGCGAAGTATGACGCTTGGCGTTCAGTAGCAAGCCACTATCCATCACGCTATCTAGAATCGCGAATTTCACTGGAGGGCATCGCTTGCAAGCAATTCACCTCGGTAGATTTCTGCGCCATCGCCAGTGGTGTCCGCAGCACCCTAAGGTAACTTAGATGCCATATGGCCAGATCTACTAGTCAGGGTCGCCTTCGGACTTGACTTGAAATGTCGCATAGCGAGTTGCGATTGGCAAAGATCCTTGCGGTGCGGCAAGCCTGTGATCCTACGCAGGGCTGAGCACGAACCGGGCAAAATAAGAACATGGTGGCACCCACGTTGCCGCACGCAGGTTCTCGCGATGGTGCTGTAATCCTCAGGCGGTAATATAGGCCCTGGTTTTCTCTCAGCCAAGAGACGCTCACGTTCCGATCTTCACCGCCGACAATATGGGCTCCGGTCAATCCACAACAGCGGCTCCTGGGCCGACCATGTACACGGCGACGGCCTCCGCTTCGATTGCAGCAGCGCAGGCGACGGCCTTGACGTCAAGTCCGACCAGCAGCGTCGCGGGCAAGACATTCGACCGTTTCGTGCAGATCTTCCTTGAGAACCAGGACTTTGATATCGCTGCCGGTGATCGTAAGTTCTGGCGCAAGATTAGGGTTCGACCCGGAGTACTGACTTGAGCTGGTAGCAAACCTCGCCTACCTCGCGACACAAGGCATCCTCCTCGACAACTACTACTCCATCACTCATCCGTCGCAGCCGAACTATGTAGTCGCAGCCGGCGCCAGCACCCATGGGATCGTATCCGACAGCTCCTCGCGAATCGACGCCGACGTCGAAACCATCGTCGACCTTCTCGAGGCTGGGGGCGTAAGCTGGAGTCTATACCAAGAAGACATGCCGCACTCCGGCTTCGAGGGCGACTATGTGAACCAGAAGACTGGAGCGAACGACTACGTGCGCAAGCACAAGTAAGTCGCGGTCTCCGTGGCAAGCCGCTACAGAAGAGGAACCCGCTAATCTATGAATCGCAGTCCCCTGATGAGCTACGACTCCGTAACCGAAGACACCAGCCGCTTGGCGAAATCAAAGAACTTCACCCTATTCACGCGAGACTTGAACGCGAACACCCTCCCGCAGTGGATGTTCATCACGCCCAACATGACCAACGACGGCCACGACACCTCGGTCACGGTTGCCGGGAGGTGGGCGCGGAACTTCTTAACGCCACTTCTTGCAAACAAGAACTTCAACACCGCCCGCACGTTGGTCATCTTGACTTTCGATGAATGCGAAAACTACCTTGCTGCAAATCGCGTCTTTACTGTGTTGCTTGGAGGCGCGGTCACTGGGCAGGAGGGCACGACTGATTCCACCAGGTACAATCACTACAGCTTGACCAAGACCGTGGAGGACAATTGGGGATTGGGCGACCTGGGCGAGAACGATGTCGACGCGACGCCGTTCTTCTAGTTCATGGGCCACTAGATAAATGGTAACAGGTAATAATAGTAATTGAAGTCGATGAGCTTGACGCGATTTGTGAAGGTTGCCGCCGACAGGGAAGCCTGCTTCTTTGTTGCCCGGCGCATTGTGCAATGCTGATCATCAAGCTCAGCACCTAAATTCAAGGGGTCCAGGCTTACAATCACTCGGACTTCGGGTCTTGAGAGTGTCTCACTCAGGTCAGTCTCAGCTTGCAGTTGGTATCGAGAGATGGCGTTTGCAGCTTAAGTTGCTAACACGACTCAATCTCCGCCTAAGAAAGGCTGGGCATTGGTAGATTCAAATCTGCAGATGGAACCTCCCATCTTGAAGTCTGCATGCTTTTACTCTCTGGTCCACCATATCAATGTTACAAGCTCTTCCGAATCAGGAACGTTTCTCACTTGCCAGACCCCTCTATCATCGCAAGGGTTTCCCTCCACAGCTCCGCAACGATATACCCCTGAAGCCCGTCATACATCGAACTCGCCATCGTCATGTTGGCGATACTCGGGCCTGCTGCACCATCACTTAAAAAGAACCTAACCGCGTTTAATACTGCTCCATATACCCCATACACTGCCTAGAGAAGACCGTACCCGTGACCTCATCCGCATCCGGCTCCTTGTACCCCAGTCTCCAGATCGTCAATAACGCAATCGAACTTCAGCGCATTGAACTAGATCTATTGTTGTACTGTGGCCTCTCCTCGACAGTGTGATCTAAGAACGACCCGCTTGAAGTCGCAGGGACGCCGTTTTCAATTCAGAGACGCACGATAGTATCAGCCTCGTCAAGGTAAACTTGGAGCCGGTCAGTTTGTGACGGTACTCTGCCAGAAACGAATTTGGATATATTTGAGAGTGGCTTGTCCGGTGCAACCCAGACAAAATCCAAGAGTATATAGAGTAGACGGCCGGGGACAGCGGCTATAGCAAAGATCTAAAGAACCACAGTGCGTTGAAAAAGGGGTCCGTTCAGATATATCACCCCATACCGAGGTCGGGTATGCCATTTCTTGATTCAGCCTTTCGCCACACGTAAGCCTCCCCTCCGACCAGAAGCGTTTCCGTCTCTATAGTACCCACCCACTTTGTCACCCATCCCGAGACTCAGAAGTAGTAGCTCTTTTTTTAAGGTCGCCTCTTCTTAATGAGCACTTCATACTCTACTCCTTCGATCCTTCTTCCCTCCCCTTGTGTTTATCTTCGACTCTTTTCATTCATTCTTAGTTTAACCGTCCATATTTCATCCAATAGCATCACGGCACCGCGTACAAATCGACAAACCGGGACCAAAACAGTTTCGTGGTTATGATGAAAACAACTCGTCTCACGACTTCAACCTGTCAAATCTGATCAGACAGTATATACTGTGTACGTTATCCAGTTAAACTTACTCGTCGTGGTTAATAATTGACGCTTTGACGGTTTTCATTATTTGCTCAAATACGTTAAGACCCATTTCGACAACTAGAAAAAGGCCAAGATATATACCATTGCGACAGAGTGACCGCTAGTATCAGTCGCGTTATCTCCCTCGCGATCGAGGCCATTACTCGTGGCCTAGTCCCTTCCAGTAAGATGGCGACATTAGAGGAGCTATCAGATGTTGTGTTTTTCTCGCAAGCTCACGCGCCTCCTTTGTTACCGGCGCTGGCTGGGTCGATGATGGCGGACTGACGGCCGGATTTCCACGCGAATACGCGAATCCCATCGTCAGAAAGAAAAATTGATCGCCGGTTATATTTAGCCTTGCCATAACATTCGTTTGACAATAAATATTGAATATGAATACGTTATCAAAATTATTTATATTAATAAAATTACGTTAACAAAAGTTGTATTGTATATAACAAGAAACAAAAACGCGAGTCCGACCCAAATATATTTCCCCTTCTTGCGCGGTATTCCTGAATATCACTCCGGTTGAACCTGGGTTCAATCTATTAATAATACGGTAGGCGAGTCTTATGATACAGTTCGACTCTCATAGCCGGTATGAAATTAGTCAAATATGGGGCCGTAGGTTGAACGACTTTAATCAGCTGGAGGTTATCATGTAATGTCCCGAGGTGGCTATGCAGAAGCCTTGTGTCCGTTGACTACTATGCCACATGGTTGGCCCATTTAAAACACAATTCCCAATGAACACTTCGATTGTCAGGTGGATGGGGAATATAGTAGACCAAGTATTGATTACTAATAACTGTTATCAGCGAACGAGCTAAAAGGCTATCGTACCAACGACCATGTTCCGTTGCAGTATCTTGTGGATGCTTGACTCAAATCAAGTCTGCCCATTCCGCTACGCTGCCTAGCTCCTCTTCATTCTCTCCAAACCCTCAATCAAGCTTCTGAATCTCATATTGCGGAGTGTTTCCTGCGTCATCCTTGAACGTGGGGTCAAACACCCGCTCCCAAGCAGGGGGAGGCTGTCCAGAGTAGCGCAAGACTTTGAGGTTCCTGGCCTTTTTGAGAACAGCACTGAACCCTGCCGCGTGATCACGCCTCCCACTGCCTGGGTAGATTCCGCCAGGTCTTCGCCAATCGATTTCCACCTCGCGGAGATTAGCTGCTGCGTTGAACAAGTTGTCCATATATGAGATAGATCTCGGGAAACTAGCAGCCAACCGCCAGTTGACGATCAGGAACCTGATTTCCGAGGGTTGGTAAACGCCAGCTGTTAACAACCTCTCTCGAACTCGAGCGTAAATCGTATCATCCCAATTGCATCGTATATGATCAAAGTCCATGCGGAAATATTGAGCTAAGATCGCTCTGGCTTCGACGTGCATCTTCTTATTGACCAGAAGAATATGAGGTATGGGTTCAGCCAGTTGGTTTGCCTTGGAGAAGTCAAGATCCCACACCTCTGAGGGGCCCCATGTAGCGTTGTCATCGTTCGATAATATCAACAACGCACAGTAACCATAGATCTTGTCTCTGAGCTCTCTTGGAAGTGAGAAAAAACTAAACTGCTCTTGGTTCGAGTAAAGGTTGAGCTGGGACCCGTCGGGTCCTGTGACGGACTGTGCCATATTGGTCTTCATCAAGCAGATTAGCAGGGCCACTGACACCGGCTTTATCATATAATCACGTACTGTTGTAAGCAAGGTATTTCCGTTGTGCTATGCTGGGCGAGGCTCGGTGGCTATGCGGGGAAGCGAAGAACACGCTGATGTTCAGGAACGTTGAGCGTTGGTTGTTTTCAGGCGCGAACGGAGTGGTGTTATGCAATGACACAGACTGGCTGAGGTTATTCTCGAGCTTAGATGCTCTGGGAAAGGTTGGAACGCCGTGTCTGTTAATTTTCGAAAGAGGTAAAGGATTAAGAGGTGTAATATATAGATAATTGGAGCAGAATATCACAGGTTATTCACCGTCCAAGGTGAGTGGGTGAATCATGCACTTTCTTGAGTCCGTTCAGTCCTTTGCATGATTAACCTGAAAACCAGATATCTACCATTTTGTTGATCACTTGAAGGAAGTGAGACAGCCTATCGCAAAGAGGTGTACTGGTTTGCAATAGCTATGTGCCCATCAATCTGATACGATTTAGTGCGCATAAGTCTCGCATAAGTTTGTAAGTTGCAGTCAAAGGATTATACCGCTGCAAAGAGCTGCATTCACATGTAATCATTGCCTTTCCGAACTGCACCTATAGGTCGCCCAAGCCACTCTTTCACCAACCCACGATAATCAGACAAAGTATATGATTGAAAAAGATCCTCAAACCAAGAGTTCTTCCGCCTTGTATTGATCCCCAAATCCTCTAGCAGCATATCAACATACGGAAGGCTATCGAAGACAAGGTCCGGAAATCTTTCGCCAGACCCCCCAGCCTCCTGTGGTCGTCTGATGCGCTCATACTGAGAGTGTATCAGTGTTTCGTAAGCCACATCTTTGATTTCCAGAGACCCAATCTTATCTTGGAAGAAAGCCGTGATCCAGAGTGCCTGGACTTGGGCCAGCATCACGGCATGGATCGACATATGTGCCCCTATAAAGGCAATGTTGCGGTTTTCTAAGAACGTTTGGAATGGCGGAACCATGTATCGGTAAAGACCGAGGGATACAGAATCTGGCTTTTCTTGGCCATATGATGATGATGCCTCGACAGGAAGCTTGCGGATCGGCTTTGAAGTCAGCTCTGGACATAGTTCAAGGATCTCCTTCCTGGCCTGTATTATTTTCTCCTTCGCATTCTCCAGCTCGTGGGTCACTTGTGGGTTCATGAATGGTGCGGTTTGGACGGACTCTCGGTCGTCCTCCTGAAAGTCTCCACGTTTCGAGCCACCAGCCCCAATCGCCAACGTTAGTTCCTGCTGCAGCCTTCTGGGATGGAACTTGATCGTAGGAATGGACTTCCAGCCGGTGCAGGCCACAAGAATATGCGCCTCGATGGTCGATCCGTCGGACAAATGGATGTTCTTCTCATCCAAAAACTCAACATCGGCGATGTGAGGGATGATACGACCTTCCTTGACGAGTTGGAACCAGTCCGTTTCGTAGTTGTGTATACTCAGAGAGTTGCCCATCCAAAACGTCGACGTCCACGGCCGCATCAGACTTACGTTATCTTTCGTAGCGTATCTATTAACAGTACAGACGTATCGATCCAAGAATGCCCAGAAAAGCCAGCAGATCATCCTTCCGAACAGCGTGCGGTGAAGGAACCACCGGGCTATCTTCCCTACGGGCCCGAATGGGTACGGATCGAACCAGGTGAAGAGTCTTGTGAGTGACATACGAGACAGAGAAGTTTGGAAGAGAGAGCCCACTCGGATGGGTCGCCACACCCAACTCGGACCACCTCCAGAAGGTCGCATAACCATGTGGACTTGTGCTCCGAACTGCGCAGCACGGTAGCAGACATCCCAGGCTGATTTGTTCCCTCCAATAACAACAACACAACGTGACGTGGACAGCACATCATCTTGGTCTTTCAGATGTTTCGAGTGGAATAAGTTACCTCTGAATGTATCTTGTCCCGGAAATTGTGGCACATATACCTCCGAGGTGAGCCCAGTAGCTAATACGAGCTTTCTGGCGGTCAATTGGCCAGTCCGTCGGATTTCCCGGATGTGATCGTCCGCATTCACTACTCTATCATACGTTGAATACTTTACTAGCCAACTGCTGTCTGGCTGGAGTGTTGCGGAATCAACGCTGGTTCGCAATCGAATGTGTGGTGTCAACTCGTAGTGGTCGGCAAAGTCTGAAAGATACTGATGAACAGTTGGACCCGGTATGTGCTGGCCGGGCTTCAGTGTGTACTTTTTCTGGTCCATGGGATAATCACTAAACTCGTATGAACCAGCGGAGTTATTGGTTTTGAGCCCTGGATATAGCCTCTCGCATGCCCACGTTCCGCCGATAGATTGTGCGGCATCCACGATCACCAAGTTGACGTCGGTGACATCTTCCTGTCTCGCCGCCTGGGCGATATTCATGGTTGCTTCGACGTAAGTCTTCGCCATTGCTAAGCCATGCCAGCCTATCACAAATCAGCTGATTAGATTCTTCCAGATACTCTACTGTGAGCAACAAGGTCACTCTTTGACTACTCACCAGCTCCTACGATGAGAAGGTTGACGCATTCCATAAGCTTTTCTAGGAACTACTCGAGATTGTATTTCAAACAAGAAACATGCTTTCCCCTGGACATTACCGACCTTTTGCTATATTTTAGAATACTCAACAAGGGGCACTACTGGTAAGGTTTCTGAGTACGTCCCTTTGGTACCGGGGCATTCGTTGGCGTGGGGTAGAGACGATCGATCGGGATTAAATGCGGGGTTAGCTGACGATAAACCTTGAGTCTCCAGCTATTCGTGCTGTAATGAAGCCGCTCTGAGAAGGCAATTCAGTCCATTGCAGGACAATTACATGGCGCTGTCGACTTAGTAGATTATCAGATTGGGTGCATAGCCACTTAGATCAAGTAAGAGTCAGATTGAGTATACATTTGGTGCCAATTTCGCAATACAGGACTCTCCATTTTCCAAAACGTTCGACATGAATGATACTCAACCGTCAGCTGGGCAAGCCGCCGTGCTTGACCTAAGCAAGTACGCCACGGCGCGAAAGCTCGTAGATCGATGCTGTGAGTTCTTCGAGGAGGTAGAAGACCTGTAAGTGATCTGGAAAAACTTTTGCATTCCGAAGCCATTGACCACTTGGTCTCTAGAACACCAGGCAAAGATCTAGAGTCTCGGCTGAACAGGGAGTACGGTCCTGGAAATCCGTATTACGAAGACTTCTGCAGCTATATCAAGCAAGGTCTCCAAGAAGGCTGGGTCGCTGAGACAGAATTGAAAGGGCGCATGTATCGACGTGGGAAGATCGCGTTGCCAGATTCCAAGACTCGCTTCTTCAGCATCACAGCGGTGTATATGGATAGCGAAGAAGAGTTCGCCGGCCAGTACCACCGACATCCGTACGGCGAGATCAATTGTGTGGTGCAACTTGATAAGACAGCCGAGTTGCAAGGGATGAGTGGGTGGCAAGGAGCTGGCTGGACGTCGCCCGGTCCTGGTACACACCATTATCCAAGGGTCCGAGGCGGTGCTCTGGTAGCACTGTTCTTCCTACCAGCAGGTCGCATTTCGTACCAGGCGACTCCTGATATGCCGCAGCCCATCGTCATATGAGATAAATTGGGCCCTGAGCTCTGACAGTACACTACTTGGTCAGAGCAAAAGAAAATTCCATAGCCGCGCCATAGACAGCCTGACATATAGGTCTCATAGTGACCATGCTGCAGGAAGGTAATGATACATGATGATTATTGCATTCTAATCAATCTTTGCTGGAAACAAGTGCGTCCCGGGGTGGAGGCGTGCTCGTTTTTTGTACAGTTGGACTAGTGTGCTAAACTACTTAGTCAACAAAAGGAAGAAGTGTTGACACAAGAGAACAGCACAGCTCTGTTCGACCTCTCAAGAAAACCAGGGCAACCGGGACAGCAGCCCTCAACCCGTAGCAATCGTAAGCATGATCTCTGATGCTGGCCAATTGTACCGGTTTACCAATGCCGTGGGCCGACATGCCTGCCTCCACGTTTGACCATCTTGATGGCCTGCTCAGTGGTAACATCTGTGGCATTGATAAGCCTATCCATCATCTCTTCGAGAGTAGGAAGTGTGGTGGCGTCTACACGTCTTGTCCACCCTAATTCCAGCGGAAGTCTTTCATTTTCTAGTAGACAGGTGGATTAGCTTCAGTGCGCGAGCTGTTCTTCTGGATGAAGCACACTTACCGAATAAGTACTCCACCCAAGACTTGTCCACTGTCCCGGAGGTCCCATTACCTAGGATCAGGATATATGCCGCTGTCTCCCCAACACTGAATTCGGTACCAAGTTCACTCATCCCAAATGTTGGATTCGTGGAGTTGGATGTGTTCACACGAGCCTGACGAGCGTCGGCCGCCATTTTCACGTCGATGATAGGGCCTTTCCAATACGATCTTGTCTGGTCGAATATCGTCTGGTTGAAGGGCTGAGGGTTCCCGAAGTAGAAGTCCTGGCGACTATGCGTGACCACATCAGCTTTCAGTACAACTTCATGGCTGGAAGATAAAATAAAAATAATGATAACGCTCAAAGAAGCAATACCAAACTGACCTCAAACTAGCATCATGCTCCAAGATGTCGTGTGTATTAAGATCCGACAGTGAGAATGTGGTGGCGTTAGGTGCTGGGTTGGTAGTAAGAGCCTCCTTAAACAGGAATTCTGCGAGCCCTTGATCAATATTCAAGACGTTGTATAGAACAGTAGCGGTGATATTGAGAGTAATATCTTTGCCGTCGTGTGGCAAATATCCGTGGTTCGCTAGACTGTTGAGCATAGGACAGGGAGCTCGCGCTACGGGAGTTTAGCACGCAGACTCTTGCCATGGCATTCTGTCTCCTTTACATACCATCACCTGGTCCAGGAGGATGCCAGTCTGGAAGTGATGACTGCTCATAAGAGGGTTGAGCAAACGCCCGTGCAGCGGCTAAGGCAGAGAGGAGGGAATAAGAGACCTTCATTTTGAGATGATCAAATAGAGCAGTGTGGCCCCGAACAAACTATATTACCGTCGACTTGATCCTTATATAGTCCTCGTCAAAGACATCAGAACGATTGCCGCACCGAGTCGGCCCATGAGCTAGGCACCGGCGCTGGGTCAACCCTCCGAGCGGACTTCTTCTCTTCTTTCCGGCTCCGCCCTATGATGTAGATTCAAGGTCACCGCCTCGTTTCAAAGCAGATTGCGACACCAAAAGCTATTCCTTGACTGAGAAATCGACCGTCGCTGATTCGCTCGATCGGAGCGTGCAGCGCAGCGCTGCACAGCCGCCTCAACATTGCAACTTAGCTGACTAAATGCAGCACTCGGCACATGTTCCCGCTCTAGACCCGCTTTCAAGTAGTGCTAGCGCTTACATGATTTTGGATCCCTCGTATACTTAATCTACAAGCTTGGAGAGTTTTAAGGAGTGATGGCCATGACGGACTGTGAGTAAACGCTACTGCGTAGACAGTAGACAATCTTCTGCGTAGTCTTAAGAGTACAAATATGTAAACACAGACTGCTTCAATAAGTAGCTCAACTCCGTGTGCTGCGAGACACAGCTACATCGCGTACAATGACCATCTTTAGTGGAGCAACACGTACTGGAAAGTAACTATATTCATAGCTGGTATGAACCTGACTGCGAATAAGGCGAGACGAAGCGAGATAACATATCTCCTAGAAGCTATAAGGTTCGGTCATTACACAGTATGTGATTGAAGATGTTCTAGCGGCGCAATGGCCCCGCCAGGATCTTTTGATTGGCACTTGGAGCATGCAAACAGCGGCGGAGCAAGAAGTTGCACTGCCACTGACCCAAGCCTAAGCTCTAGAACCTGCATGCGTTGACGCGTAAGCAATTACGTTCCGAAACGGACTCTGATGCCTATGTCTATCTCCATCTGCAAAAGCAATCAAGGCCCGTGGCTGAATCGATCCTTCGCAACTTCATCCTCTATACGTTGACTGAGCTAGTCCACTGCCAAGCTTGGACTTATCAAGCTAAGGATTCCATTGGACCGCTCGGAACACTCGGCATAGGGGAACCATGTCTTGAAAGGTCAGAGTCTGGTTCGGTCAGCACTAATGATTAGGGTTCCGGAGACTCGCAGTTAACATGAATACTACCCCGAAAGTAGCCTGTTCGGTATATTCATAAACGTTACCGGAGGATTACTGGAAAAGCTTACTTAGCAAGGTTTGAAGGACCTCTTCTGAACTCCGACTTCAGGAAGAACACATGCTTCCATTAGCTGAAGCCGATTGTCTCACTGGCGTATATTTACAACATGGTTCAGTATACAATACGTTCAGCAGGGTCTTGAGAAGCGTAGGCAAAATAGATACTGAGGTTTCAGCATCTACCTTGACCCAAACTCATGATTTTATTTACTTATTGTGTCTAGCCGACCGTCTGAACTTTCCAAGTAAAGACGACTCCGACGATTGCTGCAGCCTACGAGAAAGCGCCTACTACCGCACAAGAAAATGACTCCTGGGCTCTGATGGCCTCTTCTAGTATCGGCCCAGGGGTTATATATGAAGGTCATCCCAAGTTGTCTGGCCAAGATCTAGTCCTGTGGAGTATCAAGTCTTGCAAACGCTACTCCGAGAATAAAGGTGTTTTTGTAGATATAGGCAGCTATCTACTCCCCCATTCACGATGGTAACCTGAAGTCAAGTTTGGAGAATAAGATATGTCTTGTTTCCTTTCTCTCTCGCCTATGTATTGACCCCTTACCACTTTATTCCGAAAACAAACACTATTGGGCTGCATCAGATGCCTTACGCCGAGCAGCCTCGACCGTTAGGCATACAGTAACACACACAACGACAACCGAAAACGCTGTAATTCTACAGCGATTGGATGGGGCAGTATACCATGAGGGCATGAGCTTGGGTGGTATAATCAGGCTTTTGCTATATTACTTTGGGAGGCGTGGCCCAACGTTGTGACCAGAGTGGCATCACAAGGTTGAGAGTATAAAACGCGGTCGATGACGCAAATTCCGTCAGACTGTTCAATGAATTGGGAATTCCTAGGGAAGAGTCTACAAATGTGACGATGCAAAAAGTCTTGCAGCTGAGCTTT
Source organism: Xylariales sp. AK1849 (assembly GCA_022432505.1). Classification (NCBI taxonomy): domain Eukaryota; kingdom Fungi; phylum Ascomycota; class Sordariomycetes; order Xylariales; species Xylariales sp. AK1849. The sequence goes on from JAJKKH010000002.1 coordinate 1,113,215, forward strand.
TAGTTGGCATCGATGCCATGCAAAGGTACGTCCATAAGTCCAGTCAAGTCAAAGTGGCAGTCCCAATCCATCGTCGGTAGCCAGATCATCTATAGCATCGGGATACTTCATCAATCTAGTTTGAACAGTCTGCGACGGCAGAAAACTCGAATGCATGTTTCGATCACGCTGCAGGACAGGGGTTTGTTTGTCCCTTGCCTGTAGGCCATCCGATAGAGCACTGAACCGTATTCTCAACGAAGACCCTGTGTGTCAGAAGGGGTGTTATCCGAGGCGGACTGATCAAAATAATGCAGGCCGGCGGCACCTATGAAGCTCCCGATGCCATGGTCACATTAGTCGGCGACGTCCCGCCGAGCCACAACACAGAACGGAAGCCTCTTATTGAGTGGTTCGACGCAGAAGTCAGCTCCGCCGGCGAAGACAGGTATCATTCAAAGGCTGAACGAGTGGCTCAGGGAGCACCCCATCAGGAGGCCATGCACAATCATACATGAGTTATCTGTTAGCAATCCGAGACCCTCTATCTTGTCCACTTAATACTTCTAAGAGCCGCGCGAGTCTGCGAAAAGGTCACGGTTCTGTTTAGTCGTAAAGGAAAATTTGACTAATTCATATTTACATATCAAAGCCGTTCAAGATAAGGGCAGACATATTAGTCAGGTGATGCTGTCCCATCACAAAGAGGAATAATGCCCTTCTCCAAACACTGAATATCCCGGTCAATGTCAGCTACCCTACCCACTGCGCGGATACTAAAGTACTCGTGGCTCAACCTATCGACTGGGGTGATAAGCATGCGATGGAGGCTCTCTGGTTGAGTCTGTGTTCCTCCCCATACAACGTTTTCGATTTCCAAAGGCTAATGGTACACTCATAACGGTTAGCCTCTAAGATATTACCCGCTGTCCCAGTAGCTTCAAGCGAATCAAGGCTGTAGTTGACAAGCGTAGAGGTCACTCGGGTAGCTGGGGATGTCCTCGTTCCAAGGAGCTGGATACGCTAGTCTTGGTCCATATGTGCGTTGGTGACCCGAAGTTTCCAAAAGTGCATGACGACTAGATTGAAAAGCGCGCATGTTCAAGCCCGCGAACAGCCTGTCGGGAAGCCGTACAATCATGTGTCCGCATTGCTCCCTCGAATTTTGCAGAAATCGCATCGCATGATCTTCGAGATTCTCAAGCCACAACTCTGATTTCATCAGGGCGAAGCGAAATCGCCAGTAAAATTATGTTCGTGCAAGATCCTCGATACCTTTTCGGCCCTTCTGTCCCGGCAAGTTACTAAGGCTGCTCGGGCTGCGTGGCCGTTGGTGTACCCCTTTGAGAAAGCCTTGGCCCGAAGCCTTAGCCTGGAACTAGGATCGATCTTCAATGCCATGTGTCTTTGCGATCCTCCCCCGTCAAGCTTTTCTCTCTACCTACTTATGCACCAGCAATGATCAAGTCTACAGGCTCATCTCGAATACATGCAGCGTTTGACTAGATAAACTCAGCTGCGTCGAATTGCCCAGCATCAGTCCATACATTTGGGACACGTTTGATATGGCGTTCTTCCCAAACTGCCGCTACCCAAAACCCCAGGTCCACCTCCACGATTTCGGACTCCAGGTTTCGCTAGTTAGTGTGCACGCTATTTTATTTGAGCCAAATCGCTTGGTCCCGTGCCCACATTTTGAAGCTTATACCAATGGAGGTTTGACTTCTTCCCCATTTACCCGCCCCATTAACCGGACCAGTCTCAATCCCTGTCTGGCTGTTTCCCCTGGGTAAGGTCCCTCTCGCGGATTCTTCATTGTGACATTCTCGATGATTCGAAGACTTGGTACCGGTCGCCATTGATAGAGTAACAGTGCCAGTCGCACCTATATTAGACCGATCAGTAGGACTAGACCGACGGCGCCGGCTGAGCTTCCGGACCTTGGGAAGCGGATCTTTCGTGAATATTGCTCGCATAATAATTGTGGTAGGTTATTCCCTCTGTAATTGACGAGCCACAGAGTTAATAGCTAGCGTGTCCAATGATCCAAAGTCAGATTTGTCTCCAAGACGAAAGCAATCTTTGCTATAGTACTTGAGTGTCTTTGGGAACTTTGCCAGGAACCTTGCCGGAAACAAATGCAGCGCCGGCAGGGTATGCGAATCAAGCAGCTTGGGGGCCACCGTTAGGCTCGCCGGTCCGTAAGCCACGCCACGAGAAAGGGAATCGTTCGAAGTGAGCCAATCCCAGCCTCCGATCTTTGTGCTTGATCACGTTCGAGCAGGGCCTAGAAGACGCCGCATCTCCCTAGGCCGTAGGTCCGTAGCGGCCAATGGACGTCCTAGGTTCTCAGCAGAACCAAACTTTTGTCAGGCCAGGACAACGTTTCTCGGGGTCATTGCAATGGTCGGCTCAGGATCCAGACGCGGAAGCGGGAAGCGAATTCAAGTTCGGGGTTTGCAGCACCGACTCCATCCTGGCTAGTATCTGACGCCACCCTGGTTCGTCAATATTGCTCCCCGCTTCAGTGCAACCCCAGGCGACGATTATGCAACTGTCACCCTTGAATCTGCTTGAGAATTTCTGAGATATATTGAGAGCGTCCCAGGCCTTCTCCAGGTCGCAGTCTTCCCCCGGAGACACATTGCTCTTACAGAGTAGAGAGAAATTGTGGTTGTTCTGTCCAGCACCTCTAAGTGGGCATTCCCGTGACACCACCGGCTTCGCCAGGTTACCATTCAAAATGGTCCACATGCCAATATCCGCGCCGGCCAAGGGCCATTTCGAAGATGTTACCATTGCCCAACAAGATGCGCCTGAGTTCCAGAGGGTTTCATGGACTAGGGACCCCAATCTGCGCAAGCTGTACCTCTATGGTTCCGTGTTGATGGTCGCCTCAGCCACCACTGGTTACGACGGGTAAGAAAATATATGTAGCCGTGTGCTTACACGCCTGGACTAATGCGATGCCTCTAGTATGTTGGTCAATACCTCCCAACAGATAGCGCGTTGGGGACTCGAATTCCCGGAAATCGACCCGCACGATCCTACTGGAACTCAGTACCTGGGTTTACTGGTGAACATGTTCAACATCGGCAGCATTATCAGTTACTTCATCGCGTATGTTGCTCCACACCAGTAGGATTGGCCAAGAACTGACACTAGAGACAGTCCCTATGTTGCTGATCACCACGGCCGAAAGCTTGCTATCGTAATCGGATGTCTTTTCATGGTCCTCGGTGGTTGCTTGACTGCTTTTTGTAGTGGATACAATAGTGAGTACTGATTTCGTGTCCAAGCTCGGCCATAACAGATCGCTAACCAAGAGGCAGTGTACATCGCTGGCAGATTTTTGCTCGGCTTTGGAAACAGTTTCGCCCAGATGTCATCGCCCCTTTTGCTTACTGAAATCTGCCACCCTCAACACCGTGGACCCGTGACCGCCGTCTACAACTGTTTGTGGAACGCTGGTGCTCTGATGGTGTCTGTCATCGGTTGGGGTACAGCTCAGATCCAGAGCGACTGGTCATGGCGATCCATCACCTTCATCCAGATCGTTCCCTCGCTCATCCAATTAACTTTCATCTACTGGATTCCAGAGTCCCCGAGATATCTACTCTCTAAGGATCGCGAGGAGGAGGCGCTCAGCATGCTTGCGTACTACCACGGTGCTGGTGACCGCAACGACACCACAGTCCAATTCGAGTTCCGCGAAATCCGAGAGACCATGCGCATCGAAAAGGATGCTGCTCGCTCCAGTGGATACGTCGACTTCCTCCGAACTAAGGGTAACCGTTGGCGGCTGGCTATTCTCATTTCTCTTGGTATCATCTCTCAATACAGTGGAAACGCTCTGTTCTCCAATTACATGAATACCATCTACGAAGGTGCCGGTATCGATGACCAGAACCAAAAGCTAGCTGTAGGTGCTTGAACGCATAAGTCTCGTTATTCCACGAACTGACACGTAGTACAGCTTAGCACCGGCAGGACCATTTTTGATCTCATCATCACCATCACTGCAGCCATGAACGTCGACCGATTCGGTCGTCGCCCTCTCTTCCTGGCTTCTGCTGGTGGCATGTGTTTCGCTTTCGTCTGCTGGACCATCTGCGGTGCTGTGTATGAGAACTCAGGCTCAACCAATGCGGGTGCCGGATACGCTCAGCTCGTCTTTATCTGGCTGTTCGGTGCCTTCTACGACGTGGGTTTCTCGGGTCTGCTTATCGCCTACGCCCTTGAGATCCTACCGTTTAAGCTCCGTGCCAAGGGCATGATGATCATGAACATCACCGTCCAGGCTGTTCTTGCTCTCGGTAACCAGACTAACCAGCTGGCTTGGATCAATCTGCCCAATCACTGGAACTTCATGTTATTCTACACTGTGAGTTACCTCCCACCTCAACGTTTATCGCCTGTTACTGACATATCGTAATCCAGCTCTGGGACTTCTGCGAGTTCGTCTTCGTCTACTTCGTCTATGTCGAGACCAAGGTAAGTGTATTTTCCCGCACTTGGAGAACCTCAAAAACGTCCCCAAAGCTGACAGAACCGATTCTAGGGGCCCACCCTCGAGGAGATTGCCCGAATTTTCGACGGCGCAGATGCCAACATCGCCCACATCAACATCCACCAGGTCGAAAAGGAGATCCACACGCAGGTTCACGAGGAGGACATATCGTCTCCCAAGTCCGCTATCTGAGTTGGTCGTCATGAAAATGGTATTTCATTGTTCGCATGAGCAAGAGGTAGTTATGAAGATATCCTTCTTAATAATGAGTCATATTTATCAACACCATGCGTGACGATTCTAAGGCATGATTGAATGATCTGAATATTACCATCATTCTTACTTACGATGAATGCATTGACAAATCCTCGCGAGATGACTGTCCATTGCACCTGTGATTAAGCAAGCAGGACCAGCCGTCTATATGAGGCCACGTTATGTCCCTTAGTGGATGTTCCGCGGGTGACTTCACAAGGTCGAAGCTTTCATATCTCTTCCGTGACCTCGGTCATTTAAGTTGCTCACATTGATCAACGGTGAAGGAACTACGTGATCAACCCATGCAGCCTATGCCCTTTGTCGGTACTACTAAGTAGGAGTCTTCATACGCAGTTCCACTGGCTAATTGACGGAGGACACCTGCAACTCCAATGTCATTGGTTTTGGTACATCGTTGAGAACCCCTGGGTTCTGCAGCAAAATGGAATGAACACCCAAGCCACGGTAGTGATCATGCATAATTGACTGGTGAAAGCATTAAGCTAATCGCGCGTTGGTTACGGTTAATCTATGACGAACGTGTCGTTCCATCGAAGAACGTCCGCTGGGCTGGCCAATGCGGTCATCCAGTGATAACAGGAATGCCCGTAGTTAAAATCACGAGTGATTTGAGGCGCTTTACTATTTCAGTAACCTTCCTGGCAACACTAGGCATGACAGCAAGGCTCTCTGCCGTTGAGGCCTAGAAACGTACCACCGCAAGAAGCCTGTCAGGTTATCACAACGTTTCGGCAAAGGCAAAGACACGGACTCAATGACTTGGGGTGTTCAGTAAGAAGGCACTTGCCATGGCGATCTCTTCAATAACCTGTGCGATATATCCCACTACAAGTCCCAGATAAATGGGATGGATAGGATTTCTGCATTTGTTAGTTTTATGATACCGGGCGAAGCGATAAGCGCATGCAGCGAAGTGAAGAGGAATATGATGATTGTAACTCAACGTCATCCGTGTCTGGATGAAGCCTCATGACCTCCTTGTTGACATGTACTGTTGTCCCACTCGACTGCTCAAAGTAGCATGTATGTGCCCAGGCAGTTTTGACAGGATCCAGCAGTGCAAATCGCGCCGCTCCCTCCTTTTCAGTTTCTTCTTGCGTTGAGCTCTGGAGAACATGTTTTATTTGATGGTCTCACTTAAAACGCTGTCCAGCAAACTTCAGTGTAGTCTGCCAGGAAGAATTATAAGGTACTGTGTGGGCATGTCCGTGATATGTCCAATGAGTACCAAGAGGCGCGGACCTACTAAGATAAGCCATGTCGGCAACCCAGCTGTTCGAATTACCACCACACTCCATACCACACTCCATAGTAACAAAGGACTCCTGAGTAACAGTGCCTTATTAAGCCATAACTAGCTTATCTCAGTACGTGCTGGCGAGATGGAAAACTCAGCAGAAGATGCAAACAAGCCGTATCCTATCCACATATTGTGTAATTAGAGGAATACAACTCATCCAGTACTATGTAACGCGGGAGCTGCTGCTCGAAGGAACAGTTCACAAAGAATCCTAGGATGGTCAACCTCAGAACTAATCACCCAGGTCTTGTGCTTGAAAGCACGCAAAATCACCGCACAAAGCTTGATACTCACGCCCTAAGGTCGTATGAATATTGGTTTTGCCGATAAGCCGATGCAGGTGATAGGACGTATTCCAAGCAGAGTTGACACGGTGGCATACCGCGTCAAGCCGCCACAGAGACTACATCATGGTCATTGGACACCACTGCCACTCTTTCATTTTTGGAGACCGGTTCTACAGCAACTAACATTAGGGTATTGATCACGCCATTACGAAATATTACGAGCGTACGGTGATGCTCCGTGTACTTTGATTCTCTGGTATATATCTAAGACCTGAACTTTCACTGCTTGTATGGAAGACTCTCTTAGTATATAATTTTATGGGGCAGCCCGTGGCGATGAAAGTCAATTCAACTCAATTTTCGGATACGATGATCATACCCTCGATCGAAACTTGCCAATGGGTCGCGCATTGTTTGACAATGGGGTGGGATGGGTGTCTCGATTGGTGGTCGGTGGCTTCTGGGCGGGTCGGTACCAACCATCTGATCCGATGATTAACGATATGAAGTGTTCGTCGATGTTATGGGTACCAGATGGCTAGAGAGCTCCATAGTATGGCACGACATTATTGACCATCATAGTTCCGTTCTTGCCCTTCGCGGGGCTCGTGAATAACTTCATGCTTGAAGACCACTCTGAGCACCGGCTGCTTCAAGCACTGAGCGAGTTACGTTGGCAGAAATATATGCGGGTGTGATGTACTATCCTCCCAATTCAATGAAAAGGGGGGATGTTTCGCATCTAACACCACTGAGGTACATCATCTCCCTATTCAACAAAATACATGAAAGATTCCATTTTGTTTCGTCCTGGCAAAATCTACAAAAGACAGTTCCGATATGCCTTGGTAGTAGACCCGACGTGTTGCGATCACCTCTTGCACCAAACCCATGTCCAAACGCCCTACACATCATGAATGGCTATCTCATTCTCTGATCCCGCACTTGAGTTTTATTATGTACTACAAGGACGTGACCGAAGCTGACGTTAATCGGAAGAAGGTAACAAAACGGGTTCGTATCTAAGTTAAAAGTGCTCATACTGCTCGATCGTGTGATGTCTGATTTGTACTCTTCTTTCAACTACTTCACAGTCATTATGGAGTGTATCGGAGCATAATTTTCGTGTTTCGCAAACCCATCGTAATCCGCTGGAAGGGGACTTGAATCGCTGTTGCTGGATGCTATAACATCTCTTTCGACGGTGACCTACGCCAGTGAAATAACGCCTTCTATCAACGCTATCATATTGGAAGTCTATTTAAGCTTGCTTTGATATGATAAATATCGAATAACGATAACACAGAGTGCACATCATGGCTTAAAGTGACCTCTACAAAACTTCACAAGACTCTGGATTATATTGCTCTAGTCTCCTCTTGGAACATTTACACCAAGACATGCACGTCATCATAGTTTGCATCATGCTCGGTTCTCAGCAACAACTTCATCAATGGTGTCCCCAATAACTCGCATCGGGTCGACGCTCGCAATTTCCGCTTGTATCCTTTGGCAAGCCTTCTTATACTTCGGATTTGAGATAACCTCATCAATCGCAACCCGGAGAGCTTCCCTTGTTGGTTTGCCTGTCTTGAGATTGACCGCTGTCCCGGCCCACGCAGCTATAGCACACATCTCGGGTTTATCCTCGGTCTCCCCTGCCAGCACTAGGGGAGTTCCATGCTTGATACTGTGCTGAACACCTCCATATCCACCGTTTTGGACGAAAACGGAACAGTACGGAAGAATATCATCAAAAGAGAAATAATCCACAACTCGTACATTGTCAGCAATGGAGACGATGGAGTCCAGTGTCGCGCCTTTCATGCCAAGCACAACGATGACAAAGGTGTTTGGACGATCCTTCACGGCTTCCAGTGTGGGAATGATCAGGTTTTCGTAGTTCAAGCTCAACAGTACCCTGCGAAACGAGGACAACATCCTTATTCGTTGGGTTGTCAGCAACTTCATTCCACCATGCAGGCTTTTCGGACACGCCTATTTCAGGGTTCTTCGGAAGTGTTGGAAGTCCTCCGGTGTAACGGAAGGTCTTCGGCGCATCGCTTCTTGGATATTGGGTTAATGGCGGGCACAATTGCAAGGAACGATCAGGCCAAAAATAGACTACATCGGCAGTGATGCTGTAGTCATCCGGTATGTCGGCGCCGAGGTCTTTCAATATGTCCCTGAAGACCTTTAGTGGCTTTTCCCATATTAGTGAGTCGATATGCTTCCTCATCGCTGCATACTGCTCGACCTCGCTACCGAAATGTTAGCAATCCGAAATCAGCAATTTCAACCAGTTTTTGGGAGAATGGAAGAGAAAGGCTGATTACGCAGCAGATGTGGGCGGTGGTAGACCGGGCCCATATGGAGCGGTATCCACGCTGTTCAGGAACACGAGAAGGACACCAACGCTAATAACTCCATCAGGCTTCACACCTCTGGCACCTCTCATGATTGGCAGCGCGCCCAAAAAGCCAGATTCATTTAGCAATACGACGGGTCTATCGGGATACTTCTCTCTAAGCATACTGATAGCCTTCTGAATTGCGGCGACCTGGTCAGGTATGACTCTGAAAAAGCTGTGCTCCAGTGTCCAGGAAAACTGCTCTGGTCCTGGGGGTATGAGAGCTCTCTCGGGCCATTTGGAATCACGGTCTTCATCCCAGTAGTCTCCATAGCCCTGGACAGCAACATATCTGCATCCAACTGCCTCGAAGGCGTTCTGGTAGTGGCTGGATGATACAGCTGTGATCTCGTAACCGTCAAGGATGAGAACCTATCAGTAATTAGGTATTTGATTATTTGACGACGAGGTGGAGCTGCGAGCCCAAAAATGCTCCGGAACAAGAACACAGGAAGCTTGTCTTGGGGAAAGGGGCCTAGGGAAAATGTAGTCACCTGTGCAAGAGTCTTGATGGGGTTGATATGACCTGCGCCAGGTGTACAGGTCAAAACAAGCAGAGGCTTGGAGGAGGCTGTCATGATTGATATCTACACATGACGTTATACGAGATGGGAGCTGCATGGGTCTGGGAAGACAAGATAGGGGAGGCAGGAGATCGATATGCGACTCGATGGCAGGCAGATCGAATCATCAGGCCCATCTTCCTCGAGAATTCAGTGTTTTTGATATGTACATACGTATCACTATGCGCCTGTATCGATGTATCGCGTTTGACTTAGTCCTACGACGACCCGGCAGCGCAGCAGCACCTCAGCGAGTGCAAGTGTTAGCGAAGATAGCTGTGACCCCAACAGTGGGGGTCCGGCTCGTATCACAGCAGCGCTAGCCGAGCCGAGCTGAGGTCCGTCTTTGGCACAAGGACTTCAGGTGGATAACGGTACCGGCGGGTACTTTTTAAATAGCTCCTAGCGAGGCGCCTGACTCGCACCTGCATGTGTACAGTACATAGTACAGGCTGAACCCTAGGAATGATTCATTGCATAGGTACCTATTCTTACATCTACCCGGTCCTTATACCTTTAAGCCAGTAGTTATCATCGGTAGGGTAGGGTACGTGCCTAGCAGAAATGCGATTTTACAAATGCCAATTAGGTGCAGTGCATTGCATTGTGCATTAGATACACTCTTAGGTGAATACTTCAATTCAGCTGAGCCGGCTAGTATAGTGCTGTACCAGCCATTTTGGTGAGATGCACTTAAACATTGGACGACCACTTTTCGCCATAAGTTGATCTGAGATGCAGCAACTCAACTCACACTCATATTGAACATCTGTGAGAGCCCTTCTTGGGTAACGAACCTCTTGGTGACGCGGGATCATTCATTTTGACAACATGGCGACCCCAAAGTCTAGTCCCACGCCTCGCAAGTATTTCTTGGACAATCTAAGAAGCTATTGTACGGCACATGTTATCGTTCATCACACAGCGGGTGCATATGGTCGCGGCGGTGCCGAAGGACCTCATTCGGCATGCTTCGATAAACCATCAGCACTCTTGACCGCATTCCTCGCAGTTGACCAGGCATTCGGCTTGGGACAGTTCTTCTGGCTATCTGGATATCTGTCAGCCGAGTCGCTCACAAGGTCCACGAATTCGAAGTTCGTGAGGAACAAAATTTTGCGCCTAGGAATCCAAACCTTGTTCTATTCGGCATTTCTACATCCGCTCTGGCCAGTCTTCCAGCTTCGTAAGTGGGACTGGGCCTCCATCAAAAAGGCATACAGCGAAGCGTTCCCCAACTTCAAGGGTGCTGCCGGCCCTGCCTGGTACACTGCAACACTACTTCTTTTTGACCTGTGCGCCGCTTTCTCCAGGCGCTTCCTCTACATCTGGGGTCTTGGACAACTGAAGTCATCAAAGGTACAGAGTTTGAGCAAACTCTATGTACTATTGTGCCGCTGGGGGTGGCTGGTCGTGGCTACTGGAAGTTTCTTCATTAGAACTCGTTACCCACCCGGCAAAGGGTTGCCGACCATCGACGTCCAGCCAGCTTATATTTTACAGAACGTTTACGCTTATGGACTAGGCCACCTTGCGTTCGCTACGAAAAAGCCCAGGATGGCAGGCTTGCTGGAGAGTGACGTGCCGGACTACGATCCCCTCAAGTCGTCACCCAGGCTTTCATTGGGCAAGGCAGTCGCCTTTTCCCTGGGAACGCTGCCGCTCTTGTTGCTTCCAGGTCTGCTAAAGAGGCTAGGCTCCAAGAAGACTGACCTACCGGTCGAAAATGAGGCAGACTCGAAGAAGACCGGCTCGGTAGACCTCAGTGACCCAGATCGCAAGAAAGCTAGCTCGCTAGCTGGCACTGAGGTGGACTCAACCCTAGCGGGCTGGACCACAGCGGCAGCCATCTATGCCATTTGGAATGAATTATGTTTCAACAGCATTGGGCCTGCACACGTCAACTACTTTGAGAGAAACAAGAACCACCCCGCAAAACAGAAGTTGTGGTCTCCTCGTTATTCTTATGGAGCATTCCTTCTTCATCCCCCGATCTCATGGGCTATAGGAGAGAGCATAGATGCCCTCTTGTGCCCCGGTGGAAAACAGAACAAACCAGCTTGGATGAATACTAGAGTATGGCAGAATTTCGGGCCTCTACTCATGACTGGAGTTGTGGGTACGGCTGATATTGTGGCCTCTTACGCAACGAGCATGCTGCTCGTGGACTACGTACCAGGTGTTGGCAAGCTCATGTGAGACCGTAATGTAGACCTCGATGATGAGGTATTCCACTAGAATGTAATATTGTCTGTCTGGGGTTGTATTCAGTCTATAATCATCGTTCCAAAGGATATATCATGTTTTCAGGCCATCATGTGGGTTTAGCTGCTTTGCAATATGTTTTAATGACTCTGATCGTCGTCATGCAAGGAAGTAAGTAAGCACTGAGAAGAAGTAGAATTTGCGGGATGAATTAATTTTTATTATAGTTATGACGGAGTTTCGAAACCAAACAGCTTCTCCGCATTACCCGAATACACAGCACTAGTCTGAGCTGCATCGAAGATTTGCTCGCAGCCCTCCTCCACCTGGCCTGCTAGACCAATGACAACTTTCTCGGGGGTAAAAGGATAGTCAGTCCCATAACTAGTCTTTTCTCTCTGCCCTCTCCCAGAACCCTCAGCAGTCCGTGGATCTGGTTAGGAAAGGGGAATCCGGCCAAGTCGAAGAAAAACCTCTCCCGCAGTAACTTTCGGAATTCCTCGCTTTGGCTCTCTCCTCCCTTAGTAAGCGTCGCGAAAGCGGCGATACGATCCACGATAGAAGGCAACGTACAACCGCAATGTGACATAATGAAGGTAATATGGGGATATCTTGAGACCGTACCTGACAAGAGGAGGTTTACTACGGCACGCTTTTCATCAAACATAGACTCCATCATAGGACAAGGATACTCGTCAAGTGGTCTCATCGCTTGGATTTCACCCCCGGCACCGAGCAAATTGCAGGTGGTAGGATGGATGAAGAGGATAGCGCGGCGTTCGTTGAGCTTCTCGAAGACAGGGTCCAATGCCTTCCCCCCAAGGTAGACTCCATTTGCGTTCGACAGAACTGCGAACCCGACTGCCCCCAGTTTGTCCAGTGCATAATCAATCTCAGTAATAGACTCCTGGACGCAAGGAAGGGGCAAAGATGCAAAGAATCCAAAATGTGAAGGATAATTGCTACAAATTGTAGACAGCTCCTCGTTGGTCTGACGAGTCATGCCTGCTGCATGTTCGTCATGGCTGGGGGTTAGGTGTGTTCCCGGGGACGTAATGCTCAAAATCGATCTGCTGATATGTAGCCTTTTCATGAGAGCGATGTGCTGCTCAGCACTCCAGGCCTAGGCGGGTCAGTAAGAACAGTAGCACGAGGGCGCACGGCTTACAGGAAGGGCGGGCATGCCATCGGACTTCTCATGGCCATTGTCAAGAGCGTATTGCCGATAGCCCGTAGGCACAGCATGACAGTGAACATCGATTCGCTGCATTTGGTATATAGACAGGTCAGCAACAGCACAACAGAAGGCAAGTCTCCTAATGGAGAAAGTCAGTCGCTGAGTGAGAAGACGGGGAACAGAGCTTGCTGATGATGCCAAGACTTCCAACATTTCCAGGAGGCAAGCCGTGGTACATGCAGGATAGTACGGATATGTGCATAAAATGTGGGATGCTGCGGCTATGGAGCGGGTTGACAAGTAGGTACTTCGTACTTAAGTAGTGTCTAATCCTTGGGGATCGCGCTACTGTATAGGTACCTACTTAAGTACCTGAGTAGCTGTTCGTGAGGAGCAGAAGAGTCTGTACTTGAGGCTCTTGCGAGAGAGCAGGGAGAGGATGGAGCTCGGGAAAGGCCCTGCTTGCCTGTTGCATCAGATGCTGCAAGATCGGGAAAAGAACGACATGGACGATGAACACATTGCATATTTGGCCGGAAACCTGGTAAGCTAACCCGCTGACTTTGGAAGTTCAAGTCTTCATTTCTAATATCTACAGATGGAAGCGGGCTCAGACACCACTGCGTCGACGCTACTCTCATTTCTTTTGGCGATGATTAAATATCCGGAAGAGTTTAAGAGGGCGCAGATGGAGATTGATCAAGTGTGTGGCTCACTGAGATCTCCAACTCCGGACGACATCGATCATCTGCCCTTCATTAAGGCCTGTATGGACGAAGTAGGTCATCATGATCGTTCTGGGTTTCGTTTCCATCTCTAACCCGACTTTCTTTAAGACACTAAGATGGCGCCCAGTAGCAGCCGGTGGGGTGGCTCATATGCTGACGCAGGATGATACCTACGAAGGGTATTTTCTACCTAAAAGCACCATTGTTTTCGCGAATACCTGGGCAATCCACAACGATGAGACCGAATATGATCGACCCGAGAAGTTTTCTGCCTGACCGTTTCTTCAATAACGAATATGGGACCCGAGTTCCTGTCGACAAGGACACGGATAATCATCGGAGAACCTCTTATGCATTTGGCGCAGGGAGACGAGTGTGTCCGGGGCACCGCTTAGCAAAGAACTCATCAGTAAAATCCCCATCTGATCTGACAATGCTGTTGCTAACAAAAGTCTGCAGATATTGAATATGGCGAAGATAGCTTGGGGCTTTGATCTTTCGCCGGGCCCGGGGCCTGTCAATGTCGATATCGCCACAGCTTACACGGATGGGTTCCTGATTGCGCCAGAAAAGTTTCCTATCGTCATCACTCCGCGATCTGACCGTCACAAGAATATTATGGCGAAAGAGTACGAAACTATGAAGCCGTTCTGGAAGATATATGAAGAGTAGTGTCCATAGATGCAAATCCAAATCTGAGGCCATTATTACCTCGGACGACACGCATGGCACAGCTTAGGCCTTTCATAACATCAAATACTTGTGTATGTTTATGGTGGAAACGGACGGCTCGTCACTTTGATACCTTTCTTATTTCACAAGATATTACTACGTGTTCAAGGGCAGTCTAGTTCTATAAAGAATAAAGGCCACCATTTCTATGGGCATTTTCTTCTGGCAGCCGTATATCAGAAATCTTGCAAACACAAATCTTCGGTATATCGACGCGTTATAGTGAAATCTCTTGTATCAAAACTCGTACACGCTCCCAGCTTTAATGTACCGACATGCTCTCCATAGTTGAGCTCCAGTTTCATCAATCTGGAATGAATTAGTACTGGAAACAGGCAGATGAAATGTGTCGAAAGGAGAGTCAACTCACATTGTTCTGTGAGAAAGGCTCGAAATGGTTTCCTGGTATCGGCAGGACTTCGATATGACCACCGACCAAGCCTTCCCAAGCAAGGATTGCAGCGTCCCGAGCCTTCTGATTACTGAGCCAGTCATAGCGAACGCCGCAAAGGCTTTCAGTATCGAGGACTTCCTGGCTTCTCAACATGACTGTCCTCAGTTGAAGCTTGTTCGTTCTTGAAAAGGGTACTGCCTCATAGCTTCCTAGCAGAGAGGCGTTAAATCGGAATTCTTCTATCAATTCGGTTCTGCCGTTCAATGCGTGGTGACTCAGACTACTCGGGCTTACAATATTGGCAATGACTGCGTTGGGAAGAGGCTCATGGTTAACCGGATATGGTGAGTCAATCAATATGAGGCCTTTGACCTCGAAACCGTTCGCCATGAGCTGTTGAGCCGCCTCGAAAGCAACGACGCCACCGAAAGACCAACCTTGGATTATCAGCTTAGTCTAGTGGAAAGCGGTGCACAGACTTACCGCCCACTATCAGGGGAGAATATCTTGACTTATCTAGCTGTGAGGCGTAGAATTCGGCCATCTGGATGACGCTGTGAAATCGCTTGCCACTCCCGAAATGCGGGTCGGAGAAGGCGTACAGACTGCGGTCATGGTCTTGAAAACGCGCATACATGTTGACCTGCCCACTACCGTCATGAAAGAGGCAGAGCGGTGTTTCCTTTCCATCTGAGTTATGTAGCGCGGCCGGATTCTTCTGCACGCCATAAGACGGCGAGCACTTGGAAGGAATGTGAGCGGACTGATGTGAATCTTTCCAGCCGGTGGACATAGGAGGCCCAATAAGCGCAGCTATCTCGACCGAGGGTTGCAAAATAGATAGCAATCTGTTCTCCAAAGACTCGAGAGTTTCGCACTCTGACAAAGCATGATGGTCCAGCCCAGCTTGACCGGGGAATACGCGTGTCAGTTTGGAGACGATCTCAATTTCCATGAGAGAATCAATACCCAGTTCATCCAATGACTTCGTATAGTCCATATCTCGCTCGGAGAAACCGCCAACATCCATAACGATCCCCTTCAGTGTTTGACTGACACCTTGAAGAAGGCCACCCGAAGCCTCCATGGGAGAATTCATGATATCGCCAGTCATCGGGGGAGTGACCAAACCAGTCAATAGCAGCGGCTTCGCTGATGCCGAATGGATTTCTCGAGGTTCAAGGGCGATGGACTGGCGCGACAGCATGTGCTGGAAAGCAGATAGTCGAAGCCTCTTGAATTCCATGCCACGGATAACAGCGACCACGTTACCGGAAGAGTTCAGGGCAATTGCGTCCGCTAAAATGGTACCTTTGAGATCCAGCAAGCTGCAGTAGACTGTGAAAGAGTCGGCATAATCGATATCACGATATGATTTCTCGATTGACTCAACACGGGCACAAATGCCTACTTCATCCGATCTTACGGCGAGATTCGCAATAAAACCTGCAGCATGCAGAAGTGTGTCCGTGAAGACGGGATGTGCGAGGTAACTGGTGGAAGAACTAGACGGTAGTCTGAATGAGCCAACGCCTTCGAGATTGGAATCGGCCACATTCAAATACAATAAACTCTGATACGCTGGGGAATACCTGACGACGCGTGTAAAGATAGCCTCATAGAGGACTTTGGTTCGGAAAGTACTGAAGTTGTCTCTCCCGACTCCAGAGAAATGGCGACTTTGCCTTGCGACGAGTGCTGCGTCCTTCCTCCAGTGCGACGGGTTCGTCCAAAAGTCTTGTTTGGCAATGCAACCCGTACAGTGCAAGGTCTCCTTGTGGTCTTCAGTAGAGCAAGACGTGATCCTGAAGTCTGCGCTAGAAAGTGAATCATTCCTCGTGATAGACACCGTCGTAACATTAGTTTCCTGTGATGGTACGTATACCAATGGACTGGCAAAGATCATCTCGCTGATGACCAGCACTTGGCCCTCAGGAGGCTCCAGCATAGTCTGTGCCGCCTCCAAGGCGAGTTCATGGAATACCGACGCCGGACAGATGGGACTTCCACCGACATCATGACCGGAGATCAATGGCCCCAGGATCGCTAGTGTTGTCTCAAGTACGAATTTCTCGTTCGAAGAAGCCTGAGTGTTTAGCCACGGTAACAGAGCAAACCCGGTCTTGGTGCGGAGATCCTTCGAATTCCGCTCTGTGGTGGGACTGAAAACCTGAAGGGGTTCTTGGTAGGGGACAAGGTAGGACGAGCCGTCCAAAAGATGACCTGGTAAGCTGGTCATCTTCGCAGACGTCCCAGTAAAGACCTTGCGCCAATCGACGGGGATCTTGCGCAACGATATCGCAGCGAGTGTCGAACTAACCGACGTCCACGCGTCTTGGCCCCTTTGCAAGGTACCGAGGTAAGTACAAGAGTTTGAGTAGATCGAACTCCGTAGCATCGGTATTGTTGTAGGTTGCGGGCCTATCTCGATGAACACAACATCATCGAGTACTTCTCTCGATTGCAAACCCATTAGACATTCGCTGAAGCGCACTGGCTGTCTCGCGTGAAGCGCGAAGTAGTCACTGGAAAAGTCCCCCTCTTCGAAAAGTCGCCCGAACACGTTCGACATCACGGGAATCGTGGGTCGCTCGAACTTGATTGAGCGCCCCAGTTCTTGCAGGGGTTCTAGTATTGGATCCATGGCCGGCGAGTGGAATGCATAAGGAACGTCTAGCAATTTTGACTTGACCTTTCGTCTCTTGCAGCTCATCTGGAAGAGGTCAAGTTGGTCGAGCGGCCCACCAACGACACAGTCACCAATGCCGTTTAGGCATGTAATAGTCAGCTGTGTTATGTTCTGATCCTCCGATATTAGTTGTTCAACTTCTTGGGGGCCCAGATTGCATGCCAACATCCCAGACGTGCCAGGTAGACAATTATCAGTCATAAGTTTGGCTCGAGTTGCCACAACACGCAATGCATCCTCTAATGTCAGTGCGCCTGATATGCATAGAGCAGAGTATTCGCCGAGACTGTTCGGATAAGCGTGTTAGTACATGAAGGCTTATGAGGAACGGGCGGACTTACCTATGCCCCATCACATAGTCAGGAACAATGCCCCACAACATGAAAATCTTCGCAAGCGCATATTCCAGTGCCATACACGCACATTGTGAGGCGATAATTAGCTCAGCGCTGTCTAACGCCACTGCACCGCCCAGATCTCTGCATACCATACTGAGAATGCTTGGGTATCCCAACCCTTGCAAAATGCCCTCACAAGTCATAATAGCCTCTTTGAAAGCAGGAAATGTGTACATCAATTCACCTCCCATGCCTTGGTACAGACCGCCTTGTCCAGAGAAGACGAACGTGGTGGCTGAAACGTGACGCGCAGGCGTGGAGTTGATAGCTTTGCAATGTTCCAATCCTTTCCGCAGATCATCGATAGAGGTACATGCAATGGAAATGCGGTGATCATGGACCTGAAGTTACGCAGTCGCGGTATAGCAGATGTCTTTCAAAGACGGCCGACGTTCTGTTCTCTCCAAGAACCGAAGGTGTCGATGCACGGCTGTTCGCAACGCAATTTGTGATTTTGCAGAAAGTGCAAAGACATGTGCTGATCTCTCCTGGTGCCCGGGCTGGATGCTCGGTGGTTCCGTCCACTCTTCTAAGAGGAGAGACGCGTTTGAGCCAGCAGCACCAAAGTTGTTAAGCATGGCTCTCCTTGGTGTCTTTTGCGAGTGGAATCCATGCTGCCGTCCGCCTCGGTATGACGAAGCCGGAGCTTTCTAGGTCCGCGAAACGTGGATTGATATTCTTGAATCCGACTTGTATAGGAATCTTTTTCTCCCGAAGCATAAGCAGTAGCTTAGCCAAACTAGCTGCGCCAGACGCGGCTTCACATGGCTAATATTCCCCTTGATGGAACTTATCATAAGAGGGTTCGCCGGTGAGTGATGTGGGCCAAAGACAGTTTTCAAACTTTCAACTTCGCGTGCATCTCCGGCCTGCCCAATGGGTGCTGGGTTAGCCATGCCTCGGCGGGAATGGAGACTTTGCAATGCAGTGAATTATACGGACCTGTGTGCCTGTCCCGTGTGCTTCTACGACACCCACGGATGCCGGATCTACATTCGTCTGTTGGAGTAGTCGCTGGAACAGGTCGATTTGCGTTTGGCTGTGAGGATGTGTAATGGAGTGGGCATTGCCGCTCTGATTAATCATGACGTTCCTGATGACTCCGTGTATGCGATCGTTCTCCGAAACAGCATCCGATAATCGTTTAAGCACGAAGAGAACACACCCCTCAGCCCGACAGTATCCGTCAGCAGCTGCGTCGAAGGGTTTGCAGCCTCCGGTTGGACTGAGAAAGTGACCTCGGGCTAATCCAAGATACATCTGATAATCATCAGCAATCATGCTCCGGTGTCTGACACTTGAACGATGAAAATACTGACATCTGGACTCGAAATCACATTGACGCCGCCTGCGATAGCTGCCGTGCAATCACCACTTTGCAGGGCCCGGCACGCCTGGTACACGGAGACCATAGAGGACGAACATGCTGTATCAGTGACAATGGACGGACCACTGAGACTATAAAAGTAAGATATTCTCCCGCTATGAAATGCTCGTAGTGTGCCGGGCGAGTAGAAGACATCAATATCATTGCGAAAATCATCGGTGTAATCCCCAGTAGCGAGGCCAATGTACCATCCGGTGGAAGCCCTTTGAAAAGTTGGTGATGAGTCCGCTACATAGCCAGCATCTTCAATGGCTTCCTGGGCTACATGCAATAAAACTCGCTGCTGGGGTTCCATAGACTTCGCCTCTCGGGGAGAAATATTAAAGAAGCCATTATCGAAACTGCAGGATTTTGGGGTTAGTTTCGTGGTCAGGTATAAAATAGAAGTTTTTTGAAATTAATGCAGAAGTTCCAAGCTCATAAATGATGCGAAATAGTTGGATTGATCAGACTCCTGATTCTAACCGTGAGGAATAACCGAAGAACTCGAGACTTACGAAGAAGGATCGTCTAAGAATGCGCCGTGCTTCGCAGGCATCGAGCGCGGTTTTTGCGCATCCGCTTCTGAATAATAATCAGAGACTTGGAACCTGGACTCTGGAATATCTTGCACGGCATTCAAACCCTGCGACAGCATTTCCTATAGCTCTTCGGTGCCTTTGCCTTGGGGGAGATTGACGCCGACTCCAACAATAGCAATGCTATCCTGGTGGTCGTGGGACAGCCGCGACTTCCTGCTAGCTCTGAACGGCGAGAGATCCAAAAGTTCTATCCTGGGATCAAGAGGCTTGAAATCTGGAAAGAGAGAGCCAGAGGCTGGACCGAAGGAGATGAGTTTGACAATCGATGCGGGCTCCTGATTCAGTAACCCCCTGACGTTCGCTGCAATCTCACGAGCGGTATCGGTCCAGTTCACACAGTATACCAGCAAATGACGAGCTAACCATGCAAGTAACTGCGATGCATTGGTATCTGAAGCATAGAATAATGAGCCGTCCAAGGTTGAACGAATGGGTTTTGTGGAGGTGGAGCACAAGGGAAAGGTGACGGCCCGACGTTGGAAATCTTTAAGGACTTCGTCAACGACGCACTCGAGTTGATGTCCTCCATGATACCAACCGTGTACATATGCGTAGGTTGTTGTAATGCCAGGAATAGCCTGCGCCTTGAACGCGCTGAGGTCCGCTCTCGGGCCAGAGACAGACACACCACTAGAAATGGAGATGGCAGACACCTGGAGCCGTCGAGATGGCTGCTCAGATGACAGGACCGAAGTCGGGGTCCCAAAGCGACTTGACAAGCTCTCTTCGACCTGATCTGGGGAAATCTCACGAATGAAAAGAGAAGATGTAGCGTCTGCGTCAATAACGTCACCGATGTGATCGTTCGCAGTGGAGTTGAGGCTCCAAAGGAGACTGCGGCATGCAATCCAAAAGGCAATGCGAAATCCTTCGATCCCAGATATCACGAAGTCGTCCAAGCTGCATGACCGAGCAACTACCGTTGCCGGGAGTAAGCCCGAACAGAAGCCTGCTGTTTCTCGAAGTCTATCAAACCATTCCTCCAACGACCCATCGACCCTCTGTATCTCCGCCAGATAATGTAGCAGCTGGCAGAGGTAGACGGTGGTCGCCTGGATCACTGCATGTGTATGGAATTGTGCGGCTGGCCTGAGCAAGTCACGTGGGTGAGAGAATAGAGCGATATCGATTGCGACAAGCTCTTGCGAGTGGGTGTCTAGGCTTGCTATCTCCTGCAAGAAAGCAGCATGACACCTTGACAAGAGGATGCTGCCGACGGTCGCTGATCGAACATCTACATCTGCAGTCGCAGCGACATTAGACGAGAAGATGGACGGCGACCCCTGACCTCCAAACAACACCACATAGTGTTCAGTCAGTGTGGTCATGATTCTGCATTAGGCTTGTCTTGAATCCTAAAGATTTGGCGTACTAGCAAGGTTTCGTGGGACTGATGTATATGCGGAAGTTGAAGGACTCAAAATCCAAGCTAGAAGGAGTGATTGGGAGAATGATTAATCCAATGCCTCAGGGCAGGGCCAATTGATGGTCAGAAAGTCCTTGTGCAGTCGGTTTCGATAGCAGCTTCCTCTCTGTTAATTATTCCAGGCTGACAAGTCTCGAAGATGTTATATCAATTTGTGTAGCTGCATATTCTTTGTCAGCAGAATAAAATACTGTAGAACAACAACAAACCATTTAACGAGGAGTCAAGGCAGTTAGTTGCCCATGCCCATGCCCACCACAATACCGCATCGCCATGACAAACCCATTACTGTGGTAGACCCTGGATGTAGTGGAACCGCCAGAAATTCCCAAGCTTAAGACCTGCATCAAGCCGAGGAAGACACATCGGTCAGCAGAGAAGTCTTGGCCAGTGATTCCTCTGTCGCTGGATGATAGTCGTCGCTTTGTCCGAGCCACTACGTTGGAACATGCGATGCTTTGCACTAGAGGCTGATCGGAACGGTGGCGTCCGACTAATGAGTTGGCGGAGTCCTTCATTGCCCTAGTGCTGTGACATCGGCCCGCCTGCCGCCCTTGTCGTGCCCACCTTTCAACCCACGCCGGCTTACACTACCCGATACGGCGGTCAGCAGTACCGGCACCTCGGGCTCCATCTTGCATAACCTTGGCGTCCGAAGCGTCTATAAATACGTGCCCTTCAGACGCTATCGACTGTGTACCGGTACTACTGTGTAAGGACCAATTCTAAAGCTGGGATGCGCATCCCACGGTTCCCACCGAGCGAATCAGGGACCAGCGGTACCAAGTCAAGTACTTTGTATCCTGCTTTGTACCCGATAGCGAGGCCCGCCTAACCCCTGCCTCCACAGTATGTATACTATAGTAGCAGTATAGTAGTCTGCATGTACCCTAAGTCGGCGTTCGCTTCTGTCCCTCGGCACGAGACCTGAGCCTAGATCTATAAGTGGAAATTTGTCCTGATTGAGCTTAGCAGGCCTGTGATTCCGGATCTGACGACGCAAGTCCACTTCCAGCCCAACAGCACTACATAATCGCCAATTTCGAGTGCACCCACTTGCCGTAGGTACTTAAGCTATTAAGTACTTAGATAACGGTTCTAGTCCTTGGATATAATCATAATGTTGTTTAAACGATTAGTGAGCGTTTCATGAATATTTCTGCAGAGAGGACGGACTGTAGGACTTCTATATCTCCCTGCTGCAGTTTCAGCTTCTGATCAGTATGTAAACTTATGTCATTATTTGCTCTTTCCTGGCCAGTACCTGCTCAGTGGCCCCTTTGTATCAGTTATTGTCATTTTCAGTTTTCAACATGGAGAGTGGAAGCCAGATTGCCATCATTGGTATGGCGTGTCGCCTTCCAGGTGGTGCTGATGACCCGGAAAGTCTATGGTCTATGCTAGCCGAGGGCAGAGATGGCCGCACAGAGGTCCCGAAAGACCGGTGGAACTGGAAGTCATTTTATAACAAGAGTGCAGATACCGAGGAATCGACAAATTCTAGCCACGCGTATTTCTTGAAGCAGAAGGATATATCAGCTTTTGATGCGCGGTTCTTTGGGATTCTCGGATCCGAGGCTACAGGTATAGATCCCCAGCAGAGGCTTCTGCTCGAGGTTACCTACGAAGCAGTCGAGAATGCCGGCATACCGATCGAGAGCTTTCATGGTTCGAACACTTCGGTGCACATGGCAATGTTCAATAGAGATTACGACCGACTGGGATACAGAGATGTGCCTCGCATACACAAAACTCACGTTATAGGATCTGGAGATGCCATTCTGGCTAACAGGATTTCGTATGTCTGGAATTTGAAAGGCACTTCTAACACACTTGATACTGGATGTGTAAGCATCGCCACGTCCATCGAACCTGTGCTTCGCTGACAGAACGCAATGGTGCAGTCTGGTGGCCTTGTGGCGCTGCACCAAGCTTGTCTTACACTGAAGGCAGATGAGTCTGACTTGGCCCTCGCTGGAGCTAGTCAGCTTATACTGACCCCTGATCAGTCCATGGCTATGTCGTGAGTGGTACCATAAAGCCTGAGGCCTTTTAGCCGGCATTGACCATTATAGGCAAATGCAATTCACCAATGCGGATGGGAGATGCTATACATTCGACGATCGTGGTCACGGTTATGGCCGAGGCGAAGGTCTTGGTGTGGTTGTTCTAAAGCGCCTTGATCGGGCCCTGGCCGACGGTGACACAGTCCACGCCATTGTTGTCAACTCGGGGTCGAACCACGACGGGAAAACAGCAGGCATTTTCGTGCCCAATGGCGACGCACAGGAAGTTCTGGCAAAGTCAGTCTATGCCAAGGCTGGACTTGATCCCCGAGAGACCCTATACGTAGAGGCTCATAGTACCGGAACCGTGGCTGGTATGTCTACGACTGTTCGTGCCGGTCCGTAAGGATGATGCTCAAGTCTCTATATCACAGGCGACAACGCAGAAATCGGGTCCATTTCCAGAGTCTTCGCCCGTGAAGCGGGACGAACGACTGATCTTCCAGTGGTAAGCACATCCGAATACTTTGTCCTTGTGACTGTCGTCTTCCCGTCAGATATTGTCAGACATTGGCACCCAATGGCTGACTGACACTCGTCCGGTTTTAGGGGAGTGTTAAAACGAATATTGGACATCTGGAGTCTGCTAGTGGAATAGCAAGCATGATTAAAGCTATTATGGTATTGAAAAAGAACCAGATCCCACCGTAGCTTAATTTCATCAACCCCAAGCCATCGCTGCATCTCGAAGAAAGGGGCATACGAGTAAATGACCATACCCTGGTTTTGTGAAATAATCCCAGGTAGCTGCAGCTGAGATCTTTTTATCAAGGTACCACTTGAACTTACGCCACTCACGCCCAAGGGTCATGTCGGACCCAGGCGCGTTTCCGTTAACAGCTTTGGTTACGGTGGCACGAACGCTCATGCAATTATTGAGGCACACGATGACGGGTTACTCATCAACGACCACACTAACGGCCACATCAACGACCACATCAACGACCACACTAACGGCCACATCAACGGCCATGCCAACGGTCATGCCAACGGTCATACCAACGGTCGTACCAACGGTCGTACCAACGGTCGTACCAACGGTCATACCAACGGTCATACCAACGGTCATACCAACGGTCATACCAACGGTCATACCAACGGCCACACCAACGGCCACACCAACAACCACACTAATGGCATTGGTAACGGAGTTGCTCGGAACGACGATGGCAAAGCCAGGCTATTCGCCCTTTCGGCAAATTCAGAGTTGTCACTCAACAGCTTAATGTCTAGGCTGAGGCAATGGCTTGGATCTGACCGAAGTCATTCCTCTTCTTTTACAGATTTGGCTCACAACTTGAATGTGCGACGCTCCAAACTTCCTTGGAGATGTAGCGCCGTGGCAAGGAATTTTCAGATGCTTGTAAAAGCACTAGGAGATGCCAGAATTCGCCCGGTCAAATCAGCAAGAGACGTCGCTACGGCTTTCGTCTTTACGGGTCAGGGCGCTCAATGGTTTGCTATGGGCCGCGAGCTACTATCGGGCTCGCATGAATTCGCAACCTCTATAGCGCTTTGTAGTCAGATCATGAAGGATGCCGGATGTGATTGGGATCTTGTCGAGGAGTTGTCTCGTGACAAGAAGACATCTCGTGACAAGAAGACATCACGTCTTAGTGATGCCAGATTCTCCCAGCCGTGTACAACAGCCGTTCAAATTGCCCTAGTCGACCTGCTGGAGTCATTGGTATAGTACCAGAGGCTGTGTGTGGACACAGCTCTGGCGAGATAGCAGCTGCTTACGCTGCAGGCGTTCTCAACCGAGGGGCAGCCATGCAGGTCGCCTATAACAGAGGTATCTGCTCTTCGAAAGCCAAGGACCTGAACTCGACGGTAGGAGCCATGTTGGCTGTCGGCGAAGGAGAGCAGGCCATCAACAAGAGAATCCAGAGACTCGACAAGACTCACGGCAAGGTAACAGTGGCTTGTGTGAACAGCACCGAGAGTACCACCATCTCTGGAGACCTGGCGGCTATACAAGAACTCCAAGTCGTGTTAGACGCTGCGTCTGTCTTCAATAGACGACTCATGGTCGATTCGGCCTACCATTCTCACCACATGAAGGTGGTGGCACAGTCTTACCTTTCGTCCCTGAATGATATGGCACATGGCACATCGAGAGAGGACGTCGCCTTCTACTCATCCGTCACTGGTGCCCGTAAGCAATCCAACTTCGGGCCCTCTTACTGGGTCGCAAACCTGGTGTCACAAGTCAAATTCAGTGCGGCTTCTGAATTAGTAGCGGAGCACTTGGCGGCCGCTTACTCCACAGCCAACAACGTGTTGATAGAAGTTGGTCCTCACGCTGCGCTTGCGGGTCCTTTGAGACAGACGCTAGCCAACTACAAGTTAGCTTCGGGTGCACTCTTCAAGTACAACTATATCCCGTGCCTGGTCCGAAACGAAAGCGCAATAGACACTACTTTGGCGCTAGCAGGAAAGGTATTCGAGTCAGGTGGTCCTGTTCAGCTAGATGTTGTAACAAATATAGGCGAAGGAAAGTCTAAAGCAGGCTCTCAATGTCGGGTTATTGACAACCTTCCAACTTATCCATGGGACGACAGCTCGTCCTATTGGCATGAGTCACGACTCAGTAAGGATTATCGGTTGCGTCCATTCCCTCGTCACGATCTCCTTGGAATCTTCGACTTGTACAGTTCTCCACAGGAGCCGAGATGGAGATATGCTGTGAGCTTGGAGGCTCTCCCGTGGCTTCGAGACCATGTCGTCGAGGGTTTCATCATCTTCCCGGGTATGGGCTATTTGATCATGGTCATTGAGGCTATGAAGCAACTTTTTCAATTACGCAAGACGCCAGGGCGTGTCAGAAACATCAACTTCCGCAACGTTGGCTTCACGAAGGCCGTCGTGGTGCCCGATGACAGTGCGAATGACAGCCGTGGGGTGGAATTGCACCTGACCATCAACCCTTCGCGCCAGCACGAGGGAACTTCTTGGGAGTACTTCCGGATTCTCTCCTACGACTCCCAAAATGGCTTGGGTGGAGAATTGCACTGGCCTTATCTCCTGGGACTATGAAGCTGTAGAGGTCCAACCCAATGTCGACGAAGCCGTGGGACCCGGAGATGATGGCCTTGGACATCTGACAAATACGGCCGCTGCCGAGATGTTGAGAGACTGCCAGGCCCATTGTGGTATTCCTCTCGATGCGGCAGAGGTCTATGCTGATTCAACAGCAGTAGGGAATGAATACGGCCCTAGCTTCCAAGGTCTCAAAGAGATCCATGTTGGCAAGAGCGATACTTTCGCCAAAATAGCCATCGACGATATCGTGCAACGGATGCCCGGGCAGTATATGCAACCGCGTACTGTCCACCCCACTACTTTCGACTCCATCATCCAGCCAATAACCGTTATGTTCCGACGAGAGTGTACCGTTGCACGCATCATGCCCGTCGCTCTCGGCGAACTATCCATAGCTGTCGATATGGACGAGACCCCAGGCTCCGAGGTCTTTGTGGCTTTCCAATTCCTCCCACAGAGTCGACGAGAAGCGACTGCTGACTTTTGTGTTTATCAAAAGCAGAATAATGGCACGTTCCGTCCGGTGGTCACAGCCAATAAACTTGCACTTCGAGCTGTCGGAGATGATAACTCGAACACTTCTATTCAGAAGACAACGAGTTACCGCTTGGAATGGAAGCCCGATATTGATTACATAACACAGGGTGACTTTATGGGTCATCTTTCTCGCCACGACCTTCTCGATATAGATCGTGGAAACGTGACCGATCAGGCAGTCGAGAGACAGCTGCGTCTGAACGATACCGTTGCGACGATCTTCGTTCGCAGGGCAGTACAACAGATGCGACAGCAAGGAGTCTCTGCAGCATGCAACCCTCATCTCTCCAAACTGCTAAGCTGGATATTCAAGTGGGACGTATCTGAAGCTGCACAGTTCCTAGAAGAAGTCACTCCCGAAGACGAAGTTGAGCTCATAGAACAAGCAAGTGGATCGAACATCATCGGATTGATATTGAGCCGTCTCGGGCCACAATACTTGAGTCTTTTCACCGGTAAGACAAACGCAGTAGAGCTCTTGGCTCAAGACGACTTGCTTAGGCGGCTCTATTCCGAATACACTTTGTTCAGCTGCCACTACGCCCAGATGGCCGAGTACATGCAGTTTCTGGTTCATAAAAACCCCTCCATGAAGATTCTAGAGATTGATGCTGGAACCGGAGGTGTGACTATGCCGCTCATGAAGAGAATGGAGCGTGACAACCGGCTTCTTGTGGATGAGTACACCTACGCCAACGTTTCCTCTGGCCCATTTGAGCGTGCGCGCAATAGTTTCAGCAAGTGGGAATCTCAGATCAATTTCAAGACGTTAGATATAGCACGCGATCCGCTCGCGCAGGGCTATGTCGCTCACAGTTTCGATGTGATTGTTGCTTCCATGGAGTTGCACGCTACACCTCGAGTGGACGTTACAATGGCGAATGTGCGGAAATTGCTGAAGCCAGGGGGTCGACTCGTTCTCATGGAGCTCACAGCAGTTACGGCAGCACATAACGCTATTTTTGGTACTTTGGCAAGTTGGTGGATGTCTGAAGATGGACGCCAAGATGGACCACTGCTCACTGTGCCGGAGTGGGACGTTTGTTTGAAGCGTCATGGCTTCACTGGCACGGATCTGGCCATTCCAGCACACAAAGGCCATTCGAGAGATGTCAGCACCATGATTGTGGCGAGGGCTGTTAGTTCAACTGAAACAAGCGTTAGCCACGGTCCCGAGTCGACCGCCAGTGTTCACCTCGGGCATTCTGATGCATCCCAAGTCGCCATTGGAGATAGAATATGTCTTGCCTTGGGCAACAGAGACATCAAATGCAGTCGTGAGCCTTGGAGGACGAATCCTGTGACAGACTTCAATGGACTCACGATAGTCATCGACTCTGCCGAGCACCCACTGTTATCGGATCCTAGTCCCGAAACATTTGAGCAAGTCAAGCAGCTTCTGCTCCAAGGAAAGAATATCCTCTGGACTAGTTTCCAATGTTCTCTACCATCTGGTGAAACGGCAGCCATGAAGAACATGATTAATGGCATGGCTAGAGTGATTCGACGTGAAAACCCCGGGCTCCGATTGATCACGGTCGACGCTCACGACCAAATCCAGCCTTCAGGACATGAAGGCCTGGAACCTATCGTCGAGATGTTGACAGAGATCGCCGTGTCATCGTTTTGGCCAGCCTCGGAACCTGCCAGGGCTGAAGAGCTTGAGTACGCTATCCGCGATGGCAAATTGACCATCCCAAGAGTCATCCCCGATGATCGCTTTGCTAGATATCTCGACAGTCTGAGTCCAGCACAGGACAAATGCGACCCAACTCTATACCTCAACAAAGACACACCCTTAATGCTTGACGTACAGGTGCCCGGCTTGCTTAACACCATTCACTTCGTGGAGAACGACAAAATGTCAGAAGCGCTCGGTCCTGATCAGATCGATATCCAGGCTCGAGCCCACGGTCTCAACCTTAAAGACGTCACCATTGCTTTGGGCCGATCGGCAACAGGTACAGCAATGCTCGGTGAGGTGGCTGGTGTAATCACGGCGGTTGGAACCAACGTACAATCGTGGAAGAAGGATGACAGGGTTATCGCGCTCCTGGTAGCTCCTTTCGGCAACCAGGTGCGCGTCAACAGCAATGGTGTCGTACCCATCCCGGACTCCGTCACATTTTCCGATGCAGCCTCTATTCCATGGGTATTCTACACCGCTTGATACTGCCTTACCCAGGTCGCCCGGCTAGAGAAAGGCCAGAGCATTTTGATCCATGCAGCTTCGGGCGGTGTGGGTCAAGCCGCCATTCAGCTGGCGAAACTCATCGGAGCTGAGATATTTGCGACTGCAGGCAGTAACACCAAGAGGAAGTTGATCCAGGAGCAGTACGGCATACCAGATAGCCACATACTCCCATACCGGAATTTCAAGAGACACATCATAAGCATGACTCAGGGCTCGGGTGTTGACATTGTCCTTAATTCACTCTCAGGGCAGCTTCTGATGGACAGTTGGGACTGTGTTGCCCAATTCGGCACGTTCCTCGAAATCGGCAAAACGGACATATCTGGACGCAGCCAGCTTAATATGGCTAATTTCGAGAAGCAGGTAACCTTTGCCGCCGTGGATCCTTCCCACATGTATCGGTTACGTCCTGTGTACGTGACCCGCGGGTTGAGAGAAATATTCTCCATGGTCAGTCAGGGCCTGCTGAAACCCGTCCACCCCGTGACAACTGATTCCATGAACCACATCGAAGAGACTTTCCGTCTTATTGCTGCTAGGAAGCACGTAGGGAAGCTGGTCTTGGTTGCCGATGAACAGACCCTTGTTCAAGCCACCCGACCCGAAGCCGTCCCGCTCCAACTACACCAAGATGGGACATATATCATTGGTGGTGGTCTTGGTGACCTGGGCCAGAAGATAGGATAATTACTTGCCGAAAAGGGAGCTGGTCACATCGTGGCGTTCACGCGTCGAAATATCGATGTTCAACAGCGGGCTTCTCTAGAAGAGGGCGATCAGCAAACTGGGCGGTACTCTGCACGTTGTCAAATGCAATATCAACGACGAGAACAGTGTGCGCGCTGCTGCCAAGGGGATCATTGATCTGCCACCAGTCAGAGGTATTATCCAATGTGCAACGGTGCTCGCTGACCATCCTTTGGAGTATATGAAGCATGAAGATTGGACGACAGCTGTGAAGCCTAAGGTTCAGGGCACGGTGAACATGCACAAGGAAGAAGCTTGGGGCAAAGATGTCATGCCTATTTTGACCAATGGCAGCTGCTCCTTCCAGACACAACAGATGGATGCTTGAAGCGGAGCAGACAAATGGCGCCGCCCAAGGCTGGTGCTGGTGCTGAATAAGTCGCATCCATGACGAGCGCGCGGAAAGCGGGGAAGAGCTGAGAGGCCGTCGAAAGCCAGCAAAACGGCGTCCGAGAGACCGATCACAATGGCCCTGGAATAGGTAGGTACCTAGGTAGCTTGACCAATTCTAAATCATCAATCAACAGATAGTCTTTCACGTGGTTAATGTGATACTTTTGTCGCTTTGCTGGAATAGAGTATTGGTATAGGGTGAGGTGAGTTGCTAGTAGCCGAGGTTTTCTCCTCTAAAGTAGATTGTTACGGCCCTAACTATGGAAGATAGAGGACTTTAGCCTGGGGTGGCACTGAATAAACTTTGGTTACGTTGGAGGAGTTCCCTGATTATGTTAATCTTCGAGTCGTAGTAAGGTAAGACGGGATGTTTCGAAACATATTTACCGAAATCGAGCTGGGAGTTTTGATTTGACGGACGGCTTTTAGTATGAGTTTGATCTATAGTAAATACTGTCAACGTCGACTTTACTTTAGACTTCTCTAGTAGGCGTTCTTTGTCGGAGTTTTCGAGCGTCGTGTAGCCGAGCCGAGCCGGCCCATCTACCCTTCGTCCATCTCTCGTGATGAAACAGAGCTGTAACAGTCTTGAGGAGACAGCATCGAGCACGGACTTGGCAAGCTCGAACTTCACAGGAACTTCAAGCGCACCACATGATACCGGCGGGAACACGTAAAATAGACTCAATTATATCCGGAGAATATATCATGTCACAGGCGGCCAGACCACTCATCAGGTAGGACAACCGAGCTGCCCTACAATTCGCTTGAATCCTTGCCTCTCCCGCTTAAATCTAGTCCCGCAAATCCATTCATCATGTCATTCGCGCCATTACCCATGCCCGAGGATTGCGGTGCTGGGGCATCGAACAAGCCCATCATGTCTGCCATACCTCCGCTAGGTTGCGTGCGACCTATTCGGCGATCTTAATGTATACGAAAACGAAACTAACGTACCTTTTTTCTATATCTGAGAAAATAATAACGGTATGTATTTAGAAGGTGTTCTGAAACGATATGAAAGTGATGCGATGATACCGATGATGTTGGGTATACTAGGCAATATTTCTGATGGGTTTAGCGAGGATGAAGATATGTTCGATAATATCTTAGGCGGTTTGATTAAAGACGCGGTAGATCTTTCGTATTACCTTAATAAGACGCCGGACTTTGATGCCGCCTTTCCAGACACCCTTGCCAATATAAAAAAGGGTAACCCGGTGATCGGTACGTCTATATATACTGAGGTCATAAAGACTGCTATAAATACACATTCTTCGGAAATACGATTGCCCTTCGTCGATGAACCAGAGTATTATAGTAGTTACGATGGCTCTATTATGCAAGACCCAGAGGGCCGGCTTGTCCGTGCCCCAGAAAAACCCCAGGTTGGACTTATGGTGTCTCCCAGTGTCGGCAGCGAGACGATAACGACGAAGAGACGGACGTTTCGAATAAGCGTTCGAAAGGATATAATCTAAAAGAGGTAACTTTTATTGCGCCTAGCTTGATCCGCGATGGTGCTATTACCTGCACGATGCGCCATATGAGGAGGTTTTCGAGAAGCTTATCGCGGTGCGCGGGCTCGGCAAGTGGAGCGTCGAGATGTTCGCGTGTTTCGGGCTCAAACGGATGGACGTCTTCTCTCTCGGTGATCTGGGTGTTCAGAGGAGGATGGCGGCTCTTGTGGGACGGGATGTGGCCAAACTAAAGAACAAGGGAGGCAAGTGGAAGTATATGGGCGAGAAGGAGATGGAGGAAATGGCGGAGAAGTTCGCGCCCTACAGGAGTGTGTTTATGTGGTATATGTGGAGGGTCGAGGAGACGGATGTCAGCACGATGGAATAAGCAGATCTATTCATCGTTAGAATCGGGACGGTTGGCGTGAGTGCTTCGCTTACGGAGGTTGACGATATGCTATGAAGTATATCGACGAGAAGCAGCTGGACTCAGGGCGCCACAATAACAATTGCAACCATATGGACATGTTACCAATTACGATATTTCACTAGGCATGGGAAACAAGGGAACTCCCATCTTGTGCACTTCACACTACTACGGCAGCTGGTCAAGTAGAGTGTCACAGCCCCAGTGCTGACATTGCATTTTAAGCGCCCTGCTCGGCAGAAGCAACGGACTTTTTCATCATGCTTTCATCTGTAGCCAGCATGTTCGGTTCAAGCTCGCAAAGTAATTACGCTGCAGGCAATGCTTTCCTGGATGCGTTTGCTCAAGCTCAAAGTCAATACTCGCGAGGCATTACAAGTTATACGGCCGTCAACGTTGGAGCTGTAGAGGGTTCAGGATTGGTCGCTCACGCGCTGAGCCAGAATAGTGAATTCGTGCGCACTGTCGGCTCTGTGTCGTTTGAGCAGGTCCTTAGTACGCTCGAGTATGCTATGAAACCACAAGCGCGAGCCGATGAAGCCAGGCAATGTCTCATGCCCTTCAATCGCGATTCCATGGAAGACGCCATGGGCCCTGAAGCGTTGAGCGACCACTTATTCGACCACGTTCCTAGCAAGAGAAGGCAAGGTAAAAAGACAAGCAACGGTGCGGCCAATATTTAGAAGCAAAGCGCGATCCAGGCTGTGGAGCAAGCAGAATCGCTAGCAGAAGCCGAGGATATTGTTAAGCAAGCCCTCCTCGACAAGTTTGTGGCCTTTACGGGCGACGACGTTCCAGATGATCAACCTATAGCGGCGATCGGGTTGGATTCTCTCGTCTCGATCGAACTCAAGAACTGGATCAAGCACACCTTTCAGACACCCCTGCAAACATCTGAGCTCAGTGGCGCACCAAGCATCATTGGGCTTACCAAACTTCTAGTATCGAGAATGGATCTCAAGTGTAACGGCAATACTGCCGCTGTCACCGAAGGTGAGGAAAAACGAGACGGCGCCAGTAAAAGTCGGGCAGAGCCAGGGTCTGAGCATGGAGGTGACCTTGCCGCGAAGCCTTCCCATGCTTGGGATTGTTGCAAGCTTCACAAAGAGGTCCCCGCTCAGCCGCTGCCGGATTTGGATGATACGCTTGACTTCTGGCTCGAGGCGAATGAGCATCTTTTCAGCCCGCAACAACTTGAGTCAATCCATGCAGACATTGAGGCCATGCGGGCTCCAGACAGCCCCGCTCGCCAGATACTTCAGAACCTGTACAACACGTATGCGTATGACAAGAGCAATGGCTGGTTTACCGATATTGTCACGAACGGTCGATTCCTGTATAGTAGGGCGCCAGTTGCTCCGGGCTCCAGTATCATGGGATCTCATCGCGATACCAAGATGCCTCACTCGCAGTCCGAACGTGCTGCCATTATCGCTTTGTCTGTTCAGTCGTTCAAGCGGGCTATGAAGGCGGGTGAGATCGAGCCGCTGGACATCGGCGGCAAGCCCGAATGCACGTGGGCTTGGAAATGGCTGCTGAACTCGACGCGTGTGCCGCAAGTCAAATGCGATAAGATGATGAGTTATAGTTCGGATGATCAGAGTGTGCATGATCATGTTGCAGTGCTGAGAAAAGGCCACGTCTTCAAAGTCATGCTCCAACATGAGGATGGTAAAGAGGTGTCCTTCCAACATCTTCAAGCCACTTTCGAAGCCATCGTTCGGCGAGTGGAAGGTGGCGATGTTTGGTCAGGTATATTGACAACTGACGAAAGGGACTCTTGGGCGAAGGTAAGCAGCTTCTGTCCGCCAGAAATTCTCCCACGGCTTCAAGCTAACATCCCCGGCTGTAGATAAGAGAGGATTTAACAGCATTGACTCCTTCTAATGCCCAGTATTTCCACGTCGTTGATTCTGCCTTATTCGTTTTGTGTTTGGACGACGGAAGACCAGAAACTGCCGAAGAGATCGTGCGACAGGGCTTCATCGGCGATGGGTCGAATCGCTGGTTTGATAAAGTGCTACAGTTTTACGTGAGCGCAAATGGTCGCTCCGGTCAGATCCAGGAGCATGGAGTCATCGATGGCACTACCCCCGCCCGCCTTAGAGAATGGATGGCTGCCGCCATGGAGGGCTATACCGCCAAGTCCACTGGCCGCGACGATAAGCTGAATGCCAGTCATCTGTCTGAAGTGAGCCTGGAGGAGGTCGTCCTGCACACAACCCCTGAAGTCGACAGCCACATCGACGTCCTCAGACAACGATTCCTCGCGAGAACCTCGGCGTCGACCTACGTCCGGGAACAACTGGATGAGTTCGGCACCGACTTCCTCGTGCAATCCAGGGCGCCGGTCAAGGGAGTCATTGACGTGACTTTCCAACTTGCTGTGCGCTTATTCTTTGGCCGAAACATGGTTTCTTGGGAGCCCATGAGCGCTGTTCACTTCCACAAGGGTCGCACCGACGCTATGCAGAAAGCCACGCCGGCTGTCAATGCTTTCTGCGATGCAGCCGCTAAGGTCTATCACGATCCAAGTCAAGACCATTCTGCCGAGTCACCTGAGTTGAGAACCCTTCTTCTGGCGGCGACCAAGCAGATGAGAGCCGGCATGCAAACTATGATGAACGGACGTAGCTACCTGCGCGTCTTCGAAGTGCTGAGTTTCCTATGGCCGTCCGATGCTAGTACACCAAAGCCGCGTTTCCTGAGCGAGCTTGTATTTTTTGGCACCCCACATCCTCCCATCTATGCTCAGAGTGACGCGCTCGACTCGGACTTTTTCGTAGAGGATTTCGTCCATCTGCTAGGTGATACTGATGGTTTCTGGTCCTTCATCACACCAGAGAAGAACAAGTGAGTAGCCCCCAATAGGGCCCCCTCTAGAATTTTGGACTGACCATGAGGATAGGATTCGTGTGTCTCTCACTGGTGGTTCGCAGGAACGCACTGCAGCTTTTGTGAATGAACTTCATCGCGCCGCAAGGATCATACGCAATATTGTGAGAGTAGCATAGTGCTAGAGTTGTGGAAGATAATGTATATAGACCATTTGCCTGTCAACCAATCGCTTGTCAAGATAAGGCAAGGTGCAGTGTGGGTTGAATTGCTTGCTCGAACATAACAGAGTAATGTTGTGTTGCTAGGAAATGACGTCTGCTTGTCGTGGACGGGATGGCGGGGATTGACGCGATCGTCCGCGAATCATGACCGGGGTTACTTTTCCGTCGCCAATGGAGTTGAGCTACAGGTCTCAGGGAGGATAAAGCTTAGCATGGCGCTAGGCAGTAAGTATTTCGCTTATGGATTATGTGAGAATCTACCTGGGAGGAATCGCGCGAGCTTTCTACTTACCCTGATCGACTGTATCGAACTCATACACTTTTACAGAGTACGGTAATATACCGTATTAGTACCCATCAGTGATTAGTGCCACGCTGATCTTTATCATCCTTGAGACTGTGTGCTGTAATAAGAGCAAGACTGACTAGCGTTACTAGGAATCGAGTCTAACCACTGTTCCACCCAGCCTGTGACTAAAGATACTCCACCGTCAATATACTATGGTCGGTTATGTAGGTATATTTGAGTAGACCCACGAGATGGCAAGCTAGCAGGGACCCCCTGCTAGTTTGTCTTGTCTGGCTGTATTCAGAATAGTGTACAGTATACATAATAGATAGTATACAATGCAATCTAGCGCTTACAGACTTCTTCCTCTTCCTCTTCCTCTACGTATATAACGACATGCTTCGTCTTTTGCTACTGACGACTCAGGACTAGTATTTCATAATCGTGTCTCCCAACTTTACCCCCATGGCAATCACAGCGGGCCCACCCAAGCCCCTCGTGCTTGTTTGCAGCACGCCAGTGTCGGGACATATCATACCCTTAATAGCCCTCGCAAAGCAACTTGTCGCCTCGGGCTATGATGTTTGCTTTGTGTCTGGTTCCGGTTGTCGCCAACAGATTGAAACCGTTGGGACATCATTTGTGTCTGTCGAAGGGTATGGCGATTTTTATGACCTTACGTCATGGGACCTTGATCAGGATTGTATGTATTCCATATTTACTCAATTTCCTCTTCTATTAAATAGAGCGATTCAGCCTAGGTTTCGGCACATGAATCATTCTCGAGTCCCAGTAAACGTGTTCGGATCAAGTAGGCTGACTCTAAGATTCGTACCTGAAGGGCCCGTTGGCAAACAGCATCTAGAAGAGACAGATTGTTTCAACCACGACTTGATACATATATTCTGCAAGTCGATACCCTCGCAGCATGAGGCTATTCAGAGAGCCCTGATAATGCTCAGTGACGAGCATCCACACAGACCCGTCATCCTCATGACAGAGAGTTTAAACTTTGGAGCCTTGCCTATCACACTTGGCGCTCCGGGAATCCAGCCCAAAGGATTCATTGCGATCGGGCTCAACCCTATCCTGCTGACCAGTGTCGACCATCCGCCTTTCGGTTCCGGTTTACTGCCTGACAGCTCTCCGGAAGGCCAAGAGCGAAATAAGTCTGCGAATGAAGTCCAGAAGCAGGTCTTCGCCCCGTCTCAAACGGGGTGGACAGAAGCACTCGTGAGCGTCGGAGCGAAGAAGCCAGATATGTTCTTACTGGATTCACTCTACGCTCTACCCGACCGCTTTGTGCAAATGTGCACACCGAGCGTGGAATATCCGAGAAGCGATGCTCCCGACAGTCTTCGATTTGCCGGAGGTTATCCTACGACTCCTCGACTCCCAGAGCCCAACAGGCCTGCATGGTGGCATGAAGTCATTAGCAACAAGACCCAGAAGATAATATTCGTCTGTCAAGGGACCGTTGCTATGGACTTCAATCAACTTGTCATCCCTACAATGGCTGCATTCAAGGACCGCTCCGACGTTATCGTTGTCGTCGCCTTAGGAAGGAAAGGCACCGCGCTGCCAGCTGATGTTCCGATTCCCTTGAATTGCAAAGTAGAGGAATACATCCCTTACGACGATGTACTACCGTACTGTGATGTGTTCGTTACGACTGGTGGCTATGGGTCCTTCCAGCGCGCGCTGAAGAATGGCACTCCTCTGGTAATGGCTGGCACGACAGAAGAAAAGCCGGAGACAGCTGCGAGGGGCAAGTGGGCCGGGGTTGGTGTGAATCTCCAGACAAGCTATCCATCGACCGAGCAGCTAGAACAAGCCATTGATGAGATCTTTTCGAATAAAAGCTATAAAGCGAGGGCTCTAGAGATACAGGCTGAGATAGCGACCTACGATCCTGTTAGCGTAGTTATTGAAGTTATCGAGGAGCTAGCTAACGAGAACCTAAGGCTCGGGAGTTAGTCTATATATATTTAATTTTAAAAAGACAACAATAAATATATGATATAACTTGCCGTTTACAAATTACTTATTCGCCTTAGCCTGAGCAGAATACAACAATCCAATGCTATCTAGGGCCGAATCCAGCCAAATAGGCATTCTGGTCGAACCTTCCGCTCATACTGACACCTTCATGTTGATTCCGTCTGAACAATACAACCCAATGCCACAGGAGAGGCCAGCTCATGGCTTGACAGAGGGGAAGGCAGGATCTGGTGATGAGTTGAGTACTTACTGCAATCCCAGTGTTAGGGTTCGCGGGAAATCACTGAGTGGCGTAGGGGACTTCGGGGACACTTAGGTGGGCATGGAATAGCCTTAGGAAGTCGTGGTTTCCTGTTTTCTAGTAGTGCGTTCACAAGTGACTGGCCATCTCAAAGGCTACGTAGCTGAGGGAAAGTAGGCAGTGAGAGGCTTAGGTTAAGCAAGGCATGTCTCCGCATAATACATAAGCTACTTGCAGCTTACATAGACTGCCCAAGTGAGGCCTGTGATCAACAACTGTTCATGGTGAGGCATCATCAATACCATGAGAATTACTATCGAGATGTGATGGTCAATGTTACTACATTCCAATGAATCATCTTATTTAACATGTGTGATCTCTCAAGAGGGAACCCCTCTCTAAACACACTTAGCACTCCGCTAGCCAGTCAAAGCAAGACAGGAGGCCGTTTTCCCTCGTGGCGTCACGATCAGTAACGCATGTAGCACACTAGCAGAAAACCTAAGCAACTGATCTAACCATCCGATCCCTTTGTATTCAACCCTCCACCATTCATGCCTCGTCGACCACACCGACGAGATCGACAGGACCACCAACAGGCACCCCATCAAAGCCACCAAGTCCACAGGCACCGCCGAATTCGAGATCGTTGATGGACTGACTAGCCCGGCCCAACTTCTGCATCTCATGCTTCAAGTTACGTCTCTTTTCGGCGATCGCGTCGTCCTCTTCCATGAGGCGCGCGTAGGTGGAGTCATCTGATTCGAAGCGTTAGTCGTATGCCTCAAAAAAGCTGGAGAGAAGAATGGGGTATGGTGGGATGGCATACTAGCTTGCATAAGACCCAACTTATCGTCCAGGAAGAGATCCAAGTCACACTCTGCAACCTCACGGAACAGTCTCGAATTGATGTGTAGCGTAGCACTCTCCACGAAGCGCATGGCTGCCAGGATGTAGTAGCCACGGACCACGGCCGCAACATCAATCTCACTCTGGTAGTCGTCGGTGCCAATCTTGGACAGACCTGCCAGAATCTCAGTGCGTTCCTTGATCCGCTCATCTTTGGTCATTTTCTCTAACGGCCTCGGAGTCGGGTCACCCTTCCACTGGCCTTGGTTATTAATCCGCCAGATTGCGCGTGCCCGTTGCAGCGTCTCTTGCTCCTGGTCACGGTACCTCTTGAAGGTCTCATCATTAGTCGTGAACATTTGGTGGGTCTCGGTGTCGAGGAGGTCTATGATCTTGCTCTCTTGGCGGAGTCCTCTGGCCTGAATATAGCCACCAAGATGGACTTTGGACTCGGTGAAGATGGTTCGGCGCGACAGCGTAGACATGCTATGTTCAAGAGCTTGATGAAGGACTGAGCTAAAGAGCTTCATAGTCGATTCGATGTAGACCCGAGCGGGCTCAGCCCATTTCTTGATAGCACCGAGAACCAGGTGGTCGTAGACCTCGGAGGGGATCAAGCCGTCTGGCATGCCGGCGCGTTTTCGACGCGAGATCTCTTCCCTGATACTAACAATACTCAAGCCCCGCTTTCCAAGATGGTGGTACTGGGCGAAAGGAGACAACGCTGATGCCTCAGACATAGTGTGGCGAATTGGGGTCGGTGTCGACCGTGAGAAGCTCGGGTTCTCCTGCTTTACTGGCGTGGTAGGAATTCCGTCCTGGCGGAGACGCTTGTTGGGCGTGCCCCGGACGGTCGAGTCACTCATGCGAGGGCGCTTCCGCGAAGGGGTATCACCTGCTACCGAGGTATCATCACCGGAGGCCGTCAGGTCCATAGGTTGATCAGCGCTACCGCGGATGATCTCGTCAGATACGATGTTACATACCGGTCTCATGGCAAGAATGCAAGCCTGAAACTGTTTGTTGAGTGTGTCCCATTGAGCCTGGAAGCCTGAATCCCTGATCGATCGTTTGACCGTATCATAGAAGCTGTATAGACTCTTCCTGACTTCGTGCTCAACGTTGGCGGGTAGCTCCGGCAGTTCGGATAGCTCGTCTCGTATGATGTTCAGACGATCGTTGACTTTGTGTTTGATCGAGGGCAGACTACTTGAGAAGGCATCACCTAGTTTCTTAGAAAGGAAGTCCTTGAGCAGCTCCACTCCACACCGATGAGAGAATTCCTGGAATTCAGCAGGCCATCGCTCGTCGTTACCAGAGAAAAAGAACTGCTCTTCGAAATGTGTGGCGCACTCAAGTGCGTCGGGGTCTTCCTCGTACGAAGGGCGTGCCGTGATGAAGAAGCCTTCGCCGACGGGGTGTTTCTCCCCGCGCAGTACTGCAAGCCATTGGGCTGTCGTGCCTGTTGCGATGATGTCCGCCTTTGTTATGACACCAATCGTGCGAGGTAGCGCCTTCGCTTCTCGAATTATTCCCAGCGAGATGGAGTTCTCTGGGTCATGATTCATTGGCAGGGCCCATAAGATGATTGCCTGCGGCCGTTGGATATAGTGGCTGCTAAGATTTCGAACCACCCGAACGAGATATTCGTCATCCTCCTGAGATGGCGCCATGAATACTCCGGGTAGATCATAGAAGCTGAGGTCAGGGAGGCTCGGGCCCTTGATCTCGAGCGCCACAATATTGGGCGAAAACTGAGCCTCAGTCTCCTCCACAGCTCTGGCAAGTGACAACTCCTTGGCATAAGCGCCTTTATCCGGGACGAACAGGTCAGGATTCATGTTGTGGTTGAGAATAGCAACTTGGGCCCATCGGAGAACATCCTCGATGTCGTCTTTATCGTGAACCGTCTTGAAGACCTTCACGATTCTCTGAGGCTTGGGAACCCAGGGGAAGAACGGATGTGTCTTTGTCACATCGGTCTTCTTGATAGGACGCCCGGGAGGCTTGTAATCGTACTCTTGTTGCAGAGAGACGGTGCATGACCAGTGGGGATCGTTACTGCGACTGAGACGGATGTGAATGGGGCAACGAGTGCAGACTCCCTCACTCCTGGGCAGATCAAGCTCGGCCAACCCAGACATGAGACTAGACTTGCCAGCTGATTGATCGCCGACCATGACCAGCTCAGGCAGCTGCGCAACATGCTGGATGCCGAGTTTCTGGAGCTCGCCTAGGGTGTCATTGCATGCCTTGAGCTTCATGCCAATGTCCGTGAAGCTGATGTGGGTGAAGCTCTGTTGGGCGAAGCTAACATCCCCAGTATGTGATGAAGGAGTGCTGCGGCGCCGACCCGCTTGTTGGAAGTCCCGGTTCCTGGATCTCATTTCCAGAAGCTGTGGCGTGTCGTGAGTGCCTTCAGATCGTGAATCCGGATAAGGATAGCGCTCCAGGCTAGTCTCGACGCTCGCTGTGAAGAGATTAGATGAGAGGTACGAAGGCTAATGTTGGAGCGAAAATGACATACGTGCATCTGAACGATGGAAGGACTGATTGATTGAGGGGGCCGTCGGAGGCGCCATTTGGCGGTTATATGCCACAGAGTGTGCCGTGGTGCCTGACATGGCTGACTGCGCACGTTGGGAAGGCGTCTCTCCACGCTCATTGCGCTCGACCTTGACAGCACGGTGCGGCATCTTGCATGAGTTCAGAAGCTATGAAGTCCGTAAGTAGATGTTTGGAAGGCACTTCGATACGAAGTTGGATGATGTGTTAGACTTACGTCCAAAGAATGATAGAAGCGATCAATTTTGCTGCAGTCGGATGAAGTTGTGGTGATGAAAACGGGTTATATGCGGAACAGGACGACGGGTTGCTGGAGTACCAAGATGTGAGACACTCTTGTTGCCCTAAATGTAGCCGTTGACACCTGAGATCCAGAGTGAGAGCAGGAAAGGGATTCAACGAAGGAGAACGATAGAACAGCATCCAGGGCAAAATCCAGGTGTCGAGATTTGACTCTGGTTGATCTCAAGAAATGCTACTAACTGCTAGAAGATGGCGCAAAACTGATAGTAGCCACTAGCAGATACGATCTAATTGCAGAGACGCAGACAAGTCTATGGTGTTCAGGCAGGCAGGAAATTGGGTGGTTGGCGCGGGGCAGTTGCCGCAGCGCTGCGTGAACGACAATTCACAGAACACCACACAATTTGGGCGGGCATCCGTGAATCTCTGTGAGTCTGCTCTGCCAGCGAACAGAACCCCTGGCGAAATCAACTCGTCCGTGTTTCCGCTCTACTTGGTTCCTGCTAATCCGAGGAGCAGATGGCAAAGAAGCACTAACAATTGCTGAAGTACAATCATCCACAACTCTTAAGCAGCTTGGGAAATACGTCTTCCGACAACGCCGGCAAAACTTGCCGTACTCACCTGGGGTATCATGGGCCAAAGTCGACGTAACAACTAATCAAAGCAGTCGATTTCCAAAGAATGGGAACGCCGAGACAACAAGAGCCCATGGCGACCATGCTGCTGGTGGCATCCGAAGACTTAGCGGTGAAATTGGAACGTCACCACACCACTCCGCCCCATTAACTTGAGTTGAGACCCCAAAATCTCAAGACGACGGTTCTGTCCCTCGTCGATTTAGAGTCAGGCTGTCTGCGCTTCTTGTTGTCGGCGGGCATGGCCAAATTTCGGGGGTTACAGACTCGGAATAACGTGCAAGGGCAAGCAGGCGTCATGGGTCTACACGTATTCAATTCCTTTGGGGATCACCGCTCGCAGAAAAGCGTTCAGCAGCCATGTCGAGGTTATGGGCTTGTGAACTTGCAAATATCCCGGGCCGTGAGAGGTAGGAGGAACGCGCGCTGGATCACACGTGCAATGTACCTATATCTCCCACTATAGCAGCATCTACGTGCTGCAAAACTCTCTTTCTTCAAGGGTTCAAAAGATTGACCCATGTTCAACCTGTCCGTTGCTTTCCCGGGAATGAATA
The DNA here is from genome assembly GCA_022432505.1 of Xylariales sp. AK1849. Lineage (NCBI taxonomy): Eukaryota > Fungi > Ascomycota > Sordariomycetes > Xylariales > Xylariales sp. AK1849. The sequence goes on from JAJKKH010000002.1 coordinate 1,155,571, forward strand.
ATGAAATCGGTAGGCTGGCTTGCAGGTTGGTATGGGATAACAACGGCAACAGAGCGCGCTTGCAGGTCATGGAGGTACAGACACTACCCAAACTGCCTTTTCTCTATAGTAATTCCAATAATTTTCAATATGCTTGTATCTAGCAGTATGGCCACCGACTGTGACTGATCCATTTCCAAGACATTATAGCACACACATGACCAGCATGTCTTAGATTTGGGGTGTCGTCCATAACCTTCGTTCAATCAACTATATCATCTGTCAGTTACGTTCTCTCGCCTGACGATAGAGTAGCCATCTCATACGCACCACTCCTTCCCAAGATTGGTCCTTCCTCCTCATCGCGCACTCTATTCCAGCCTCTCTCTCCTCTATCGTCCATCTCCGTGCCTGGTGGTGGGTAGGGGGTATCACACTCCCGACTGGACAGTTTGGGCCAATATCTACGGTAACTCCAAAACCCGATCAGTAATCCTAGTGCAGAGCCTATGGACACGTCATATACATCATGTCTGTAGTCCTGACAACGACTAATCGCGATCATGGCTGCTCCTACTATCGGCGCAAGACATATCAGCGCTCTTCCGAGATCTTTCTTATCTCTGAATATTCGTAGTTGCCCAGCTAGAAAGAAGGCCGTATATCCAAGCCCTGCGAAGCTAAAGCTTGAGTGACCTGACGGGAACGATCGCCATCCATCATGTAGCGTATGATGGTCCGTCTCGGTGCACACATCAATCGTGACCAGTATATCCCTCGGTGTGCCAGCCCTGGGCTTGCATCTCGCGATCAGATCCGGTCTCGGTCGTCCCACAGTATTCTTCACGATGTCCGTCAGGAAGCTCGTGAGTATGAGCGCGATGGCAAGTGCTAGAATTGCCGAGTGGTGCTTGTGGAAGGAGGCCCGCGTGATGAGGTTGATGAAGATCAGGACACCTAGAGGGATGAATGCAGCATAGACAAAGTTCATCGATACCGGGACGCGCTCGTGCTCGGCGTGCGGGAAGGCGATGCGTAGGTCGTTGATGAAGAACAAGCGATGGAATGGCTCGACGAGGTATTGTATTAGGAGGTACGCTGTCAGCAGACCGGCGAAGCCTACGTAGTCTGGGGCGTAGGAGTGCTGCATATCATGTTTCAATCAGTATAAGAGACATAAAGGTATGCGGCAAGGTGGTCATGCACGACATGATAACTTCGTGGAGGTGACAAAATCAAAGACATACCGTCCAAAATCTGGCCACTGAACCCAAGAATCCTCCTCCGTTGTTGGGATCACTGCCGTTCGGGGGAGCCATTGCCGCGAGTCACCGACCGCGAATGCTCTTGAAGATGTTCCAGAACATTATCTCGAGCAAGACGGAAGAAGAGGATGAGTGAGTTGGTCGACAATGCTGGGATTAGGACGTCGCGTGACGTGCCCCATTCCGCGCTAAAAGATCGACGGCAGGTGACATTATGGCTCGGGCTCGGTGAGCGGAGGTCAGCCCGGGCCGCACTTCAGTATCGGAAAATTGCCGTCGTCACAGTTTTTGCAATCTTGTCGCATCGCTAAGTTATAGGTACCTAGGTACCTAAGTTAGAAACGTATTGCAGCCCATTCATGGTGTATTCTCTTTCCTCTTCCTCTTTTTGGCCACGGCTCTTCACTTTTCACGCGGCCTGAATTTGGGCGTGTTTCTAAGGGGTTATTTCCAGACCCGGAATCAATGTTGGTTATTAGCAAAAGGGGGCTTGAGGATTTAAGGATTCCGCTCAGCCTCGCTCTTAACCACCCAAAAAGCGATACAATAGTGGCGGTGTCAGATTCAGGATTATAGTTGCATACTAGACCTCATTTGAACAGCCTTTAATTGGCCTTTCAAACGACAAAACTTATTAGTATGCAAGCCACAATTCTTTATATAGACGACCAGCCATAAGGACCTGTCTATGCGATATGCTATGTACTCTGGAAGAGCTGTTTTCCGATCACAGTTCAGCCGCAAAGATGTAAGCCCTCTCTGTATTTATTATATAAGTGCATATCCTTGGCCTTTGGAGAGCACATTCTCTGTATACCTCTAAAACACAACAAGGCCAAGTCATATTTTGAATCCACTTTAGATATACGTGCCAGCATATAGCCGTAAAGTCCCCGTGTTCAAGCTTCTACTGGATCGCCTTACCGCGAAGATGAAAGCTTCCTTTCTTTCCATACTAGGCTCGGGCCTAGTCCTTCTCCCGCTCGTTGCGGCAGGTGACGTGTGCCAGAACAAGATGTTCTATGTTGATCAGGTTAGTCTATTGTGTCAACCCGCAGACTCCAGCCTGATTACTGATCAACACCGAAAGTGCTCGTGGATCCAGCGCGGCCGTTCCTTCATGGATCATTTTGGCTACGACGAACAGACGTCCATGTGCGACGCTCGAAGTACGTGTGTTCTATTCCATGACTAACTCATGGACGGCGAGGCGACTATGATATGCTTACAAACGGTTTAAGGCACCACCGGAGATTTCACGAAGGGTAAAACGTCCACAGTTTACCCATACGGCAATAAGTGTACTATCTTCTATGATGCGAACTTTAACGATGTCGGAAATGACGCTGGTATCGGGCACATGGACTGCCCCGAACTCACAAACATCAGGTGCAACAAGGCGCCGTCTTCGATCTTTGCACAATATTGCGGCTTTGGGGGACTGAAACCCTACGAATGCACGCATCGAGTGGTAAGCTGGAAAACTCATAAACTTTCTCCGCCAGGTGTTTTCAATGGACCGCTGCTGATATTTGGCGTTAAAGTACTGCCAGTGGCAAGAATGCAAACCCTTCCAGCCCGGTTGGTGCGGCGTGCACGTTCGACAGTACCAGAAGAACGAAGGGCCCGGCTCGAACACTGCTGTATACCGCTACGATGTGCGCCTGTTCGATGGTAGCGGCGCTCTCGTGGATGAAGTCGACCTCCTTGAAATTGCCGACGGTGCGACTTCAACTGTCAGTAACGCCATGCCATCAGATTTCGATATCAAGTCCGGCAAGGTCGATAGCGATGCCATCACCATGTCGTATAACGGCGCAACATGGAACACCGATGACCAGGGCCATTGTAAATTTGGCAAATATGATAGCGGCCACAGGGATGGCGACTGCGGATTCTCATGTTAAAGCTACGTTCGCCAGCTACCTAACTTATTGGCATTTGGCTGTCCATCAACAGCCTAGTTGGCTCATCACCCTCGCTTGAGACGTAGACTGGGCACGTTGCGCTTGCCACATTCGCTCCTCGTCTTCACGGACATTTTTACCCGCTATGGTTGTGCATAGACAGACCTTCTTCAACTCGATAGCCTCACTGAAGCCCAATCTCGGCGGAACTTGGATTCTGAGTGCGGCGCAGTGGGTCTTGTGGAATGGCCAGGGACCTTTTCGAGACATCGGGCACGCGACGAACGTCGGCGTTTGTGGGGACTATCGACGGATTTGTTTACTGGAAGCATAGAGTATTGGGTACTTTCAGAAGTAACTAGAAGTATCGCGGCGTTTTACAGATTATTATTCATCGTCATGAAATCAAGGTCAATATTTACACTCTATAGAGTATCTTAGCCACGGATCGGAGCAGGAAACGGTCGTGATCTCTTTTCTTAACGCCGGATGAGAGCTGTTTAGTTGTCGTGGTCGTATTAACGAATGATTCGTGGCAGTATAATGGCAGCCATTTTAGTAGACGAGCTTGTTGTTATCCTAGCCTCCTGCCATTTGTCACCCCGTCCATAGCCTATCCACGACCTCGTTGACTCAAGTCTGTCTTGTGCATTATTCATAGTGGTTCTTATTGATGATGTGATACCTCAAGCAATGATAATTATTAAGCGCAGACAACCTGTCTCCAAGGGGGGATTACCAGTTGTAAAGATGACAGAAGGAGGGTAACGTTCAGTTGCCGATGTCCACTTGTCGGTTATAGTGCCCCTTGCAGCGAGCCCGTTCAGCGCATTCGAAAAGAACCTAGTGAGTGGGGGCGGGAGCTGCGGCTCAATTCCGCTTCCAAGCTTCTTCGCCTGGGTGAACCGACAGAAAATCCCAACTTTGAGTGTATCAACATCACGAACTTTGACCTGCATCCAACCTGCAATTCATTCCGATCACCACGCCCAAGATGCTGAAATCCACTTATCAACCCTCAGCGAAACCTCTGCCACCCCTGCCGCCAGGATGGTCCGAACACAAGGCACCGACAGGTCACACCTATTTCTACAACGAAAACACCAAAAAATCAACATACAAACGTCCCGGCTCCGATATCTCAGCCGCAGCACCCCAAGATCCACAAGCCAGCTACCGGCAATACTCTTCCGTAGGTTCGCTCTCCAATCCCGCCGCGGCGAATGCATTCCTTGCGCAGTATAATCCACAACACGCGCCGCAGCAACGGCAGCCATTTGGGAGTGGCGAGAGGGGCGGCCGTGGAGGATACGCAGGAGATAGGCCGCGGCCTCAACCACATGACAAACCGCGCTCGAAGATCGCAATCCCTGGGTGCGAGCCCTGGATCCTGGTCTATACCAAGTATGGACGGCGGTTCGTGTACAACCCGACGAAGAACGCGAGTTACTGGCGTATACCAGAGAAGGTCATGAAGGGAATTTTGGACCTTGATATACGAGGGATCAAGGATAAAGCTTCTGGTGATGCTGAGAAGAGTGCAGGTGCCGAAGCCAAGCATACGGCCAGTGCAGCAGAGGCGGTGCAAGAGGAACAACGAGAAGAGCTAGGCTCCGACTACGAAGAAGTAGAGGTCACTGACGACGAGGATGAGGGTGCCGACGGCTCAGCCGGCGATGAGGAGGGTGCTGAACACCGCTCCAAACGTCAGCGCACTGAAGATCCCACCGAGGAAGACGCTGTGCCCGTCGAGTTCAACGAAGAAGACATCGCCTTCCAACTGCAAGCAATGGGAGAAGAGTATGGTCTCGATCCCGGCGAGTACGACGATGGGAACCCAGAAGCCTGGCCTGAAGGTGCCGAGGGCCTGCCCATGTCCGACGAGGACGCGCGTGAGTTGTTCAAGGATCTGCTGAATGATTGGGGAATCAATCCGTATTCGCCATGGGACAAGCTCATTGAAGATGGGAAGATCATCGATGATACACGGTACACGGTGCTGCCCAACATGAAGGCGCGCAAGGACGTCTGGGAGGAGTGGTCACGGGCACAGATCCAAATCCTCAAGGAACGGAGGGCGAAAGAGGAGAAGAGCGATCCAAGGATTCCATACATGGCTTTCCTACAAGCGAAAGCAACACCGAAACTGTACTGGCCCGAGTTCAGACGGAAATACAGGAAAGAAGCACCGCTACGGGACACGTCGCTGAGCGACAAGGAGCGCGAGAAATGCTACAGGGAGTACATCACCCGTCTGAAGCTCCCGCTAGATACTCTCAAGAAGGACCTCAACGCTCTGCTGAGATCTGTGCAGCTGAAGGATCTGAACAACAAAACCCTGCCCGAGAACCTGCCATCACAACTCTTGGGCGATGTGCGTTATGTCTCCCTCGATCCCATGACGCGTGATCCGCTCATCGAGGCATATATCGCTACCCTACCTGCACCTCCCGACCAAGCAGAGGTGGAGGAGGATGAAATGATGAGAAAGGCAAGGGAGGAGAGAAGGAAAAGGGAGAAGGCGATGCAGGACCGCGAGAGGATTGTAGCAGAGGAGAAGAGGAGGCAGGATAAGCGGCTCCAGCACGGGAGGGCTGCGCTGCGGGAGGAGGAGAGAGAGTTGGAAAAGGCACAACAGATCGGGAAGAAGGGGCTGCAGAGTCATTTGCTTGCGGACAAGGAGAAAGCGAAGGCTGCTGATACTGCAGATGCCGACGTCCAGTAGACACGGGCCTAGGAGGGACACGTCGACATGCATTGTAAGTCTACCACGGCGGTAATCAACAACAGAGTCGTTTCATCTTGCGACGGAGGGCATACTAGGGAAACGCATATTCGAGTCCGCTCTGTGTAGTCTACGACCTACGTAAGTATCCAGCGTTGTCCGACAGTGAAGTTGTGGAGGACCAGTGGAGTGTTATTCTGCGAGCTGAAACCCGGTATTGGTTATGCCACCCGAGAGGGCGCCGATATAGCCAAGTTGAAGTTCTCAACAGGCGTGACCAGATCGATAGTTCCGGCTCGGATGGGTAGTATCCAAGTTTTCTGTGATGAATGCTACCTGACAGTGCACTACTTGACTGATTCGGCGGCAACGATTCATTCCATAATACAATACCCCGCGGTGCGTAATCCGACCCCCCAGCTCAATACGACTTGAGGCTAGCCGCCAACGTTGTGTAAGCCCGGCCACAGCCCGGAGGACTTTCCGTAAATACGGCCAAGTTTCGTTTCGTATGCATCCGCATTGTGGGTCAGTTCGGCCAAAGCTTGCAACTAATTTTGGGACCCTGGAATAACAGGACGGACGTATACCCGATCCTCCAAGGACTCAGTTCCCTGACGACGTCGCGAATACGTGCCTGAATCAGATTAGTCGGTGCTCGGTGCCGAGATCGGGTATCTGCAGCAACGGTATCCGGCGAAACCAGAACGAGTGAGGCTTACCTAAGCTATATCCGAACTACGCATAGAAACAGTATGCATGGTGGGGTAGCTCTCACCACTCGACCTGTCTGACACAATATCCAGATCCAGAGCCGTGATAGGATATACTCCACGATATGGACCGAGAAGGATGGGAGATTTGTAATCGTCATCTGCATAGATGATCCGAGGGATTCTAAACGCTAGCGTAAACACCGGTATCTAAATCCGGATGTAGGTAGCTCCACAGTGATGAAGCTTGTATGTAAATGAGCCCCTCCTCCCCTCCATACCTACACAGTAGCTGCGTGATAATTAGTCCACAAACTTTCCTGCCCAAGACAAGACAACTTGAGCTCTGCTTCTGCTACACAATCGCGTCTCTTCCTAATTCGAGTCATTAAATCTGAAGACAGTCAAGATGTCTCTCGCTTCCGCTCCCGCGCAATGCTGTACCGTTGGCGTCAAGCATGAGTGAGTTTCCACCTCTCCAGCAACCCCGCCATTCTCGCCATTGAGTGTCACAGAGCGATTGCTTTTTCCATCGTGGAAGCTTCCATCATCGTCACGTTTGGATGAGTGGATGGTTCATGTGGGCATTGGAGTGTATTGGATGTCTGTCCATTGCAGAATACCTCCAATGGGCTTCTTGAGCTCGACATGGACAACATGAAGCTCCCACTCGAGCACTACATCTGATGTTTCCACTTACCCCCCAAACCAAGAAGACTACATGAAGAAGATGACAACAAAACATCATCCTAACCTTCTCGCAGCGGCACGCCCCAGGGCAAAGACTTCAAGGTCGGCAAATACGCCGCCTACCTCGCAACCCCTGACTCCTCCAAGGCGCATAAGGACACTGCGATCCTGTACATCCCGGACGTGATCAGCATCTGGCAGAACAGCAAGCTGATGGCGGACCAGTACGCCGCCAATGGGTACCTGACGCTCATCATCGACGTGTTCAACGGGGACCCGCTTTCGCTCAACCGCACTGAGGGCTTTGATTTCATGTCCTGGCTGACCAAGGGATCTGACGGCAACAACCCGCACACGGCGGAGTACGTCGACCCTATCGTCGAGACGGCCATCAAGTGGCTGAAGGAGGAGAAGAGCGTCAAGAAGCTGGGCGCTGTGGGGTATTGTTTTGGGGCCAAGGTTTGTTTCTTCGCGTCCCCCCCCCCCTTAATGCTAGCCTTTTTAGCCCTTCTGCCCTATTCTCCGATATTCTTTCCTGATAGATGACATGGCTTGCTAATCTTTGGAACGATGAACAGTACGTAGCGCGTCATTACCCTGCAATTACCGTAGGGTTCTTCGCGCACCCGTCCTTTGTCGATGAGGAAGAGCTGGCCGGGTTCAAGGGCCCGCTGTCCATCGCCGCGGCCGAGACCGACGAGATCTTCCCCAGCGACAAGCGCCATAAGGCCGAGGAGATCCTGGCGAAGGGCGGCCTGCCATACCAGATCAACTTGTATAGCCAGGTCGTGCACGGGTTCTCCGTCAGGTGCGACACCAGCAAGAAGGTCGAGAAGTATGCCAAGGAGCAGGCTTTCCTACAGGCTGTTACGTGGTTCGATACTTGGTTGCTTTGACTTGGTCGAGAGGAGGATGGGGGCGCTTTCAAGGGGAAGTTGTGAAGGAAATGGCCGAAATGTGTCAGAAACGCTGAACCCTAAGTGAACGGGAGCTTCAACGTCACAGATGAAAGAGTACTCTGAACCCCAATAGAACAGATAGAATACAGGCGAATCGAGAAACGTTAACCTGCCACTTTCTGTCAAGCTATGCGAGTCTGTAACCAAGTTCACTGTGGGGTTTCCGTTCTTGATATATCATACGATGTAAGTTTACCCCGAGTTGCTTTGAGAGGCGTGGTCTGAAGTTATAACAAACGTACGAATACCAAAACTCATAACCGTCTACCTGCGCCCTTGAAGGAATCGGTCTTGAACCGCATAGCATAGAAGCGTCTCGTGAGTAATTCATCGCGAACTTAGATGGTGAGTGATGGAAGTGGGCAGTATTAACGATAAAAAGGCTGGTGCGCGTGGAAACTGCAATACTCCTATGCTTTTGAGAGGTAGCTAACCTTTTATATAAGGACTCGTGTCATATTCAATACTCGGGATTTATACAGAGTAAACAATAGCAGTGTTCTCCTAGGGTACTGTCTCTTTAGGAAAACCAGTATAAATAATGTTGTAGGTAGATTGTACTTACTATGCGCTAGCGAATCCCAACTCAATATAGCCCATCTGAATAAACCTACCCTGGAAACGCATTACTTACTACTGTCTTATTGCCGTGCACCTAACCATATGAACCGTGTAGGCCTGGATGACGATCTTGGTTGATATTCCTCCACCAACTTGTCACAATAATTGATCGTGCCTGTGGTGTGTAGTTTGTCGTTGTCTTGATCGTGGTCGGATTAGAAGGTTGGGGGCGTTATCACACCTTCGGCTCATGACCCTCCTCGGGTTGTGAGGAATCGTCGCGCCACGAGGGACAACGTACCCCCACGATGTATTTCTTCACACGGGAAAGAGTTGTGTAGATTGGGAAATCTCCCCTCTTCGATTTCTTCTCCGCCTGGGCCTCTCGTGGTTCTTCCTCGTGGCTCGGCCGATCTCTCAGTTTTCCCACTCCTGTGTCAAGCCATGTCACCGGCGCTTCCATGGCTTTAGAACCTCTGTCTTTATTGAACCGCGGATGTTTCCCCACTCCTCTAGACTTCGAGCGAGAGATCTGTCCTACAAGAGTGGTGGCGGCGCCGGGAGCGGGTGCCGGTCCATGGAGTGAGGTTCAAGCACCGAAAGTGAATAAAACTACAACTCCCGTCCCTGGTGCGATGATGAAGAATCAATTTGTCGAGTCATTGCCTCCATGGATGATGGCAATTTTGTCATATCAAGGCGCTTACTGTGCAACACTTCAATGTCCTGAAAGGCGGCAATATTGAAAGCATCGTGGTAATTGTTTCTGCTGTTGAGACGCAAGGCAGATGGCAAATAGTGACCCGATTGCTTAGTTTCAGAAAGAGACTGAAGGCCGTGATTCGTTGAGTAAAATGCCTTTCTGAGTTAAAAACTATGGGAGGTTGTGCCTGCCATCAAAACAAGCAAGAAGTGAGTCTGCAAAGTACGGATAGGATGTAAAGCTGCTAGCATCTTTCAAGAAAATCACACTCATCCATCATGTTTCTTGCTGCTCATATTCCAATGATACTCCCATGGACGATCCATATAATTGTTCCACCAATGGCAGAATCCCCCAAGACCCTTCTCGTGGCGCCCACAAGAGTCGTAAGGCCCATCAGAGTGGTTAGAGTTCGTGGTGCTTCTCGATCTTGAGCATTCTTCCTCTCCACTACTAGATTTAATAACGGGGATGTCGGAGGGTTCCTCGATGGTGGCGACGCTCGGCCATCGTGTTCTGTAATCGGGTCCTTTGGGTTTCCGTCTCACTAGATGTTTCATCTGTTGGAAGAAAGTCGGTGTACGCTGCTTTCCATCCTTCAATTTCTTTATATCCCTCTCCTCTTGACTACGAGCTGCTGTTGCCTTCGTAGGCGGCTGTGTTTCCTGCTGCTGAGAGGCTGGATGCTGCCCATGGACCTCTGTAGAAGGACGGCTAGATTTAGGCTTGGGCACGTTTGTGGTTTTTGTGAGACGCGACCCTTCGATACGTTGCTGCTGGCGGCCTGTGGAGGAGACGTTAGACGGGCGCCTAGACCGGCTGTGGGAGTTCGCTAGAGAATGTGCCGAACGTTGTGTGGCTGGACCGTGATGATCTACGTGGTGGGCTTTCTGATGCTGATGATGATGATGAGCTTCTCTGGAGGAGTGCATAGGCTGGGGCCCGGTCTTGCTGGAGACTTTTATTAAAGGGTGGAGTGATGGTTCCTTGGCTGGAAAGTCACGCTGAACGGCGCCGGTCCTGAAGTGCCTGTCTCCATCACGGGGCATCATCTTAATATGTGACAAAGCAGGGTTCTTTCAAGACCTCGAGAGCAACGAGATGTTCTGATGGGGGGTTTAAAATGCAAACAATGCTCTATAGGGCCACGGAATTGGGGATCGTTGTAGTGACGATGCTTGGTATCGGGAACAAGAGCAATGGATGTTGATAAATGGCAAGGTTGTAGGGGTTCTCCCAGATGGAATTACTAGTTGACTGGTGAAATCCTTGATTCTATTCGTGCCTCGTAGGGTGCCTTCTATTTGATTTCAGAAGCGATAACATACAGAAGTCGCGAATGTGGAGTTTCGTATGATGTAGACCGGACGCCACCTGACATCGAAACGGGCATTGCAGGAAAGCAACACAAATGCAGACAATCAACAGCAACTACGTGCTGGCATGCATCGCGTAGTACATATTCCGATATGACTGCTTTTGGCGCTTGGAAGATGGAGGTCTTCAGTCTCAGGAGAGTCAACATATGTGCACGTGTTTAAGTGCATATATAGATGAGATGAGGTCCAGCCGCAAGAGCCGACATGTTTAGTTGAGGTTCAAATGCCCGGGAAAGACCGCCATCCAAGTATACATTCGATTGAATGGGTGTAGATTGGCCTGCCTACAGAAGGGCGTGATTCGACTGAGTGATAGGAATTGGAAAACCTAGAGCCACAGACGGTTTGTCTTAACCGTTCGAGATGGGCGTCCTTTCTTTCCACCCAGATTTGACAAGATAGACTGATCCTCACGGTCAGATATACCCATATCGAGCTAGTGATATTTCCTTTCATCCCAGCATATCACCAAGTCATCCAGCCTACTATATTCTCATGACACGTGTGTTCCCAACGGAAGGTTTCCCGCCCAATACCGACAGCAACATGAATATAACCATCAGAGATCAGCAAGCCACTGTTCAATGTATTACGAATATATTTCAAGTAGGCAAGGACGATGCTGATTATCACAATGAGAAGTGATAGTGTTCTAGTCTGCCACCATACGTAAGGAGATAGATAGTTATGGTATTGTGGGCAACATCGAAATCGGCTTTGAGAGGCACGCACATCCCCGAGGTCTCCAGAGAGTAACGGCATACTGAAGCATACACTACAGCCAAATAGAACACGAGTTTCCGACTTCCTTCTATCTTATAACGTGGAATGAGTTGGCTTGACCATATAATACTATACTCATCTACCTTTCTCTACTGTGATACGGTTTCTGCGGTACCTGAGCAAGGCACTATGTCACGGTTCTACCCATGGGTACGTGTCATCCACAGTGCACGATTGCTTTTCGTGATTATGATTCCCCCTCCCAAACAACATGGCTTTATAGTATTTATCTTGAAGTCTACAGTTGTGAGTGCTCATGAAACCTTTGGGCTGTCAATCCTGTTCAACGAAAAATTCGTGAAATGTCATCCGGTCGACAGTAGGTCGACTTTCTCTGGAACCTGCCGAGGAGCTTGATCTCGCTTGCACCCTCATAATACGAGATAGCATTTTTGCTTCACAATACCGGACAGTTTTCTAGTCGTAGATGAGTATTTATCATCCAAAGCAATCAAGGATTGATGTCGATGAGAGCACATCCGGGTGAGATGTAAACTTAGTACAATAATACAACAAAAATAAGGTTTGTTTATGTCTGACAATGTAGTTCTTGTAGTGCATACAGGTGACGATAGTCACGTATGAGAAGTTCATAACGTTGCCACTTGAACCCAATAATACAAAGACCCGATGCGTGTGTCACGTACTACAATTCCCATATCACACCCATAACCATCAAGCTGCGTTCAGTGACCTCAAGACAATCAATCGAACATGATACAGCAGGCATCGTCGTCCTCATCTTCCTCTTCGTCGCCATCATAGCCACCACCATAGATTCCACCGTGTCTCTCCGACATATGCCGATAGACCTGAGGGCCATTCAGGGCCTTCTCACCACAATCGAAGCACCAGTGCGTGCCGCAAGTACACTCGATATGGTTGCAGCCGCCCGTCTTTTCCGTGGCCACATCGCATCCGGGGCAGTGGCGGATCTTCTTGCGTTCCACAGGTGCCTGTCTACTGTTATCCGCACACTCCTCGCATTCCCATTCGCTGACTTCAGGCGGAGCGCCCTGCGCACACATACGCTCCACAAAGCGCTTGGCGAAGCCGCAGTCATTGCACCAAGCGTAGATCCATGAATTATCTTCGACTGCGCCTCTCAAGTTACCAAGAAAGACAATATCGTAGTGCGGGACGGCCCTTGGAGCTGGCTGGCGGCGGCAGAAGGGACAGAATAGGGCAGCAATGTTGATTGACCGCCCACGAGCGTTGATGCCATACCACTGCTCCTGACATCCGGTACATATCTTCTGTAGGCAGCCTGAACGTCCACACGCTGAACGGAGGTCGGCCTTCTTGAAGTCGGAGAAGCACAGACTACACGCTCCAGCCTCAACACGGCGTGACTTGATCCAGGCCTGAAGTGATGCCTTGATTTCATCAACGTTGTGGATGAGCTTGCCTCGAATCTTGAGCTCAGTATCAATTGTCGAATTAGGAAGGACCTCAACCTTTGCGGCGAAACCCTCGATGCCTGCTGCGAAGATGGTCTTGTACAGGGAATGGTCCCCAAAGGGCTTCTGTATCTTACTGTCGATGTTCCGTAGGAGCCAAGTATTGCCATTCTCCTCGGATAGGGTCTTGGGAGTGGTGTCCGCGTCGATGATCGTGGCACGGCCACTAGAGCAGGCGGTGCAGTAGAAACATGTGAAATCTCCATCAGTTGGCCGGTACGCTTCGGGCCATATGATTCGGTTGAGGCACTTTCTACATTCAACCCACGGGGCAGGGTCTGGGTTGCGTTGTTCTTCCGGAACCATGCTCTGCAGTCGGCAGTAGTGGCATTTCGGACGCACTCGCAAACCCTCCGAATCGTAGACGATGTACTGGGCACGGCAAGTAGCGATACTGCACTCGACCCAAGTCGCCTCAACGGACTCGGTCTGGTCCTTCGAAACGTTGATCAAAAGGGACTCGGCTTTGGTGTTGCCATTTGCGAATGCCCTCTCTGGAATAGCACACATTCCGCAAATGCCACCGGGAGCCATCATCGTGACCGAACGAGGGAACTGGCAGGCGTTGCAAACGACTAAAGGACCGATCGGCATCTTGGACTTCTCCGGGCGCCAGCCAACCTTTGCGGTCAAAGTCGTGTTGATGTTCGCCTTCAGCATGCCGTAGTCAACAAGTGTCTCAAACAGCTGACGGTCCTCGTTACTCAAAAATGCAGCGTTGGCGAGTAGGTCTGGTGCGATCGTGCCCACCTTGCGTCTCTTCTCGAAGCTCTTGTCGGCATCCAGGATCAGTGAGAGACAATTGGTGTTCCAAGTCTCAGGAATCTCCAGGTTGTTCCAATTGGCCTTCCAGCCAATCATTTCAGAGTCGGCGACGGAGAGCAGCGGCTTAATGCCCATCTTGATGCTCAGTGCTGCCAGGAGTGCGGCTGGCCGCGCTCCTAGCTTAGTGCCCGGGACGACAATGTGAAGGAGGATCTTCCAAAAGGGGCGCTGGTATGCAGGCTTGGCTAGAGCAAGAGGGATTCGTGGAACTTCTTCCTCGCTCATATCCCGGATATGTCCCGGCATCTCGTCTATGGATTCAACATACGTCAATTGCGTAAGTACCCGCCCAAGACGCCGCAGGATTCTATAGTCGCACGATCTGCCAACCTCCAAGAGCTCGTCCCGCGAGAAGGAGCTGATAGGAACAGTCTCGTCGTCTTCTATCTCAGATGCTGACGTCTTCCAATCCTGGGTCGGATCCAAGAAGACACATGGAAACTTGTCCTCCTCTGTAACCTCCTCGATTGTACTAGCTATCTCTGCAGCGTAGTTGTACGATTCTGCGAGCCACGTCTTCATTCTCTCCTTTTCGTCCGAGGTGGTGGTCTTTTCAATGCTGGCTCCAAATTTTTGAATCAGGCCATCACGCGCATCATTATTTCGGTCATTGCACACCGCCCTCCATAGACCTCCAAAAACAGGGTTTATAGCGATGGACGAGACATCCTCCTGAATGATCTTATGGAGCTGCTCAACGACGATCGCACGGTAGCCCTCGTCCTCGAGGTAACGTTTAGCGAAGTCGAGGACTGGGACAGCTCTGGGCGTGATTGACGCTCCTATGCCCGAGTCATCGATTTTCGTCTTCTTCATGTTGTCTCTGACAATTTCCTCCATCGCCTTCGTATCAATCTGCAGAAAGTAGCTAGCCGCAGCTGGATCGTCCTCGCTTTGTAGATTGATGATGCCTGAAGTGTTCTTGTACGAAACGTGAGTTGCAAGACAAGGGGTTGGCTTGGTGAGTCCTGGCTTGTTCACCGACATCCATGCTAGTAGGACACTCATCGTCAAGTTGGATATCGTATTTGGGCTCTCGTCGTGTAATCCAAAGCAGGATCCCCCAGTGCCATGTGCCATATAGACGTATGGACTTAGCGTATCAACCAGATGACTCTTCACGATGGAGAACACTTGTGCCTTCTTGCCCTGCTCAGAGCCACTGCGGAGCGTACGAGTTGCAGATACCCAATCGGCGAACAGCTCACTGGAGGTACCGAATGCACCAGACCTGAGGTTCGCCCGTTCCTTCAGCCGATTCGCCTGCATATTCCAAGGCATGTGTGGAGGGGCATCCGTATAGAGTAGTATGAGCGTGTGTGCGCCAGCTCGCATCACCGAATACGCCCTCGCCAGGCCAGTCTTGGTTGCTTCTGGCCAGTCGCCTCCATGATCGGCGGTCAGTCTTCGCGTGAAGCCCATCAGCAACTCCTGACTGATGTCTCCATCCCGACCGTACCAGCCGGACCACTCAGTGAGCTCTCCTGCGCAGTAATCTCGGTAGGCAAGAACTCCAATCCGCGTGAAAGCGCCTGTAAGAGTTGATACGGAGATGATTTTAGGAAGTGACTGGTTCAGTGCTTGCAGATAAGATCCCATGGAAAACGTAGCATCGGTCAGGATGAGTAGATCGGTCTCCATCGTCGAGTCCAGCCCAGTCATGGGTGTATGTGTGTATCGTTGTGGATAAGTCACTGGAATGGTGAGTGTGTGATCGTGACTGTCCTGATGATCTGTACTCGGTCAAAGTGTGCATTCCCGTGTACAGTTCGGACTGTGGGTGACTCGAGGGTTGTAATTGAGAATCGAGAAAACGCAGATCGTTCAGTGAGGTTGTTGGCAGTCACTATATATTGCTTGAAGTAGTTACGTGAAATACTGTGGTATAGCATGGTGAGGAACGCACGACCCGCTTCTGAACTTTCGGGCGGTGGCGTTGACTCACCCGGCATTAATAGCTTGACTCACAGCGCCAAGGAAATCGGACAAGCTTCGAATAATTCGTACCTAGGTAATCATCCTATCGACATGAAGGGAAACAATGAAGTGGGTTTCCCCGACTACCTTATAGGTTATTATGGTAACACAACAATCACCACAGTTATCTACGAGATGTTATTCGTTTCAGATTTCTTTTTTTAGACTAGCGTGGGCAGCCGTTCAATGTGTAGAAGTTGTTCCAGTATCCACCTGCTAACGTAAATCACTTACTTAAGTATATATGTACTTACGTACATAACCGATCCTTTCTATACTTGATCAAGGTACGTAACTCGGTAGATGCCCGGATGAGTCGTCGATGCCTCACATAGTCGGTTTCTGGCATCGTCGCTGTCCTATATCGGCTTCACTTGAGTCACTGTGGCACAGCCAAATTGTTGCTGGATGCGCTGGAGGAGGCGCGGTCGCCGGTAACGACAAAGAGGAGCAGCGCTTGGGCAGCGGTATGGGCTATGCGTGTTGATACTTTAATACCCTTGTTTCTGTTCCTGCAGTTTCTCCCACCGTGCAGTCATTGATTTTGAAGGAATTGAAAGTCAAAGTCCCAGCACTCGTGGTCATCATGATGTCGATCGCAGTCTTCGCAGGGAATTACAGCGGCCGCCCGCTGCAACGGCTATGCTTAAAACTCAGCAGCTAGTAGGGGCAGTCCGACGAATATGTAGCTACAGTGGTACCTAATTTAGGTATGTACTGACTTATCTACCTGCTAAATGGTCCGTGCCTCAAGTCCAACTTTAAGTACACTTTTCTAAAGTACCTCATCAATGATCAATGCCGCTCTACAATGAGATTCAGCATCACCTTGTCTCTCAGAACAAATGATAGAATACATTCTTGCTTCGAGTTTTCTGCACCAGTTGAGCGTGAGAATTTGATCCTGTAAGGCATCGATCAACAGGGGAATCTGACCAAGAATATCACGGTTAGTATCCGCAGTTCCGTCGGAGAACCCCGTATTTCGTAGCTGTACGGATATGAAGGACATGAGCTCCCCACAGCGGCTCAAATTGGCATTGCAGACGATTCGGAACTCAACTTTATCCTTATTTCATCAATCCTACCTTGCCTTAGTCTGCTCCGGGACTTGCATACAAATGGGGTAGCTCACTAACTAGGCCCTTGCCTGATATGGAGGTAGCATTGAGCTTCTACCCGCATCGCCCCTGACAATGCCGAAGAGCTTAGATCTGGCGACCTGCCGAATTGGGCGCCCGACACGACGAACACAATCTATCGATAGAAGGTAGCCCGATCTGTGGCGAGTGGAGTGGCTGCACGCTGCAACATAAGGTACGGGTTGCCCGCGCCTTTTCGCCCAGCTGGTGCGAATCCTGCTACTCGGCGTAGTGTCTGTCAATCAATCGCTTCACGATGTTGCTATCCGTGGTCTTGGCTCTTGGTGTCCCGCCCTTGGCCCTTGGCGCAGTCGCGCCGGTCCACCATCAACGAGGCGTCAGTGACGATACGCCACTGTTTACCCGCCGCGACATATCCATCGAAGAGGCTTCGTCAGCGGGGATTGTGCAACTACTACAGAACCCCAAGCCAGATCACTTCAGGAGTCCAATCCACGCGCGCCAGCGGAGCTTAGACCGGCGCGCGGGAACTGGCAATGAGACCGTGAACACCCTCTTCAGCGGCGTGTATCCTGTGGTGAATCTGACGTGGGGAAACACCAACGCTAACACCCCAGGCCAGCAGTTCATCAGCTTCATCGACACAGGCAGTTCGGACTCATGGGTTATCTCTAGCGATCTGCAATGCGTCGATATCAACACCCGCGTGCCCCTGAGCCAAGAAGCATGCGGCTTCGGCCCGCTATATGACTCCTCTACCGGTTCATTCACGAATATCTCGGCTCAAAAGTTCAGCATCAGCTACTTCCCCGAGGAGGAGTCATTGCAGGGTGACATGGGTTATGCCCCCATCACGCTTGGCGGATTGACTGTACCGAAGCAAGAAGTAGCTCTTGTGAATTATGCGGCCTGGATTGGTGACGGCAGCTCTTCGGGACTTCTTGGGTTAGGATATCCTGCCATCACTTCGGCGAGTAATCGTAAAACCGGCAAAAGCGTCGAGTATGACCCACTCTTTACCACGATGGTCAAGCAGGGTGTCGTGTCCACAGCCATCTTCACTTTGGCTATTGATCGTGTGCCACAAGGTACGTCGCCTCTGGCGCCCGCAGGGTTGATGGCAGTTGGAGGTCTGGTGCCTGCGAGCTATTACGATGCTCCCTTCACGAGTGTAGCAATCCAGAGCTCAGGAGGCGAGTTTACGTGGTATACGATCAATCACACGCTCAAGTACGGCACGAACGGCTCTTTCACGGAGCTTACAACGAGTGGGACATATCAGAGCATAGTGGACAGCGGAACGTCACCGAACTTCATCCCAACGTCTCATGCGAAAGCACTGAACGCGCTGTTCGATCCGCCAGCTGTGTACAATGCAACACTCGACTACTATACAGTCGATTGCGATGCGACCGCCCCGTACGCTGCATACGTCATCGGCGGTGTTGAGATGGCCATGGACCCTCAAGATATGATTGTACGCAGTCTTAACGGGCTGCCGGGATATGAAAACGTGTGCTTCAGTGCCTTTGCCGATGGCGGCGCCCAGACTGCCGGCAATGTCTTCATCATTGGTGCGGTGTGGCAGAGAAGCTATGTGGTAGCTTATGACCAAGCTCGCAGCATGATGCATTTTGCCAACAGAAAGCCTTACTGAGTATTGAAGCACAAAGCACCGTATTTTGTTATTGAGGGCACAAGAGAGCGTTCCTTGTATACTACAAGACTTCTGAAATATTAAGGTTTATACATACCAAGTTTGATGTCATACCAACAAGGTTTCGGAGGAAATTCCTTAGGACAGATATTAAGAGAACATCCTGCTGTCTTGCTGTCATCCTCTTGACCAGCAATCTGATTGCCCTTGATTGAGCTTCGGGTTTTCACATAAGCCTCCAGACACAGGCACTATGACTTTGACTTCGATGGCGACCGGCCTAGCAGGTAAGCTTCTCGAATTGATATACTGACGAGGAGGGTGACTTGCTATCTTTCAGAAGATTAAGGTCGTCGGTACGCACAAACTCGATGTGTGGCATGTTGTACGGAGACTGAGTGCAAGACATCCTCCTCGCGATAGGCGAGAAGGATAAGGCCATGATCGGGTGCAGACTTCGGAGATAGAGGAGCGTTCCCAGAGATCCCAGAGATCCCAGAGGCCCAATCACCCTTGTTATAGCCGTTCTTCGAGGACGACGACGTCAAGCACCACCATATCTATGAAAGTTGATTCGGATTGTAAGGTTAGCTAAGATACAATCGTGTGACTAGAGAAGGCTGATATACTCATGCATCTTTCCGGGACCTGATTCCTCTTCGAAACTGGACAAAGATGATAGCAGCGACCACTGCAATGACAAAGGCCGCACTGGCTGCTCGTGTCATGCCTACAGCGCAATGAAAAAAACGCATTCGCACACTGCTTACCCTCGAGTCGAACGGGACATCCAAAGAAGCAACAGCGCCTCGCAATGTAATATCAACAAGCAGCGCGACCTTTGAAGCTGCCTATGCTCAGGCGCAAGTATATCCCTCGAGAATTACCAAGTCCTCCGCCACCTCTTATGCACTCGCCGCCTAGAAAACTGACAACTGAGGATCTCTGAGTTTTTGATGCCCCCCCACCCCCCCGTCAGTTTCCAATTACAAGATTCAACCCGCATTTTTTTAATACAGCTAGATAAGCGATTCGCAGCAAACGGAACTGGGCTTGAAGATATCGTTATGGACGATAGGTTTGCCCAGCTTTCTAAGGCTCTGAATGAGGCGGAACGCACACTCGCGTCAATGTGTCAAAGCGAGGAGTACGAGCAGGCCAATCCCATACCAAAGACGAGATGCAACGCCGACGAGCGATGTGTATGGGCACGACAAGGGTGACTTGGCAATGGCAAAGATTCAGAAAACGCCTAGACTCGGCGGGGCTCTTGATGGGGTTAGTCCGAAGGCATTACTGACGAGCAACATAGCTAAGGCCTGCCAGCTCGCCAGATTAGAAGGCTGTGACTAGATCTGGGCAAACACTTGCTGTACAGACAAGACACCCAGTACAGAACTCTCAGTGGCAATAAGCTCCATAGTGAGATGTACCAACAAGCTGAAATATATTACGCGTACCTCAGCGACTACGAGTATGGCGTACTAGGTTCATGAGAAAAGGGTTGGAAGGTCGATGGTTTACTCGAAGATGAGCTCTTCAGAAAGACCGGCAGCCTTGGAACCAAAATGAAACAGTAACATCCCAGTAACGGATGTAACTCAGCGTTGCCTCAATTCATCTCACATCTCACGCCTAGCAATCCATCTTTTTCCCCCGGTACAAGTCTACGATTTGCCTGTTGAGAATGCTGACCTAGATACATCACAACTCAATAACCCATGGATTAGCATTTCCTTAGGCGCCCGCCAGAACCACGTCCAGGCGGTGCAGCAAAGGTTACAGCTGAGGTGTCTCGTGCTCAAGTCTGATCGGCTAAACCCTTGCCTATATCGTGACCATCAAGGTATTCCGGGACCAACATCCTCAACCAAGGACGCGGATTTGGTGATCGATGACATCGGCCCGGTCTCTGAACTGACCGGACATAGCAAAGTGTGTTTGCGGTCTCCACTTGGGCTCAGCTTGGTCCAATGAGAGGGGCTGGCAGTATGCGAGCAGGGGCTTGAGACAGGCATAATATGCAGTTGGTTGTCGAGAATCACACTGCGACTCTGACACATTAGGTACGAAATCATCAGGGGAGCCATCAGCTCTTGCTAAGAGAAGGCCCGGGCGCATTGCGATAATGCAGTCTACGAATTCCTGCTCAATGTTCGTTCTCTGTGCCTGTTCGATTTTCTAGCAATATTGTGCAAGATTCGCATACCCGTCTTTCAAATAAATGCGAAGATCATGGGCTCAAGAAAGTTGGATCGTGCAAGTCTCGAGAAAAACAAGATCTTCTTCTTCGAGGAGAAAGGCGCTTATGGACAGGTGCCGGATCATGTCAATTCTCTTCGCGATGCATTGCTTGATTCCGCATGTACCGTGTCTACCCGCCTCTCATTTTACGACGAAGACGAATATGAAGATCCTGAACTGCTCCGTTCGGTATTGAGCAAGCTCTACATGAGGGCTCCGGAGCGTGACTCCATTGAGCAGTCTATTTTAACTTATAAGGACATGAAGAAAAACGCCAAGGATCTTGACTACGGGCAAGATCGAGAGGCTGAATGGGTTAGTTTCTACGATGAAAACTTTTTGACCAAGCTCCGCAAGGAATTCGAGATAACCGACAAAGACTCGAGACGGTAAAGTGCTTGGAAAGAAGAACTGATTCACCTTCGGCTGATGCCTTCTAGAGTTGCTCGCGCGAAGTTCTACTATGATGGATTCGATATGTGAGTGGTCAACTTCCCATCATGACTGCTTAGCCGTGAGTAACTGAAGAATTGCAGTGCAAAAGGGCGCCGCTGGACTGTCTTTCAGGCCTCTAGAGACTTTCGCAAGAAGTACGGAAAGGGGAAGCTAACCATGCCTACTCCCGACTGGGTAGCTTATTTCCGGGTGTATGATCTGGAATCAAGCTGGACCAGAATCCCGAATAGCTCAGGTCGATGGCCCTTTGCCAACTCAGTAAAGGAATCGATCGTGGAGAATTTCTCCCTCCCCGTACTGCAGGGATTAGCTGAGCACAGCCTACAATTCAGCGTCGCGAACAATTTGCGCCAACACCAGAGCTCTCCCGTCGTGCTGTCTGATCTTCTTTGCTACCCCTGGCTCATCACTGAACACAAGAAAAAGGAGAAACGAAAGGATATAGAATGTTTCTGTCAAGCAGCAAATGCCGGTGCGGCATCTCTCATGCTGCTTCAGACCTTGGTTAAACACTCGACATGCAAAACAGTCTTGCCAGTTGTTACGATGACTACTTGGGGTCCTGAGGTTCGCATTTGGATCTGCTTCTTTGATGGTTCTCTAGATGAATATGTGAGATTTTCTTGAGGCTGTATTAATCTACAGAACTGACATTCGTCCCTAGAACATGATTTGCATCTGGGAGGGCGATATGAAACGAATCGTTCACATAGTCGAACTTCAAGCCATTCTAGAGAACACGCACACTTGGGCGATGCGAGTTCTTCGTCCGTGGATCTCTCATCATATCGATCAGTGGAAGTCCGCCTGCCATATTGGGCGTGGATGGGAGCAGGAAGAGAATGTGCGGAACAACTCGACAGGCCGTTCTGGTGCTCTCTCGTTGACGAAATTCCTTCCTGATTTCTTAGACAAGCTGCAAGATGAAATCAGCGACGACGAAATGGAACATTCGGAACTGAGGGAGCTTTTGAAGAAGCAGCATTTACTCTTGCTCACGGAAATACGGGAGCTTCTTGGAACACTGGGTGCCAATACTAACACACTGCAATCAAAAGTTCGACCACCGCAGACACGGTCAGTTTTGAAACAGACATACGATGATCCTTCGATACGACCTGAAGAAAATGCGGATGATATAATTCCAGGTTATCACCGGACTTGTACGCCAGAGCGTAAATCTGACTCGGCCAGTAGCGATAGACTCTCGAGAGAGAGCTCAGTCCTTTGCGATATCTCAAGAGCTCCGAGGCAATCATCTCACTTGGAGCAGATGGACAGTCGATCTGCAACTTCGCCAATGTTTGAGCAAGTCTTTGCAGACAACAAGCGCCCAGGCATGCAAAGGGAGCAAAAAGAACAGAAGCAAAGTTTCCCTTCAAGGACCAACGTCATATCTGCAAGGAATTCGTTTGGAAGCACTACACCAGACCGAGTTTTGGCCGCAGACAATCAACCTTATACGCCAAACGTATCGTCACCAGCTTGGACAGAAGGAGCACAGCAAGTCCTCAAAGAATTTGAGAATACTGAGTCGGTCTTTGATCCCGTTCCCAAAGACCTCTTTTCCAGAAGACCAACTCCCGGCGGCACCCCTCCAATTCTTAGATTCAATCTTCGCTCGGTTCATGACATTCTGGACATCTCTAAGGATGGCAAGTGTTCAGGAAAGACCGACAAATCAGACCCCAGCCTTGGCCATGTCACCCAAGGTCTAGGGCCAGACTCTTCTGATCTGGTGAAGACAACCAGCAGACAGACCTCGCCTGGATCAGGTGGCAGGCATGGATTCACCTATCAAACAGAGTCTGGTATTGACACCCCAAGTAAAACTTCAGCCAATACGCGATCTGCGGGTTCGGATAGTTGTCTTCGAGTGAATCAGCCGCTGTTGTCTGACTCTAGCTCAAGGATACTACAAGATGGTCAGTCTCCGTCTTCTGAAACTCCATTCGATCTACCGAGTCAACAGCAATCGAATGTCACGTTTCCGTCTACGACTCTGGATTCCCCCCCGCAGTCGAATCCGATTGGAGGCGAGAAACTGTTTCCTTGCCTTGATGGAGCTCAAGTTCCATCTTCAAGCACGCCATCGGTCGTTCGACTACCAGATCTCGATGCAGAAACAGACTCGCTGTATTCAGTGCGCGATCTATTTCGCCTCCCGCAGATCGACAGCCCAGAGACCTGGAGCTCATCAGGGGCAAAATCACCGGTGTCGCGTCTGTCGCGCGATTGGAAGAAATTTGACCGTCCCCTGCCGATTGTGGTCACCCGACACACAGTTGGTTTGGTCTCTAGGTTCCTTTCCGACGGGTATCCCTATCTGACATTTGTAAAAGGACAAGTCTGTCTTCGCGAAAATCTCAACTGGGTGGGGCTCAAGCTGACATGCTCTAGTTGTTCGATGTATGGGAGATTCGTGATAATCGGTATCTTGCTCAAAAACGTATCGGCAAGGAACACCCCAAAGGTTGGATTTGGGATTTCGATGTCTACTACGGTCCAAGTGAGACGTACCGTCCATTGAAGACCACCGCCAGGTCTCAACACCATTATTCCGATTATTCCGATCCCCCCAATGACTTCACTGAGGGAAATCAGATTGAAGAGATGAACGAAAGTAGCATCAACCTATTGAAGGCAGCAGGGTCTTCTGCAGCTTTTCAGCAATCTCAGGCCACAGCAAGTCTTGCAGCCGAAAGCGCTGATCAGCGCGACCTCGGTTCAGCGTCAATGTTGAAAGACGATTTCAGGATCATGTCGAAGTATGTGAGAAACGAGAAGACAGGCCGACGAATAAGAATTAGGCTACCAATTCAATCAGCAATGCAATGCCGCGTTTCTCCCGAGGTCTCTGTCCACCGGCACGTAGCCACTTCTGTCTTATTCGGCGCAGCCCTCAACTCGTTGACGCAAGAGGATGGGCCACCAGATCTCGTCTCCTCATCAGAGAAACCGTCCACTTTGGCTGCGAATCACAGTGGTGAGACCAACTTCTCTGCTACCCAAAGCAGAAAGGTTGACCTGTTCGAACAATTCAAGAATGGCCATTTCAAGGGCGGCCTGTTTGAAGGCCTGGGTAGCATTGGTTGGAAGCCGAGACTCGGGACGGTTGGCAACTCGGACACACGAGAAGGTCAGGAAAGCAGAGTGGTGCACGAAAATAAGCTATACCCGGGTAAGGATGAGGTGCGGGCACAAGAATCACTACGAAGAAACGGGTCCACGGAACAGGATCCTGAGAGCTGCGTCTCCGCTCAGAAAGATTGGGAGACGACTGACGAAGAATAAATAGCCGCCGAAGTGACGATCTGTTGATAGGGTAAAGATGATAGTAGAATATGCGTCGATTTTGGACATCCAGAACCAAGGATGCGCTCATCTATCTAGTCCTTTAGATCACCAACACACCGTCTTGACACCTCTGTACGCGGGTGACTTTGATTAACGAATCAGTCGTAAAATGACATTTCCTGGTCGACAAATATCGATCCACTCGATACAGAGACGGCTACAGAAATGTGCGAGCTGATAGAAATTAGTCGATAGGCTTGGGGCTTGTCTTAAGGCCGTGTATCTCCCAACGAGTTACTTCTGATACATCGAGCCTATGAAGAGTGCTCCACAGACATTCCTCTCAACCTCCGGAGATTCAGGATTGAGTTCTCCCATTGCAGCCTTGACCATAGCGTCTGCGATGTAGTCCGGATGCTCAATTTTGCCCTCCTTAGCCCATTTGTCAAACCTCTCCCGTTCGTCCGGGAGCATGACATGGTCATATGCGCCCTCGAATATCATATCGACCATGGGCGATTTGGTCACCAGGGGTAGGACGCCAAAGACATTCATTTCCTGTTCCTCGTGCGCGAGGAGCTGAATGAATCGAGTCAGTGCGGCCTTTGACGAGCAATAGCCACTCCAGCCGCGGTAGTATACATCGACGTCGACACCGCTAGTGACGATCACCACGGTAGGTTTTACAGGGGCCTTTGCCAAGTGTGGTAGGCTCTTTTGCACAATCGACACCACGGAAAAGAAATTAATGTCGAAAATGCGCCTGAAGCTTTCCATGGACACATCTCGAATGGTCTCAACCGGCAGCATGGTCCCAATACAGGAAACGAGATGTGACATGTAAGTAAAATTGGAGAGCGTGCGCTCTATGCAATCCGCAAGAACATGGTCCTATGTTCTCATTAAACAAGGCGCAGAGTGGTTTTATAAAGGAACTGACGTTGCGGGCATCCCCGTAGACTGTAACAAGTCTTGACTTGCCATACTCTTCTTCAACAGCCGTAAGCTCTGGGGTCGGAGACAACGTAAGTACTACGACCCTCGCATTATACACTTTCAGTAGTCTACATAAGACTACCAAGCCTATACCACTGCCTGCACCAGTCAAGAGCACAACGGGGGTAGTGGTGGATGGCATTATGGAAGCAAAAACAGGGACGGAATTCTGCTGGATAATGAAGTATCAATCGGAGATCGGAAGGCAATGGTGTGATGATGCTGCATTGTCAACCGGTCTTGCGTGCCCACCATACAAGGAATTGTAGGGGCCATAAACAGATTCCTCGTTGTTTCCTCGCGTCAGACCATAGCATGGACTTCCGCATCTCGCTCTGGCCCCCTGAGTGTTTTCGTGCGGGGATGGCGCTATCGGGGCTCATATTTCCAGAGAACCAACAGCCGAATTATTGCAAGGAGTCACGTGATTCTTACCTAATAGCAAGGACTCTACTGTATGACATGTTTGACGAGAATGGTATGGTAGCTGTCCAAATAAAACTCATCTTTTTAGACACAGTAGGCATGTGTTTCGCGCCCAGCTCCTATTTTGTAAGTGATCAAAGTCGAGTTACGTTTCCCCTCTTGCTGTCAACCCCCCGTGGTATAATGTCGTATGGTTCCTCACGACATTTTGTAGGGGATGGCATGTTCAATATGAGTACATTGCTACCGATCTTAATCTCTACCCGTTGTCCACCGCCATAACCCGTCCAACCTATTCAACGCCCACTGTCCGATAATCCATCCATGCAGCCATTGATTATGAAGCCATTAAAGAAGTAAGAGTCCACGTTGAGCTGAAACCAGCAATTTCCCGGTGCAAATGCGCCGGAAGCTTACACCATCTACGTGTCAGAGTTGTAGTCAAAGCCAGCCGACTTGACGTCGTCACCAGCAGCCTTCTTTAGATAATCACCAAAGACGGCAGTCTCGATCTTGCATTTGATCCCAGTGTTGGCCCAATTCTGGATCATCTTGTCACGGATGGCGACTGACGGGTATCCCCCAAAGCCGATCAGCGCACCCTGGATCCAGTGGCCCTTGGCGTTCTCGATCTTGTCGTCCCCTGCGTTGGCGAAGCGAAAGTCGTGAGTGCCGGCACCGGCCTTGTTGTAGACGACCTTGGCATGGTGGTCCTGGAACCGAACGTCTTTGGCGGCCTTCACCTGGTAGCCGTCGTGCTGGGAGACGGCAATGTAGCTAGGGTGGTCTTGACCGTTCTTGACCCAAACGACGACGTTCTCCCACTCGTAGCGATGACCGGAGGCAACACCAGCCACATGTTGAAGGCCGACATCCTTCTGGAAGTAGTGTTCGTACCTGGAAATGTGTTAATGAGTTGAACAAGCAGCCATCATGGAGAAGTTGAGGCTAACATGTGCGCACACCAGCCGTGGTTGCAACGGGTGCGGGCGTAGACATTCTGGTTGTCAAGGTAGGAAGCGGTGCGGCATCCATCACCTGTGTTGGTGGTGTAGGTGTTGGAGAGACCCTTGTCCAAATTACCGTTGACGTCAATAGCCGGCACGTTATAGCAAGAGTCAGTATCATAGTCTAAGACGGGCTGGAAGCTCAGGTCGGCAGCATCTGCATTCTGAGGCATGGCTTTTGGCGGAATGTCGGAGTCACGCTTCAGCATGTTGGCTGGAATCGCACCGGCGCCGACGAGAGCAGAAAGAAGAGCGACGCTGCTCAGGACCTTTGTGTTGACCATTTTGATAATTGTTCAGCGACCAGCTTGGTGTGTGATGAGGATAACAGATGTTTCCGTTCGAAAAGGCTGCCTCTACTTATACAAGTTGTTGCCCCCTGTTCGTCTATAGATCGACGATGCCCGATGAATTCCGCGACTACCTCACAGCCTTTCGCAAGAGGAATACCTGAAGGATCGTACACCACAGGCAACATAGCCCGCCACCAAGATTATGGGCCTTCTACAGCAGAGACCGCCCCCAACGCCAACCTATCTCTGAGCGAAATAACATATTAACAGTGTCACATCGCACGAGCTCCTATGTGAATCCATCGATCATGAGCCCGCCGCGGCTGAAAGTAAGGCTGAGTCTGTTCTCAACTTTTCCAGACTAATAAGGCCGTATTGTCATCCCGATGGAATATAGATCATTATTGGGCTATTTTAGTGGGTTTGACATGTGCAGCCCTGTGGGGGCGCATCCCGATGATCGCCAGATTTAAGCATAATTTAATATCTTAGATCTGGACTCAGCCCAACACTAGTATGGTAGTGCCATCGCCTTATGCCAATCAGCTCCGAATGCCTTGGATAGTCCTACAGCAGTGGCGCACTGAGCTCCTCGATTATCTAATCAGAAAGAATCTAAGCCACCTGTGTATTTAGGTAGCTTGACCTAATTGGGTTTGGCTTTGTTATACAAGTGGCCAAAAATAGAGACAGTGAGAAAGGACTGTTTCAACTACTCGTACTACGTAGAAGGAAACCAATCACAGACAGGAGCTATTTAGCATTTGAAAATAGTTACATCAAGAAAGAACTTCTCAACCACTCGATGAAAGAAAGCACAACTACTCGTTAAAGGAAACCGAGCACAGACTGGAGCTATTTAGCAATGAGAGAGATAGCAGAGGTTTGACAAGCATGCCCGCCCGTCTCCTATTCTATTTATATACCCGAAGTGCGATTTCCTTGTGGGAAGCTGCAAAGCAAGTGGAGGACGTAGTCCAAGAGTAATACCAAGGAAGCAGGAAGGCAACAAGCCGCTCTAGGCGGCAGCTAATGCAGTTGAATGCACCTCTTCGAGTCGCTCAGTTGGAGTACCCCTGCTATATGCTCGGAACTGACGTGCAGCTTATTTGTGTGATCATTGGCTTGCGCGGTCGTACATATCACCGAAGCGTATCGGGCAGCCTTGCGTATTGACTACTTGTCGTGTGACTAAGTACCTCAAAATACATGTGAAACGGTCGGCATTGCCCCAACCAGGGGCCAATGGTGGTTTCTAGCAGAGTTTCCGTCGGACACTGCAGCCTAGTGCAAATACTTCAAAGCCACCCCCATCCTTACTGAAGGTAAGTATGATTACTTGCTGTCCAGTGTCCAGTTTCTCGACATATTGTAGCGCATGCTCCCTACCGTGCACCACTGCGGTTCCATCATAGGAGCACTGAAATTATCGGCAGCCTGCAAAGGCTTTTATCCTGCCCCTTCTAATTCCTTGCCAAATGAGGCTGGAGAACAGACGATACTGTGCCCTTAAATAGATTGCCGACCCTCCTGATTTGTTCCAACTGGGAAACGGGTTAATTGCACTGACTAAATATATTTCAAACAATGCCAGGTTGCGGAACAGTGGGCCTGTCTTTAAATCCCACATCTCGGGAGTAAGTACTGAAAGGTGTATACAAGGCATGCCTATACTTCGGATGCTAGCAGTAACAATATTCCAGGGCCCTGTCCCTTTCTAGACGTGCTACTAGTTCTTCTAAGTTGTCAGGCGCTCTCGACTTTCCGTTGGGCAGCACTCCGTTACCGAGCACACCCTTAGGGAAGTCGGTTGGTTGAAGAGAGCTTAACTTTCGTCGTGATGTGTCGGTTACTGAGCCTTCCACCTGTGCCGACTACGTCGAATTATTCAGCTTGTCCAGCAAGCTTCTATCTTCGTCCTGTGAGCCTCTGAAGACTTCCAAAAATTTGCTGACGGCTGGTGCAAGTAATGACACCCTCGTCATTCATAGCTTACTCGACACGAATATCATATTGCATATCACCTGCCCTAGACGGACGTGGGCCAGATTTGTCTGTAGCGCCGTGGCCTTCTTTACTTCGCTTCGTCTCTCTCAGCAGAACCCCTCGCCTCAGGGATCTGCCTTGCAGGAGAAGCTGCGTGATTCTCGATCTCGATCCTCTGTCCTCGTCGAGTTGTCGTGGGTGACAACGACTTGGAACATATCTTTAGCGAATGGTCTACACTGCTGGCACTTAGCAGTAATAACCGATCTGTCTGTAGTCATCTGTCGCAAGACTTGGCGGTGAAAAGATCAAGCCAAGAAAGGACGTGCTTTCCTTTGCGAATATAACCCACGATTTTAGGGTGCTGTGTGTTGTATTGAAGAGAACGAAGGAGAAAGATAAATCAAGGTTAAGCGTGTGAGCCATGGTTTAGTCTTTGTTGTACCTGGCCTCAGTCGATCGTAGCGGACAGGACTATGCTCGGTACGGGTTGAAGAGTCTCCAACAGCAAAGATGTCGCTGTGTGAAAACTATCAATCGAGTAATGGGACATTAAAGACAGCTCCCAACGACTTCGGTCTAGTATAAGAGAGTTCAAGGTATGCGTGCTCTGTAGATCCATGATTCATACAATAGTTAAGCCGATAATAGGAAGGTACCTTATAATGATCATAGTAAACCAAGTTCGAAGTGGCAAACCTGAATTGTAGACAGGAGATGAAGCGCTGCGAAAAGCGGCTCGTTGTCAGTGAAGGCCTTCCTGTTAGTTTCACATGCAAATGAGCTGGCTAAGGGATCGAAGATCAAGATGAATACTATCCACAATCAATCTCCACATTATGACCAGACAACGTATTGGGAGTGACGATACGATACGGATTCAAGGATTGTCTGAACCCTTCGTTATTTGTGTCGAGATTGACCCTCGAGAAACACTAGTACGCCGTGATACCTTATCGATCCATCCAAATCCCTCAATGACTTTTCGAAGAGCGAAACTATAGGTAGTTCTGCATTCCAAATTCAATCTGACGTAGATTTGGGTGAAGCCCACTTGCAATCAGACTATTCATTTCTTTACTGACCTGCTCGTCAGCCCATCTACTGGAAAAGTGGGGATAGAGATGCAGAACTTCTAAGGACTTCGGTAAAACCTGCTCCAACTTCAATGGCGATACCGCAAAGCCCATTACAGCAGATGAATCATCTGCGTCGTCATCGTTCTCTACGATGCCACATAATATGTCTCTGGTGATTCTCAGTTGTTGTAGTTTCTGCAACTCGCGAAGGGATCCAATATGCCCCGTTGTCATGCCCTCTTGGTACGCGAAAGCCTCGCGAGGATCCAAGACAAGGATTTCAAGATTGGCACCATGCTGTCTAAAGGCTGCGCCCATAGCTG
Organism: Xylariales sp. AK1849; assembly: GCA_022432505.1. Classification (NCBI taxonomy): domain Eukaryota; kingdom Fungi; phylum Ascomycota; class Sordariomycetes; order Xylariales; species Xylariales sp. AK1849. The sequence continues at coordinate 1,186,364 of JAJKKH010000002.1, forward strand.
CGAAGTCTATCTCGCAGTCGCCCACTGTCGCTGTCCCCCAGCACACCCGTAATGAATGGAGAAGTGGACATAGAGTAAGGAGTGACTCGATAGCTTCGTGATCGATTATCGAATCATCCAAGTCAACATCCATAATTCCCAGCGCTTTCCCTCTCATTTCGCTCGGCATAGGACCCTCCCAACCGGTCGCGAAACCATAGAGGGTCTCTAGCGCAGTGAGTTCAAATATCTCAGCCATGTTCCAAGCATCTACAAAGTTTTCTGTATCCCAGTGACGCATGTGTATCTCTTTGAGTCGTGAAAAATGCCCAGTCATTTTGGGAGCTTGTGCTGAGCCAGTGTCACCTCCCGGCTGCTGGGACTGGTTGGTGAGAAGTTCCGTGACTGCAGCGAAAACCCTACGAACCAATGATTGCTCGTGCGGTACTGTTATACCCAACCACTCTAAGTTCGGGAACAATGTGAGCGCTAGAGCTACCCTTGAATCTTCAGTCGCCTCCTTGAGTCCTCTCATAATGGAAGACTTCAACTCAAGCGGGAGCATGAGCGCACCCTGGGAAACCCTAAAAGAGTCGCCGAGAACCTCCATCGCTTCGTCGGACCATTCGTGTCCGCTGACATCAAGAGAGCGTGCCAATAGGGCTAAGTCAGGTCGTTCGCATGCAGTACGGATGAGGAGCGGGTCTGCTGGCAGATTCCGATATAGTAATGGCTGGGCAATTCGGTGAAACCTTTTCGAGACGCGACAGATCTTCGATAAAGAGAGAACGTCCACTGATCGTTGCCATTCTGCTGTAAGAGGTCCGAAGCCTGAATGTACCCTAAAAAAAATCTGCAGCCAGATTTCCTCCGGAAGGTCTTGCATCATGTCTGATGTCAACTTTGACAATGGAAAGTTTCCAGAAAATTCTGTAATTTATGTGCGGATGAAGAAGAGCCCTCGGAGTGAATATCGAAGAACAGATGGTCGGTCAAAGGTCGGTGCCTAGGGGGGGGGGGTCCTAGTAGCACCAGAAGTCACTGACGTCACGTGAACATTTCTAACCCGAATTGAAATACTACTTAGTAATTTAAGTAATTAAGCCTTCCACAACTCTATCGTGAAGTGAGCCCAAAAGATCTATTCCAATCAGAGTCATTCAACGCGGGTCATCACGGAAAGGGCTGTGAGTCCTCATATACTATACTGAAAGCATCCGGCCATATCAAAGTCAAAGCTTGGGGGCTGCTGGCTGGTCATCATGGCTTTACGCACCAATTCCCGGCACGTCCTGCCCCGAGACCTTATAGAGCTCCAGCTAGCACAAATTGATCTATTAATGGCGATGTACCCGGTCGAAGGTGCATTCGTTATAGATGAAGCGTCGACCAGGGTGCTTGAGGCTTTCCGCGACTCTTGTGCCAGCGGCCAAGTCGAAATATCACCAGGCCTCCCCTATGGCGTATCGCTACTTCTTGCTCTTGAAGTGGAAGAAGAGGTCGCAGCAGTACCTAAGTCTTTGCAATTAGACATCAATGTACCGTTTTCGTACAACAGCGATGATAATACAACGCCAAACGAACCCCCTCATCCAAGGATACGCTTGCGACAGCCTTCGTGGATGAGCAAAGCGGAGGTGGCGCAGCTTACGGCTGATATACCAGAGGATGAAGACCTTTTCGCTACTATTGAGCATATCAAAGATGCTGCATCACTCCGAATGTCTCTTACTCGGATGTCCATGACCACAAGATCCGTACCCGGAGATAGTGCACCGATCATAAGAGTATGGTTCTACTTCCCGTCCATCAGCACGCGATCCAAGCGCGACGATTTAATCATTCATGCACCGATCTATGGCTTGACTGGGTTCCTTCTGGCTGGGAAACCGGGGATTCTGTGTCTGGAAGGGACATCACAAAGCGTGGACGACTACATGAAATTCATCAGGACGGAGAGCTGGGGCGATATCCCTGCACACCACAAGAAAGTGAGTGAACGTTTTCGACAGACAGAAACTGGGCTGCGAAGAGTGTTCGACGGCATGCAGGAAATTACGGACACCATTGGTGATAGGAGGGGTGAGAGGGCGAACAGGAGTGATATGAAGGCGCTGGAGGCATTTCTGGCTGAGAAGGGTCTTGCGGAGGCTTTCACGAAGGTCCTCATCTGACAGGAACGGACAGAGCCTCGCATCTTACGCAGCGCAGCCACAAAGGGGGTTTAAGCCTCTCCTTGAAAATTGGGGGAGAGGGGGCAAATATACCTGGGGGAACCGCCGAGTAGCCTCAGGCATCTTTGGCTCATCCGGACTTAATTAGGCTATAGGATGTGCGAGGTTAAATGCAGGACCATGGCCAAGAAGACCTGCCAATGACGGAATACCAGACTGGCCCTTCTCTCCTTAAGTCATGTCTCGTTTTCATCTTGCTGGCGCTCCCGGCGGCTACGGTACCCATTACCCTTACGGACACCGCCAGCGTTTCCGCCGTCTCTCCTTCCAGGACTCCCACAGGTAACGCACCCGACTCCGAGCCCACCACTACGGACAGCTCCAGCTACTACCTCCACTTCGGCAGCCGCGAGATCACCAGCTACTGCCGGTCCAACGGGTCATACATGATTGCTCGGGACCAGCCATACTCAGGTAGCTTCAGTCCAGTGTCATAGCGGTGTGAGGAAGTCGCACGGTGACTCCCTGTGGCTGATTCCCAAGCAAGACGCAAAGCCGAGTCCCGGGAATCGATGAGCTTCCGCTGTAAAATAACCCGGAATCCGAAGAAGTGATAGCTTGTTGTTGCTCGGGTATTGCACGCGAGCTGGGACCATCACCAAGCGCTGTAATGAGGGTCGTAAACTAGTCTGGCGACTGCATGCCGTACACTTCCAACTGCGGACCAGTCTGTAATGAGGAGGGAGTCATGATGTTCTTGGGTGCGGCCTACGACCCCTACCAAGACTTGCTCCGGGATAACGTAGCCACAGATTCGCCCATCCAGTCCATGTCCATGGGGGCTACTCACCCGGACAGCGAGCTGGCTTAATTGCAACGCAGTCGCCCAAGCTTGGTTCCGCAGCTAGCACGCAGCACCGTACTTCTTGTATTATCAGAGTACTGCTGATCTCCGACTCGCATGCTACGCAAGCGATCACCGAGTTGAGGTCGAAATTACCGTCGTCCGACGGTGGTTCACTGTGACTTCGATGTTGAAAGTACCTGATCAGCAATTCGACAGGTAAAGGTAGGGGGAATAATGCACTCTTATTCAGGACAACCTAACTAGTTCACTTTGATCTCATCCAAAGCTTCACGTGTAACCAAACATTACCAAACGCTATGTCGAACAAACTCCGCCGATGCGTACCAAATCCCAAATACGTTCAGCCAGGACAAAGGGAGAATAGTTACCAGGTCGCAGAATACAGCTCGACATGGTGAAGTTCCCCAAAGCTGACTAAAATTACCGAAAAGTAATATTCAAAGCCTGGGTCTAGACATTGTTATCACCCTTCTCTTTATTCGTTCCATTGGCTTTCTCGGTCTTCTCGAACGCCGAGTAGGGCCTATTCCTCAAGGCCTGTCGAATGGCCGGCTCGGACCGCGAAGCCCAGACGTTGTAGCTTGATTCACTATGAGGATAGAGAACCTTGTTCCGTGGTGACTCCACATAGTCAGACATGCGCGGCTTAGGGCGAGCAGCGATCGTCTCCATGTCCTGCATGACCTGCTGGCAGTACAGCTCGAGAGGCAAGTCGTTGACGTCGTTGCCGAAGGGGTTCTCGATCTCACGGCCGATGAAGAGGATTCCGAGAATGATGTAGGCAGCGGCGATATTGGCGGGAATCGTGATCCACCCGAGAGCGCTGAGAAGTTGAAACGGGAGTAGGAAGACGTAGACCCATGTGATCTGGGAAATGGCGATGGAGTAGGCAATGGGTAGAGGTGTAGTGAGGATACGCTCGGTGCTAGTGAGGACATCATTGAGAGCTTGGATGCCGTTGTCTGAGGCGAGATTAGTAGGGATTCAAAAATGGCCTCTATTTTTGGCTTACAGAGCATTGTCTGCGTCATTGGTACAGGCAGCTGTCCATTGCCAACGACCTCATCCGCGTATGCGCTCAAGTAGCACAAAATTTCGAGAGGTAAGTTCCCAAGGGGGCTTTCAGCCTTCTTGATGGCTTTTCGAGGGTTCGACGCTGCGAAAGAAAGACCAAGATGATCGCCAGCCGACTTGAAGAAACCGGGCTCCTTGGGCTTGAAGACATTGTCGTCTGTTGCACTCCTTGCGAATGTATCAAGGTGCTCGATCAAGTCCGCAAGGCCTGCATAGTCGCTGTATGGTTCGAATCGCAGCTTATGCTTGAGAGACACAGAAAAGGCCACCACGAGGTTCATTGCAGTACTGTGTTGACAGGTTAGTATAATTCACAACAAGCAAGTAGCTTTTCCATCTATTTTCCGATCACAGTAACAGATCAAGCCATAGGTACTTACACTTTGGCCAGGATGTCCTTCTTCTGGGCACCGGGTCGTTCAACAGTATGAATCCAGAAGACTCGACCGAGGGTTTGGCAGGTCAAAGTCAACTGACTCCAGAATCTGCGACCTTCCGCGTATCTTTCGTAAGCGGTGGAGCTTCGGAAAGACAAGCCCAGACCGACAACGAAACCCGTCACGGTAAGCAGAATACTCTCAATGCCTAGATATACGACTTTCTCTGATATGGCGGTTATAATCGATGCCCATGCGGCAACAGCCAAGAGTGGGACGACCATCTTCGGCAGGATACTGCCGTGCATCTGGAGGAACAAGGGCCATTTTGAGTGCTTCGCTATGTCTCGAGGTCCGGTCTGAAAGCCGGTCAGCAGTTAATTAGAGAGTAATGAACGCAATTCGGAATTTCACTTACAAAGTAGTCATCCAGGTCCATGCTCGTGTTCTTGCGACTGAACGGGTTTGGTGTAGCAACTCGGGGAGAGATCGGGTATTCGTCGTCTTCCACTCTCGAGGTGACGACGTGCTCGACCGTGGTCGAAGGCTGATCATCGCCAATGTGGTCGGCTGCTCCAGGACCGCCTCCGTGACCTCCATCTTCAGCCATAATGATCAACAGTTGTTCGGGACAATTGCTCTTAGGGTATTGCGGCGCTTCGTTGGATGCTTCGAAGTCTGGAGAGTACGTTGAGAGCTAATGCTAGGTCCCGTTGACGTAGACTAGCTTCTCGGAGTAGATGTGGTTTGGAACCTGCCAAACAAGAGGAAGACCAGAGGGATATGCGGAGCGAGAGAGATTAAGAAAGATATATACAAGCCGGTCACTTACGTGCAAAATAAAAGGAGGAGAATTGGCAATAGCCTCAGTCTCTGACCGAAACTCCTACTGCAACTCGCTGCTCAAGAACAGCGAATCTTTTTTTACTTTCCCCTGCAGCTCTGACCAAATGATCGCCGACCAGCCCGTGCCTGATGCAGACCTGGTTCTTCCTGCATCTTAGCCTCCCTGGTCGTACTCTGGGCCTCTCGCCGTTCAGGGGCGCGATCCAGAGCCTCTTTTGGCCATATTGGTGGGGGTGCTTTAGGACAGTTGAAACGGTTCATCATTTCAGGGACACCAATTGGCAGCTAAGGCGGACCCAAGCGAACGAATGGGGTCCCATGGGCTACGTGTAGCTCCCGTCGTAGGGCTTGGCTTTCAGGGCTATGCAGCGATGTGGGTAGCATTTCCAGGGTCCTCTGAAGCTCAACGCCCCTCACCGGACGATTCTCTGATGGCGTGGAGCCTGCTAGACTACGGCAGTCTCAGGCTGTCGACCGAAACCCAAGCGCATTATCAGAAGGCCATATGCTTGATTGTTTTGTCGTTTCATCTGCTTGGGAGCAAACAAAAATTGTAGGTCGTCTCGTCGGGACTTGCGAATCGACGACGACTTGCAGACGCGCGCCGTCCCGTACCACGCATCCGGCCTGCAAGCTTTGCTTTCGGGCGATTCGCCATGGCGGGCTGATTGTCGCCAGTTAGCAGTAACGGACAATGCAGCAGCTGTGCTATTTCGACCGGAGCCTCGCCGGGCAGTGAAGCCTGATGCTACCAAACGAATTACTTACATGACTCGCTCGTAAAGCTCCACCAATCCGTGAAGCCTCGAGCCATGACTGCGGCACTTGGTGCTGACTCTCGCCTGAGCTGAATGTCTTGTTGGGGGGCCGAGTCCTTGCATGCTGACTGACACCGGCATTAGCTCTGGTGTAAGAAAAGGAGATTAGCACAACCGACGTCGGGTCTATAGAGACACATTTTCCAGCGGTATAATCACAATCACATCGTCAGTCGCCCAAGAGGATTCGGCAGATTTCGTGACCCCCATAATTCGTCTGAAGGTTGGGGAAATCGTCGAGGAGAATGGAATGCAAGGTTCAGCGGCATCTACTCCACCCCACCATCAACGTAAAGGCGAAGTTGAGACGAGAGTCTGCGCAAGCGTAAGGGTATCGGCAAAGTCGCCAGGCCCCGTCTGCTTTTCTGTAGAAGACGGGTCTGCGACAAAATTACTACCTTACCTAGGTACCTAGGTAGTCTAGGTAACTTTGGTTGGTGAAGACAGCTGTTGGAAGTAGGTACTTGAGGCGGGATAATGCCAATGCGCCCAGCAGTCTCTCCCTCCAGTTAGCCCGCCCAACCTCGATATCAGAATCTACAAGCTTCAATTACTTACTTAGGATGAGATGTCACCAGCGACCAGCTGCACGATGTCAAAAGGCCGTCTGCTGCCGGCGGTGCAATGTCAACATGCATCTTGTGCAACGTCTCTGAGGTAGATAGGTGCTCTGGCTACCCCGGAATAAGTAAAACTTTCCTGTCTGTAACTATTTACTTCGGTATTGTCTATAGTATCTTTTTCTTACTGTATGAGTATGAGCAGAGAAATCCTGAGAAATCCTAACAAATCTGTATAACATCATTGGTCGTATCTACAAACCATAGCCTACCCCGCCATTAATGCAAATAACACCTCAATGCCCAAATGGGTCCAAGATACGCCTCACGCGAGCACCGACTCTAATCGACTAGAGTTCTCCTCCTTGTCCTTCTTCTTCTTGAACATGCTCTTGAGCATATTCTCCTTCTTCGGGCGAATCACCATCTCAAGCGAGTCTTTCCGATCCCGACTCCCGTCCTCGATGGCCTTCGTCCCCGTCTTCTCGGAGCGCTTCGACTTCGAGCTCCCGTGGCTGCGATGGCTTCGCTCACTACCGGCTTCGCTCTCTCTGTCAGCGTCCTTGAAACCCCTACTGCTCTTCCGCTCCGGTACACCCATATCGTCGGCTGCCCGTGTCTTCTTGCTCTTGCTCGACTTGTGCGACTTGTGAGTATGGGCCGTCTTGGTAGTCCGAGCACTGCGCTCCGTCCGCGCATCGTCGCCGCCGTATTGACTCCGCATGGCACGTTCGGCCTCGGGGCTGATGAGCTCGAGATCGGCGCTCTGGTCCTCGCCATAGGGCGCGATACCCCGACGCCAGGACTCGATGGTGCTCAGTTCCTCCTCCAAGACCAGGGCCTCGTCAAACCCGGCGCTGACTTCGGTCATAGGATACGGTGCACGTCCCATAGGTAACTCGCCCACGCCCGGATGTGCTTCGAATGCCATTGGCATAGCAGGCATAGCCGCAGCAGCTTCTGCCTTCGCTTCCTTGATTCGTTTGACGATCTTCCAACCTCCGAACATGACCACGGTGACTCCAACTGCCAACCCTGCCGCGATCAAGAATTGAGGGCTGGCCAGGAGGGCAAAAACAGCTGGACTGCCTGCCTTGATTGCTCCCAGGAACGCAGGTGACATCTTGGCTAGTAACGTTGAGAGCTCTGCTAGAGTGAGTGCAACCGCCGCGGCAGCCTCTGGGTTCCCTTGAAGGTGCGCGATCATGTGAGTGGCCGTATGATGTAGACAATGTGCCTCTGTGAGCAACGCCTCGATCTTCCCTAGCAACGTGTGAGCGTGCTGCTCTTTGTCGGCCGACTTGTACGCTGGATCCAGGTCAACCCGTGACTCCAAGTCTGGCGGGACGTTGCCGTATGCCAAGTTCATATCTATCTCTTTCTCCTTCTTCCGCAGGGAGGGATCCGATCTCGAGCGAGCGACATGCATGCTCTGGCGCGGCGATAAGGCCTGCGACTCGTAGTATTCTACTGGTATCCCAGGTGAATGGAGCAGAGTCGGACGGCTCAGGGCCGTCTCCCAGGGCGCGGTCTCCGCATAAGGCGGTCGATACGCGATGGGAGCCCGCGAAGGCGCAGCAGAAGACACCTCAGACAGCGTGCGCAGGTTATTGACTGTGAGCGCAGGTCTGGTCTGCGATCGCGACCGATCTTTCTGGCTTCGAGAATGACGCGACCGATGACTTCGACGGGAAGATGTATGTGAGTTGACATCGTCGTGCGATACGCGCCGTCCTTGAGGGGTGAGGTATTCGATCTCATCGTAATACTGTGGAAGCGTAGCTACATCGTACGTGTTGCTACGCTTAATCGAACGTTCTACCGCACGTTCGGCCTTGATGGCAGCCTTCTTCTCCTGATAGGAGGCTTTAGCTTCTTTGAGAAGACCGAAGAGGTGTTTGCCCTTTACAGTCGGACAGTTAGAATACGTTCTCAATGTTAAGATTGGGCTCCAAAGGGCGGAGGCATGTGGGCTGCGGTTGAGGTTGCGGTGGCAGTTGCGGTTGCGGGGCACTACCTAGGTATTGGAGTAGAAGGTTGCCTTCAACTTACATTACTGATGATCTTCCCCGAATTGTTGATTATGGTTATTGTCTCGATTGCCATGTTATATCGTATCGACCTGAGCCGTACGACGTGCCAGTTCAAAAATAATCAACTTGGTGATCGAATGCAATATGGAAGGCTGCAAAAGAGCTGGTAGGCCAATGATGCAAAATCGGCGGTGAGTAGCCCTCACAGACCAGCCTCAATGACAGCTTATCACGATGTTGGTCCCGCAGTGAATCAGGAGCATCCAGCAGGAAATACCGCACGGCTGTCTTCTTCTGTTATTAAAGCGAGCATAAAGCGAATAAAGGCCCTGGCGTTTCACCCCAGCCGCCGTCTAGAGCCCAACCAACTCTCTTCAATGGCTGGTGGCGGCCGGTGATGATTGGCCGTCAAGAAGGTCATGTGTCGTTGCAGCGCGCTTGAATGAATCGGTGACGCAAGGTCCAGCAATGAAGTTGCGGCTATCGCATGTAGGAAAAGCCCCGTAATCAAGATGTACCCAGATGCGATATATGCAAAGTGATGTGATATCACACATACCTGCCAAGTAGGTAGGTAAGTATCCAGCTTTCCTCTGTACTGTGTAGGTACACAGTAATGTTAGTTACACCGCATAATGATCGTGCGGCCACATGCTGCCACCAGTGCATAAAACCCTCCCACCCTCCGCGCCGTTGGATCCCAACGCAGGACGGATCGAGGCCGCCTGCAAATCAATGCATGATAGAATCCTCTTTTTCCAGGGCAGGAAGCGCGGAGCGTTTGTCGAGTCGGGCTGCTACGTGACCAACCACTCAGAAGCCCTTGAGTCGGGGCTTATCTATGGAAACAAGTGGTGCCTATCGCAGCCAGCGGTTCAGCGAGGCTAACGGAGTGCATGGCGGTACTCCACTTGTCTCCGTGGCTCCAGTTCCTATTGACCGCCACTGGACGGAATATAGAAGAGGAAGAGGCTGTCGTTGTCGTTCTTATACCGAAGACAACGAGACCTGCGCGATCGGCCTCCAATTGCGTGGGCCAGATCTGCACCGTAGCCGGCTATCCGGAAGACAACTACACAGTAGAAGATGGAAATTCCGCTTGCAATTGGGTTTCATTCACCTTTGATCCATCGGATCGGTAGTGATGCCGAGGTTGGAAGCACAAGCTGTGTGGTACTGAAGCATGATCGCAAGCTTGATACGCTTTGTACCACTCGGCCATGCGCGGCCAGAAGCAGAATATCGGGTCGATCATATCAAGTCTTGCGGGGTGCATCAATGCCATGTCACAGTAGACGCAGCCGTGGCGAACAGCAATAATCAAATTTGGAGTTAATAGCACGTTGCAGCATTCATTGTGTAACTTGGGCTTCAGTTCCAGAAGGCACCGCTTGCTAATACATCCTATCACAGTAAATGGATCGACCTCGTACTGCCTTTGGCGGTGCAAAAAGATAGCTACTAAGTAGTTTAGTGGCTCAAGCTCCTAAAGCTCCTCGTGGCTCCTGTCTTCCCTGCTCTTCCTCAGCATTGAACGCTTATCAAGGCTGCCCTGCCCCGGAAAGAACAAAATGCATGATCTTTGATACTAGTAAGACCAGAAGTCAATGGCAAATCCAAGCGGCTGTGCAGACGCCTCTTGCGCAAATCCAAATCAGGATCTTGTCGAACGGCCGCGGAACAAACTTCCCTCACTCTTGAGCTGTCGTACATGTCCCTCGAGACCAAAACCATACCGCATTTCACCGCCGTCCCACAGAACTTGCTCGGGGTATCTCGTATCCTCCGTGACGCCAAGGGCACTCGCCCGGTGAACCAAACCGTATCCGACCTTCAGGTTTCCGACATCTGATGGTAAATCGCCTCTATCCCTCCACACTACCTTCTCCATCCCAGGCCCTCGCGTCGCGGCCACAATGCTCGAAAACCGTGTATTGTAGAGTTGGCCTTCGTTTCCGAGAACTGCCGCCGTACCCAGCACCACTGCAATGATTGCGCAGAGGACCGCGCAGCTGTAAACTATCCAGAGGTCGCGTGCGACATAGTGGTATCTGTTCTCCCATCGTGTTCTCGTGCACGGGTATAATGTTGAATCATCTCCTCTTCGATCCCCGGTCATTTCATACGGCTTTGCCGCCCAAACTAGTATTAAAAGTTCTGGCCTTGAGAACATTGACAGGATGATATCCTCGTAGAGGCTTTCAACCAAGTCTTGGAGCTCGGGGTAGGCGAAGAATTCCTGTTTCGGATTGAGTAATTTCGTTGTCAGTCCCTTGGTATTAGCGTAGACAGACTGGATATTCTCCGAGTATACCGTTCCGTTGATGGCCTGTCGAAGCATCACACCAATAGAGTGGTATGAAGCAACCCGGCGGTAACGGTGCACATCTGTATATGGAAGAACGTAATTTCTCTCAGGCACCGCTGTGGTATTATCATTAGTTCCGTCATTGGCATCTTTCCCTGGGACGTAAGTGGTATCGATAATACGATGCAGGAATTCTCGTTTCGTAACGTTCGTAGTCTGATCTTGTCCTTGATAGTGGAAATCAACCGTATAAGCGGTCTCATAATGCTCGCATGCGAAGACTTTAGGTACGAAGGACTCATTCCAGCCTGCTTGGGTCCTGTTGTTAGGCGGCGTCTCATCTGGGTGTACTCTTACGACATACCCAACCCACACTATTGGTTCCACGCGGAATGCCCCTAGATGTTTCGGAAACGGAGGTTCAACCGTAGGTACTCCGCCTAGCCCAGCGTCCTTCATCTGTTCGCCAGCATAATCGCCCCCGCTCGTGTGTGCGAAGTAGCTATAATTGCCCCTTGGAAGCAGAATATCGGTTCCAAACGGGGCCTTGTTGTCACCGAAATCTTTGACATCAGAATCTACGCCGTTCGCAAGCTCCTCACACTTGTAACCTGGCGCGATGAAGTTGATGGTATACGTACAATTCCAACCTGAGCCGCAGATTTCGAAAGCAGCGTTTTTAGCGCCCATCGCGGTGTGTGAGTATATGCCCAGATTCGCTATCGCCTGAAACTTATCCGTGGGCCCAGTGTAGTAGTCCCAAAAGTTGGGCGAGCTAGTATTTGGCGTTGTATTATTCCAGTAATTGAGGGACTGCCCGAAAAGACCGTCTATCTTCGTTGGGCTCCGGAAATCCTCGAGCTCTTCTCCAGTAAAGTTCAACGTTCTCACTCCGGGGCATCTGGTCTGATCAATGTTCTCGACCTGCGCCACGAGTAGAGTATTGGCAGTGAGGATGATGACCAAAGGTGTGAACCTGTTGAGTAATTTAGCCAGACTAGTTAGATGTCCAAGAGATATAAGAATCCTACCAGACCACTAGAGCCAGACCCATTGCGAGCTTCGCCTTCTGATAGATCTCGGCGTTCCACAACGCCGATAGATCGTCCGTTGCAGCAAATAAGGAGTCCAACGCCGCAACGCTTAGAAGCTTGTTGCGCACCGTAGTCCATATGCGCTGCCGGTAAGCAGTCACGACAGACGCTACGAGTCCAGCTTTGGCAGCGAAGGCTAGAATAGTTCCGTAGCGGAGCATCGCCAGTTGATTATCGGCTGGCCGTCCATGCAGGGCAGCGTAAAAGAGATGATGGCCAAGTGCACAGCAGAACCCGAACAGCAAGAAGACGTACATCAACCACGCTGGACGCCAGTTCCACCATTTCTTCCTTGGGGGTAGAATTGGGGCATTGAAAGCTGGTGTGCGTGGTGTTGTTGTCCAGTCAGAAGCAGAAGGGGTGTTGAGAAGGTGAGCTTCCGAATCTGTGCGATTCTGTTGGAAGTGAGCTCTCGGCGAGAATGTCGACTGATAAGGACCACTTGGAGAATCATGATAGTTGCTGTCCGCGAATTCGAATGGAGTTGGTTTAGGGCGACTTGAGGACGTTGAGACCGAAGGAAAATGATGAAATGCGGGTGGTCTCTGGGTTTGTGAGGGACTAGTGGTAGCAGCTTTCGCTCTGACACTGAATGAAGCCCCGGGTTCCGGTGAGCCCAAATCTACACCTTCCATACCATCCGCAGGAGGACTCGAGGGCCCCACGGCTCCCATCGGAAGCCATGAACGCGATTCAGCCGAAACGGAAGAGGGAACACGGCTCAACCCAATGGTCTCGTCGGTTTGGAAACGGGAATCCAAGGAGATGTTGTCGCTAGCATGCCGGTGATGCGGGGCAGCCATGGCGGTCGGCGACAGAGGTTTCCGGGTCACGGACTTGATGGAGGACTGGCTTTGCCGGGATTGGAAAGCCGGTCTTCCAGGCCAGTTGTCAAAGTCGGCCATGTCTGTCGTGACTCTACACTGAAAACTGAGATTCAGCCTTGGAACGATTAGGCCCAAAGAGCAAGCAGACAGTAGTTAGACATCGCTTGGATGGCCATGTGAGAAGTGACTGGTGGGCCAAAGAGAGACAGACGGGTGGCCCTTAACTACAGGCCGGATCTCACAGGATTGAAAGCGGATTCCTCGGGAGACGGACATCGGGTGGGAAGTACGATGATATTATCCAAAAGCGAGGGGACCGATAAACAGCCCATCTCGTGCAGTAGAGTCTCCTCTGTATGACAGTTCTAGGACCTTCAGCTCAGCCCGACCCCTCCACGAGCTCCCGACGTTGTTCAACCGGTGGTCCGTCATTGGTCAAATGGCGACACTCTGCAGCCAAGAAATTCCGCTGCAGCAGCTGAGGGAGGAGCAGTGAGCTTCTTGGCTAACCTGTCAATCCTCCTCCAGCCCTAGGATGCTGCTCTCCCTCAGGAATCTGGTGACAAGTGACAGACGCCACGCAAGCTTTGCCGGCGTATCGTTCCTTCAAGCCCCTAAGTTGGGATGGAACCGTTAGAAGACTGCAGTAGTCCGACTAAAATAGGTAGGTTTCAAGGGT